>OX276368.1:12521990-13262363 GCA_946251885.1 Cosmia pyralina | reverse complement strand
TAGTTTTTGAGTTACTTAGATTTTTATTTTTGTATGAAAAATCCAATTTAAAATGATTTACGGTGCGACTAAACTGGAATTTAGTTAGTAACATAGCTGATGCAATAGCAGATCTTTGCTAATAATCAAAAGTTCAAAAATACCTGAAACGTTGGCAACGTTTTATTTTTCGTAATTTTTGCCTGCCAAAAAATTACGAAAAAAAAAAACTGAAATTTTGGTAGAACATTTGGTGGCTTAATTTGTTGCATTTAACCCTACTATGACGTCCCTGTTAGGAAGTGGCCGAGTTACCGGTAACCCTGTTCATGCACAACCATCGAGAAACATAAAATTTTTTCCATAGACCTTGCAAACTTTATTTCTATTCGAAATCATACTAGTTGTAACATTTTTTTAATATTTTATTTGCCAACCTTATTCTTCTTGCACAAATGAAGACCTCCTCTATTCCATTTTTTACCGATATCAAAATTTATCAACAGTGTCCCCTCACTAGTCAAGACTGGGTCCTCGTAGTCACATTACAAATCATATTTCGTCGAGTTTTCACCCTTTTGCTCCGGGGTAGGGTAGCATTTAACTTTGTTAAATAGTTGGAAATTGCCTTTTGGGTGCTAGTTCGGCTTTATTAAAGCTAGCTAGAAATACTTGTTCGGTTTGGCAAATTATCGGCAGTATTTGTTGAACCACAATGCAATAATTATACTACATTAGGAATGAGGCGTATTTATCGAAACAGTTAAAAAAACAGGTTTTTAAAAGTAACAACAGGAACAGATATCTCAAAACCGAAAAAACAGTTCCTGTCTGTGTCGCCTGTTCCGCAACCTACAACAGACATTGCCGTAACTGTTGTGAGTATCTGTGTAATATAACAAGCTCTTCTCTGTCTAGCTTATGTATGTTTACTTTGTTAGAAAAAGAGAGATACGAACGAAACTGACCTGGAACAGTTTGGAACAAGCTCTTTTCTCTTCAGACTTATTGTAATAGAAAGAGATAGCATCTGTTCTCTGGAACAAGCTCTTAAAAAAAAATTGAACTTAATAAAGATTGTAATCTGTTACAATCATAGTCTTGGTTGCGATGTAACAGGCTGTTATTTTGGAACAGGATTTTGGATCTGTTATTTCCCTGGAACTGGAACATGTGAAACAGGTTTCTAATTTTAGCTGTTACAGACCACCTCTATACTACATCCAGTCTTCAATCAATCTACCTAGCCTTTTCCAAACTATCTTGGGGCCGGCTTCCAGTCAAACGCAGCTGAAAACCAGTATTTTACATGAAGCGACTGCCTATCTGACCTCCATTACTATCAGTAACTGGATAATACGATACCCCTTGTAAGACTTTTTGTCAGACTTTCGGGCTTCTGACGACCCGTAACGACTGTCAAAGACTCACGAATGACAGGCCGGGACCAACGGCTTAACGTGCTTCCGAGGCACGGAGGAGTCTCGGTATGTAAAGATGGTCTTAGCTTAACCTGATGGATCGACCTGTGCGGCTGATAGTACTTAGCCACTTAGTTAATACTGCATCCAGTCTATTCTGTAAAAATCTCATTCGTAAGGTTACTTACGAGTACATGAAGTGAGCTGGCATCCCACCTGATGCTAGGGATGACGTTACTGACAGATCACTTCACCTAAGTTTTCACGATTGGGATTTTATTTTTTATTTTCCCGAATCTGCTGGACCCATTAAGTTTAGTACACACGGTTACACATCAAGCTATACATTTCCAGTTTACACTAACCTCTCACTGTAAGGAAATCCTATACAATGCGAGATCAGCTTATACTGGAAATGTATAGCTTGATCTATAGCCATGCGTACACATGAATTTCTGTGACACAAACTCAAAGCATTTATTTCAAATAAACCAATTACAGGCATTTTTGAATTGTCAATGGGTCGGTCAGTCAGAAAGATGAAGCTAGTTGCCCATTCCAAAGCGTAGTAGATCCCTATGGAGAAGAACAGGCAATGAAACTCCACGGATACTCTTTTAAATCAAAATATTGGTTACATCGTTCATGTTGAAAATAATACATGTGAGAACAATGTAGAAAGACGTACATGTTAAAAGCGTCCGTAATAAAAATATAAAAACAAAAAATTGCTGCGGCAGCTAAGAGATGACCAGTCCCAACTGACGGCGCCCGGTCACGAACACCACACACGAACGTGTAAATGAATTTTGATTATGGGGTTCACTTTTGGGGAAAAATTTGAAAAAAAAAAAAAATAGTCAGTCTTGGGAATGCCGACAGAAGTGAAAACTTGACAGCGTAACACGTCACATTAGCATGTCGCGTGACGTGGGACATGGGATACAGGATCCTGCCCCTTATGTGACGTGGGGTTGGCGAACACGTTTCTTCTTCAAGTCTCCCCTGTCAACCGTCACTCTATCAGTCATTCCCTTCTCTTTCATACTGACGGACTAAATAATAGAATTTCTTTTTTTTACCCAGGCATTGGTGCCGATTCTGTTGTACACCGAACTAAACTAACTAAACTATCACTAAAATTCCTTACTTTTTGCTATGAGGAATCCTAGAGCTATTCTGCAAAAAAAAAAACCTCTAAATTTAATAACAATTTTGACACAACTAAAATCGAGTTTGACAATCGTGACTCCACGTGGTATAGTGCCTGTAGTATATTTGACCTGGTGGCTTTAATTGGAACTAACGAAATCACTATGAAGTGACAGGCTTGTCATATTTTGTTCACCGACATCGCTGTCGTTACCGGGTCAAATATCTTTTAGAGCTGGAGGGGCGCAGAGAGGGAGCAGCTTCAACGTGTTTTATATGGAATGTAGGTACCTTTTTTTTGGTACCTTTTTTTTTGGTGCCTACATGTTGAGTCATGTTCATGGGTTTTATAAAGGGGGGCCAAATTTTCATTATTTTTGCGATAGGACTCACCGTTTTCGAGATACATGCAAAAGAAAAGAATAAAATACACTACTGTTTTTGCATCCGAAGTCAAGGTCTCGGTGTGAATTTTAGTTCATGTCAACTAATTTTATTCCACATCTTTCTAATCGCGATTAAACATAGTCTGATTTAGTATGACAATTAAAATTTTAGGTGAAAACAGTCAAATTCAGAAAAGCAAAATTGCCATTTTCACTAAACTAATAACTCCGTACAATCTTAGTCCTGTCAAACTAAAATATAGTTAAGTTGTGTCACTTTAGTCAATTTCAGAATGGGAAATCGTCGTTTGACAGGAATAAACTAAATTTTAGTGATTTTTAGTCTAGTTTAGAGGCATTTGTGACAAGAGAATCGGCACCATTATCCATATTGGCATTTTGCACTTGATTTTTACTACTCTGCTCGGGTTTGCATCTGATGTAGGTACGTGCGAGTAAAGCCCGGATTCAGAAGAATTCTTAAGGCGCGGAATGACTATTATTTTAAACGGCACACAACCGCGTAATCTATTGTCACCATTAGCCAGCATGAAATAAGGTTGAAAATTGAAAATAATATTTATATTGCCGAGATATGACTAAGCTGCAAATGTGCATTTATTTTCCGGGTTTTCTTTAGATTATTTAGAATATTACATAATAAATGAAATAATTGTTCGCTTAAAGTTTAAAAAAAGATGCTAATTCTGTTAAATTCTTTAAAAAAAAGAATGTCGTTGTCGATGTTCGACGTCAAGGTTTATTTTTGTGGAGCAACTTCCAAAGTTTTTATTGGGAATATCAAACTATTTTTTACTATTCTATTCGGTTAAAAATTTTCTTTAAACCCTTCTCTGTCCACTGTGTTTTTTGCGTCGGATAGTTTCATTGCGTTACGTCATACTCGACAATCCAAGAAACCAATTTTTGTGAATATTGAGTTAATACCACGCTCTCAATAGCCATTGATTCCAAAAAAATATCTGTTTAAGCGAATTCGTCGTCTTTATCACTCATACCTGTGTCTGTGTCTCTTTCTAAAACTCGAGTACCTTTCCGGTACAGTATTTTTATCTCACGAGCGACACGTGCTTTATTTGTGCTTACCAATTGTACAAACACGTTGTGAATGTGTGTGTATGCGCAGGAGCTCTCGGTACCGTCCGAGACAATGGCGAAGTCAGAAGTGACGCTGACGCTACTCGTCTTCACGTACACATCTAGATAAAATACTGTAGGTACTTAAGTTATTATTTCAGAAGAAAAAAACTATAACTGAACGAATTTTGCTTAGTCATATAACATCCCCTTATTCCCAAAATATCTCAAATTCAAAACCTATTATTAAAATCCTCATTAAATATGTAAACCGACTTCTGTCCGACCTATTAACCCCACAAGTACTTCGGCAAAGTTCGGCAGTTTCCGATGAGACCTGACCGCGTCATACTCGGAATTAACTGTCGTTTCAGGCACTCTTGACGGAGCGAAGGGCTTTTCAAATTTGGAATGTCGATCGAATGGTATTCCGTACTGATTTCATACGTTAAGGAATCTATGGATGTTGATGATGATACAAGTGGAGAATTTTTGTTATTGCATTCGAGGCGGAATTAACACCCGAGCCGTAGGCGAGGTTGTTTTTGAGCCAAGAACTAAAAACAATGTTGAATAAATAGTTTCTGATTATTAACTGCATTGTTTTACTCTGAAAACTAACATTTTACCGGTATCTGTCGTAGAACCTAAGATTTACCGTCTGAATGCCGGTAAAAGTTAGAAATCGATGATTACTATAGAACAATTCGGATTTTTACCGGTGAGACTTGCTATCTTAGGATTTACCGGGCTTTTACAGTAATGTGAGGGCTCAAACCTCACAGCAGGAGATTTACTGAACCACTAAATAATACGAGAGGGACTCTAGTTATATGGGGGCTGATGCCCTCTGTATTATACTGTCATCCTATGAAGAAAACGTGAATCGTTTTCATGATAGAAGACATTCCATATTTGCATGAGTCAGCCAATATAATATTGTCAAGGCTTGATCAAAGCATCAAGCCTCCACAGTAACATATCTAAATCAACGTTTCTCTTGCAGTACCAATCATCCCAGAGTTCCTCTACGACATTCGCCACCCCGACGCTCCGCTGTCCATGTCTCTTGAGGACATCACCCTCCCGCCGCCCTCACCGACACCATACTGCCCCTGTCTGCAAGTTAACAACACCAGTCTCATACAGAATGAGACGC
The DNA here is from genome assembly GCA_946251885.1 of Cosmia pyralina. Taxonomy (NCBI): domain Eukaryota; kingdom Metazoa; phylum Arthropoda; class Insecta; order Lepidoptera; family Noctuidae; genus Cosmia; species Cosmia pyralina. Next base: position 13,257,168 of record OX276368.1, on the reverse strand, counting down.
AGCCCCGTAAGTATAGCTATCTCCTTCTTTTTAGTAATCTGTCAGCTTTAAAAAGAATAAAAAAATTGAAAAATTGTGGCATACACTATGTTCTATGTTGGAAGAAGTGGTTTCCGCACTTAGTGCTTCATGTGGACCAATGTGCGTGGTTGTGGCATAAACTGTGGGGAGAAAAATAAAATTAAAAGGATTGAGAATACATACGCGATGAAATTTAAAACACGTACCAAATCGAAATGGGAGATTGTACTCATCATTATCATATTTTATTTTATTTTATTCATTAGGTACAGATACAGACAACAGATTAATAAAAAACTTTCTTACAAAAAAATACAACCAAAAATTAGTGCCTAGTTAAATGTATTTTCGTTTTTTGCCACCGACATCCGAAATTAAAGTTATTTTTCACTTTGTAGTGTTGTTTTTGGAAGTCGGTTGTATTTTCCAAGTCCAATTACAACCGTACAACTTGACCAAACAATGCTTCGTTTTCAATAAAGGATTTAATTATAAATTTATAAACAATCAAATAGAGAATCAAAATATATAGAGAAGAAAAAAAAATACCTTTAACTAGAAAAATTAAAAAAAAAACATAAATAAACAACAAATAAAATATTAATAAAACTTAAATTGGTCACGTAATGTTATAATTACTTATAATGCAGCAAGAAAGATTATGAACAACTTTTACTATGAGACCAAACCTGAAATCTCAAAAAAGAAACCAGCTGTTCAGTAGGTACATTTATCCACATCAAACTCGTCAAAATGTACTGAACAGCAGATTTTTTTTTGTGATTTCAAGTTTGGTCTCATAGTAAAAGTTGTACATAATGATGAGTACAATCTCCCATTTCAATTTTAGCTGTATTAGAACCCAATGGCTTGGCACGCGACGATGGCAAGAGACCAGACGGCATGTCTTTATTTCCATGGAAGTTGGGAAGGCCTCTAGTGTGGGACGCAACGTGTGTCGATACTCTTGTGCCATCCCATCTTCCTGGCTCTGCGTGCTGTGCTGGCACTGCTGCTGCCACTGCGGAAAACCTCAAGCGGCGGAAGTATAATAAACCTTATCGGTAATTATATTTTCGAGCCGTTTGGGGTTGAAACCCTTGGGCCGTGGGGTCCGAGTGCTCAAAGTTTGTTCAACGAAATCTCCAAACGGCTGGTTGACACTTCCCGTGACCCTGGCTGGCTTTTACCTTGGCCAGCAGCTTAGCATTGCCATACTACGTGGCAATGCCGCCAGTCTCTTGGGTACTTTACCAGTCGACAGCGATGCGGAGGAATTTTTCGACGCCATATTTTAGTTTTTTAATAGTTTTAGTTATGTTAGTATATAATTTTGTTATGTTTAGGTTATATTTGGCACATGTTTTAAATTTTATCCCGTATAAGGTGCTATAAAAATATCTGCCACGGCTGCAATGGGAGACAGTATTGTGTATATAGATTACAATAGTGAAGACAAATTATTGATCTTATGTCATAAACTTTTTCATACAAAAAAATGTGCGTATCAATTTGAATTGATTTATTTGTATGAAACCGTCCTGTAGTAATTAGTGTTCATTTACAGAACAGTTAGAAAGAGGTAGCGATTGTTTTCATTGACGAAGCGACACATCACGCGTAGTTTGTGAACCACGTTATATGCAGAATAAAGTAAATGTATATTTAATTACTTTTCTCAAATTGATTTAACTATTCCGAGTTACGAAATTTCTTCACTATTGTAATTTATATACTCAATACTATTTCCCATTGAAGCCGTGGCAGATACTTTTATAGCACATTATACAAGGTTGATATGAGCGAGATGCATTAAATTAAACCACATATACTATAGATGCATAGTGTTAACTCGGAACTATTAAAAAAAAGTTTAGAAGAAAAATAAGAAAAATCTTTTTTCGAACAAATAAAATAGCTTAATGATCTAATTATAATGTAAACATCCTTTGTAGACATTTCCACTGACGTGCGTAACAAAACGGCAACGTCGCGTCAAAAATTCTGTCGTTATTATGGTGTATGACGCATAGTTATCTATGGTCATACACCTTTAAACGACAGAATTTTCAACAACAGCTGTTAGGGCAGATACGTCGTGTTTCAACAAAGAAAAAACTAAAAAATAATACTGTGACTAAACTATTGCTTCTATTTATCTGATTTTTAGTAAAGAGGCTGAAAATGATACAAAGTATATGTGGTTTAATTTAATGCCTCTCGCTCATATCAACCTTGTATATGCCGAGATGTCTTCATCTTACCCGTATACAACGTGTCGTTTTGCATCCTCGTCAAATTTGAGGATGCAGTACAGAGCATCAAAACGAACAACTTTTTCCATGGCACCAACATCGTAATCGCGAAAAAATAATCAGCCCTCCCATACATTTGCGTCGAGTAGCTATTGAAGTTTTCTATGGGACAATTGAAAATTTTTTCGCTATTACGATGTTGGTCCCACGGAGAAAGTTGTTCGGTTTGATGTCACACCCTGAAATTTGACGAGGATGCAAAAGGACACGTTGTATAACGCCTGTCAAAGATCCACGTATGACAGCCGGGACCAACCGCTTAACGTGTTTTTCAAGGCACGGACCAACGGCGCAAGCGTAGCTTAATCTGATCGATCGACACGTGCAGCTGTTAATACTTAGCCACGAGCCCCTCAAGGGCAGGATAATGATGATGATGACAATGTTTGTTTTGTTGCAGTGAATCTGACAGTGCAGCGAGAAGAAAGGCATCAAGAACTGATCCACGAGACAGTGGCAGTTGGCGTCATGTTTGCCAGCAAGGCATTAGTCCAGCTACTCGCCAACCCCTTCGTAGGACCTCTCACACACAAGTATGCAGTGAGCTCGTCTGGTTTTTTTTTTTTATTGAATGGCATCTCGCAGTTGACCATTGGAGGTCGAGACTGTTTAGCCGGACTATCCTGTGGGTGCTTTAAGCGAACTTAAAGCCTCCGGCCAGGCTCAAGGGGGCCTTGGCATGGGGCGTCGCTGGGGGGAAGATAGCCAGAGGGCGCAGGCTGGATTATGATAGAATAAGAATTAAATAGGAGGGGGCTACAGGTTCAGCTGCGCCACCAGCTGGCACAGCTTCACCGAGTAGAGGGCAGGGGGGGGGGACGATTACGATTGCGACCTCGGCGGCGAGGTCGGAATGTACATCTAGGTGGTTTGCGTTTGCAAATCGTACTGGTGGCCCTATTACTCTCCTGAAGGAGGGTTATGGGGTCATCAGGGTCGGAGAGAAGCTCGTCTGGGCAAGTACTTACCTATTAAAGATAAACCGTTCTAAAAATGAACGCCCCTCCATAGCGGTTACGCTCACATGCAAAGAAGTGTATAGACGCAATACACATAACTGGTCTTTGTCATGGGTTGCTCAGTCACCGGCAAGTACGGTCAAAAACTAAACTAAATCAATACCTTACAGATTAGCATACATAAAAATATATACCTTACAGATTAGCATACACAATAACACTGATATTTTTTTATGCAAACGTTACCTACCCGACTTGCCCAAACGCCGAACAGCCGGATTTGTCGGCCAACTAGTGTATAAATGACACGAACGTGCGACAGTGCGAACGTGTCATTCCATGCAATTTATTAGAGAAGGTTCAAAAAGCATTTCTGAGATTTCTCTATAAATTCCGTTACGGATTTTATCCATTTTTATATCCAACAAAATTTCTCGTAGGATCTCTAGGATTTCATATGTTACAAACTAGGAGAGCCTATGATCAGTTGTACATCATGCTTAAAATATGAGCTGATTCGCCTTTACGTTCCAAGCAGCTATCTCCGTGGTAGAAAACACCGTCTACTAGCCGTGCCCACAACTCGAACAGTGGCCCGCGCCTCATCCCCTGTTCCTCGCGCCCTGACTGCGCTTAATAACGTCATGGAAGCCAACCCGAACTGTGACCTATTTGCAGATGATCTCAAAAACTGTTTTGTGCGCTTGTCTTCACTTTTGTGAGAGCACATAAATTTATAACTTGTGTTTTGTTTATAATATCTTTGTTCTATTTTTTTTTTGTTGTCTTTTTTATGATTATGTTATGTTTACTGTATGTGTTAATGTAATTGGTCCACAAACCGTATTAACATAAATAAATAAAGCGAGAGCTCCCCGCCGTACAACATTGCTACTTCCTGGACTGATCGCACGATTAGTTGACCTCTAAGTGCGACGCCGAGTCCATGTTGACAGTAAAGTCGCCGCATGCACACAAGTAAAGTGTTGCAATAAACATTCTCTCTCACACATTGAAACAATCACGTTTTGTGGAGGGGCGTTCACTTTTAGAATGGTTTATCCTACTTACCTACCCCCCTACCACGTAGAAGCAGCGTTCCGCCGCGCAATTCATAAACGCAGTAAGTAACAAATTTAGTTAATCGCAGTCATATTCGTAACGAAATGTGTTCTATAAGAATCAAAGAACCGTTTTTTTTCTTTAGAGAGTGTATCAGAATGGTGAGGAGCTCGTGGCTAAGTAATAACAGCCGCACGGGTCGATCCATCAGGTTAAGTTGCGCTTGCCGGGGTTGGCCGTGGATGGGTGACCATCTTTACATCCTCCGTGCCTCGGAAAGCACGTTAAGCCGTTGGTCCCGGCTGTCATTCGTGGATCTTTGACAGTCGTTACGGGTCGTCAGAAGCCCGAAAGTCTGACAACCAGCTTTACCAAGGGGTATCGTATTACCCAGTTAATGGGTTGTGGAGGTCAGATAGGCAGTCGCTCCATGTAAATACTGGTATTCAGCTACATCTGGTTAGACTGGAAGCCGACCCCAACATAATTGGGAAAAGGCTAGGCAGATTGATTGGTGTATTAGAATGGTGTGGTCAAACTTAAGGGTGTGGTACATACTATCAAACTGAACAACATTCTATATGAGACCAATAGGATTTAATAAGGATGACATGCAGCATATTGTGTTTTCTATTCTATTTTATATTTATCTAATATTATTCTTGACATTAGGAATTCTTAGTAGATCTGATTTTATTTATTTTACTTTTTTGACATTGACATACATTTTATTATTTTTGATTTTTGGACATTTAGTTAAGATGAAGGCCAACACACACACAACAACAATACACACACACAACACACACATACAATACAACAACACACAACACGACGACAACGACAACGACATATTTCAATTTGTAAAACATATTATATATTTGTACGCCTCGTTAAGCAAAACATGTTTGTAAAACCTAAATAATAATTTGAACATCCTGCATTCTATTGTATGTAAACACATGTTTTGACAAATAAATCTCCTATCTTTACCAATCTCGTAACTGAGAAAAAAAAAAACAGTCGTTCCATACATTTGGGTCGAGTAGGTATTGAAGTTTTGTACGGGACAGCTGATAATAATGGCGGTCGTTATAATATGACGGAGCTGCTTTTATAGGAAACTAAACCTTTACTGCGTCTATAAATTGCGTGGCAGCATTTTCCTGTCCCTCATGCCGGGGCCACACTATACGTCAACGTCAATGCCCATAAACACTTTAAACATCGCGATAGTTATATTCGGTCAAGATTTGGTCAAATTATCGCCGTAAGTGACTAGTAACTCGGTTTCGGTTTAAAGAAAGTTTATTCCCAATAAAGACATATGTCACTTACTTGAGAACAATATTCAAACTCAAACTCAAACTCAAAGCATTTATTTCAAATAAACCAATTACAGGCACTTTTGAATTGTCAATGGGTCGGTCAGTCAGAAAGATGAAGCTAGTTGCCCATTCCAAAGCGTAGTAGATCCCTATGGAGAAGAACGGGCAAGAAACTCCACGGACACTCTTTTAAATCATAATATTTTTACAAAATATTGGTTACATCGTTCATGTTGAAAATATACATGTGAGAACAATGTAGAAAGACGTGCACGTTAAAAAGCGTCCGTAATAAAAAGATAAAAACTAAAACAACTAAATTAAATATTAAAATTAAAAATAAGCCATGGCAGCTAAGAGACGACCAGTCCCAACTGACGGCGCCCGTTCACGAACATGACGCATGGATCAATTAAAACATGCATTTAAGGATCACAAAAAGCTCGTCACCAGTATTACAAGTTAAATAGTTGCCCATCCAATGCATTCATTTCTCCAGAAGTGATCGATCCGCAATTATGTGCTGGCTAAGGTGAGTTTTGAATGCATTGAAAGAGTGTAGATTTCTTAAACAGGACGGTAATTTAAAGAGTTGTGCTCCCTCAAAAGTTAGCATTTTTTTGCCATAGTTAGTTCTTGTTTTAGGTAAAACTACTTAGCAAGCTTGCTCGCCGTGACCTGCGTTGACTAACTTGTTTATATTGGGTGAGTGTTAAGCTTGAGTGAACGCTTCAGTTGAGAATATTTCGGATGAAAATACATGTGTTGTAAATATAAAATACAAAAATACAAATACAAAATGTTTTATTGGCAAAAGAAAAGGTGATGACAGAATACACAAACACAAAATTTAACTTTGTAAGTACATCACAACAATGCAAGGTTTGACCGTTGACCCACAAACTAAGCAGGGCTTGTATCTTGTGGGTCGGAGTGCGACTGAGCATAAAGAAATATGTCGGTTTACAAATCTAAGGCTAGTTTTTAGTAAGGCGTGTATTGTGTTGTGTGTGTGTGTGTGGGTGGGTGTGTGAGTGTGTTTGTGTGAGTGACTGAGGGTGAAAGTGTGAGAGATTGTATGCTGGCACAGTGGCTTGTCGACAAAACTTTAGAGAAATGATTCTGTTTCGGTGTATGTAAGTTCCAGAAGTTCGGTGTATAGTTACTTTATATTCATTATTTTTGTGTCTTGATCAATTTTACTGGTTAATGTTAGTTATGGATAGTGGAATAGTATTTTAACTATTTTTACTGTTGAATTAATTTGTGGATAACGATGCTGGTTACCGATGGTGGATGCTGGTTGGGTAACGATGGTGGTTGCGTGATTACCTACGTGATCTATAAACTAGTGTTCCTATTGTGTGTGTTAATATATGTGTGTGTGTGTGTGTGTGTTAACTAGTGTTCTATAACTGTTCTAGTGTTCTGTACCTAAATATTAAGCATTATTACGCAACTGTTTGTTATCCTGAAGAAATAAAAATAAAATAAATAAATAAGTGGTGGCTACACCTACGGTTATTGCCCTTCAACGCGATAATCACGGCGATGTCCGTATAGTGTGGCCGCGGCATCAGTCGGCAACGACAGAGATGATGCTTTACAAAGTAGAATTTAATAATATTAAATTAATATTTTGTTTTGTTTCAGGATCGGCTACAGCGTTCCAATGTTCACTGGTTTCATTCTGATGTTCCTGTCCACCCTAAGTGAGTAGATATTTTAGCTCTTACTACGCGAACCATTCGTTAAAGCAGCTCGTACCTAAAAAAAGCGACCAAGTGCGAGTTGGACTCGCCCATGAAGGGTTCCGTTCAGCAAGTAACATAATATAAAATTTCTTGTAGTTCGTTGTAACTTTGATCGATGTTTTAATAATAGACCGATTTATGACGTATTAAAAAAAAAACTACTTACTAGATCTCGATCTAACCAATTTTCGGTGGAAGTTTACATGGTAATGTACATTATATTTTTTTTTTAGTTTTATCATTCTCTTATTTGAGAAGTTATAGGGGGGGGGGGGGACACATTTTACCACTTTGGAAGTGTCTCTCGCGCAAACTATTCAGTTTAGAAAAAAAATATATTGGAAACCTCAATATCAGTTTTGAAGACTATAAATATATATATATACTATATATATATTTATACTATATATACTATCCATAGATACCCCACACGTGTGGGTTTAATGAAAAAAAATTGTTGAGTTTCAGTTCTATGTATGGGAAACCCCCAAAATTTATTGTTTTTTTTTCTATTGTTGTGTGAAAATCTTAATGCGGTTCACAGTATACATCTACTTACAACTTTCGACAGTATAAGTTCTTATAGTTTCGGAAAAAAGTGGCTGTGACATACGGACGGACAGACAGACACATGACGAATCCATAAAGGTTCCGTTTTTTGCCATTTGGCTACGGAACCCTAAAAGTCTGCCATCTGATTTACAACTATTCGATACGCTTCTGTGCCCAATCCAAGATCAATCATTGGTGTCGAAGGAATCCTTTTTTAACCGACTTCAAAAAAGGAGGTTCTGTATTCGACCCGTATGTATGTTGTATGTCCGCGATTTTCTCAAAAACTAATGAACCAATTTTGATGGTTCTTTCACTACCGTAATCTATATACTTACCTAGGTACTTTCAGGAAGGTTTTAGTATATAATACATTAGGTAGCTATTCTTATGTTCGAAGTTATATGCATAAATGTACTGTCTCCGGCATTCCTAAGCGGATCTTGATGTTTCTTCTTTTCGTTCGTCTTGGGCTGGAATTCAACTAAAAATGGTAAAATAAATTTACTTTTAAAAAGTAAAAACTGACTTCAAATCAAAAACGAATAAAATGACTTTTTTAAACGTTGTTCACAATTAATCCGAAACCCGAAAATTTGACTGTTTAAACCAAATAGACGACTAGGAATTCTTCCGACGGCTATGGTCGGGGGACTAGGTAAATTGTGTCATTTTCGAGTCTGAAACCTGTCGAATGGTTTTGAATAGCTATGCTGGTTTGCCTGAATATCGAACGAAGCCCTTGGTCATGAATTCATCACAAATATCTACTTAAAACCAGTCAAAAGTCATAAACGAATAATTTGTCATAGCCGCCACCTTGGATTTTGATTTGGACCCTACTTTCGACATCAATTTTTTAATTTATTTGTTCAGTAACAATTCAAATTGCGTTCGATATAATCCAGGATGAAACATAAGAATCCAAATTTAAAAAAATACCATGCAAACATAATCAGCGCCCTTCACGTGTTATTTTATCGTTCTTCCCAATAATACTTAATTGGGATTAAATAAGCCTAAAAGTTTTTGTAACGTCCGCACCAAGTGGAACTAACCTAACTAATCCATTTGTACTCAGTATTCGCCTTCGGCCGCTCCTACTCCGTGCTGTTCATTGCGCGTGCGCTGCAAGGTATCGGCTCTTCTTGCTCTTCTGTCTCAGGCATGGGCATGCTGGCAGAACGGTACCCTGATGATAAGGTAAGGAGCTCACATTGTAATTAAATTAACTCAGAGAACAGTTAGGTCAATCTTGCACTCGGTTCGATCTGCCTGCTTTTTCTCACTATGTTGGGGTCGGCTTCCAGTCTAACAGGATGCAGCTGAATACCAGTATTTTACATGGAGCGACTGCCTACCTGGCCTCCACAACCCAGTGACTGGGTAATACGATAACCCTTGGTAAGACTGATTGTCAGACTTTCGAGCTTCTGACGACCCGTAACGACTGTCAAAGATCCATGAATGACAGCTGGGACCAAGGGCTTAAGGACGCTGTTACAAATGGGTAGTCAAATCATTACTTTTTACACAAAAGTATGTTTATTAAATAAAATTCTTTACACTCATAAAATGTTTTTTGGCCTATTTAAAATTAAATTTATAGCTAAGAATCGTACCATGCACATCTATCAACAATTTGGCCAAAAAACAATTTATGAATGCAAAGCATTTTATTTAATAAACATACTTTTGTGTAAAAAAAGTAATAATTTGACTACCCATTTGTAACAGCGTCCTTAACGTGCTTTCCGAGGCACGGAGGAGTCTCGGTATGTAAAGATGGTCACGCATCCACGGACCAACCCCGGTCTGGGTAACACGATACCCTTTGGTAATACTGGTTGTCAGACTTACGAGATCCGTAACGACTGTCAAAGATCTACGAACGACAGCCGAGCTATTTATGTGTGTATGTGATTGATTGATCGGTTTTTGTCTTTTTATTCAGGAACGCGGCAACGCAATGGGCATAGCTTTGGGAGGTCTGGCTCTGGGCGTGCTGATAGGTCCACCGTTCGGAGGCCTCATGTACGAGTTTGTTGGAAAGACTGCCCCGTTCCTGATGCTGTCGGCCTTAGCACTCGGAGATGGATGTGAGTTCACTTATAACAACAGTTGACACACACACATACCCTTCGTACTGATTATTACATCATTAAAAAAGTTAGTTCAATTAAAGCGGCCAAGTGCGCGTCGGGTTCCGTAGTTGCACAATAATGCGGACAAAGACGATGGCTTTTTGTTGTTTCATGAACATTTGACTACTACTCGTAAACTTGAAAAGCCTACTTAGCTCTGATAGTTTTCCTTTTAACTTCGTTATATATATTACTATCGTGAATTTTTTCACCCATCCAAAACTAACCGTTTAGCTGGCAGGGGGGGGACACACTTGACTCTAACAAAAATTAGCACTTAGCTTAATACTTCAGAAACGGATCCCTAAATTGAAAAATTGGTATCATAAACCCACAATATTTTTGAAAGACCCATCCACCACCATCCATCCGACACCATGGGGTAGACGAGAAAAAAAAACATCCCAACTTTACGTGTACAAAAGGTACGCTAAAAATTTTTTTTTTCTTGATTTTATTTTACCACTTCGTCGCCGTGATGAATATGTATATCCATGCCAAATTATAGCTTTCTAGTACTAAGAGTCTCTGAGCTAAGCTGCGGATGGACAGACGGACAAAGCGAACCCTAAAAACGAAAACCCGACTACTGGAAAATCACGAACCGACCGCGGCAAGCGTAGCTTAACCATCGTATAGATCCGTACGGCTGTTATGATTAAGCCACGAGCCCCTCCATGTTTCTAGCTGCTGGTATTAGCCATTTACACTTACTTGTTCACCACAAAAATATCCTCAGGACGCAGTTAAATACCAGTGGTCTTAAGTGGATAGTTTGCTTGTTTTTTGCTGAGCTCATGCAACGCGTCTTACTACGACCACCCAGTAAAAGGACTCACCTATCAAGTAGCGCAGTCCCACATTAGACGGAGGAAATGCCGGCGGCGAGACTTTTGAATATTAAATAATAATAATAAATAATAATAATAAAAACGTTTATTTTCTCCACCACATAATGAAAACTTACTACAAAATACATAATTTGTGTATACAAAAATACATTGATGTTGTGGAGACTGGAGCCTGTACTAGGAATACCTGTGTTACAGGTCTCCAGGCCTCCAAACTACACGGACAAGTCACAGTAATACAAATTATAGATGAAAATGTTGAGATAAACACAATTTAAGACAAGGAATAAGGAATAACAAATAATTAATTAAACAACATTAGCAGGGTGTATTGGTGTGGGGGTGTGTCTGTGTGTGAGAGGGTGTGTGTGGATGCATGTGAGGGTGTGTGGGTGTGTAGTGAGTATGGGATATTTAAAACTGGTCTCCTAAAATAGTAAAATGTAAGACATGTCGAACTGCATTTTATGAGATGACTTCTAAGAGTCTCTCTGTGGCTTCATAATCGTGAGATTGAAGCCAATTTCGGATTTTAGGTATTTATTTGAAAAACTATTGTTGTCGCTCCGCCCTCAGTTTCGTGCGATAAGGACAACTGCAGATACGACTGAATAGTCTATGTAAAAAGTCATATTTCGAGGTTTGGCTCTCGCCTATTTCCTCCACCAATATTGGACCAATTTAAAAGATATTTCATAAACTGAATAAGAAGGATTTAAACTATGCCCCTATGTTTTTTTTTTCGTTAATAGTTGTCAAGTTTGTACACTAGGCCTCTGTTGACAGCGGTCTGAATAGGCAATTTTGAGCATTTTTTCAGGGTTCTAGTTCTTATAAATTAAATAATGTATCATCAAAAAGGAAAACACAGGGGCATACAAGTAGCTAATGTTTATATTTCTGTAAAAAATCATTGCTTTATAGATATACCAGAAAAAAAAACAGGCGAGAGCGTTTCTATGGAGAAAAGAGCACCCGCATGTCCTCTTAATTTACGATACAAAAACAAAATCCTAGTTAAAACACGTATACTAAAAGATAAATAATTAAATTATCTTTGAAATGGTGAAGGTTTCATAAAAAAAATACTCTCGACAGTTTTTGCGTGACTCTGTTTTTTTTATCTGCGTTAGACATAACTTTACAAATTAATTACACTATGTAATATAAACATAATCTAAAATAGTCACATATACATATAAGAAAATGCTTTTTCAATACACTTCCTCGAAAACTGGTTCATATCGCACTACGATTAGGTTCACAATGCAATGTATTTCACACGCGTGCGATTTTTCATTTAATATAAAATAATAAATTGCCACAGATAACTTATACCTACCTATACTTGATCCAAATTGGTTCAATGCCTGTATTCACACCGTCTTTCTTTCATTCATTCTTTCATTTATTTCATTTCTTTCATTTATTCGGAGGTGTGTTTTTTTTTAATCTCGGCGAAGAGATAATGCGTCTCTAAGGCGTTAATACTTTTTGAATATTTAAATAATGTTTATAAATAGAATATCATCAAAAACCATGATTATTACAATAAAAAAAAAAGTTTATGAACAAATTAACATAATTTATTTGTGTTCTAAACTCAAAAATATTTGAATTTTCCATTTTTCATATTAGGCTGTTTATCGGCTTTATACCTTTGCTTCTCCTTCAACCTGGCGAAAGCAAAGCGCGGGAAAAAAAGAAAATTTAAATCATAGTTCTTTAATAATTCATGACAAAAACATTTTTCGTTATTTTATTTTATTTCTTCAAAATTGTATTGAAAAACGTCGTTTGATACACGTGGACATTTGTTATTGCAGTTCTCGGCTCAAAAACAACCTCGCCTACGGCTCGTGTGTTAATTCCGCCTCGAATGCAATAACAAAAATTCTCCACTTGTATCAAAATGTACTATAATTTAAATATTACTACTCCAAATTAGGTACACGTTTAAACGTGATCTTCAGTTTAAAATTGTTAAAAGTCGGTTATCGTCGCCTTCACTCCAATCATTTACACATTTGTCTTCTAATTCGCATCACATTGAGCATGCGCACATTATCCGCCCACAACAAGTCAAAAGTAGGAAATGAATTATTGTGGTTATTGTTTATAATGACCAAGAATCTTGTTACTCGTGTTGTTTTACGGAACATAGAATGCACTTTATGTAGGTATTTATGTTTTTTTTTTTTATCAGACTGAGAACCAAAGTAGTATGAATTGCCTAAGAGTGCGTTTCCACTGACGCGGAGCTGGGCGGAGAGCGGAGCGGAGACGTGCAGGAATCGTGAAAAAGTATACAGACTAACCGCGAAAACGGTTCCTAAATTAATATTTTTTGTAAAATTTAATAATAATAAATAAATAATATATAATAAAAATATATTTTTTATATTTTTAAATGTTTTTTTTTTTATTTTATGTTTTTATAAAAATATTTAAAAATGTAAATAATATGTTTGTAAATTAAATAAAGGAAATAAATACCGTAAGGGCGGGTTACTTTGACTCTAGGGCATAACTTTGGCCCAAATCGAGACAACTGTATAAACTGCCCGAAGTGTCACGACCACACAACCGAACGTCGTATGTCCTTCGGTAATTATTAGATGGTGATATAGACGCGTACTTGCGGAACCTTGCGTGGATTTAATGACAGTAAACATCTATCTCGATTTGGGCCAAAGTTATGCCCTAGAGTCAAAGTAACCCGCACTTAATAATAAATAAAATTTATTTATTTCCAAAAAAGATAAGGATACAGATTTATATATAAAGCTTGGTTAACAAAAAGGTAGTGGTAGGAAGCAAGTACGGAGGAATAAGCTATGCTGCAGAAATCTGTAAACAATAATTGGTGAGCTCTGCCTCTTAAACTAGGGTTACCTGTATCTTAAGAGACTTACTGTAGTAATAAATAATTCCATTCATTAGACCATAATTGAAATGATCTTTCATATTGTGCATAAAAACTTATAGAAATATAGTATTATAACTGTAGATAAAATCACGTAAATCAGCGAAATCGGCAAATTTTCGTCCATGTAATAGGGGACGAGCCTATTGCCATCTACCGGGCACAAATAATTATTACGTTACAAAACTCCCGATATTTTGATATGTAGTCATTACACCATGCGAAGCGGGTTCTGGTCGTTAGTACCTAATAAAGAAACTCAACTAATTCACACTTTTGTTCCCAGTGCTGCAGCTGATGATCCTACAACCCGGAGTAGTCCGCCAGGAGACGGAGCCACCTTCTCTGAAGGCTCTCGTCTGCGATCCTTACATCCTCATTGCTGCAGGTTTGTGCCAATCCACACTGTACCTACTACCTATGTTAGACAAAAGACGATCAATAAGTAGTAGGTACAGATGAAGGTGCACGTCCTGGGAAGTACTACCACGATACATTTGCTCAGTCGAACGATACGAGATAATACATAATATCAACTTTAAACTCAAGTTATCGAAGTTGAATTTTGAATGAAAAAACTATCGATAAACGTCATAAAATAATTTAATTATAATTATATAATTAAATTATTATATAATAATAATAATATATATAATATATATTATTTAATTATTATATAATTATTATATAATTATATAATTATAATTTTATTTAATAGTTCCAATGGAAACTGAACCGTACGCAATAAAGTTACAGTTTTTAATACCAAAGCATGAAATTTATCTCTCGTTGGTTTTAGTATTGTATTATAGATATTTCTGCCGCCAAGTGTTGTTGTTTGAAGTGTATGGTGTACTGTACAGACAAAAGCACATCTGATTATATCAAACTGTCAAATTTCTCCAAATTATTTTAAACCTTAACATGTTGTCGGTTAAGTTCAAAATCGAATGAGGAAATTTTACAGTTTGTGGTAGATTGACTGACTACTGTGTGTACATACAACACAGAGCACTGAATCGCTACCGGTAGCATCTAGAGACGACAGTCAATCAATCTGTCTAGCCTTTCCAGTCTAACCGTCTAGAGAGACGGTCTTTCTAAAGTCCAGTTAAAAACTTGGTTAGATCATGTGAGGAACATGGATGTCTGAAATGGTCTTTTGAGGAAAGTACCTCAAAGACTTGAGTTGACCTGTCCAGTCAGAGCAAGCATTACTTTGTAATCATGTAGCTAAACTCAAAACTGAAGGAGGGAACTGTTTAAAGATATTAACATCATGACGGTACCTTGTCAATATATCTACGAAAACATCATGTACGTAAGGAAAAATCTAAATCTTTTCGGTAAAAGAGGTGAAGGTCACAATTATAGGACTAGAAATAGGGACCAATTAGTTCAACCAGGTTTCAGACTGGCTAAAGTAGACTCATCCTTCATGGGGTACTGTTTAAAATGTTATAATAAAATACCTCCCCACATACTCCAGCTGAATGAAAGGAAATTTAAATCTTGTATAAAACGCACACTATGCAGCCAGGCATATTATAAGTTGGGGGATTACATCGCTGACAAAAATGCTTGGCTGAATGCTTGTCCTGCTCCACAAGGACGCATTAATTAATTGATTAGCATTCGGATATATTGTTGGACCTGCTGAAGATTATGATGAGAGAAAACTTTCTTTGCATTGTTTAGATTCAATCTCTTAGTATTATATAATTGCATAGCACGTGTGAGCACTATGTAGCTACTATTAAGCTACCTTTTACTGGGTACGTCTTTCACTGACTTGAGTGTGATGGTGGCGTGTGTGTTGGATCATTAAGTTCCCTTCAAAATGGTTGAGCTAAATGGTGCTGATCCATGCGTCATGTTCGTGAACGGGCGCCGTCAGTTGGGACTGGTCGTCTCTTAGCTGCCATGGCTTATTTTTAATTTTAATATTTAATTTAGTTGTTTTAGTTATTATCTTTTTATTACGGACGCTTTTTAACGTGCACGTCTTTCTACATTGTTCTCACATGTATATTTTCAACTTGAACGATGTAACCAATATTTTGTAAAAATATTATGATTTAAAAGAGTGTCCGTGGAGTTTCTTGCCCGTTCTTCTCCATAGGGATCTACTACGCTTTGGAATGGGCAACTAGCTTCTCTTCTGACTGACCGACCCATTGACAATTCAAAAGTGCTTGTAATTGGTTTATTTGAAATAAATGCTTTGAGTTTGAGTTTGAGTTTGCTCAACTTTGATTTTCAGGAGCCATAACTTTCGCTAACGTGGGCATTGCAATGCTGGAACCAAGTCTGCCGATCTGGATGGCCGATACTATGGAAGCTCGACGCTGGCAGCAGGGCGTCGCATTTCTACCAGCCAGCATCTGTTATCTGATTGGTAAGTCAAGGGACTACGAAAAATCTGGGTCAGTTAAAAGTCAGTGAGAATAGAACATAATTTCATAACATAACGCCTGTAATCTCCGAAGCGTTTGGACGTTTGGTACCTGACCACATTTCACCAGTTATGTTAAATCTCATATTTAACCCCAACTGAGTGAGCCTGTGTCATCAACCGGGCACAAATCCAGACTCCGGGCTGCTACTAAGAAATTCCTGAGCGATTGCTTAATCTGATTGCTTAATCTTTAGATTGATTAATCTGCCTAGCCGTAGCCTTTTCCCAACAATGTTGAGGTCGGCTTCCAGTCTAACGGATGCAGCTGAACACCAGTATTTTACATGGAGCGACTGCCTATCTGACCTCCACTACCCATTAACTGGGTAACACGATACCCCTTGGTAAGACTGGTTGTCAGACTTTCGGGCTTCTGACGACCCGTAACGACTGTCACAGATCCACGAATGACAGCCGGCACCAACGGCTTAACGTGCTTTCCGAGGTACGGAGGAGGCTCGGTATGTAAATATCGTCACACATCCACGGACCGACCCTGGCATGATGGATCGACCGTGCGGCTGTTTTCGCAAACTCCTAATGTAAAAACCAAATAACACTGCCCGACCTGAGAATCGAACCCAGGACTTCATGCTCACGAGTAGCGTCTACGGCCACTAGAACAACGAGGCAGTCAGAACATTATATACGAGTATTATCTACATTCAACACCTCGAGTGTTTGGGCGGAATTCTCATTCTCATCATCATCCACAGCCCGACTTCACCTACACTGAGCAAAGGCCTCTCCTCTTTTCTTGTACCAATCCCCACGCTCCTGTGCCATCCTCATCCAGGTTCTACCCGTGATGGCAACAATGTCGTCCGCCCATCTCGCCTTTCAGTCCTTGGACACCACTCGGCCACTGCCTTACTCCATCTATCATCACTGCTGCTTGAATCATTGTCATCATTGCATAGGCCTCCCCAAACACCGCCACCTTCGACTCGGATCCAGCGGATTCCTGCGGCTTTAACAAGGTCATCAGTCCATTTTGTGGGAGGCCTTCCAACGTTACGTCTTCCGGTACGCGGTCACCACTCCAAAATCTTTCGGCCCCATCGGCCATCTGTTCTACGAGCTATGTGTCCTGCCCACTTCCACTTAAGTTTGGCGATTCTTCGAGCTACGAGTATGTCGGTTATCTTGTTAATATGCCCTTTATTGGTATAAGGCTCATGCACGCCTTCTATTACATGAGACTCATTATGTAACAAAATGTTTGTGTGCAAGATACAACCTGGAAGCCAGCCTTGAATCACCTGGAAGGAAGGGTGGTAGATAGATAGATAAAAGCCTTTCTTTCAACCCCTTTCAGATAACCTCTTTGTGGTGTTTAAAATACTGTAATTATTTAAAAATATTTTCTAATTTCAGGCACCAATCTGTTCGGACCTTTGGGCCACAAGATGGGCCGCTGGCTGGCAGCTTGTTCTGGACTGATCATTATTGGCTTATGTCTCATTCTGGTAAGAACAACATCACTGTACCAACTTCGACTGCTGAACATGTAAATTTTGGACAACTCCAATTACGGCTCTAAGGAAATAAAACCCCTTCACCTTGCTTGGCAAGATTCTGAAACAGTTTCTATAATGAATACACATACACATATTTTTCGTATTATCTTACGAATAATTCAGTCTGGCATTTTATACAAATTCTGAAACATCTCTTTCCATCGGTCACCGCTTACGTCAAAAATATTTGACATGTGAACAGGGGGGGTCTACTCTCTAAGTCCGCTAACGAAGTTATGAGCTAATCCGAAGTAGTTAATTCGCCAAAACAAGTGACAAATTAAATTTTTCGGTCAGGTACTTCGGGAGTAGGGACAACTGTCAAATCATGTTGTCATTCAATCTTAGTACGGGCCATATGTCCGTAAGTGATACAGAGTAGGAAACGCCCGAAACTTCGGACTTCGTGTTTAGGGAGTATCTAGACCCCCAGGCACCATCTTGTATGTACAAAATAAATGAAAAAATTAAACTGGTTTTTATTAATCTATGTCCTTGACACATTAATCAGAAATTAACCCAAGGTAAACACAATTCATTATCCCACTTCATAAAGAAGGAGGTTATAAATTCATATAAGGGGTCATTGTACTCATCATTATGAATAACTTTTACTATGGGACCAAACCTGAAATTGACATTTTGACAAATTATGCGAACATAAATGTCCTGAACAGCTGATTTTTTTTCGCGATTTCAGGTTTGTTCCCATAGTAAAAGTTGTTCATAATGATGAGTACAATGACCCCTTAAAATATTGCCACTGTTACACTTACAGCCTGTATAATACCTACCTACGTTTTATTACTTCAACACAATTTAACCTCGCAGATCCCAATGGCACGTAAACTGGAGCACCTGATCATTCCCAACGCTGGTCTCGGCTTCGCTATCGGCATGGTGGACTCTTCAATGATGCCTGAACTTGGCTTCCTTGTGGACATCCGACATGCGGCCGTCTACGGATCCGTGTACGCTATTGGAGATACCGCCTTCTGTCTTGGATATGCTGTTGGTAAGTTCTGCATACCTGGTACTTTTGTTTTTGAAGATGCCTTATCTGATTTGATTTAATCCACTAATATTTTCACTCTTTCCTCAATTTTGGAAAAAGAAAAGTATTTTGAAGTGTTTTGTAGTTTTTTTTTGTTTTTTGAAGTATTTTTGTTTTTTTTTTTTTGAGTTTTTTGAAGAATAACCTACAAAAAAATGTTTTCAGTATTAAATTAATTTAATTCATTAGGAAGCTGAATAAATTGACTCTTCAAGCTCATCATCTAGCCAGACAGTTTTGCTATGCAAAGGTCAGAGGCCTGCTGTGGTTCTGTACTCATCATCTGCTTAGGTATCTTTTTTCGCAACTGTTGAAGTCGGCTTCCAATATAACTGGATGCAGCTGAAAACCAATATTATATTATATGAAACGACTATCTCTCTGACCTTCACAGCCCATCAGTTACTGGGTTACCCCTTGGTAAGACTGGTGGTCAGACTTTTGGGCTTCTGGACTGGCAGTGGTTCTGTACTATGTAAGGAGCCATATTTTCATCGTTCAGAAGTCATCACTTTCCCTTTAATAAAGCTAGTTATATAAAATATGATCGTGATCTTCCAGGACCGGCTCTCTCAGGCGCCCTGATGAACAGCATTGGCTTCGAGTGGATGCTAGTTATCATCGCAGTCCTCAACTTCGCCTACGCGCCCTGTCTGCTGTTCCTGAGGTCGCCACCAGCTACCAATGAGAAACAGGTAAGCACTGTTAAGTTACAGTCAGCGTCAAAGATATCGGGACGAACAGACTGTTCAAAATGATGTCAATAACTATGAAAATTAAACTTTATCTCAATTGGATAAAGTTCTTGTCAGAATGACAGTTGTCTTGTACTGTCTTCATTCTGAAACATTCCTTGAGTCGTTGAGTTAATATTTTCATTTTCATAGTTGTTAGATTATTTTGAACAGTTATAGAATAGTTATTTTCTGTGCATTGACATTTTGATAATTATTAATTTCAGAGCCTCATAGCGAGCGACAAATCATCTGTCCGCTACGTGAGTTATCAAAACGAAGAAGAAGAATAAATTCGCCACTTACCGCCATCTTGTTCCCGCCAATGACACCCGCCATTTTGAATTTTAAAACTTGGGAGTTTTTTTAAATGGGGTTTGCTTAAGACGTCCTAGAAGTCAGTTTAAGACGAATAAGGAATATAATGTTTATATGTATACTGTAGATTATTGCCCAAAAAAATGTATATTTAAATCATATCTAATATACATATTATATTAGATTATATTTTATGTCTATCCATATACAATGTATTTAGATACTTCTCTGTATTCTTCTGACCAATTTTGCTCTGTGACCTGTTGATAAATGTGTGTATATTTTGTGTATATACTAATGGCTTGTATGTATATGTATAACCTATACATGAATACGAGGTTGTTAAAAGAATAAAATCTGCGGTTGCGTCTGTGTAATTTAAATAAAAATATTCGACTGATGAAAATCATAGGATATTCTGCTACAGACAATTTACATAAAATACAGCTTAATGACAGCTAAGTAACAAAGTTCAAGGAAAAATTAAAAGTAAATAAAAAATCCAAAATTTTGACAGCCTCGTATAGAAATATTGTAGTAAAAAAATATATATATGTGCCAATATAGATCAGGGTGTACATTTTTGGCTAAGTGAGTAACAATTTAAAAAATATTTTATGTATACTCGGCAAAATATGTAGGTATATTTATATGTAATGGTTGTTTAAAACGCGCTGTCTAAGACCCTTAAGATTTTAAAGTTGCATAAACTCCTTCAGAACTCTTTCGGTGTATACATTTTCAATCAGAATCTAACAAAATGCAGACTTCTTTTTTAGCTAATCTAAGTCATAAACAGTAGTTTATTTTTAATTCACTTTGAAAACATATACTTCTGTAATGTTTAACTTACCTTCTAAAATCTGCAATGGTAAATATATGAATTTGGCTAATTTTACTTAGCTGAGTTTTTATTTATTAACTGGACGTCAAACTTAGTAATTAACAAAACAAAAAGCCATCTCAACTGCTTTTTTGACTTATAAAAATAATTAAATGTCATCTCAGCTTTCAAATGATTAAACAATATTATACATGATATCCTATGTGGCTATACATTTATAATATGACACATATATATATGTAATTATAATCTTATACATTGATTTCGCAAAGGTGACTTTGACAATATTTTTCATTGTACATTTTTAAACTAAAATATGTTTAAGTATAGACAATAAAAAATATATTTTGCATTTGGGAAAATTGGGTAACAAATATTAAAATGTTTAATTTGTTCCAAAAGTTGGCTGGAGTTAATTTTAAAGAAGTTGCTATTTTGTAAAATTCTAAATATTTATTAATTTTACAGCAAATTAATAGAAAAGAATAGAATATGTGGGACAATATTTAAACCTTATTTTATCGGGCAATGGACCAAAGGGATGTAGGTTTGTTTTTATTTTCTGTGACCAATGTGATCCTTAGATTTTACAATCATTTTTAATATGAGCTTAAAAAAAACTCTTGTAAATAACACAATAATGATTGTAATGACAATATCTAACACAATAATAAGCTTAAATATACATAATAATTATAATGTACATAAATTGTTCGTGTTTTGAGAATTTCTGGTCATTGTCTTTATTAAACGTATACATATAAATAGTAGAGGGGCTCGCGGCTAAATAATAACAGCCACACGGGTTGATCGAAGGTTAAGCTATGCTTGCCACGGTAGATTCGTGGATGGGTGACTCGGAAAGCACGATAAGCCGTTGGCTGTCATTCGTAGATCTTCGTCAGATGCCCAAGTCTCAGAACCAGTTAGGTACCAAGGAATATTGTGTTAGGTACGCAGTAACAGAAGTTAGACTGGAAGCCAACCCCAACACAGTTGGGAAAAGGCTAGGCAGATTGTTTTATTTAGAATCATCGACATTGGCATTGACAGCCTTTTTCCACTCACTGCTGAGTATAAGCCTCCTTCCTATGGTGCCATGCTTCCCTGGTCTGTGGAAATCTCAACCAGGTCTTACTCGCCATCTTCTGAATGTCATCCACCCATCTGACTATTTGTCTTTCAATACTCCTTCTACAATATCTCGCCAATCATTCCGTAAAGGCTCTACGCACAATGATGATCTCTTTTGTCATACTGACCGATAATTCTAAAAATCTTGAATATACAACAATATTTTAGTAGATATAAAAATGTATTGCTTCAATTTTATAAATTTTACTGTAATGAAGTAAATATATATAAGAAAAATATATAATAATTTAGGACTTTTGTGTATCAATAATAATTTTTTCATGTAAATATTGCGAATATGAATGGTTGTAAATATAATTCAGTTAGTATCACAAAAATGTAATATGTAAAAAAAATCACGCTTTCAAGCACACCAAACGTCCAAAGACGTCATAATAATAAAACTTCTGTTGTGTCTCGTTCAGAGTCCTTGAAAGCGTTAAATAATAAAAGAAAGATTTCATAATGCTGTATCTCTCATGTAGAATATATTAGTGTGTAATTATTCTATAGCCAAATTTTAATTATGATTTAAATATAATTAAGTATGTCGATTATTATTTAGATGTAACTTAAGTTTCGAAGATTTTTGTTTCGTGATAAAGTTGTAAATTATTAGTAAAGCTGGCATTATTAGCAATAATTCATCATAATGTCAGAAATAATAAAATATTACCACATTTTAAAACCATTTTAATGAAGATATTTCTTTCAATTATTATAATCTATTCGAAATTCTTAAGTACATTGTTGCTTATTAGGAGCTTAAATTAGAATAATCGATTTAAAAGTAGAAATATCAAATTAATACTGCGTCTAAATCTTAATCTTGAATTCGATGGGCATATTTCTTCATTTTAGTCTCTCCTTCAACTAACTTAATAAGTACCTAACTATGTAGTACATAATAGGTAAGTACCTATATTTTTTAAGAACATTTTTTATTATTATTTTATAAAGCACCAACCTACGGAGTTGTTGCTTTCAAATCTGTAGACTTATCCTTCATTTCACTACTAGGTAATATTTTAACTTTTTTTAAACAGAGTTGTCATTCATTTGCGTTTGATTAGGTCACAATCACAGGTTCAACTTCAAGTTAATTTATGAAAGTTGCTTAAATTAAAAAGACGTTTAAACGTCTTATGGTTTAGCAAAAGTTAATCAGGATTTAACTTGAAGCAATAGTACTTTAATTTTGCCAGAGACACATAGAAGCAAATTGTGTGTGGCTGCATAGTTTGTTTGTTAAAAGTGTTGAAAAATGTCCATTTCATTCTTTTTTCCTAATAAAATTATCCAATATTTAAATTATTACTTATGGTCCCATAAAATTCAAAGTACATTAAAATCATAATAATAATATCATCATAATAATGGGTAGTACTTTACTTCGGATAATACGTTTTATGACAAAACTTAAATATGTAATCACATAATCTTCCAGTGTTTCTTAGATGGTAAAAAATGTATGACATAAAATATACATTTAGGTATATACATATATCTCCACATAAAATGTACGCTACAAGCATTGCATCTTCTTTAATATTTATTCCTCTATGCTTAAAGTTGGACATTAAAACGAATAAAAAATTAATATAATATTTCTCATACGAAATTAATACAATATTTAACGAATACCTATTAGGTCATTAAAAATGATGATCACTTTCATATTAATTATTCGTACCTATTTTTGTAGAAATAATAGGTAAAAAGACGTCTCTTGTTATCCGTAGAGTAATATAGAATTAATCTTTTGTAGTATTGTAAGGATATTTATTAACTAATTGTAGTATTACAATCATTCATATTTGATGATGTTTTATTAACTTTTGCAATAGCTGGGTTTGGGTCCTGTAACTGAATTGTGTATTTTTAATCATTTGTCGTATAAAATGAACTGACAAATAATTTACATTGTTTTAAATACTTAAAATAAATAGATTTTATCTGTTTTTAATGTTTAATTAGACTAGTAGTGTTACAAAGTAATGTTGTTATTTTTTTAAGTTACTTTTTATACAAAGTAACGAATATAACAACAAATAAAATATTTATTAAAAGGATTAGAATTTTCAAAATATAAGATATTTACAGTCGTAATAAATATTACATTCTTACATTGAATAAATCGTAAGTACTTTACAATAATAACTTTGAAATATAACATTTTAATATACTACAAATATAACAAAAATAACTTAATGTTAGTACAAGAGCCTCGAGCTGAAAGTGTATCTTAGTAATAATTCGAAAACTTTGTAAAATAACAAACAATATATTTATATAACATTTAATATACATTATACATTAATATCATAAATGATATACATTTTACCGGGTAATGTGCGAAGTGCACGAACTAGCCAGCTAAAGTGGAACTAGTGAGAATTTAGGATAGAAATGTATTTAGAATAGGTATTACTATCATAAAGCGAATTTATAGGATGCCAAATTATTATATTTTAATGCTTATCAATTGTAGGTATTTATTGTAATATTTTTTAAATAATATTTTACATTGTTTAAAAGCATAAAAAAATCATGTTTTCTTCTCATTACAAAACCAATTCAAACTTTAGTCAAAGTTCAAACAAACCTTCGAGCCAGTTATTTTGAACTTTATTCCAAGGAGCATAAAGTTCTTATTACAAAAACTGACTTTAGATCCGAGTCTCAGCTTTGTCAATTTTGCGTTAAGACTTTACGGTACTCGAAATAAAGTTCAAAATGAAATAACTGGCTTGAACTAATATTATAACTCGTTTTGGAATGAGCCGTAGGTACATGACTAAGCGAGAAAGTTTGCGTGTCCATATTATTAAACTTTTTGGCATTTCGCACATTAGCCGGATATTTTAGAAAGTGAAATCTTGTCGCCATTTCGCTAATATTATATATAATCCTTAAATGTGATAGATTAGTGATATTTTCTGCTTTTAGATTTTTAATATAACTATATGGTAACTTTAAGTACCTACCTATTTCAAAATATTCTATTTGTTGGATGAATGTTAAGCTATTGTATATTGTTTAAAAAAATGTCCGTTTTTCATATGATTGACTATGGAGTTCTCAATCTTTTTAAATACATTTTCGATATCG
The DNA here is from genome assembly GCA_946251885.1 of Cosmia pyralina. Taxonomy (NCBI): domain Eukaryota; kingdom Metazoa; phylum Arthropoda; class Insecta; order Lepidoptera; family Noctuidae; genus Cosmia; species Cosmia pyralina. The sequence continues at coordinate 13,232,083 of OX276368.1, read as the reverse complement.
ATTAATTTGTGGTGATATATTTTATAAAGTTACTCTTGTGATATTTTACTAAGCACATTTTAATATTATTTATATATTTTTAAACAAAGTGAAAGAATGTTAATTCCTATATAATAAAACATTCAAATAACTTTATTATTTATTTAAATGTCTTTACCTAAGTGTATCTCTTTTATTTCATTTAATATTTTGGACCTCTGAAAAAGGTTGAGAATTCCAATATAAATTATATTTATTATGTTAAAGTTATTTTTGTAAATGTTAATTTCATTAATGTTGTTTTTAAATATGTTATTTAGGTATAACATATCTAGTCCTGCCCTGAATGTCTAAATTTTATCTTTAACTTAGAAATAAGTTTTTAATATAAAAAAAAACTTACTGCGCTTGTTCTGATTTAACTTGGCCGAACCTGGCTCTAATTTTCGTGCATTTTTCATAAAAACTTCCAAAAAAACTTGGCTAACATATCAAAATAAGACAAAATATCAGCAACTTGGCCAACAATATATCATCATCATTATACTTCATTAGATTTTCACGTCATTAAATTACGCAATGTTTTTAAAAATCTTGGCATATGTGATGACAATATAAGAACTTGGCCGATCAGTCAAGTGTGACGTCCAAGCTATGGAGACAATAATAAGCGCAGTATTGAACGTGTTGGACTATAATTTATTAAAAATGTGGGTATATGAACTAATTTATGGCGTTTTATTTCTTATTTCCTAAAAAACCTATTAAGAATAAGAATAATTTATTGTTTAAGAAATTACATTCGATGTGTTGTTTCCTGAAACTCACACTAGGATTCCCTGTGGCGTGAGATCCAGGCTCCTTCGTTCCGTTAACATGTGTTGCTATACATGAAATAGGTTTAAGTACGTTACAATAAATTTCTTAATTTCAAATAATTTACTCGTAATTACTATGAAAGGAAAATACAATAAAAACTAATTTAACAAAAGAAAACTAATGATAATACACAAAGAAAACAGTAGATTTCCAAATATGCATGTATTATGTGTGTGTTGTGTGAGGGGGTGTGTTGGTGTGTATGTGTGATATATAAATAGTATGTTTGTGATATAGAATAGTAAATAAATATATGTATCAGTGCCTTTTTTTTTATGTTAAGAAGTTTTCAGTCATATCATAGTCCAAAGTAAGAAGCCATTTTGTAACCGCAATTTTGCATTTTTTTTTTGCGTAAGTTGCAGAATTTGGAGTCGGTTATTGAGTTTCGAGTAAATGTGCGGTCTCATAAAACCGTACGACCTTCTACCGATTGTTTTACGGCAGCGAACCTTTTCCCATTGAACCCTTCGACTTGACGGGATACAAGTGCACATGGAGGTTTTGTGAAATCTTAGAGTGACTGACAGGATGTAAAGCTGTCTGACTCTAAGAACTCCCACTTCGGTGTAGAGTGTGTTAGTGGGGTACCGGAATGGTCTTTCATAGGCAACCTTAAGCAGAGCTCGCTGTGTTGGATCATTAAGTTCCCTTCAAAATGGTTGAGCTTATTGGTGCTGATCCATGCGTCATGTTCGTGAACGGGCGCCGTCAGTTGGGACTGGTCGTCTCTTAGCTGCCATGGCTTATTTTTAATTTTAATATTTAATTTAGTTGTTTCAGTTTTTATCTTTTTATTACGGACGCTTTTTAACGTGCACGTCTTTCTACATTATCTCACATGTATATTTTCAACATGAACGATGTAACCAATATTTTGTAAAAATATTATGATTTAAAAGAGTGTCCGTGGAGTTTCTTGCCCGTTCTTCTCCATAGGGATCTACTACGCTTTGGAATGGGCAACTAGTTTCATCTTTCTGACTGACCGACCCATTGACAATTCAAAAGTGCCTGTAATTGGTTTATTTGAAATAAATGCTTTGAGTTTGAGTTTGAGTTTTTGAGTTTGCTCGTTAAGCTCTTTCAACCTTTATTAAAGAGGTTTTACCAGCCGCACCCCATGCTATTATACAAAGTTAAGAACCGATTGACAGAGAGAGACTATTCACTAGTAGTACTGCGAATAGGAGACGTCGCAAGCACAAACTTTTTTACAACAATTAATATAGGTACCACTAAAGTTATTTAAGATCCTTTTGTGTGACTGACACTGGCGTGGCCACCATCAGGGATTTTAATTTAAATCACACAAAAATATAGTAGCTAATTAGTCGAAATTTGTCGCCAAATATCAGAATTTGTCGGTCACTGGTACAAAAGTTATAAGAGTTCATAAGTGGCTGATCTGAAGAGCATCTTCCCAGCTTGGCCACATTTATATCTCAAAAACTAGGCCACCTAGCGAAGAGCTGTTTTCTCCCAAATTTAGTCGCTAATTAGTCGTATTTTTTCGCCAAGTCACAGATTTAGTTGAGTCTTGGTATAAAAGATCTAATGACTTCAATTTTTAAATATATACTCGTATAACATATATTCCGAAAAAATGTAGTGTTCTCGTGGGATGAGCAAGGAATTCAAATATTAGGTCTTTACCTATGAAATTGCCGTTCTGCAGTACTGGCCATTTCAAATCAAAATAATTTTTGTTTGGCTAAGAATTCTAATTTCAAATTTATTTTATTTTAAAAACATGGATTTTTTTTCCAAAAGTAGTCATTTGTTTATTGATTAGTGTTACATTTTCATCCCATTTCAATCTTTTTCGTCATCATGGATACGTTAAAAATTCGAGTAATTCTGGAATATGAGTACCGTCGTGGCAGCAACGCCGCACAAGCGGCACGCAACATCAACGACGTTTACGGAGCTAACACTACAAACCAACGCACCACTTGTTATTGGTTTGCTCGCTTCCGTTCTGGAAATTTCGACCTGAAAAATGAACCTCGCGGTCGTCCGAAGACTTTGGTCGACAATGACGAATTAAAGGCGATTGTGGAAGCTGATGATACACAATCTACGGCTGAATTAGCAGCAGCTTTCGACGTTAGCGTCTAAACAATATTGGTCCATTTGCGTCAAATTGGCAAGGTAAAAAAGCTTGACAAATGGGTGACCCACGAACTCAATGATCGCCAGCGCGAAGTACGCGTCGAGACGTGCCTTGCACTGCTCAACATACACACAAATGAAGGGATTTTCAACCGCATTGTTACCTGCGATGAAAAATGGATTCTGTTTGATAACCGCAAGCGCTCAGCAAGTTGGTTGGATCCTGGTTCAGCACCTAAACAATGCCCTAAACGAAAACTTACGCCTAGAAAAGTGATGGTCACTGTTTGGTGGTCTAGCGCCGGTGTGATTCATCACAGCTTCTTACCAAACGGGGTGAGCATTACTTCAGATGTGTACTGTGAAGAACTGAACACAATGATGGAGAAGCTGGCACATCTCCAACCAGCATTGGTCAATCGCTCGTCTCCGCTGCTCCTGCACGACAACGTGCGACCTCATACTGCACAGCAGACGGTCTCCAAGTTGCAAGAACTGGGGTTGGAAGCTCTCCGTCATCCGCCCTACTCACCAGACCTTGCGCCTACAGACTACTACTTTTTCCAGAATTTGGATAACTTTTTAGGTATTTATGTGTTGCAAGTGAGAAGACGAATAACGATCTGTATGGTTTATTAAAAAGCGCTGCTTATATACAGTACCAGTCAAAGCCAAAAAGCCAAAGCAAAAACAAGTAGCCAGTTGTGCCAGTCAAAGCAAGTAGTCAGTCTTGGCGGGAAAAAAATTCAATACCCGAGAGGCAGTACAAAATGCCTTTGAAGAATTTGTTGCCTCCCGTCCAGCTGATTTCTTTAAGAAGGGCATCAATAAACTGCCACTGCGTTGGCAAAGATGCATTGATTGCATGGGTGATTACTTCGATTAAAACAAATAAAAAATGCATGAAAAAAATTCGTTAAAATTTTTTCATACAAAACGGCAATTTCATAGGTAAAGACCTTATATACCTACTTGCTACTCTTTGAAACTCAAACGGCTCGACCGATTTTGATGAAATTTGGTGTGGAAGTAGCTGACACCCTGTATTAATACATAAGCCACTTTATATCCCGAAAAAATGTAGTGTTCCCATGGGATGAGCAATTTTTTTATGAATACTTTTCTCACCGATTTAATAATACACGTTTTAGTGTATCTCATAAACCGCGGGTAACACCGCGGGGCGCAGCTAGTAGTTTTACTAATTTTATTGATACTGTTGTACGAGGTGTAATTCCATTAACTGAATAAACCTTTTAAGGGGTCATTGTACTCATCATTATGAACAACTTTTACTATGGGACCAAACCTGAAATCGCGAAGCTTTTCCCTACATTTCGCATAACTCGTCAAAATCAACAGGGAACAACTGATTTTTTTCGCGAAAAGTTGTTCATAGTACAATGACCCCTTAAGAAATCTTCAGTTAAAGCAACTGCACCTTGTAAAATAATTATTCTAGTGGATTATTTCAAGTAAAACAATTTAATCATCTTAAATATTATCTTTATTACTTAATTCTTATTTAAATAACATTTCAATATTGTGAGTTATTTCACTCCGGTACATTTATTGAGAAACTGCACATATCTATCTAAAATTATATTTATAGTTCACAATCGTATCATGCACATTTATCAACAGTTTGGCCAAAAAACATTTTAAGAATGCAAAGCATTTTATTTAATAAACATACTTTTGTGTAAAAAAGTAATGCTTTGACTACCCATTTGTAACAGCGTCCTTAAGGAGATTGAGTATGTATAAAACTCGCACTAAGGCCTCAGATACGCTGTCGCTCCATATAAAATACTGGTATTCAGCTGCATCCGGTTAGAATGGAAGCCGACCCCAACATAGTTGCGAAAAGGTGAGCAGATGATGAGTTCCTCATTATTCGCTGGGTTGGCTCGGTGTAGCAGCTCGAAGGGACTTCTCTAAGCTTCTCAAGGAAGGCGTGATACTGCTTCCTAAGTCTTCGACTACACTTGATAAGTATACTGGAAATAGAAAATTAATAATTAAGAGGATATATCGAAGCGTGGTTTAGCTCGGTGTGTAAGTGAAATGGCGTTATGGCTGTCTAGTTTAACGCGAGAGACAGAAGACTGAAAACCCCGCATTGGAATTTAAACGCGCTTCGTTTAAATGTAGATTTATGACAAAATGCTTAAATCAATATTTAGCCTATTAAGTTTTTTACATATTCAAATACCTTCGATTTAAAGCAAATTTGACTGCACAATAAGGAACTGTTTACGTATAATCGTATAAAACAGAAAGTTTTTTCAAGCGGCGTTCCCGCTCGCGTCAGCGGTTATGTCACTAGACACGTCAAATTTTCTCCCATTTTGCGCCGTGTGAATAGCTACAACGTGTCGTTTTGCATCCTCGTCAAATTTCAGGGTGTGGTACAGAACATCAAACCAAATAACTTTCTCCATGGGACCAACATCGTAATCGCGGAAAAATTTTCAACTGTCCCATAGAAAACGTCAACACTTACTCGACGCAAATGTATGGAACGGCTGACTATTTTTTCGCGATTACGATGTTGGTGCAATGGAGAAAGCTGTTCGATTTGATGGTCTATACCACACCCTTAAATTTGACGAGGATGCAAAACGACACGTTGTATATGATATGATATCATTTTATTTTAATTGGGCAAAATTGCAATACCGTCTGTATTAATTATAATTATATTTCTTTATGTTTTCACTTTGGCGACTGTGTTAGTCCAAGGCTAACACACCACACCTATGCTTATTTTATAATATAATATACAGAAGCTGTTAGTAAATATTTATTAAAAAAATAAATTAATTCATTCATTAATAATCAGTCTAGCTAATCTATTACTAAATTAATAAAGCTCCATTTCCACGGTGCAAGTTTATTGGCTGTGGCATACCATAAAATTGAAGGCCAATTAACTGGCACCGTCTAAACAGCACGTACAATATTGTTGCACGATACGGGCAAGTTAGTTGCCGTTCAAAACTGGTATAGGTGTAAACAGTACGTACAATAACATCGCATTAAATTCTGGAATGAACATTTTCTATGATTCAAACATGAGCGAAGAAAACAAGACGTTCAATAAAATTGAATTAAATATTTGGCAGCGCAAATAGAGCTAATACTTGAATCAATTGTACAAGGACGTGCAACTCTGTGTTTATACGAGATAAAACTTGCAATAATCGCTTTGCAATTTTATTGCCTTGGTGTAAGTCGCGTGGGATTTTATTGAATTGCAAAACCTGCATGTATTTCTTGAACTCAAACTCAAAGCATTTATATCAATTAAACAAATTACAGGCACTTTTGAATTATCAAAGAGTCGGTCAGTTAGTCAGAAAGTTGAAGCTAGTTGCCCAGTTCCAAAACGTAGATCTGTATGGAGAAGAACGGGCAAGAAACTCCACGGACACTCTTTTAAATCAAGATAAGTTTCAACATCCTAGGTACAAATAATTCAAAATATAAGATTAAAAATAAGCCCTGGCAGATAAGAGATGAATGACAATAAAATGATCGTGCTTTATGGCATGCGATTGTTTCTCTTGAACGTTCCAGTAACTTGCACCGTGAAAATGGACCTTTACTTAACTAGATGGAGACGTTATGGGTTGGTCTGTTTTGGCAAAGAAAGACTAATTTACAAAACTAAGTTCATGTTGTCTGTTTTAATTTTATTTCTACAAGAAGACCGTGAAATAAAGTGAAAAAAAACTAGTTTAGTTCAATCTTACTGAACACGAATTCAAGGTCCGAAGCCGAGAACCGAGAACACCCAATGAAACGCACAAACTGTTTCCTAAAGGATACTTTAATTCGCAAGGAACGGACGGAGGTAACAAAAATAAAATCCAAAACTATCACTATTAAGTAATAATAAAAAAATATTTTCTTGGTATAGAACTCATACCACGTACAATTTTAGGTTGGACCCGATTCACACCGCGCTCGTGTGAGTGGATATGGTTTGCTCGGTAACGAAACCATAGCGCGATCTAATTCGATCGATGCAAAAAGTACTAGGCAAAGGAATAGAATAGTTTTGCCCATAATTCCTAAGACAGCATTATACAGCAAGAATTGCTATGCAATGTGTACTCGTATATTTAATGCTATACCTGACAGTATTAAAAACTTACCGGCTAATAAATTTGTAAAGTGTCTCAAAGTATGGTTGGGGGAAAAAAACTTCTACTCAGTAAATGACATATTCAATAAGAAATTTAACAATAAATAAAACCATCCCTCGGACATTAATAGTACTTTTTTTTATGTAGGTATCTAATAATATAATCAATTTTTCATTTTAATTTTGCTGAATTATGACTATAATAGTAACAAGTACTTTTATCTTTAAACCCAAATGTTTGCATGTCACATTATTATGACTAAGTGTTATGGCTCTGCATATTTATTTATTTAAGACCGAAAATACCAACACTTATGGCAAATAAATTGATTTGATTTGATCCCAACAACATCTAGGGAAGCGTCAGGTAAACTTTTGCACATATGAAATATTAGACACTTACCGATATCGTTGAGGCACCGCTTCGTCCCCAAAGCGTCCATATTCCTTATATTCAATATTTTCTCAGCGTACACCTCACAAGTGTGTGTGCATACCTGTAAATATATTCAACTTATGTGAAACTGACTCCTGTAAGCCATTTTTTAAAAACAATAAATTATTAACACTACCATGCATCTATATACTTAAGGCAGCAGTATTTGTTAAAAACAATATCCACATGTTCAATTACTACACGCGTATACGGCGTAAGGATAAACTACGCACACCAGCCAGTAAAACGCACCTAATGCATGAGAGCATCTTTTGTTCAGCTTCTCGCATCTTTAATAATATACCGGGGCCTATCAGAACAATTATGAAAAATGTGAATTTTAAAAGGACTCTCCATGATCTGCTAGTAAACAAAAGTTATTACTCTGTAAAAGAATTTCTGTCCGACAAATCTTTACTAAAATATAGTCCCACCCAGTCGTGATGTGTTCAATGACCATAATGTATTATGCACTATAATCTATTTTTATTTTATATTATGATTTTGTAATTTCTTATTTTGGTTTGTTGTGATTAATTTTATTTTTTTGAATTTTGTGTATAATTTGACATCCTACCTATTTTAATTTGTTATCCTTTTTAAATTTTTTTTTGAACCTTATACATATATGCAATTAATTTTATTTTCTATATAATAATTTGAATTTGACATCTCCATTGTTTAAATGTAATTATTATTATTGTATGCCCTACGGGCGGGACATAGCTGATCAAAATTTTCAAATATTTAAGAACTGTACTATACATACCTATGATCCACAATAAACTTTTGATTGATTGATTGATTGAAATATTCATATAAAAGTTATTTACATATCTGTGGCTCCAGGCTTGGTGCTAAAAGGGTCAATATCAATAATTCTCATTTTCTGTAATAAGCATTTGAAGAATGAACCAGAATTAATAGTTATTATTTTTACATGGTATATTGTAGAATGACAAAAATCTCTTTTTGTTATTTGTAAAGGAGTTTGTAATAGCTTAGGAGTTTGTAAAGCGAGGAAAATGTCGTGAGGAAAGTTTTGAGTATGAATGTCGATGGCTATAAGAGTAGGGGAAGACCAAAGAAACGATGGATGGATTGTGTGAAAGATGACATGGCTAGAAAGGGGGTGACTACCGAGATGACGAATAATAGAGAAGTATGGAAAAAAGGACATGTTGCGCCGACCCCAAATAGATTGGGATAAGGGCAGGAGAATGAATGATGAGAGGAGTTTGTAACACATATTTGTAGAGGAGCTCGTGGCTAAGTAATAACAGCCGCATGGGTCGATCCATCAGGTTAAGCTAATAGCCAAGTTTGACCTGAATACACTGTTACCGACACCAACCTTTGATTTAGCAACCGTCAGATAGTTTGATATATCTAAGAAAATTATTTAATTTATCTCAATACTCGATCAATCAGCCTAGCCTTTTCCCAACTATGTTGGGGTCGGCTTCCAGTCTAACCGGATGCAGCTGAATACCATTATTTTACATGGAGCGACTGCCTATCTGACCTCCACAACCCATTAACTGGGTAATACGATACCCCTTGGTAAACTGGTTGTCAGACTTTCGGGCTTCTGACGACCCATAACGACTGTCAAAGATCCACGAATGACAGCCGGGACCAACGGCTTAACGTGCTTTCCGAGGCACGGAGGAGGCTCGTTATGTAAAGATGGTCACCCATCCACGGACCAACCCCGGCAAGCGTAGCTTAACCTGATGGATTGACTCGTGCGGCTGTTATTACTTAGCCACGAGCTCCTCCTTAGCCACGAGCTCCTCCTTAGCCACGAGCTCCTCCTCAATACTCCCTATCTCAATACTCGATAAATTATAAAATAATATAAAGAAAATAAAATAAAAATAAAAAGCCTTATATTTCGTTGCAGATTACAAAAGAAAAGTTAAATTCTATGTTAATAATATAATCTTAGTTAGTAATTAAGTTTAGTTCTTAAATTTAGTTGTTAGTTTAGATTTTACATAACTTTTAATTAATCCTACGTTAAATATAATGTTGTATTATTGAATTATCTTCAAGAACCCCTCTGCAGGTAGAGGCCTCCTGCAAAGCTAGCCAGTCCTCTCTAGATTGGGCTACTTGAATCCATTTGGGGCCGGCTGTTTTTGTGAGCTCATCCTCTCAACCAGCAACCACCTTTCCTTCTTTTGCCTCGTGGACCTGCCCATGTGGTCACCCTTTTGGTCCACCTCTGGTCTCGTAGGCGCGCCACATGTCCGGCCCATTACCATTTTAATGATAGGGAGTGTACCAATCCATCCCTTGCCTTGGTGATGTGTCTTATTTTTTGTATTTTTTTAACCGACTTCAAAAAGGAGGAGGTTCTCAATTTTTTTTTTTTTTATGTATTTTCCCCGATTACTCTAAGATGGCTGGACCGATTTGGAATTTTTTTGTTTTATTCGAGAGGGACATCACAGTCGGTCCCATATAAAATTGATTAACTTTGCTTCGGTAGTTTTTGAGTTAGCTTTAATAATACGTATTTTTTCCCCACTTTTATATGGATGATGTTCTAGTTTGTTTTACAGATAGTGGTATTAGAATTTGTGTGGGGTAGATACACAACTAAAAAGTGAAAAATAAAAACTTTTTTACAAAAAAATACAACCGACTTCCAAAAAAAACAACACTACAAAGTGAAAAATAACTTTAATTTCGGAAGTCGGTGGCAAAAAACGAAAATACATTTAACAGCGACACAGACGCCGACTTCCGAAATTAAAGTATTTTTCACTTTGTAGTGTTGTTTTATTTGGAAGTCGGTTGTATTTTTTTGTAAAAAAGTTTTTATTAATATTCATCATACTGCGCTCTATTCCTCGTTGGCATGAAATTATTTTATCCTTTGTTTTGTTGTTGAACTTCCACGTTTGGCAAGCATACGTTAAGCAAGGTATAAGGCATGAGTTTAGTATCTTAGTTTTAATTTTAATTGGCATGCTGCTTTTGAAAATGTCCTTCAGTGCCCAGTATTTGTTCCACGTTAACCGTGTCCTGCGCTCCACTTCTTGGTCATTACTTTTCCGATCAAAGCTAATTTGTTTGCCTATAGTATAGTTAAAATCTCGCTGCAGACTTGGTCATAAATCATAATCGGAGTAGGGATGTGCGCTAGTTGCGCGCGCTCTAGGCCATTATCGATAACAGAATCATTAAGGTTATAAGGTCTCCATTGAAAATTGGCAAAAATGTGTGGAACATGCAGAATTGATGCAAGATGAAGACTTAAGAAAAGCACATCTATGCGAAGAGTTCATCATTCATGTGGATGATGATGACGATGACTCAGACGAAGAATTTTAATTTTCTATTTTTAGTTTTATATATATTAGGTTGGGGAAAAAGTCTTTTCGCATTATAGTATGTATGAACTTAAAATAAAATCTCTTTGGCTATACTATTTGTATCTGGCTGGTTTTGGTATCATTGAAAGTTTAAATTTTAAAGAACATAATTCCAAATTCAAATTAGGAAAATGTGTGATTTTCATTTGGTTTTCGTACTGTCAAGATGAGTGAATCTAATGAAGAAATTCGATACATTTTAAAATTCTACTACAAAAAAGGTAAAAATGCAACGCAAGCCGCGAAAAAATTTTGCGATGTTTATGGACCCAGTGCAGTGTCTGTGAGAGTAGCACAAATTTGGTTTAAGCGTTTTCAATCCGGAAATTTAGATGTCAAAGATGCACGTCGCTCTGGTCGCCCTATTACGGATAAAATGGATGCCATTTTTGAAAAAGTGGAGCAAGATCGGCATATCAGTAGTTACGACGTAGCTGAAAAACTGGGAATTGACCACAAAACAGTTTTGGCGCATTTAAAAAAAACTGGGTACACAAAAAAGCTCGATATTTGAGTACCTCACGAGCTCACTGAAAGAAACCTAATGAACCGTGTACTCATTTGTGTTTCTTGATTACTACGTAATGAAACCGAAACATTTTTGAAGAAGCTGATAACTGGTGATGAAAAGTGGATCACGTACGACAAGAACGTGCGAAAATGGTCGTGGTCAAAGGCCGGTCAGGCTTCACAGACTGTGGCGAAACCCGGGTTAACTCGCAACAAGGTGTGTGGTGGGATTGGAAGGGCTTTATTCATTATGAGCTGTTACCACTAGGCAGGACCATCGATTCTGAACTCTACTGCGAACAACTGATGAGATTATAGCAAGTAGTTGAGAGGAAGCGGCCGGACTTAATCAACAGAAGGGGTGTGGTTTTTCATCATGATAACGCTAGACCTCACTCACACATCTTTAGCCACTCAGCAAAAATTAAGAGAGTTTGGCTGGGAGGTGTTAATGCATCCGCCGTATAGGCCTGACCTTGCACCTTCAGATTTCCACCTGTTTCGGTCTCTTCAGAATTCTTTAGGCAGTGTCAGGTTAACATCACGAGAGGGCTGCCAAAACCACTTGTCGCGGTATTTTAATCAGAAGTCCTAAAATTTCTATAGCAATGGGATCATGTCCCTACCTACAAGATGGCAAAAAGTTATCGAACAAAATGGTACCTACATACTTTAGATAAATGTAAATAATGTATATTAAAAAATGTTTTGAATTTTCTTAAAAAATGCGAAGAAACTTTTTCCCCAACCTATTACGTTCTTTTGTTTATGTATTTAATATTCTTTGTAGTAAATTTGGTAATAAAATAAAAAAAAATGTCTATTTATTTCTATCACCCATTTATAAATATATAAAACTATCGATATCACTCATCGACTGCAGTAATGCACAGGACTACGTGTGGGCGTGGCCTGTCCATAAGGCCCGTGAGTGGGAAAGAGAGCGAAACACTCGAATGATTTATGACCGAGTCTGCAGCGAGATTTTAACTATACTATAGGTATATGTATTTGTCTGTATACTTAAGTGGCTCGCTACTAACATAGAGTATTCTCTATGTGCTGTTAGTCACCAACATTGTTTTGGTTAGTTTTATTTCCAAGCATACCAATTTACTCGCGTAAATTATAAAATAATTACAAAAATAAATCGAGTCATTTTATCACTACGAGGTTTGCCTATGTACAACTCGGCATATTTTCTTCGAAATTAATTTTCTTTTGATGGACACGAAAGCGACGAAGAGGAGCTCGTGGCTAAGTAATAACAGCCGCACGGGTCGATCCATCAGGTTAAGCTACGCTTGCCGGGGTTGGTCCGTGGATGGGTGACCATCTTTACATACCGAGACTCCTCCGTGCCTCGGAAAGCACGTTAAGCCGTTGGTCCCGGCTGTCATTCGTGGATCTTTGACAGTTGTTACGGGTCGTCAGAAGCCCGAAAGTCTGACAACCAGTCTTACCAAGGGGTATCATATTACCCAGTTAATGGGTTGTGGAGGTCAGATAGGCAGTCGCTCCATGTAAAATACTGGTATTCAGCTGCATCCGGTTAGACTGGAAGCCGACCCCAACATAGTTGGGAAAAGGCTAGGCAGATTGATTGGACACGAAAGCGACTTGACATGCAGGCGTACCACACAAGACTGAGCAACTTTTGACCACTAGGACAAATGTATCGGATTACGATTTTGTTTGCTATGTCCCGTCTATTGCTAAGTCATATTTAATGTCTTTGCTTACCTCAGATAGGAACTGTAGGGGTGCCTGTTTCTCTGACAAATGCATCTCCAGATGCTGTGGCAATGTCATCAGGTACTGTCCAATCTGTAAGAAAAAAATGAAAAAATAAAAGTTTATTGCATATTAAAAAACGTACACGGAAATGAGCTCTTGACTTCCAAACTAAGTAGGACTTGTATTATGGAAGTCAAGGCGCTCTCTCATTATATATGCTTAATTAATACAATAAAAGTAAGGGATTCATGCAGCAAACAAAAAAATATAAAATAACAAAAGAAAAATAACCAAAAAATAAAAAAGTAGGTAGGTATAACAAAAATTAAGTTCTACAACTACCTGTGGAGTGTAGTATTGTCAGAATGTGAGTCAGTGTGATGAATGATAAGTGAGATTAGTGTTATGTGGTGTTATGAGTGGTGTGTGTGTGTGAGAAAATAATAATTTATATTAAGAGCGAGTTCCGTTCGTGGCTAAGTAATAACAGCTGCACGGGTCGATCCATCAGGTTACGCTACGCTTGCCGGGGTTGGTCAGTGGATGGGTGACCATCTTTACATACCGAGACTCCTCCATGCCTCGGAAAGCACGTGAAGCCGTTAGTCCCGGCTGTCATTCGTGGATCTTTGACAGTCGTTACGGGTCGTTAGAAGCACGAAAGTCTGACAACTTGTCTTACCAAGGGGTATCGTGTTACCCAGTTACTGGTTTGTGGAGGTCAGATAGGCAGTCGCTCCATGTAAAATACTGGTATTCAGCTGCATCTGGGTAGACTGGAAGCCGACCCCGACATAGTTGGGAAAAGGCTAGGCAGACTGATTAAGAGAGTCAAACTTATCAACTCCTTGAACCGCGTAGAGATAGGTAGAGGTGTACCTATACAAATACAACGTGTCGTTTTGCATCCTCGTCAAACATCAAACCTTACAACTTTCTCCAGGGGACCAACATCAAATCCCGAAAAAATTTTCAGCTGTCCCATAGAAAACTTCAGTACCTACTCGACGCAAATTTATGGGAGGGATAATTATTTTTTCGCGATTACGACGTTGGTGTCATGGAAAAATTTGTTCGGTTTGATTGTCTATGACACATCCTTAAATTTGACGAGGATGCAAAACGACGCGTTGTATAGTACACCCACATTTGGCCAGTTATGTTAAAATAGTAAGCCAATTATTTTTAAAAGAAAAAAAAAATTACTTTGGACCAAACACTATTATAAAAATTTTATAAACCTGCCAAACTGTCGTGAAAGTTTGTCGCCAGGATTAGCACTAGTCTTAAAACATTTGGTTTAAACCATAGAAATATAAAAAACAGGAGAAGTGGCATGGAGGCGTGTCTGTGTCCACGCGTTATGCGCACGCTGTGCCTTTACTCGCCAAATGGCCGTTTCCGCGAACTAGTACGCTTTCGACCGTGGTCACGATAAATTATAAAAATGCCGTGTTGTTCAGTGGTTTGCTGCAAAAACCGAAGTGATAATAAAAACTTCGTATCTCACGGAATCACTTACCATATGTAAGTAAAAGTATTTTACTGTATTTATCTTTAAAATCATAAAAAACAACAAATCGTAAAATATTTCTTTCTTTTACTACGTTATTTTTGTTTTCAAATATCGCAGCGGTTGTACTATTTTTGCAGCAAATACATTGCTCCTTAACCACTACCTTAAGTATGTCGCTAAGCGACTGGACAAGCAATGTAAAAATAACAAAACGATACTTCATTTACGCGGAGCGTCGCATAGTACAGCCGCTGTGTCTTGCGGCGAGATAGTGATGAGGTTAAGATCCACTAAAGTAGGCTATCGATAATAATGTCGATTGCCCAACGAATATTATATTGCTATTATAGTTTATTTTTCAATTTGTCAACCGTTTTAGCCCGGTTGGAACACTTGAAAAGATGACGTTTAAGTACGGTTGGAAAACCTTTGAGAATGTAAAATAATCTTTTTTACTGTTTTTGATTATTTTACCTAGTTGAGAAATGCATAACCAACGGTCGTAAAGTTTTTTTTTAGTTAGTTTAGTTTTTTGGAGTGTTTTTGGGTTTAAATTATCGCATCTTCGTGCTATTTCCTTACTTTTTTTTGGTTTTGGTATTTTACTTCCGCTAAAGTCTTTAACTATGCACCACAAGATTAGAATGCGTTGTAGTAATCGGTATGGTTCAGATAAAATATTAGTGATTTTTGCTTAAAATAAGTCAACATATTCATGCTGTTTATTTGTTATGCATGAGTATGGCATGTGTTTGTTTTCATATATTTAACTATTTCTTAACTATGGGTTTTTTTTTAATAACAAAAGCCTATTCGCCTGTTGCCTGCTACCTGCTTACTCATCGTGAGGTTAAGAAGTATAGACCGCGCGGAACTAGTTGACCGCGCCTTAGGTATGTGAGCGGTGGGATGGAGGAGCAGGGGCGCATTACTCAGTACGTGCGTTGCGAACCGCCGCCTCACCCCTGTCTCAGCGGTCAACTAGTTCCTAGACTATAGACTATAGCTTAAGGTACTTATTATGTAAATGATAAATAAGTTCTTATAGTACCTTTTTAGCTTCCCAAAAGATACAAATACAAAAAAAGAATGGATTGATGCCACAGGAAGGCCACCTAACTGGTTCCCAACAAATTATAGCACCATATGCTCAATTTACTTTAAGAAAACTCGAGCCTCTAAAGAAAACAGGCTTTTTGAATGGGCAATCCCAAAATTAAGAGTACCTACGTCAAGTACTGAACAAATACCTCCACTTTACAGGTCAGTCAGTAAACACATCATAACAGGGTTCAACAATTCCTATGGTTTCACAGCCTAAACCAACTTAACCGGATTGTTTTAATTTATCGATTCGTGTTTTTTTTTTAATATACATTTTTTTTTAATTTAAAATATATAATACTTTCTGGACATATCATTTTTTATTTTATTTTCAGGACCCCAAATTTTTCTTGTACTAATAAATGGATGTATCGATAACTTTCCGATTTAGTCAATCACTAGCGTATATGTAAAATAAATTGCTTTTTGCACAACACAATAATAGCGCCAAATGTTTTTGTGTGAGTAAGTTGTACGGTGCATGGTAAATGCACGCTGTGTGTGACGAGTTAAGGTTTATAATTGATTGTGTAGTATGTTCTGATTTATGAATTGCAAGTGTGTGCGCGACTTTGTATCTATTGCTTTTATTGAACTACATGTGTAGTAGTGGCGCGGTGGTGGGGCCAACCTAGCGACATCGGGTTCTGATACATTTTCAACTACCGGGCATATCTCCTTCTTTCATATATCTATGGTTTAAACAATATAAATTCATCATTATCTTCCTGCCCTTGTCCCATGCTACGTGGGGTCGGCGCAACACGTTTTCTTCTTCCATTCTCCCCTCTCAACCGTCACGCTATCATTCACTCCCTTCTCTTTCATATCATACCTCACACAATCCATCCATCAACATGTATATTCATCAAATGTATATTAAACAATAAACAATATAAATTAAACATCTATATAAGTAAGTCGACGTTCGCACGGATGTAAAAATATCGCGGCGATTTTGTTTCGCGCATTGGATTTTCAATGCTCTGCTTAGTGCCGAGAGTTGGAAATCCAACAGTGTGTTTTTTTGACGCGCTAAAATGCACTCTGTTGTTGTTAGGTTGGATTCTCAACGCTCGGCTCAACAACGAGAGTTGAAAATTCAGTGCGCGATAAAATCCCGCCGCGATATTTTAACGTCCGCGCGGACGTTGGCTAACCGTGGAATTTCATGTCGGCTCTTCTCCATAGGAAACGACCACTTAGAACCGTGCACCTAGCTTCTGACGTTTCATAGTGCCCATGTAGGTTTATGTGAAATATAATATTTTTATTTAGAATGTTGAAATTTAAGATATTATACCTCAGTAATATATTCTTGTGGGGACAGAGCGAAATCAGGCAGATCCGTTGACAACGCGTCGTTGTTATTCCAAACTGACAGCTGAGGTATTTTCTCTGTAACAATCAAATATGTGTACTTATTAACAATCAATATTTATCAAGCAATCAATTTATTTATACCATTATCATGAACAACATAGTATTTTATTATAAAAGGTATATCTTTGACAGCTGATGGCGGCCATATTAGATTGCATATTGGCGCGAATTTTTGACAGATGAGTCATTAAATATTCGGTATCTATTAATTAAAAAAAATTGAATTTCGCGATTCTCTCTCATGATTTCATGAAATTATAGATTTGATGTCAATTCTAACTTATGGATTTGTAATGCTGATTCTAATGATTATAATTCTGTAAAGCCATATTAATTACGGCCGCGAATCATATTTTAATCAACATACAACTTGACACTGACCTGCAAATTATAAAAAAAGTAAGAAAATTAGAATTTCGCGCGCTACCTTAGCGCATCCACCTTAAGATGAGTCGCTATACAGTTGAACAGCGCGTTGAAATGATTAAAGTGTACGCACATAAGCTGATCTCGCATTGTATAGGATTTCCTTACAATGATAGGTCAGTGTAAACTAGAAAAGTATAGCTTGATGTGTAAATTGCACACATTAAGCACTAAAACCCAATTTCTATATAAAAGTATTTATGCAATGGCTCCAAAACTTTATAACAAATTACCAGATCAAATTGTATCAAGCAGCAACATGAATGAGGTTAAACGTAAGCTATCTAAATTATTGATTAACAAGGCGTATTTTTCTGTCAAAGAATATCTTAATGACAAATTGCAATAATATTCAAGTATAAAAATTTATATCTGTCTGTATAATTAAAAAGTAGTTCCCATAACATAATGATATTCTTTACTGACATTTTCTATTTTATTTATTGTATACGAAATTGTGACTAAATACTAGCTATTTGTTTATGTACCGTCTTATTTTATTGACATATTATTATTAATTAATAGTGTTTGGAATGAAATTGTGACATTTGCTAACATATTGATTTTATTTTATTGTATTTCTTTGAATGTGACATTCTATTTTGTATGCCTTCTGGCGGGACATAGCATGGACCAACATTTTTATTTTTATATAACATCTGTATAATTTTTACTCTATGTGCACAAAATGATTAAATGAATTTGAATTTGAATTTGTAGCCGTGTGTATTAATCAAAACGGCAGTTCAATTCGTGAAACATTTCGTTCGTTACAAGAAATTTATGGTGAGCATAATCGCCACAAGAAGGACACTATCCATCACAACATCCGTCGGCTGATTGTTCAAAATCATTCAGATTGCGATTCAACGTGTAGTGATCGCGCGCGGGCTGGCAACGTCGCATTTCTAGAGGCTTTTCGTGATTATTTCGTTAAATTTAAATCAAAGGACAATTTCCTCTGACAAATCCTTAGATCATTGGTATTTATGAGTATGTCTGCTATTTTTTGACAGTTATTTTGGAATTTACTCTTAAAAAATGACATATTGATTTTTTTTTTATAACCTTACCTAATTGAACATCAATGGGATTTCTCAATATAGCTCTGGCCAAACTCCTCAGCTGTTCCTTAGTGCGTCTGAGGACGGCAGCGGAGGCCGGGGGCTCCGCCCTAAAGGCAGAGAGGCGCTGTCTCACGTCCGCTTCCAGTAAGAGGGTAGGCAGGTCGTGTAGGGGATCCTGGTCTTTAGATTCTGGAAGAAAACATATATATATAGAATATGCTTTATAATCACCCTATAATGTTCCCACTGCTGGGAATGCGGCCTGTGTGAGAGAGAGTGGGCTGTAATCCACCACGCGGGCCCAGTGCGGGTTGGTAGATCGACATGCCGGTTTCCTCACGATGTTTTCCTTCACCGTTTTGAGAGCAATCAATCTGCCTAGCCTTTTCCAAAACTATGTTGGTGTCGGCTTCAAGTCTAACCGGGTGCAGCTGAATACCAGCATTTTACATTGCCTATGCGAGCGATTGCCTATCTGACCTCCACAACCCATTAACTGGGTAATACGATACCCCTTGGTAAGACTGATTGTCAGACTTTCGTGCTTCTAACGACCCGTAACGACTGTCAAAGATCCACGAATGACAGCCGGGACCAACGGTTTAACGTGCTTTCCGAGTCACGGAGGAGTCTCGGTATGTAAAGACGGTCACCCATCCACGGACCAACCCCGGCAAGCGTAGCTTAACCTGATGGATCGACCCGTGCAGCTGTTATTACTTAGCCACGAGCTCCTTCCTCCACGAGTTTTGAGAGCAGTGGTGATGAAATAATTTACACAAAGGAAAGCACCTGTCAGGGTTCGAACCTATGACCTACAACCCGTAAGTCGCAGCCGTTACCACTGAGCCAAAGCTGCTCGCCAAAGGTCATTTACATTTAACCATACTACAACATATTCACTTTTTGTACAGCAAAAAGTACAAAACGAAGTCGCTTGTCGGGTTGGGTCGAGTAGATATTGAAGTATTGCATGAGACAGTTTATAATTTTTTTGCGATAACGATGTTGGTCCCATGGAGAAAGTTGTTCAGTTTGATGATCTGAACCACACCCTCAATATGAACGAACTTTTCTGATACATGGTGTGTAATCTATACATAATAATAAAATCGTAAATCTGCCGAGTCTGTACATTAAAGATTTTTGAAAAAAAATATAAACTTTTTACAAAAAAATACAACCGACTTCCAAAAACAACACTACAAAGTGAAAAATAACTTTAATTTCGGAAGTCGGTGTCTAGTTAAATGTATTTTGGTTTTTTGCCACCGACTTCCGAAATTAAAGTTATTTTTCACTTTGTAGTGTTGTTTTTGGAAGTCGGTTGTATTTTTTTGTAAAAAGTTTTTATTTATCACTTTTTAGTTGTGTACCTACCCCACACAAATTCTAATACCACTACCTGCAAAACAAACTAGAACATCATCCATATAAAAGTGGAGAAAAAATACGTATTATTGAAGCTAACTCAAAAACTACCATAAGAAAGTTAATCAATTTTATATGGGACCAACTGTGATGTATACACTCTCGAACAAAACAAAAAAAATCCAAATCGGTCCAGCCATCTTCGAGTAATCGGGGAACATACATAAAAAAAAAAAAAAAAAAAAAAAAAAAAAAAAAAAAAAAAAAAGGGTCCGACGAATTGAGAACCTCCTCCTTTTTGAAGTCGGTTAAAAAGTATTGAAAGACGCGAGAACTAAGTAACAGAGAGTAAAAAAACAATTTTTGAAATTTTAGTCTGTCTGTTTGTCGGTTTGTTTGTTTTTGCCCGCATCACGTAAAAGCCACTCATTGGATTCAAAATAGAATTACTGAAAGACAAGAAGCTTTATTATGAGTAACATATTTCATCAAAATCAACCAGCAGAACCAAAAGATATTAACTTTTATATGTTAACATCTTTTTTTATTACCTCATAGGCGCTTGCCGGGGTTGGTCCGTGGATGGGTGACCATCTTTACATATCGAGACTCCTCCGTGCCTCGGAAAGCACGTTAAGCCGTTGGTCCCGGCTCTCATTCGTGGATCTTTGACAGTCGTTACGGGTCGTCAGAAGCCCGAAAGTCTGACAACCTATCTTATCAAGGGGTATCGTATTACCCAGTTACTGGGTTGTGGAGATCAGATAGGCAGTCGCTCCATGTAAAATACCGGTATTCAGGTGTATCCGGTTAGCCTGGAAGCCGACCCCAACATACGAGTAGTTGGGAAAAGGCTAGGCAATTTGACCTCATAGCGCCATATTTTTTTTTACTATCCTGATCCTGAACCAATCGTTTTGAAATTAGACAGGTATGTATCCTAGCACCTTGAAAAGGTCGTAGGTTTCAACCTGAATATTTTAATTTAAAAAAGCGGACGAAGTCGCGGGCAACTGCTAGTCTATATAAATAAAAAGAGAAGTCCTGTCTGATTATCTGACTAACTCATCAACGCCCAGCCCAAACCCTTGAACCTAGAAAGCTGAAATTTTGCACAGAGGTTCCCTTTACAATGTAGACAAGGAATAAGGCAGGAATTCCCGGTACTATGTTCCCGTGGGATATTTCCCGACATCCACGCGGGCGAAGCCGCTGGCAAAAGCTAGTAATAAATAAATACCTTCATCATCCTTCAGTTCAGCCAAGGTCTTCAAGATATTAGCTGCAGCCGTCTGCAGCATCAGCGACGCGGGGAAGCTGGTGGACAGGACGCCGGTGACCTGGCCGGCTGATGCCGAAGATAGGAACGAGGACTCTATGCGACGACTGTGTGCTGATATTAGGTTCGATAGAGAGGAGGTGAAGTTCTGGAAAAGAGGGAGATTAAAGTTAACTAGCTATCAGTTAACTATCGGGTAACAGTCTGTCAACTAAAGCGCAACTACCAGGCAACTATCGCACAAGTATGGGTCAACTGTGGCTTAAATGGGTCAACTATATCGCCCAACGGTCTGTCAACTATCGATTAACTAAGGTTCAACTGCCGCCCAACTATGGGTCAACTGTTGCTAAACTATGTGTTAACAATCGCCAAACTATGGATAAAACTATTACACAATTTTCGATCAACTACCGCCTAACTATAGGTAGTCGCCAAGTTATGGGCCAACTGCCACTCAACTATGGGTCAACTGGCAACCAACTGTAGCCACCACGTTTTGACACTCCGTAAAGAAACAGTGAAAACAACAGTTCTGAAAAGAACTTGTAGCCACCACTGACCAGCACCTTTTGACACTCCGTAAAGAAACACTGAAGCAAACAGTCCTGAGAAGAACTTTTGGGTCTGCTAGAGAAATAGTACAGCGGTACGGGAACCGCGACGCCACACGCCGCCGTCGGACAACGCGCACACGACCTTTCTGGACGCCGCCTCGATTAATACTGGTGCACAAATATAGTTATTAGTTATTTATATATGGCATCTCGCAGTTGACCACTAAGGGTCGAGACTGCTCAACCGGGCGTTTCCTGTGGGTTCTTTAAGCGAACTTAAAGCCCCCGGCCAGGCCTAAAACTAAGGTAAATTATTAGTCGACTGAGCGTCGCTAATAATAATATGACAGCCAGACGGGGCAGGCTGGATCATGACGGGGGGGACAAGTGCTACAGGCTCAGCTGTGCCCCCAGCTGGCACAGCTTCACCGAGTAGGGGATAGGGGGGGGGGGGCGGTTACGATTGCGACCTCGGCGGCGAGGTCGGAATGTATTCCGGGGTGGTCTACGTTTATAAACCGTACTGGTGGCCTTGCTACTCTCCTGAAGGAGGGTTATGGGGTCATCAGGGTCGGTGAGAATATGACGCGGACGGCGAGTCTTACTAATTTGAGAGGGGGTATAACGCGCGGCCTCGACAACCAAAGGGTTGCGATGCTTCGCGGCGGCATCAAAGAAACGCTTCGAGCCGCGCTTCAAAAATTGATGGATCGTGGGGATCCTGAGGTCAAGGTGGAGGTCCGCGTTCCGAACGAACCAAGGGGCGCCCGTTATCCTTCGGAGGAAACGGTTCTGTAATGTCTGCATCCGATGCAGATAGCAGGGTTTGGCGTGTGCAAATACCGAACCCGCATACGTCATGATGGGACGAATGCACGCAGTGTAAATGCGCAATTTGCACTTAAGAGATAGTTTGCTGCGTGCATTTAAAACGTAATGTAATCTACCGAGGGCAAAAGCGGCCCGTGAACGTACCAGCTTAATGTGCTCCGCAAAGGAGAGGCGTTGATCGAGAGACTGGTGCACAAACGTGTGCCACCTATATTTATAAACTTCGGCGTTCCGAGCGGCGAGATGCGCTAGCGCGCGACTGCAGCGACACACTGCGGAACAAACTGACAACAGGGTGCTGTGATCTGATTGGTCAATACTTGTACATAGGCAGTAGTTATCCTAGTTTGTAAGTAGATGTAAATAGTATTTAAGCTGACACATTTTGGAAATAAATTCATTCGTTCCACATCTTGACTGGAGTATTATTCTGCCTACCTACTTCAAGACCTGCAAAGTGGTGACCCCGAACGAAGCACACCTTCCCGAACGAAGCACACCTTCCCGAACAAAGCACACCTTACCTGACGAAGACCACCGAAGAGTCATCCCGCTTCAAGATGCTGAACCCCAGCGAAACGGAAAACCAGGCGACATCACACGCTATCGCGAAGGCTGAAGCTGCCGGCATATCTCTCACCATGCGCATTCCACCATTTTGGCGCGATCGACCACGGCTTTGGTTTATAAGCTTTGAAGCTGCAACCAACGACCTCAAGAAAGGCCAAGCACAGCTCGCCCAGATGGTCATAGCACAGCTGGAGAAACAAGACATCGAGCAGATCGTGGATCTACTGTACAACCCACCTGAGACGGACCAGTATCAAGCCATCAAGGAAAGGCTCATATCCGCCTATGAAGAATCAGATAGCCGCCAGTTCCAAAAGCTACTATCAGAGATGGAACTCGGAGATCAAAAGCCGACCCAACTACTCCGGCGCATGCGAAACCTTGCCAGAGACAATGTTCCCGACTCCACTCTGCGTCTCATGTGGACGAATCACCTACCATCACACGTCCGCTCAGTCCTTGCAGTCAGTGAAACGTTCAGCACAAAGACAGCACTCGAGGAACTCGCGTTACTCGCCGATAAAATGATGGAGCAGACTGCAACAACAGAAGTCGCAGCCGTCCATATTGGTCAACTATCGCGCCTCTATCGCCTCACTCACCTCGACGGCTGGTTATATAGAAGACATACAGCTCAACTGTTTCTGAACTATGGGTCAATAGTTGCCAAGCTATGGGTCAACTGTCACCCAACTATTGTTTAACTGCCGCCCAACTATGGGTCAACTGTCGCTAAACTATGTGTCAACAATCGCCAAACTATGGGTAAAACTATTAAACAATTTTCGATCAACTACCGCCTAACTATAGGTCAACAGTCGCCAAGTTATGGGTCAACTGCCACTCAACTATGGGTCAACAGTTGCCAAACTATGGGTCAACTGTCACCCAACTATTAGTCAACTATCGCTATACTCACCTCGACGGCCGGCATATAGAAGACATACAGCGCGTCGCCAGCGATCTTCTTAGCTCTGCTGTGCGCTGCTGATAGCCAGCCCTCACATCGCTCTGATACCGTCAGGATAGCTCTGGATAGTTCTAGAAGATCCTCCTGCAACAATTGGAAAAGTAACTTTAATACTAAGATTTTAAAATTTAGTTTTCATTGCAATTTTTGGCATTTCAATGGCTGTCAGTCTAAAATCGGCTTAATTTAAATATAGATAAATAAATTCAATTAACTCCGCATTTTAGGTATGAAGCTACAAGTACGCGGCGGGCTCGACTTGTCGGGCTAATTCAGTGTGGGCTGCCGCGCACCGGCCGGCTCGCACATTAATTCGATACTCACTCACGCGCCGCGTCGTAAAAGAAGCCAACCTTAACGAGTCGGAAGGTATAAGAGTTACGCGATAGAAAGAGAGGCAACTTATAGGTGAATATAACTGTAGGTAATTAACGCTGTACGACCTGAATTGCACTTTATTGTGTCGCAGCAAGAGTCGCTATTTATTTAAATGATTTTGCGGAGTGAATCTTCGGTACTTGTACTATTATGTATTCTGTGGTGTTAGTAAGGAAAACCTAAAACTAATGTTAGTACGTGCCCTAATCATAATCTTATGCTATAATAAACGAGTACTGAGTTATGTCTCTCGCTCATTTCCGATATTGACAGAGTGAGACGGGTCATTGGTCGGGGTGGGACCAACGCCTTTGTTTTGTGTTAACGCCCGTTGATATTGAATTTATTTTATTCAATTATTTTTATAAATCTAATTTAGAATACAGTTATTCCGTAAACAATCATAATTATCTATAAAATACAATATTTGGGCTAACATATTGATAAAAACAATTTAAATTATATAAATCAAAAGTAACCTTCATAGACTAAACTAATAAAAACTCTATGGGAGAAAATTTGGAAGAAAAGTAATGATAGCTTGACAGCCTGACATAAACGTCATAACAATGAAAATTAAAGAAAACAAATCGTTTTAGACCGATTCGCAAAATATTAATGCAAAATCAATAAAGACGTAAGATATATACATATAATAATGAATATGATGTAAAATGTCTGTAGTACCTACCCCACACAAATTCTAATACCACTACCAGCAAAACAAACTAGAACATCATCCATATAAAAGTGGGGAAAAAAATACGTATTATTGAAGCTAACTCAAAAACTACCCAAGCAAAGTTAATCAATTTTATATGGGACCAACTTTGATGTATACCCTCTCGAATAAAACAAATAATTTTCAAGTCGAACGACTCTGTAAAAAGTTATGCGTGGCATAAATAAATAAAAAAAAAAAAAAAAAAAAAAAACATACGAGTCGAATTGAAAACATCCTCCTTTTTTTCGTCGTATAAAAAGAGGCCTGTGTGAGGCCAAAAAGGCTCCTATCTCAGCATAAAAAGCTGCGATATTTAAAAAAAATACCATCGACATCAAAAAATAATATCGACATAACACGCGGGCGACGCCGCGAGCGGAAGCTAATCAATAATATGTCTCAAATCGCTTTTGAGCAAGCGTGGTGATCAATGCTCGTGCCTTCTCTGTATGAGAAGAGGCCTTTGCCCAGCAGTGGGACAGTAATATCACAGTCCCCCGAACCACGAACCCGACCGAAGCCCGAACTGCTGCTTCGTCGGACGACTGTATGATGTATAGACTATGGTAATAGGCTGGCGTTATTATTATTATTTTAAAATGTCTTTGACATATCTCGGGACCCTGGGGTCCCGGACCTTTGAAAGGCATACGAGGGACGAAGCCAACTCGCAGAGGCTCCTTAGACAGTTTTAAATAATAAGGAGGCACCAGCAGACGATTATCCCTGTATGCACTATTCAATTGCACCCAAGGACAACCCCCGATTGGTGCAGGACTATTGCAGAACATGGAAACAAAACATTGGGCTATGGGTTTGGGTGTCTGTGGACTGGTTACCTAGAACTATGGAAACACTATGGCCCCTGCCTGACTAATGTTTTGTATACAATACACAGATAAAATGACAGGGGATGACTTGCACACTCAATAATGGGCTCCCGAAAATGGTCGCTAGCACTTAGTATCGTAGCGGCAAGGGGGCAACATGGCCTGAGGTGCTTGAGGAGTGGAGAGGTATTCCATGGCTATTAGGACAATCCCGGAAGTACGGTCAAGATCCCTACCAGCATCTTACTGGAATACTCCCTTATTATTATATAACATCGAATATGCTTCTCAAATTTGGAATCCAAATTACAATGTTTATATTAATCGACTTGAAAGTATACAAAGGCGATTTTTAAGGTACACTCAATATCGTGCAAATACTTATCTTCCTAACTATACCAGTCGGTGTAAGAAGTTTCATTTTCTTCCCTTACACGAGCGAAGGAAAATTGCGGATCTTGCTTTCCTCTTTAGTATAATGAACGGGTCTACTGATGTCCCTGAGCTGGTGGCTAAGATTGGACTTCGTGTACCGTCTGTGTTTCGTCGTAGACCTCATCTCCTTCATGTATCTATCGCGAAAACGATTTATAGGCAAAATACATATATTTTAAGAGCATGTCGAATGTTCAATATGGTGTGCCGGGATGTTGAGCTTGATTTATTCGCAAATAGTGTCCAGAAATTAAAAAAAAATTAGGGAACTTTTTCTTTGAAGTGTAATTTTGTTGTGTAATGTATTTTGTTTTTGTTTGTTCTTTTCTGTTGTTTCTATTTTTTAATTCTCACGCTGTTTGTACCGTTTCGTAAATTTTATACATAACTTTATATAAGTCGAAGCTTGTAATTTGGCCTTCTTCTACATATCTCTTCTTGAATGTATTGAATGTATTAGCTGTAAGTTTTCTTAAAATTAATAAAATAAAATAAACATACCTGATTTAGTTGTGGATCATTTAGATTATTCAGTAACAACTGTGTTTGTAACTCGGTGTATTTCGGTAACAGCTCTCTGAGCGGCGCGTACGCAGCTCGACCGAACTCTCTTATAGTTGCGGGCAGTACAGTTTCTGTAATAGATACAAAGAAATACTGTTTAAGATGGTTGCGCTGTGGTAGCCCGCGAAATTCAAATTTTCTTGTTTTTTGCAAGTTAGATTTCGTCCGGATTCGTCTGATTTCCGAAATCCGACGAATCCGGTAGGAAATCTAACTTAGAGAGATGTATTGATGATTTTTATGGTTAAATTATGTGAATACTTATTTCTCATATTCGCGTATCATACTTTGGTCAAGATACACAACCTTGCGCTGGCCAGCAAATTGCAAAAAACGGAAGATAATTTGAATGTCGCGGGCTACCACAGCGCATCACACTTAAAGGCGAGTACAGACTGCTGTAACATAACATGAAAGGAGCATTTCATAAGTGTGGACGCAGCGCGCGCACGAACCGAGCATGTACCTACTCGCATCTGTTTCCGGCATGCGCACGGCGAACATAGCTCAGTCTGCCGAGAACACGTGGCTCTCCGTGCACACTGCGCGCCCCTTTGTGTTCGGCGAAAAAACCAACAAATGGCGGATCGCGGCGCGCACGAGTTGACATGCTCTGTTCGTGCGCGTAGTGTTCACGGTACGCGCGTGCAAGACACTATGGAAATTCTGTTACATTGCATGATACATTGCGACAATGTGGACGGCAAATTCTTTCATTGCGTGTTACATTGCGTGTTACATTGCATGTTACATTTCGTAAGTCTGTACCTGGCTTAATACCATCAATCTTCTTAGCCTTTACCTAACTATGTTGGTGTCGACTTCCAGTCTAACCGGATGCAGCTGAATACAAGTACGTTACATTGAGCTTCTGCCTATGTGTCCTCCACAACCACAACCCAGTAACTGGATAATACAATACTTACCCCTTGGTAAGACTGGTTGTCAGACTTTCAGGTCTCTGACGACCCGTAACGACTGTCAGATTCACGAATGACAGCCGGGACCAACGGCTTAACGTGCTTTCCGAGGCACGGAGGGTCTGTACAACATCATACAAAACAATTTACTGAGCGTCTGCGATGCGATGCGATGGAGTGACGGCCAAAAAATGGTACAATACTAATATTAAGAGTTTGTTTTTTTATTCGTTTGTTTGAACGCGCTAATCTCTGAAACTACCAGTCGGATATGAAATTTACTTTTTTCATTTGATAGCCCAATTCTTGAGGTAGGTCATAGGCTATTTAACATCACGCTACGACCCTAAGGAGCCGAGCAAAACTAAAAAAAAAAGTCAGAAAGAACGCTAAGCGAAAACGATGTCATAGTGAGGGAAGGCGTTGCTACGCGGTGAGTCGGGGAACAAGACATTTCACGCGGACGAAGCCGTGAGCAGAAGCTAGTAAATAATAATATTAGAATGACTCACCTTTGTTCTGCCTAGGCGCATCGATGACACCTTGAATGCAAGTGATAAAGTCATCAATATCGGTCCTCAAATCTGTCAGTAATAAAATGCCTTCCTCTGGAGACGAACACAGCTTCAAATTCGCTGAAACTACCTGAAATTTTGTGAAAAATAGATATTATTAATATATTATTATTTTTTTATTTTTACATGACGCTTTGATTCCCCGAAGGGTTAATATCGTATCGATATTTAAAAAATATATTGATATCGATTTCGATACATACCTATATCAAAAAAAAAAAATCGATATATCGGTGAAATTTTCTGAAAAATATTTGTACTTTATGACATTCTATTGTTTCTTTTCCATTCATATAAATACCAAACTAGGACCATCATTTCTGGTGTTGAATCAGAAATTAACAAAAAATTGATAAAAATAAGTCTATTTTTTAAGGCTCTGAATTCCAGCGGTTTCTACCAGCGGTGACAACGATGTTGCTTTTGGAAATATACAGAACAACTTTCTCCATGCGACCAACATCGTAATCACGAAAAAATTTTCAACTCTCCCATAGAAAACTTCAATACCTACTTGACGCAAACGTATGGGACGGCTGATTATTTTTTCGCGATTACGATGTTGGTACCATGGAAAAACTTGTTTGGGTTGATGGTCTATACCACACCCTTAAATTTGACGAGGATGCAAAACGACACGTTGTAGAACAAAAAATATCGATATATCGATACATCGATATTTTTTTTTACAAGCCTAAGTGCCAGTTACCTGTTTTTTGTGTCCCATGTAGTAGGGGGCGAGCCTATTGCCATCAATCGGGCACAAAAACAATGACAATTTTATGTTATGGGGATGAGCTAAGGTAGCCCGCGAAATTTTATTTTTTTTGTGTTTTTTGCAAGTTTGATTTCGTTCGGATTCGTCTGATTTCTAAAAATCCGACGAATCCGGACGAAATCTAACTTAGAGGGATGTATTGATGATTTTTATGGTTACAATTATGTAAATACATATTTCTGATTTTCGCGTCTCATATTTTAATCAACATACAACCTGACACTGACCTGCAAATTGCAAAAGACGTAAGAAAATTTAAATTTCGCGGGCTACCTTAGCGCATCCTCCTTAATGAATTCAGAGGTCCAAATAGATAGAGTAAATTTACTTAAAACTTCGAGGAAGTAAATACAAGAGTGGATAATACCTCCTCTATAATCCCGGAATCATAAAATGATGATTAAGTCCCGGGATTTAAGAAATTACAAATTATCTATTGCACTTTTAATACTTTCGTAACAAATTATTATTTCGAAGGGTTCCGTACTAAAACTGTTAAATTAAGATGGATCCTTGGTGGAAGCCCGTGGAATTCAAATTTTCTTGCGCTTTTTTGCAGTTTGCAGGTCCGTGTCAGGTTGTATATTGATCAAAATATGATTCGCGACTATAACAAATATGTATTTCCAAAATTATAACCATAAGAATCATCAATACATCTCTCTAAGTTAGATTTGCCGTGGTTTGGTCTGATTTCGGAAATCGGAGCAATCCACGGCAAATCTATCTATAATACAAAATAAAAAAAAATTAAAACTTCTTCATAAATAAAATCGATTGTTATAAGAAATCGAATCGGTAACACATTAGGACATCACTAATTGAATAGTACTAGAGCTGTCAAAAGTAAAATAAATTATTGTAAATATTTAGCCAACGTTCGCGCGGACGTAAATACATCGCGACGGGATTTTATCGTGCACTGGATTTTCAACTCTCGTTGTTGAGCCGAGCGTTGAGAATCCAACCTAACAACAACAGAGTGCATTCTAGCGCGTCGAAAAAACACACTGTTGCATTTTCAACTCTCGGCGCTAAGCAGAGCGTTGAAAATCCAGTGCGCGAAACAAAATCGCCGCGATATTTTTACGTCCGAAGA
Source organism: Cosmia pyralina (assembly GCA_946251885.1). Classification (NCBI taxonomy): domain Eukaryota; kingdom Metazoa; phylum Arthropoda; class Insecta; order Lepidoptera; family Noctuidae; genus Cosmia; species Cosmia pyralina. The sequence continues at coordinate 13,201,511 of OX276368.1, read as the reverse complement.
TAGACGATGATTGCCGAAGCGTATACATTTCCTAGGAGATCTTACCTTGGTTGGAGCAGGTTCCAAAGAGAGAAGTAAGTCTGTGTATAGTCTTATCAATTCTGCTAGCGGAGTTTCCGATTTCAATACATTTGTCAACCAATCAACCTGCAAGGGAAACTCAACTTTATTTATTTACAAATAAGGTGTAGTGATCTGAAAAAAGATTATTATGGAAACGAAGAATATGAATAAAATATATTATTAACATGTCTCGGAATTAATGCACAACCTCCTAAGGGGTCATTGTACTCATAATTGTGAACAACTTTTGCTATGGCACCAAACCTGAAATCAGTTTTTTTCGCGATTTCAGGTTTGGTCCAATAATTATGAAATAAAAAATACTAGCTTTTGCCTGCGGTTTCGCCCGCATGGATGTCGGAAATTATCTCACAGGAACCGTACATTTTTCCGGGATAAAAAGTAGCTTATGTGCTAGACCAGACTATAATATATCTAAAGAAGTTCGTTTTGCACGCAACCTGTCAACTGTACACTTATTTTTCTTTACACACCTTAATATAAAAAAAAATATTCTGAGTATAAAACCATAAAAAAAAAAAAAAAAAAAAAGTAGGTTAAGAAAAAATATTAATTGGTTATTTTGAACATTCATTAACCACATGACGAACGAACAAGTTTTTCATATTCTTTGAAACGGAAAGTGTGTAAAACGCGTTCCATTTCCAAACGTCTATTGAGAATGATAAACGTAGTAACATTGTTTTTTCCTGGTTTTATTTTAAAATTCAATTAAACGGTACGAAATAAGCAAAAAAAAAAAATGCAATTTTTTAAGATATTTTACATCACTGGACGCGTTAGAAAATTTTCAGGTCAAGACTGGACATGATTCTTTCATCCCGTACCTCCGTACTTTTAGTTTAGTTTTTTTTGTTTCTTTTACTTTTATTTATGCACGGTTCTAGGTACCACATCGTCGCTGGCTTCACTTGTCTTATAGTAAATATAATTTAGTCCTACACAATGGCTGAACCCTATCTCTTAAGATACAGGCCAGACCTAGTTTAAGGGATAGAGTGTAAAATTATTGTACTCATAGGTTAAACTTATATTGGATTATGTCAACTGAATGCATGCAGTGCAATGTGATTTTTGTTTGTGCAATAAATTTATTATTTATTATTATTATTTATTTATTTATCCAGATCCGTTCAGCCTTTCTGGCATGATTGAATAACAAACATCCATCCAACCATCCAAACTTTCGCATTTATAATAGTATACTAAGAAGTAAGATAAGATATAATTAATAAATTAAGGCCTCCAGAGATAATACTTTTAAAAGTTGCTTACTACACACTAAGGGCACCCCCTGCGGGGCACGGACCTCGGCTAGAAGAGGACAGCAAGGGAAGGCTTGATCGGATCGCAATAATATAATTAGGGACGAATTTAAAACTACAGACTCAGCGGCGCGGGCCCAAAAACAAATGACGATGACGAATTAAAGCGTATGGCTTATACATACTCTGTCAATCAATCTGCCTAGCAAAGGCTAGGCAGATTGATTGGGAAAAGTCCCAACTATGTTGGGGTCGGCTTCCAGCCTAACGGATACAGCTGAATACCAGTATTTTACATGGAGCGACTGCCTATCTGACCTCCACAACCCATTAACTGGGCAACGACACCCCTTGGTAAGACTGGTTGTCAGACTTTCGGGCTTCTGACGACCCGTAACGACGGCTTAACGTGCTTTCCGAGGCACGGAGGAGTCTCGGTATGTAAAGATGGTCACCCATCCACGGACCGACCCCAGCAAGCGTAGCTTAACCTGATGGATCGACCCGTGCAGCTGTTATTACTTAGCCACGAACTTATACATACTCTGTATTTGCCAAGAAAAAAAGAATAAGGGACAAGTTTATGCGAAAAAGTATTCTTCTAACCTGTCTCCCAGCTTCGCTCGCCAACAGCCTGGTAAGGGCAGACAGCGTGTGCGCATCAAGTCTTCGCCACGCGGTCGCGAGCCGAGCGGCCGCCGCGCGTCGCCAGCACCGGCACACTGACACCGCGCGGCACATGCCACTGAACACTGCCACGTATGTCGCGGTGCGCTCTAGATAATTAAAAAAACAACTGTTTAGCATAAGCAAAGCATATTCAGCGTATAACGTAACGGCCGTAATCCACCACGCGGGCACAGTGCGGGTTGGTGGATGTCACATAATGTCTTCGAATTTTTGGTTCTAGGACATGCCGGTTTCCTGACGATGTTTTTCTTCACCGTTTTGAGAGCAATGATGATTAAATTATTTACACAAAGGAAAACCTTTATCGTTTTGAGAGCAGTGCCGTTGAAACAGTTTACACAAAGTAAACATCATAGGAAAACATCGTGAGGAAACCGACATGTCCTAGAACCAAAAACTCGAAGATGTGTGACATCTATCAACCCGCACTGGGCCCCCGTGGTGGATTACAGCCCACTCCCTCTCACCGAGAGGAGGACTGTGTCCCAGCAGTGGGAACATTATAGGCTGATTATGCTAAAGGAGAACTGCTATCTCCGAAATTATTCACGGTCGTAGTGAAGGAAGTCTTCAGAAAGCTGGCAGAAAGACTGGGCAGAAAGGGGCATTATGATTGGACAAAAAATATTATCCAATCTCCGTTTTTCCGACGATATTGTCTTTTTTTCATCTTCAGTCTCCGAGCTGTTTCAGATGCTAGAAGATCTTAGCACCGGAAGCCTAGAGGTTTGACTTCAAATGAACATGTCAAAGACCAAGTTGATGACGAACAGCTTGCATCGCAGGATCACCGTGGCGGGTGGGGGCTATGAATATGTCAATGAGTATCTCTATCTTTGAATTCCGCACAAACGTCTCCATATTCCAAGAAGTCGGCTTCAAACAGCGTCTATCAGCACTAGCATAGTCTTGAATATTTAAGTTCTTTGGGCATGTCTCCAAGCGGAACAATGACTCCATAGAGCGTCTTGTGGTGCAGGGCAGAGCGGAAGGCCACGGGGACGGTCATCGATGAGGTGAACGGATCAAGTAAAATCCACGGTTGGAGGCCCTGTCAATGAATGCACCAGGCTGTCTTCTAACAGAACCAGGTGGAGAGAGATCGTGAAGCGGGCAACGGCTACACCTGCGATTGGAAACAGTTCATAGAAAGAAAGAAAGAAAGAAAATACGTTTATTTGCGGTAAACAAATCATCGTGACCACGACCGCTCTGTCAAGAGCGAAGCGAAGAAGAAGATCTTCTATCTTGGTCAAATAGTCTCTTGCAAGCCGAACCGAAAATGCGAGCTATTGGGCCATGAAAGATCTCTTCTTCTCTCAACAAGAGAAAAAGAGATCTCGGTCAAGAGAAGACTCATCGACATGTGCATTCTTTCCTTCCTCACATATGGTTCTCAAACATGGTATTTGACAATTCAGCAGAAGTCCACGCTCGGTGTTTGCCAGGGAGAGCTATGGAACGGAGTATTCTGGGTATGAAACTTGAGAACCGGGTTGAGAATAAAATAATCCATTCCATCACTAAAATAACTGATGTAATTCGGAAAGATGCCACGCTGAAATGGATTTAGGCTGAACACAACTGCCGCATGTCAGACGATCAATGGGCGAAATTTACGACCTAGTGGGACCGCTGTCATCGCAACAGGCCTAGACGGAGATGGCGGAATGAGCTGGACTTCTTTAATAAAGTTTGGTCCTTGACAGCTCTGGACAGAGGTGGAAAGAGAGTAGGAAGGCCTTTGCCCAGCAATGAGACAGTAATGACTACTAAAATAAAAAAAAATAAAAAAGTGACGTGTGTGTGGCAGCATCAACCTTATTGTAACGAGAATAAAGTTCATTATGATGTTATCAGTGTTTCAAAACCAGAGGTAAAATAATATGGATAATGCCTGAGTAAAAAAAAAAAACTATTTAGACCGTCACGACTGTCAGATAGGTAATAAAAAATATTAGACACGTTTTTTTTTACTTTATCATATTAATAAAAAAATTACTTACACAAAACGCATTAAAATTGGGGAGTGGGGGCTCCCTACGTCACAACTATAACAAACTACGTATAAAATCTGGCAAGGAGTGACGTCATGCCACATTTTAAGTCAATGTATCGCGCCGTAAAATCATTTAATTACGTAAAAAAAGAAAAAATACGTGTCCAATATTTTTTAACCGACTTCAAAAAAAGGAGGTTACTCAATTCGACCGTATATATTTTTTATGTGTGTTCGCAGATAACTTCGTCTTTTATGAACCGATCTTTATGATTATTTTTTGTTGGAAAGGAGATATCCCAAAGGTGAAATCGAGGGGAACCTTCAAATTTTATAGGCACACCTATAGCGATTTGTGTATTTTTTACAGTAACTCGTGCATTTTCTCCCGGAAAGCACCATTTAGTGAAGTAGAACTGATGAGGAAGACCAGAGATGGCTATCGGACTACTCAATAATACGTATTTCACGGGTTGAGATTCGATTATTGCTAAGCAATTTATGCTCGTGACAACACATATGTTGAAATGGAGCTGATGGTGACTTCACCATCAGTTCCAGTTCTCCTGGTTCCTTACTGGGAGAACTCCTCAACAATTTATTTTTATGTATTTATTTATTTATTTATTCAATTGGTCTTACGAGCTAACAGACATACTATCCAAAACACTCATACGATTAACTAACAATTCAATTGTGGCTACACACACTCGTCTCCTTATACAATAGATTTTATTAAAATAGCAATTGAATCCAATGTCAGTACAATTAACGACCTTGTATCGGGAAAAGCAATATTTTGTAAAAGGTGATGAGCAGTTGATATTAGGCTATTGTAACTTAGACGAATTACAGACTGACTCACTAAAAAGTGAAAAGTAAAAAACTTTTTTACAAAAAAATACTACAAAGTGAAAAATAACTTTAATTTCGGAAGTCGGCGGCAAAAAGCTAAAATACAGATACAAAGACAGCGACTTGTTGAAGTTGAAAGTTTGTAACTAGTATTTTTTTGGAAGTCGGTTGTTTTTTTTTTTTTTTTTTTTTGTAAAAAAGTTTTTTATTGATAATCTACACGACGAACAAAATAGATTTTTAGTCATCATTCCTATTGTAAAAAAAAAAAAAAATATTGAAGAAAAAGCCAAAGTAGGTACTAACTAAAACAATGTTATATTTATAACTAGGTGGCTATGCTATGCACAATACATTGAAACCCTGATCTCCAAACTGGGGGTATATATCTGTATCTTAGAGATCAGTGTCCAAGGACTGTAAAGTAGGATTCCTTACCGGGGTCCATTTGTGTAAGAGTCTCTATCAGAGGTGGACTTATGGCCGCTTCAAGTCTATTGTACAGTGTCTCAAGTTGCAAACGCTTATTTTCGTAGTCAGGAGCGTCACTCAGTACCTGGAGAAGATATAAAAACTATTTTACAAAAAAAATACAACCGACTTCCAAAAACAACACTACAAAGTGAAAAATAAGTTTAATTTCTGAAGTCGGTGGCTAGGAAATGTATTTTCGTTTTTTGGAACATACATAAAAAAAAGGTTCCGACGAATTGAGAACCTCCTCCTTTTTGAAGTTGTTGCGATTTAATTCATAATGCGTAGCCTTTTCCCAACTATGTTAGCATCGGCTTCCAATCAAACTGGATTCAGCTCATTAACAGTATTTTACATGGAGCGACTGCCTATCTGACCTCCACAACCCAGTTACTAGGTAACACGGTACCTTGGTAAGACTGGTTGTCAGACTTTCGGGCTTCTGACGACACGTAACGACTGTCAAGGATCCACGATTGACAGCCGGGACTGGATAGTGCTTTCCAAGGCACGGTGGGGTCTCAGAATGTAAAAATGGTCGCAAATCTACGGACCGGCCTCGGCAAGTGTAGCTTAACCTGGTCACACATTGTTACCTTCTATTGCATACTTGTCCTTATCAAAAAAGCGGCCAAGTGCGAGTCGGACTCGCCCATGAAGGGTTCCGTAGCAGAAAGTAACATAATATAAAAGTTGTTGTAGTCCGTTGTAACTTTGATCGATGTTTTAATAATTGAGTTGATTGAATGAAAGGTAAATTGCGGTTTACGATTTATGACGTATTAAAAAAAAAACTACTTACTAGAACTCGTTCAAAACAATTTTCGGTGGAAGTTTACATGGTAATGTACATCATATATTTCTTTTAGTTTTATCATTCTCTTATTTTAGAAGTTACAGGGGGGGGGGGGGGACACATTTTACCACTTCGGAAGTGTCTCTCGCGCAAACTATTCAGTTTAGAAAAAAATTATATTAGAAACCTCAATATCATTTTTAAAGACCTATCCATAGATACCCCACACGTATGGGTTTAATAAAAAAAAAAAAATTGAGTTTCAGTTCTAAGTATGGGAAACCCCCAAAATTTATCGTTTTTTTTTTTCTATTGCTGTGTGAAAATCTTAATGCGGTTCACAGGATACATCTACTTACCAAGTTTCAACAGTATAGTTCTTATAGTTTCGGAAAAAAAGTGGCTGTGACATACGGACGGACGGACAGACATGACGAATCCATAAGGGTTCCGTTTTTGCCATTTGGCTACTGGACCCTATAAAGGATATTATAAGATTAAAGACTACGTTGAAGACAAGAAAGTTTGGCAATAATTCCTTCAGCACTGTGGCTTCCCTGGTAGGTGCCTCATTAACGGCATAATTATGTCCTTATGTATCTATTAACTGCTCCCAAATTACGATGCTTATTTTTTTTATATTATTTTTTACATTCTTCCTTGATATAATAGATTATTATTAATCATCTCATTATTTGACATTATATAACTACAATTCAAATTTTAACAGGATTTTATTCAGGTTTATATTAGGTTGGGGAAAAAGTCTTTTCGCATTATAGTGTCCATGAACTTAAAATAAAATATCTTTGGCTATACTATTTGTATCTGGCTGGTTTTGGTATCATTGAAAGTTTAAATTTTAAAGAACATAATTCCAAATTCAAATTAGGAAAATGTGTGATTTTCATTTGTTTTTCGTACTGTCAAGATGAGTGAATCTAATGAAGAAATTAAATACATTTTAAAAGTTTACTACAAAAAAGGCAAAAATGCAACGCAAGCCGCGAAAAAAATTTGCGATGTTTATGGACCCAGTGCAGTGTCTGTGAGAGTAGCACAAAGGAGAATGGGCATTTTGGTACTCGCTCCAATAGCAATCATTGTGGTGTCATTGGATAGGTCTTTTAATCAGGAAAAATATTTACTATGGCGACATGTCCCAAATCCTTATCTGAAAACCACGGCAAGCCCCCAAAGTTCCAGTTTTAGTTAATATCATAATTGCAAGTACGATAATATTACATACCTATCATGGTTGAAATACGAAAAAAACAATGTAAAACAACATTATTTAAAACGAGAAATGTATTGTGTTACTCATAGACTCATAAAAAAAGGAGGACTCCGCGCCACGCATATCGAAAGTGAAGCACAGTAAGTATGCCAGGACCGTTTGTACAAACACGCCTCACGCACACATTTACATCATAGTATGCCAACCGGACGCCATTACGTGACACAAGCGACGGCGTCTTTGCATGTACTCATATCACGCACACATAGATCGGTACGGTGCTTCACTTTCGATATGCGTGGCGCGGAGTCCTTCTTTTTTTTATACGTCTATTGTGTTACTATTCATGCATTATATCGTGATATGATATGATAATGGTGAACACTTTTGAAAATATGTTTTTTTACATAAAAAAGTAGTATTATCTTTAACATTTCTGTTTTTTGTTACAACGGTGACTATAGACCTCGGGGATAGGGAACCAGCCGCGGGGTGGGGTAGGTGGTGCGCTGTGCCAGTGGACAGCCTTTTGTGCCGCGACATTCACTAGTCGTTGTATCGTTCTGTGCGTGAAACGACGTTCCGCAGCTGTTTATTCTACCTAGTACTTTGTTATACCGTTTTCATCACTGACCCCGGCGCCCCTTTTGGACATTGTTACCCGCTACAAACGTTTATCTTGGCTAGTGTTGTGGACTATTGTAGTGCTTATCGATTTGGAACATCGTTATGGAAGAAAATCGCAACTGTGTGATGTGTCGGCGAGGCCTACATCATGCTGGATACCAACAGCATGTTTTAACTGATGATCTTCCAAGAATGCACCCCGAGTTTGTGGCTTACATACGAGAACATGCCATTTTGGAGGTTAGTACATACTTCATTAAACTATTTCGAACTTCACCAGCTTCAGTTTTTCTTTTTAGAAGCGGTTTGTTTATATTATTATTGTCTGTTATATTTTTATACCTGAGCTATTACAAACGTGCGAATTGAGCCCTAAATCATTTTAATCGGACCTCTTGCTCGCACTTACAGGTCTTATTGAACTACTCTAGTGTTGTGTGTAAAAGTGCGTTTCCGAACCGAGCTGCAAACTACCAACTGCACGTGTTTATTTTCTATGTAGCGCGGCTGTATGGTCCGTAGCTAAGGGTGTTCGCTTCATAGAAAAAAAAAACACGTGCAGTACTAGCTACCTGCTTCCGAGCGGCATCCCTTTATATCAGTAATGACTTGTGCAGCTTTCTCACAATCCTTTAATCCTTTTATGACTCAGTTCGCACGTTTATAGTTCTTCTTATTAAAACACTTCTCTGACCACCTATTGTGTGTTTGCTATTGTTATCTATTCACTAAGCCGTCACATCGGCTATACATAAGATATATTTTTACTTGCATTACTTAAAATATGAAAACAATACAAGTATGCCATGACTTTAGACCTGAACACCTACATACCGCATTGTTTTAAATGTTTTCATAAAAATACAACATAACATCAGCAAGATCGTATTCTACCATTTTCAGGTAGAGTTCGACAACACACGACGTGTGTGTCACCGATGTTGGCAGAGAATTGACAACGTTGTAGGAAGACCACCTGTCATACCAGAAGTAGAACAGAATGTACGAGAGCTTCAGGTTCCAGACTACACTCGAGCTCCAAACACTCCAGGGCATTGTATCTTTAACACTTGCCAAAACGCAACCCGCCATCGAATACCAGAGACGATCAAGATTCACATTTTCTGTGAATATAAGTTATATATTCCTGACGGTGCTAGAGTATGTGGACAACACCTTGAGAGCAATGCTTGGGAAGAGCTGCCTCAATTCTGCAATGTCACACATAACTTCAATGCGCAACAGTTTAGCGACGTTTGTGACATGTTGAGAATGGCTTTAAATCGTGGACCTAGGCTAGATTTCAACACAAGAGGTGCTTTAAGCAACGAGGATATGTACTTTTGGACAGGACGCAAATGCGAACAGTTTGATTCCATATTAGAACAAACACCCTCACTAAGTGGGAGGTGCAAGGAGCCTCGAACTGCGTTAGGCATATATCTGACGAAACTACGTACCGGAGACTCAGATGAAAGACTAGCGACGTTATTTAATATGTCACGAAGAAAGCTGGAACGTTTACTAACTATTGTGCGCGAATGCCTCATGAATGAATATGTAATATTACACTTGGGAGTGGACCATATGAATAGAAACGACGTTTTAGAAAAGAACCTCACTATACCAAGAGGGTTATTTGGCAATGAAGAAAACAATAAAGCTATCGTTATATGCGATGGGACTTATATATATATCAATAAAAGCTCGAACTTTTTGTTCCAGCGTCTATCTTATAGCCTGCATAAGTTCCAGAACTTGCTGAAGCCGTTTTTAATTGTGTGTTCCAATGGCTATATAATCGATGTTTTGGGACCATACGCTGCCAGTAAGACTGAAACGAACATCATGAGCGATATAATGAATGATGGAGAAAACCCATTGCATTGCTTTCTTCAACCGAACGATGTCTTCATATTAGATCGCGGCTTCCGGGACAGCTTAGATGCTATCGAAGCATGGGGATATGAATCCTACGTTCCACCATCTAAAGACAGATGGGAGACACAGCTAACTACTGAGCAAGGTAATGAAGCTCGATCAGTTACACTATGCCGGTGGGTAGTGGAAGTGGTGAACGGGAGGTTCAAACGAGATTTCAAGCTTTTGCGGCAAAAATATTTTAATAATATATATTTATATTTTATTTATTATTTATTTATTTTTTTTTTTTTTTTATTTTTTTTTTTTTATTTTTTTTTTTTATTATTTTTTTTTTTATTATTTTTTTTTTTTTTTTTTTTTTTTTTTATATATTTTTTTTTGATAGAGTGGTGAAATGGAGCCAGGCCAATAAGCTATACTTCAACGTGTCCAAATGCTCGGTAATATCCTTTGGTCGTGTGCGCACCCCTATCCGCTATGAGTACAAAGCAGAGGCGATACTCATGCAGCAAGTAACGCGAGTGCGGGATCTAGGGGTATATCTCACTCCAGATCTTACGTTTCGCGAGCATATCATTAAGATATGTAAGAAAGCGTACAGAAACCTCGGCTTTGTACTTAGGCAGTCACAGGGGTTCACTAATATTACGACTATAAGGGTATTATACGACGCTCTAGTCAGGAGTCACTTGGAGTATGGTGCTGTCATATGGGCTCCACATGAAGCCAAGTACTCTGTCATGCTGGAGCGCGTACAGAATAAGTTCACGCGTCACTTGTACTTCAGACTGTACGGGGTTTATCCATTGTACCCGCTGATGTACCCCACCCTGTTTGTACTGGGCATGGTCGGGTACAATGAGTTAAGGGTGCGACGACAGTTTACTCTTGTCGTCTATTTAATTAAATTACTCCGAGGTAAGGAGCACAATCCGGGAGTGCTTCAGTGCTTGCGGTTTTCTGTTCCAGACCGCTACGTGTGGAGGCGGCGGCGCCCGCCACTGCTGGCTGTGCCAGCTGCCAGAACAAACCTGCTGGCCAAAGCACCTCTCACGCGAGCAATTCGTACTGTTAACGAAGTTCAGAATAGGTTGGACATTTTTTCGTGTAACTTCAGTGAACTTGCAAGAGTATGTTTATATATAATATGTTACGAGAGCAACAATTAGTGTAATTTTAAGTTTATTGTTTCTTTTATTGTTTAATTATTATTTTTTTAAGTAAAACATAGATAGTTATGTCAATTTTCTGTGAAGATTACATTGTTATAATTATAAGGTTGTATTGTTTTAGTTATAAGTAATTTGGTGTTGATGTATTGTGTAGTTATTTGTAATTGTTAGTAATAGGGTTATTTAAAATAGTTAATATTATAAGTAGGCTTAGCTATCGCATTAGGTTTCTAAACCTGTAATGATAGTTTAAGAGTTTTAAATAAATAAATAAATAAATAAATAAATAAATAAATAAAACACTACCAAAAATGTTCATTGATTTTAAAATCGCCGCAGCTATGTTTAATAACTTCCACATACCCATCGATGACAACATTCACGCAGAGGCCTTCCTAAACATAATCAGGGAGAAAATAGATTCCCCGAATCTACTTTATGATTATGTTGAAAGAAAACATTTGAATAACCGAAGAGCGGATTTTCAAAGAATAGAAAGTCACGAAATACAGAACTTCCCACTACTGACGGAAGAACAGATTATTTTACTTTCATTGGGCACCTATCAACTGAAGCTAGCCCGATCCTACTGCAGCGAGCATTTATCAAATGGACTATACATTCTACAAGTATATAGAGAAAGCGCACTCCAAGATTTAAATGAATATGGTATAAACGAAGATGCCTGGCTTTTACGCGGACGCATACAGTCGCGTCACGTACGGTCAAGAACTTATTATTGTTATGTATTAGTAAAAAACAATGTTAATGAAAACGAAACCAATATCCATAACATTTTATGCAATTATTACTGCACGTGTTTGACCGGACGACGAACAATCGGCACTTGTGCTCATATAGTTTCAATCGTTTGGTATCTAGGATATGCCAGACATGTAGGCTTCACTGCTCCTGCAGCGTTCCTCAACGATGTCATTATTGTTGATAATAATGTTTAAAAAAATAAATAACGTTTCTTACTTTTTCAATTTTTTTTTTATTCCTGAGTGTTTATTCATTTTAGTATCTATTAATCAACAAACACAGGATTCTATAGAAGAAAATTATATAATATCACCATTATCTTAACAAAATGAAACAAAAACAAAAAAAAAATACTTAACACAAAATAACTCCGTTCCGACAGCAAATGGAGACAAGCGACTCGGTTATCATTAATCCTTGTAAAAAGACCTTTCCAATGATATATATATTATGGCTATTGGACCGAGTACCAGGCTTCATATATTTTTGCCCATGATCCTTTATTTTAAGCGTTTTCAATCCGGAAAATTTGATGCCAAAGATGCACGACGCTCTGGTCGCCCTATTACGGATAAAATGGATGCCATTTTTGAAAAAGTGGAGCAAGATCATACATACAGCATATCAGTAGTTACGACGTAGACGTAGATCTGGGAATTGACCACAAAACAGTTTTGGCGCATTTGAAAAAAACTGGGTACACAAAAAAGCTCGATATTTGGGTACCTCACGAGCTCACTGAAAGAAACCTAATGAACCGTGTACTCATTTGTGATTCTTTATTACGACGTAATGAAACCGAACCACTTTTGAAGAAGCTACTAACTGGTGATCAAAAGTGGATCACGTACGACAAGAACGTGCGAAAAAGGTCGTGGTCAAAGGCCGGTCAGGCTTCACAGACTGTGGCGAAATCCGGGTTAACTCGCAACAAGGTGATGCTGTGTGTGTGGTGGGATTGGAAGGGCATTATTCATTATGAGCTGTTACCACCAGGCAGGACCATTGATTCTGAACTCTACTGCGAACAACTGATGAGATTAAAGCAAGAAGTTGAGAGAAAGCGGCCGGAATTAATCAACAGAAGGGGTGTGGTTTTTCATCATGATAACGCTAGACCTCACACATCTTTAGCCACTCAGCAAAAATTAAGAGAGTTTGGCTGGGAGGTGTTAATGCATCCGCCGTATAGTCCTGACCTTGCACCTTCAGATTTCCACCTGTTTCGGTCTCTTCAGATTCTTTAGGCAGTGTCAGGTTAACATCACGAGAGGACTGCCAAAACGACTTGTCGCGGTATTTTGATCAGAAGTCCCAAAATTTCTATAGCAATGGGATCATGTCCCTACCTACAAGATGGCAAAAAGTTATCGAACAAAATGGTACCTACATACTTTAGATAAATGTAAATAATGTATATTAAAAAATGTTTTGAATTTTCTTAAAAAATGCGAAGAAACTTTTTCCCCAACCTATTATTTGTGAACATGACATTTATTCAGATTTGTCACTGTAGTTGTAATAGCAATCATACCATTTGTGTCATGACATGTGATTTTTATTTTTATTCCTTTATTAATCATCTAAATGGATTATTTTCTATTTTGTGAATGTGAGAACGTTGCAGGCCTAGTAGACTGTACATTTGTTGATTATTTTCTATTTTGTTAAGTACCTGGTAGTTGTTGAAAGGTCTACATTGTCCTCCCATACCTATTAACACTGTTATTTGGAAATATTGCAAAAGCCAATAATTTTTAAAAGAGTAACCATGGAGTTTCTTGCCGGCTCTTCTCCATAGGAAACGACCAATTTGGAACCGTGCACCTAGCGTCTGACGTTCCATAAGTGCCCATGTAGGTTTATGTGAAACAAAATATTTTGATTTTTAACCGACTTCAAAAAGGAGGAGGTTCTCAATTCGTCGGAACCTTTTTTATTTTTATGTATGTTCCCCGATTACTCGAAGATGGCTGGACCGATTTGGATTTTTTTTGTTTTATTCGAGAGGGTATACATCACAGATGGTCCCATATAAAATTGATTAACTTTGCTTGGGTAGTTTTTGAGTTAGCTTCAACAATAAGTATTTTTTCCTCACTTTTATATGGATGATGTTCTAGTTTGTTTTGCAGGTAGTGGTATTACAATTTGTGTGGGGTAGGTACACAACTGAAAAGTGAGAAATAAAAACTTTTTTACAAAAAAAATACAAGCGACATCCAAAAACAACACTACAAAGTGAAAAATAACTTTAATTTCGGAAGTCGGTGGCAAAAAACGAAAATACATTTAACTAGACACCGACTTTCGAAATTAAAGTTATTTTTCACTTTGTAGTGTTGTTTTTGGAAGTCGGTTGTATTTTTTTGTAAAAAAGTTTTTTTAATTTTGATACCGAGATCCCTCTGCCTCGGAAAGCACATTAAGCCCTTTGTCCCGGCTGTCATTTATATAGAACTTTGACAGTCGTTACGGGTAGTCAAAAGCCCTAAAGTCTGACAACTAGTCTTTTTAAGGGTATCGTGTTACCCAGTTACTAGATTGTGGAGGTCAGATAGGAAGTCGCTCCACGTAAAATACTGGTATTCCTCTACATTAGGCTAGACTGGAAGCCGACCCCAACATAGTTGAGAAAAGATTAGGCAGATTTATTGATTTATTTGAGTTGAATACGAGGCTTTTGGCTACTTTGTATGTCTGTATTTCAATTGCATGCAGCTGAGATGAGAATGCTAAGAGGGATGTGTGGTGTTACACGAATGGATAGAATAAGAAATGAGTACATAAGAGGAAGTCTGAAAGTGGCACCGGTGACTGAAAAGTTGTGCGGAAATCGGCTGTCATGGTATGGGCATGTGATGCGGAGGAGTGAGGAAAATGTCGTAAGGAAAGTTTTGAATATGAATGTCGATGGCTATAAGAGTAGGGGAAGACTAAATAAACGATGGATGGACTGTGTGAAAGATGATATGGCTAGAAAGGGAGTGACTACCGAGATGACGACTAATAGAGGAGTATGGAGGAAACAGAAATGTTGCGTCGACCCCAAATAAATTGGGATAAGGGCAGGAGAATGATAATGACCACAGATTTAGATTAGGCTAAATACCGCATGTTCATTAGATAGTATGAAAACCGAGCGTATCATCCTTTTTATACCTACGATGACTTCACCCCAGGAGCTCGTGGCTAAGTAATAACAGCCGCACGGGTCGATCCATCAGGTTAAGCTGCGCTTGCCGGGGTTGTCCGTGGATGGGTGAACATCTTTACATACCGGCTCTCCTCCGTGTCTCGGAAAACACGTTAAGCCGTTGGTCCCGGCTGTCATTCGTGGATCTTTGAGAGTCGTTACGGGTCGTCAGAAGCCCGAAAGTTTGACAACCAGTCTTAACAAGAGGTATCGTATTACCCAGTTAATAGGTTGTGGAGGTCAGATAGGCAGTCGCTCCATGTAAAATACTGGTATTCAGCTGCATCCGGTTAGACTGGAAGCCGACCCCAACATAGCTGGGAAAAGGCTAGGCAGATTGATTGATGACTTCACCCCAGCCATTTAGTGATGTGCTCAACGTAAACAGAATCGTTTCAATCGCTAAGCGTCAGTGAGCTAACAGACTATTTTATATCCTCGACGACACAACTCGCCGCTGGCGCGATCGAACACAGACTAAAGTAGTGGCGCATCAAGTTTGTGCACAGCACAAACATGCGGCACGCTTGGTCGAATGGCTTGTGGTATCTAGCCTTCTCTAAATCTGTGATGATGACGATGTATTAGTGTCTATATTTTATGTGTTTTTTTTTTTTCAATGTGAGTCTTTGTCTTTGCAGAATAATTAAATTCACCTTCTTTTGGAACGAAGTTTCTTATCGCTATCACACTAATATTATAAAGGCGAAAGTTTGTGTGTGTTTGTGTATGTTTGTTACTTCTTCACGCACAAACGGCTGGACCGATTTGGATGAAATTCGGTATGAAGACAGCTTATACCCTGGATACAAATAACATAGGAAACATAGGCTAATTATCCCGAAAAAATGTAGTGTTCCCGTGGGATGAGCAATTTTTTTGTGAATACTTTTCTCACCGATTAAATAATACACGTTTTGGTGTATCTCAAAAACCGCGGGTAACACCGCGGGGCGCAGCTAGTACTCTATAAACTTGGCGATTTTGAGCCAGACCGCAAAAAGTGTATGTATATTTTTTTTTTTATTTAATTTGAAGCGAAAGGAACTTCATTCCAACCGAGTGTCCGTCGACACCTATTATGGTTCCGTAGTCAACAAGGAACCCTTATAGTTTCGCTATGTCCGTCCGTCTGTCCGTCCGCACCTTAGCTCAGAGACTCTTAGTACTAGAAAGATATAATTTGGCATGGATATACATATTTATCACGCCGACAAAGTGGTAAAATAAAATCGTGAAAAAAAATTTTTTAGGGTACCTTTTGTACACGTAAAGTGGGGATGTTTTTTTTTTCTCGTCTACCTCATGGTGTGGGGTGTTGTTGGATGACTCTTTCAAAAATATTGCGGGTTTGTGAAAACAATTTTTCGATTTAGGGATCCGTTTCGGAAATATTAAGCTTTAAAGTGCTAATTTTTGTTAGAGTCAAGTGACCCCCCCTCCTGCCAGCTAAACGGTTAGTTTTGGATGGGTGATAAAATTCACGGTAATAGTATATATAACGAAGTTAAAAGGAAAACTATCGCAGCTAAGTAGGCTTTTCAAGTTCACGAGTAGGTAATAGTCAAATATTCATGAAACAACAAAAAGCCCTCTTCTTAGTCCGCATTATTGTGCAACTACGGAACCCTATTACTACGCGTGGCCCGACACGCACTTGGCCGCTTTTTTTTTCTATGTCCTCACCTCAAGGCTGGCAGTCATAGCGGAGACTTGTTCTGCCAGTTCTGCTAACTTGTCTCCTTGTGTTGGTACCCCTGACTCCAGGATGTCTTCTAAAGAAGAGGCTAGAGCCGCCCATTTGTCAGCCTCGCGAAGTGCTGAAGCTGCATTCTGTGGAAGGTGTTCTTTAGCTTTTATGGGCGCCTAGTACAATCGCATCCAAATTTGTCACCTTAACCGTTGTACAGTCAGCAACAAAAATCGATTAACACTTGCAGTTTTTTAATTTTAACAATTAAGTGAAATATTTAATTCAAATCGGAACACTTGTACTTAAAATTTTAAGAACAACTCTTTACGGTTAAACGAAAAAAAAATAGTTTATCGAATCATTTTGTGTTAAGGACGCTGTTACAAATGGATAGTCAAATCATTACTTTTTTACACAAAAGTATATTTATTAAATAAAATGCTTCGCATTGTTAAAATGTTTTTTGCCCAAATTGTTGATAGATGTGCAAGGTACGATTCTAAACTATAGATATATTTTTTTTAAGAAATAATTTCACAATAAATGTACCGAAGTAAAAACTTTTGCTTCGGTACATTTATTGAGAAAATGTACCTATTTAAATAATATTTATAGCTCAGAATCGTACTATGCACATCTATCAACAATTTGGCCAAAAAACATTTTAAGAATGCAAAGCATTTATTTAATAAACATACTTTTGTGTAAAAAAGTAATGATTTGACTATCCATTTGTAACAGCGTCCTTAATTTAGATGATATCAAAAAGTAGCAGTGTTAACCGACTTCTGTTGCTGACCGTACACACGTTTTTTTTGCCGTGAAACACTAAGGTTGATTCGCCGTGTGTAGGCATGTTCGTCAGTGTTGTATGGATAAATATGGAAGCTTGTTGACAGACACTGCGGTCGCCGTATGCGTCGTCCGGCGATTTGCCGTGTCATATAAAAGCTCACACGATTATTCTACGGGGCGGCTAGCGCGCCGTACCGTAATGAAACCGTGCTGTGTACAACGGACTTAAGGCTTATTTTTGTCTGTTCATTGCACGATAGAATCTGCTTTACCGACTCAGCATTAAATTACAGAGACTTTATATTGCGTTGTAATGTCAATATACAACATTATTTTTAGTATATGCGAAACCTGAATATAGTTTGTTCAGAATAAATGAATCGATTCCAATAATTTTTATATCGTGTTATTTGTTTGCCCCAAAATACTTTAAAAAATGTTACAATATGGACACCGCACGACGAACACAAATCACGGCAGGTCATAGCGGCACTAGGCACGGGAGCACAGCGGGCGCCGCGTGGTGACCATATTTTTGTACGGACAACCAGGTAACATAACAAGCTTATAACTTTGTGATTTTTCATGATACAGTTTTGAAATTTTGTACTTAGATTCTTTACATAAAAATACTAGACACGTGTTTCGGGTTTCGCATATACTAAAACTGATGTTGTATACAAATGTACTCGGTATTCAGCCATCTTGTTTACATGCCAGACCGAATTAAAAATGCATATAGATAGAGAATAGATAGTTCGCATGTGGCGTTGTAGATGCCGCCACAGGTGTTAGTATTATATTTCATACCTCCAACCGACTCTTCAGCTGATCAATCTTCTGCAAGCTCTCTATAGAGTGTCCGGTCTGCTCCTCAACGCTTTGCACCTTCTGTTCCAAAGACAACAACTTCTGCTGAAGCATTGCTCCTTCCAGTTGAAGAGATGACGCATCTTGCAGGATCCTAGGGACGGAACTCACTATCTGAAAAGCGGAATATTAATTGATTATTTCATGGAAGTTTCAAGGGAAAAAAACTCAATAAACCACGCGAAAAAAATAGTGTATACAACATGTACCGGAATTAACACAACCCCTTAAGGGGTCATTGGACCAAACTTGAAATCGCGGGAGAAAATCAGCTGTTCCCTATATTTATGTTAACAGCAGATTTTTTTTTTCGCGATTTCAGATTTATAAATAAATAATAAATGAATTCTTTATTACCATAAATAGGTTACAGAGAAATTTGAGACGCTGGCACCAGAGCTAGGTACAGAGTACCTGTAATTCAGGAGCCAGTGACTTCTTCCATTTAGGTAACAATTAAAAGCAAGTATATGTAGTAACAGGTGATGAAATTACCTTACTTAAAAATAAATTTAATAGCAAACATTAAATTATTTAAAAATATAAAATCAAAATCAAATCTGCCTAGCCTTTTCCCAACTATGTTGGGGTCGGCTTCCAGTGTAACCGGATGCAGCTAAATACCATTATTTTACATGGAGCGACTGCCTATCTGACATCCACAACCCATTAACTGGGTAATACGATACCCCTTGGTAAGACTGATTGTCAGACTTTCGGGCTTCTGACGACCCGTAACGACTGTCAAAGATCCACGAATGACAGCCGGGACCAACGGCTTAACGTGCTTTCCGAGGCACGGAGGAGTCTCGGTATGTAAAGATGGTCACCCATCCACGGACCAACCCCGGCAAGCGTAGCTTAACCTGATGGATCGACCCGTGCGGCTATTATTTATTTATTCACTTCAGATAATAATAGACCATTTTGTTATTAAAATACCTTATAACTAGTGTTAGTAGTATACAAACACACTAATATTATAAAGGCGAAAGTTTGTGTGTGTGTTTGTATGTTTGTTACTTCTTCACGCTCAAACAGCTGGACAGATTTTGATGAAATTTGGTGTGGAAGTAATTAAAACCTTGGATTAACACAGGCTATTTTATAACCCGAAAAAATGTAGTGTGCCCGTGGGATGAGCAATTTTTTGCCTCTAAAAGTGTGAATGTTTTCTCACCAATTAAATTATACACGTTTTAGTGTAAACTGAGCAGCTAATCAATGATAAAACACAAAAAAAAAAAAAATTAGATGACTGAGGGATGATGTGCAGAGAACGATATAAGCAACCTGATCATTCTCCCCACATAGTGCCTCAAAAAAGGGGAGTAAGGACTCTCCATCATTGTTTTCAGGATGCTATTGTCACTGACCCGCGTTCTACGCATAAGTGATGCGACTTTTTTGCGAATCACTGCATGGAAGCTGTCAGTTCGGTCCTGAGCAAACATCTCCGATGCGCTACAGAAACTGGGTAGTTGTTGATTTTTGTATTCATTGAAATTTGGAAAGGAAAATGTGTGTTGGGTCATCTAGCACAGATTAATACAGATGGGACACTCCGCAAAATAAAAAGCGACTCTTGTTACGACACAATAAAGTGCAATTCAGGTCACATAACGCTTCATTACCTACAGTTATATTCACCAATAAGTTGCCTCTCTTTCTATCGCGTAACTCTTATACCTTCTGACTCGTTAGGGTTGTCTTCTGTTACGACGCGGCGCGTGAGTGAGTATCGAACTAACGTGCGAGCCGGCCGGTGCGCGGCAGCCCACACTGAATTGACCCAGTGAGATGGGCCCGCCGCGTAGGTACTATGGGCCAAAGTTCCGCATGATCACCTCAAAGGCGATAATCGCATAGCACGGCTCACGACTCGATCGCACAGGAATATTTTCTTAAGTGAGCATACTTATGTTTTGTCCATAGTACTTGTAGCTTCATACCTAAACTGCGGAGTGTCCCATCTGTATTAATCTGTGCATCTAGTAATAAAAAAAAAAACATAACAAACCTGTGTTGTGGTCTCATCCAAAGAGTTTGTCAGCTGTTTCATGTATAGCTGCAATCTTGACACTGTGTTGGCCACAAATATCTGTAAAGGAAGCATCTCTTGAAACTTCTAGTTGCCTGGTACAGTTCGCGAGGCCTAAGCTGAACTTTGCATTTGTGTGTGTGCACATATATAGTGTAGATGTGACGTCCGGCCTAAAGCGCGACGCGTCCTTTGCTTGGTTTAAAACCGGTTTATACTGCTTTTTGGCAATCGACCTGAGGCGCGGTGCGTCCCTCGCGCTACGCAATTCCGCTTCTTTGGTCTACTAGGTCTACAGTCTACTAGGCCTGCAACGTTCTCACATTCATAAAATAGAAAATAATCTATTTAGATGATTAATAAAGGAATAAAAATAAAAATCGATGACATGACACATATGACATGATTGCCATTACAACTACAGTAACAAATCTGAATAAATGTCATGTTCACAAACATAAATCGCGAATTGCAGTTAGTATAATGTCAAACTCAAACTCAAAGCATTTATTTCAATTAAACCAATTACAGGCACTTTTGAATTGTCAAGGGGTCGGTCAGTCAAAAAGATGAAGCTAGGCGCCCATTCCAAAGCATAGTAGGTACCTATGGAGAAGAACGGGCAAGAAACTCCACGGACACTCTTTTAAATCAAGATATGGTTACAAAATACTGGTTAATGTCAAATAATGATATGATTACTAATAATCTATTATGTCAAGGAAGAATGTAAAAAATAATATAAAAAAAATAAGCATCGTAATTTGGGAGCAGTTAATAGATACATAAGTACATAATTATGCCGTTAATGAGGCACTTACCAGGGAAGCCCCAGTGCTGAAGGAATTATTGCCAAACTTTCTTGTCTTCAACGTAGTCTTTAATCTTATAATAAGTATACTTTTTTGATAAGGATATGTTTAATGTGGGTTTTGAAATTTCTATCACTAATCGGACGGTTAAGCACAGAATCAACACTGGATAGATAAAATGGCGGCAGGTCACGGGAAAAATCTGCGACACAAATAAACTTAAGGGGAAGATATAAAACAATGGTTAGACCTGCTGCCTTGAATGGATCAGAATATTGGGCCACAAAAGGGATGAATGAAAGGCAATTGCATGCACCTGAGAAGAAAAGAGAGAGCTGAGTGTGGAGTTACACAAATGGATAGAATAAAAAACTTTTTTACAAAAAAATACAACCGACTTCCAAAAACAACACTACAAAGTGAAAAATAACTTTAATTTCGGAAGTCGGTGTCGGTGTCGGTGTTAAATGTATTTTCGTTTTTTGCCACCGACTTCCGAAATTAAAGTTATTTTTCACTTTGTAGTGTTGTTTTTGGAAGTCGGTTGTATTTTTTTGTAAAAAAGTTTTTATTTTTCACTTTTTAGTTGTGTACCTACCCCACACAAATTCTAATACCACTATCTGCAAAACAAACTAGAACATCATCCATATAAAAGTGGGGAAAAAATACGTATTATTGAAGCTAACTCAAAAACTACCGAAGCAAAGTTAATCAATTTTATATGGGACCAACTGTGATGTATACCCTCTCGAATAAAACAAAAAAAATCCAAATCGGTCCAGCCATCTTCGAGTAATCGGGGAACATACATAAAAAAAAAAAAAAAAAAAGGTTCCGACGAATTGAGAACCTCCTCCTTTTTGAAGTCGGTTAAAAAAATGAGTACATGTGAAGAAGTTTGAAAGTGACACCGGTGACTGAAAAGTTGTGTGGAAATCGGTTGTCATGGTATGAGCATGCGATGCGGAGGAATGAGGAAAATATAGTGAAGAAAGTTTTGAGTATGAATGTCGATGGCTATAAGGGTAGGGGAAGACCAAAGAAACGATGGATGGACCGTCTAAAAGATGGCTAGAAAGGGGTGACTACAGAGATGACGACTAATAGAGAAGTATGGAAAAAGATGCATGTTGCGCCGACCCCAAATAGATTGGGATAAGGACTATTATTTTATTTTTTTTCCTTTTTGCTTAGCGTTCTTTCGGACTTTGTTTCTTTTTGCTCGGCTCCTAAGGATTTAGTGTGATGTTAAATAGCCTAACCTTCCTCAAGAATTGGGGGCTATCAAATTGAAAAAGATTTTTTTAAATCCAACTGGTAGTTCCAGAGATTAGAGCATTCAAACAAACAAACAATCTCTTCAGCTTTATTATATCCAAATACTGTAAGACATTTTGCAAAAATAACTGTAGTTTTTTGCTCATTATTCTCTTTCGAAGGGGCAACTAGAATAAATATTTTATTTTCTTGTAAATTTTTACAGTCAAAAGTGCCTTGTATGTGCCTATCCTACTAATATTATAAATGTGAAAGTTTGTATGTTTGGATGTTTGTTACTCCATCACGCAAAAACGGCTGAACGGTTTTGGATTAAATTTGGTATACAGACAGTTTATAACCTGGATTAAGACATGGGATACTTTTCATCCCGATAGAAGGTTCCCGTGGGATAATTTCCGACATACACGCGGGCGAAGCCGCTGGCAAAAGCTAGTTTGAAATAATTAGAGCAGTGTTGGCCGAGTGGTAACAGCCGCGACTTACGAGTTGTAGGTCGTAGGTTCGAACCCAGACAGGCACTTTACTTTGTATTAACTCAAAACGGTGAAGGAAAAACATCGTGAGGAAACCGGCATCTCCTTAGAAAACATGTAACATCTACCAATCCGCATTGGGCCATGGTGGTAGATTGCGGTCCACTCCCTCTCACCAGAGGAGGCCAGTGTGCCAGCAGTGGGAACATTGTAGGCTGATCATGCTATGCTATATTTGAAATAAATTATTTGATTTTGACTTTAAAAAATGATCTTTTATCATTTATGGCTTCTTTAAACCATGTGTGGTGATGTTAGGAATTGTATTGATGGTTGGCACTGCTGGAAGCTTACATACCTATTCTAGAAAAGGATTTTTCCTTATGCACACACGGGGTGCAGTCGACGCGTCAGAGGGCATCAATTAAATTTTTAAAAATTGGGTCTTCCTCCTAAGCAGGCACTCCAAATATCCGAATAGGAAGATACCGTAGCATTTTTCAAAATAAAGTTCAATTTTTATGTGTAGTGTTATGTTGCGAATATTTGTATTGTGATACGCCAAATGTAAAACGAAGATGAAATAATTAATGTGCTGTGCATAGAAAAGAAATTTATTTATTGTCTGTTTGGCTGGCAGACAATACGATAAAAAAAACATGGGAATTTCACGAGTTTCAACGAGACATCGTATCATTACTTTACCTCTTTCTCCTGATTGCCACTAGAGCTCCACGCTTTGTTAATCCATTGTTTAGGATCAAAATTATCCTCCCCGAACGTTTTCAAATCCTATAAACAAATTAGATGATCAAAAAAACCTATAAAAACACACAACTGTTGTCGCCGATATATTTCGAGAATGCATCACGTTTTGGATAGAATATAATTGCAAGCTTATTTAGCAAGATTAATATATCAATAATTTACCATTTTTCTTTGTTAAATTTTCACAAAATAGTTTAAACAATATATTCCAATTATTTTCTAATTTGCGTGACGACGTGACAACATAACATATAGCTGTCTGTCACCTTCAAATGACACTGACAGAAACTGTTTTGTTTTGATAACAAATCTGCGTTTAGTTAGACCATTTGACCTTTAACATGAGCTCCATTCATTATCAACTTTCTCTAAAATTCTTCTGTGAGAGCTACGTGTGATAGCAAGTGGGCCCTCTCTCACTATAGTTCCCATTGTCATATTGTATCAACTTTACCACCACAAAACACTATTACTCCTAGCGGAGTTTACCATCATCACCATCGCCTTTGTCGGAACTGGTCGGAACATCGCAATATCAAATGAAATATAAACCAAAAAGTTTCGGTAAAACTAAGAAGACTGTCCACTTTTTTAAGGTGCTCCCTCCACAAGTTCGTCACTGGTTAAAACATAATCAACGCATGGAATAAGCACAAAAAAAATTGAACAATTAATGTTTCATCAATCTCTAAGACCGCAGCGCCTGTAACTCAAGTACACACATCAACACGGTCTAGGGATATTTCATACTCAATTAAATTACTCGAAAAGTACTGGCCGCATTGGAAACTTTTATACACCGATTTGTTTGTAATATTTATCTCAGACTAATTCCAAATTCAAATTTTTGAAAATTCTTTTGTTTCGGTGGCATAAAAATGTCTTGATGTGTAGGAGAGGGAATTTTCATTTGTGCGAAATTTAGAAAACAATACGAATTACGTTTAGTTACAGTTTTTTTTCATTTTTAAACGAGAGATAAAGTTAAAATTGAGGTATTGTAGCCATGTAATGCCGACATTTGACGAGGGCGGAGATGTTACGAGCTGTGGGAATGCTGGAAGCTGGGTCTGTTCAGCTTAATGTTGCTGAGGCCATAGGGACCCACCAAAATGTAATTTCAAGATTGTGGACACGCTATCGTGCCACAGGTGAAGTAGCGGAGAGGCACCGGGGGCCAAGTCGCATCACTACCCCCAGACAAGACCGATTTTTGCAAATTACTGCGCGAGCTCAACCAAATGCAACGGCGACTCAATTGGTCCAAAGGCTGCGAGTGGAACACCAAGTGCTTGTGAGTGACCAAACTGTAAGAAGGCGACTGCATGAAAGCAATCTACGCTCTCGTAGACCACTCCGGGTTCCACCTTTACGGAGAGGCAATCGTGGACGATGATTAGAATGGGTTCGGAACCACGTGGACTGGGGCCGTGAGCAATGGTCCAATGTGCTGTTCACGGATGAATCCAGGTTCGGCATCCATCCAGATTCACGAAGGACGCGTGTTTGGCGAGTTCCTGGACGATGGAGCCGTCTCCAGAACCCTTAGAAAGTTCACCCATACCAAGGAGGAACAATTATGGTTTGGGCAGGAATTCGTTTTGGAGGACGGACGGATCTCGTTTGGGTGCGGGGCAATATGACGGCAGAACGATACGTCCAACAGGTGCTGGGGCCCGTAATCTTGCCCCACAGAACACAAATGGGGCAAGATTTCCTGCTCATGCACGACAATGCCCAGGCACACACGGCGAGAACGGTAGCAGCTTGGTTACATACACACAATGTTAGGGCCTTAGACTGGCCTGCTCAATCGCCAGATCTAAATCCCATTGAGCATGCGTGGGATATGCTGCAAAGAAGAGCTCTGAAGGAAGTTCCTGAAAATCTGGCTACAGAAGATCAACTTTTTGCGCACCTCAGAAGGACATGGGACAATATTGCGCAGCAAGACATTGACAACCTTGTTCTGAGCATGCCGAATCGTTGCCGATGTGTTATGAACATCATGGGCGCTTTCTCAGACTACTAACTTCAAGTTTATAAACACAAATTAAATGATTTTTCTATTTTTTTCAGTTTTTACTCACAAATTAAAAGTTAATTCATATACGGTTTCCGTCTATGCTTCATTTTTTTTCCATAAAATCCTGAAATTTTAATCTAAGTACCTTAACCATTATTAAAAAATGGTAGAATATTAAATAACGTATCTTTTAAATATATACATGTCATATAAATAATTAACACATTGATAGTAATTCGCTTTTTTAAAAATATCCCTAGACCGTGTTGATGTTTGTATTAGCATCATACAGAGAATGCAGAACATTATTTTGAAATGAATTTATTATTAGCGTTCCTTGGCTTACCACGAAGGCTGAAATACACAAGGAGTAATTTTATTAAAATGAATGATTGTCGTCATGGACGAGATCACAAAAACATTACAAAAAATAGATACAGAAAGACTGGAAAGGCACCCCAACGATCTAGCTGCCGATGCCGCACTGAAAACAAGAAGTTACTGGACAAGACGAAGACCTAGAATAAGCACGAATACGGAGTAGATCTAGATGGCTCGCTGGAGGCTGTTCCCGCCAATTTTTACCTCCAATTCATCCGCTAAAAGTACAGAGGCCAGCACATCAAGCTACCCCAATCTGTCAAATTTTCCCAACTGAATATGAACCTTATTCCTTTGTTATAAAGTTGAAAATCCATCAAAGAAATTTGACAGATTGGGGTAGCTTGATGTGCTGGCCTCTGTACATACAAAACTGATCGCGGATAAAATATTTATTTTTTTATTTATTTAAAATAGGTACGCCAACAGCATATACATTGGACATTAAATACTAAACATTATCAGCTATGGGTTCTTATGTATATACCAATTACAGGTGTACACGACATTCACTTGTAACAAAGCAACCTTCGTAAATTATATTAAATTAAAATGATTAAAAATAGACATAGAAGCAAAAAAAAAATTTCGCTTTATAGTTTTTATATTTACCTGTGCTGGCAATCCTATACAAAAAATGTCCTCTGTGAATCCAACTGTCCAACTAGGAACTGTCAAATAAAAAAAAAGAGTGAATTGTGAAAAAAATGAAACTACGAAGCAAAAATAGAATATAAACCGATGTTATCAATATTATTACCTAAATCTTACCATTAATTATTTATTGTTAAATGTAGATTGTAATAGGTGCAATGTGTGTTATGTTAATTAATTATTATCTAGCAGAATTCGTTATTTGAGGTTACGATTTCAAAAAAGGTAAATAAGTTTACGGTTACACCTTGTGTTTCTTATTATTTTTTTAATATTTATCTTAAACATTATTGCATGCATTGATGGACAATCAGCATCATTTTCCTGCCCTTATCCCAATTTATTTGAGGTCAGCGCAGCATGTCTTTTTCTTCCATACTTCTCTATTAGTAGTAATTCCTTTTCTAGCCATAGCACGATGGACAATTAGGTTTAAAGATTCTTTAGTTATTCTAAAAGAAGATACATTGTTCACTTAACGAATAAATACTTAACTAGGGTATTGTGTAGTCCAGTAGCTAATAGTATTTTTTCTTACGTTGTTAACCTAATAGTTTTGCGTTGTTAGTGACGTGCTGTTTGAGTTTAGCTTTAAATATGTTAAAAGAGGATATGTTCCTGATGTCTGCCGGTAAATTATTATAAAGTTGTACACCTTTATATTTTATATTTTTCCTGCCATAATGCGTCCGCGGGGGTTGCGTCTGTATTTGATTTACCTATCTTATGGAGAAAAAGATAAAAAGAATGTTTACGTGATCCATTTTATTGGGTTTCTTGGCATTTTGTAACTATGTGTAAATATTTTATATTGATTTCTATGTTGCATCTGTCAGTTGTAATTTTAATTTGAATCAACTCAATATGGATTAATGTATCGTAATTTAAGTCGCACATACATCAAATACCTACATAAGTAAAATAGTTATTAGTTGTTCTTTAGTATCTGCCTACACCCTTTTTGGGATGAAGGTAGGAGTTTAACGAGTTTTGTTTTATAAACATCTTTATTTTAGTTCTTAACTGCAACATAAAATTTAAACAAAGTCCTTGTAACACTTATTAAAACATAATTAGTTTATATAAATCCAATAAATCTAACAACACAACACTCGCACATTGTTTAACTCTTATTTAGCTTTTATTTTTGTTATGCATATATCTCTGTTGAAGCTAATTCTAGCCTTGTAAGGGGGCCTGGTGACCTGTAACACAGGTTTATCCCAAAAACATATATCAGGCACCAGTCTCTCACAAAGGTGGAATACAGCTGAGACATTTTTTGTACACTATAACTTTAGTCAGCTTTGTGAAGAGAGAATAAATGATATACTTACTAACTTACTCTGTGGAGGTATTTCATATAAAATGGGTTAAAAAAAAGTCAAGACTTCTTGTTGCGTGACAGACTCGAAAAGGACTTTAATATGTTAATATGTAGGTAATTATAAATTGACCACACCGATGACAATCATTTTTTATTCCCATAAGTACAGACATTTACATATACTTTTTACACGCAACTTATAAATTTCCCATTATATTTTCAGGAAAAATGAGGAATACAACAATTAGTATAAGTAGCGACAGTTGTAATGAAGATGACGTTCCATTGAAGATATTTAAAAAGAGTGGATGTACAGAAGACATGAACCATTACGACAATCTCTGTAAGCACAGTCTTCAAGCATGTGAATTCTGTGATAGAGTCTCAAATAGCAGGTGAGATATTACATATCAATCAATCAACTCAGTGTATCGCTGTGCACTGCTATAAGCCGCTCCCAGGCTGTGCCTTCCGCATCCAGCCACCTTTTTAAGGTTGTCGGTAGCTGGGGGAGGCATTAAACACTACGCTTGCTGATATGAGGTCTTCACTCCAGAACTTGTCTGCTCCACTGCCCATCGGTCCTTCGACAAACATGGTCATCCCATTGCTACTTCAGCAACGTCAAGTTATTTTCTGGATAACAGTTGTAGCTACAGGAAAACGGTTTTAATAGACTGCCCATAACTTTTTGAGAAATTTTGATCTGCATTCAGTTTTTGCAATAATTTTAATGCGTAAATGGTAAATTTTCGCAAAAACTTTTTTTTGATGCTAATCAGAAAATGTGACTCCAACTTATTTTTTATGATGGATAGATTGACACTACAAGTCAGAAATTGCAAAAACCTTTTCCCAAACTTGTCTAAACATTCTAATTAAGTAAATTAGACTCCCAGAACAATTTTCTACGAAATGTGCTTATGCGAAAAGTTTTTAGCGATTTCCGACTTTTCTAGTACTCAAACCTCAGTTGGTCCCATAGAGTCTTTTGATCCTTTTAGGAAACATGATTGAATGGCATACATTTTTTTTTTGTGAAAGTTTCCCATTTTTTTGCTGACTTTATTTTTTTTTTTCTAAATCTGTGAATGCAATCTAAATTTCTCAAAAAGCTACAACTATTAAGGTAGCTACACTAGCTGGGTTACTGCCCTGTCTCAAAATCCACCCAACCTTAGTGCTCTGTCCCAAAAATCTACCCAACCTTACTGCCCCATCTCAAAAATCCCCCCAACCATGGCTAAGCAACAAACAACTGCACATGTTGCTGCTGGATGGTTAAAAGGGCTTGTAGCTAAATCCCAGTCATATCATCCTTATTCTCTTGCCCTTATGCCAATTTATTTGGGGTCGGCAGAACATGTCTAAATCCAAACTATAACATATTTATATGTTATGGTTTTGATTTGCCCTCTTTTCCCCTTTGGGGGGTTATGTCATCAACCAGGCACAAATCCAGACTCTGGGCCATTACTGAAAAATTGCTGATGGAAAAACCCGATGACACTGACCAACCTGGGAATCGGCCCCACAACCTCAGGCTCGGCAGTACCGCTTGCGGCTACTACACCATCAAGGCAGTCATAACCATAGCCTAATGACAAATCTTTTGTTTTCCAGATATTCCAGCCTTATTCATAACATTAGTCATATAATCATCCCGCTGTTAAACCAAACCATCTACCAATGTGCCACCTGTCTACACAGCTTCACAAGTGAGAAAGATTTAAGAACACACACTGTTAAGAAGCATCCAGAGGTAAAGCTAGCTTGGGAACCACTAGTCAATGATTATCATAGTACACGGCGCATATCACAGACTTCAAGCCATAGTTATACAAAGGTAAGTTATTTCTATTAGACGCTCACCTTTTCCCAACTATGTCGGGGTCGGCTTCCAGTCTAAATGGTTGCAGCTGAATACCAGTTTTTTTACATAAAGCGTTTGCCTATCTGACCCTTAGTAAGACTGGTTATCAGAATTTCAGGCTTCTGACTACCTGTAATGACTGTCAAAGATTTACAAATGACAGCCTGGACCAACTGTTTCAACGTGCTTTCCGAGGCAGGAAGTGGTTTCGATAATGTAATAAATGGTCACCTATCCACGGACCAACCTCAGCAAGTGTAGCTTAGCCTTTGATCAACCCATGCGGCTGTTATTATATCAGACACTAAATGCCAGATTCACAAACTTTAATGACTGTGCCTTGATATGTAGCAACATTTTTGCCAGTTTTTTTTGTGAGGTTTAATTTTTTTTTTTTTCAGGAATCAGAAACAATACTAAGAGAAGAACCGAATATGATATCTATCGGTACAAAAAAGAATGAAACTAAAGCAGAATCAATAAAAAACCGTTTGGTTTTCGAAGATGATGATGTTATCTTTGTGGGTTGCACAAGTGATCAGCTATTGAATGATTTGACGACAGATTGCAAGGTTAATTTGGAAGTTTTTGACACACCCTGGATGAACGGGGAACTAGATGAGTTTAGCGGTAAAAGTGTGCATTACGAGGAGTTAGTGAAACCTGGAGTTTATCGCTGTAAGAAGTGCGGCAGAGGGTTTCCTATTAGGTGAGGGTTTTTATTATTATATTTACACTAGCTTATTATTTTTTTACAAGTCCGTGATAAGGCCTGTCGTACTGTATGGATCGGAATGCTGGGCAGTGAAGAAGACGGATGAAAAAAAATTGCATGCAGCGGAGTTGAGAATGTTGAGATGGATGTGTGGAGTGACGAGAATGGATAAAGTGAGAAATGAGTATATAAGAGGAAGTTTGAAAGTGGCGCCAGTGACAGATAAGTTGAAAGGAAATTGTTTGTCTTGTAAACGCATGTGACTAAAAGAGTGATGAATATACATGTTGATGGATGGAGAGGCAGAGGAAGGCCAAAGAAAAGATGGATGGATTGTGTGAGGAATGATATGAAAGAGAAGGGAGTGAATGATAACGTGACGGTTGACAGGGGAGGATGGAAGAAGAAAACGTGTTCCGCTGACCCCAAGTAATATGGGATAAGGGCAGGAAGATGATGACTAGCTTATTTTTTTTTTAAATCTTTTATTAAAAAGAACTAGGTTCTTATTTATTAAATACAATCTAGCCTACAAGAGGAGCTCGTGGCTAAGTAATAACAGCCGCACGAGTCAGGCCGTCAGGTTAAGCTACCATTTATTCCGAAAGGTTTAGCTTTATTTTACTTTAGCATCCATGAAGGATTGCATTTTTTCGTCTATGGTTGCTTGTAAGTAAATAATGAACTTTATAACGTCCATGAAGTATTGCATTTTCTCGTCAATGGTTGCCTGTCAATAAATAATGAACTTCATATCGTCCATGAAGTATTGCATTTTTTCGTCTATTGTTGCTTGTCAATAAATAATGAACTTCATAGCGTCCATGAAGTATATTGCATTTTCTCGTCTATGGTTGCCTGTCAATAAATAATGAACTTCATAGTTGCGTCCATGAAGTATTGCATTTTCTCGTCTATGGTTGCTTATCAATAAATAATGAACTTCATAGCGTCCATGAAGTATTGCATTTTTTCGTCTATTGTTGCTTGTCAATAAATAATGAACTTCATAGCGTCCATGAAGTATTGCATTTTTTCGTCTATGGTTGCTTGTCAATAAATAAGGAGCTTTATAACGTCCATGAAGTATTGCATTTTTTCGTCTATGGTTGCCTATCAATAAATAAGAAACTGCATAACGTCCATGAAGTATTGCATTTTCTCGTCTATGGTTGCTTGTCAATAAATAATGAACTTCATAGCGTCCATGAATTATTGCATTTTTTCGTCTATGGTTGCTTGTCAATAAATAAGGAACTTCATAGTTGCGTCCATGAAGTATTGCATTTTCTCGTCTATGGTTGCCTGTCAATAAATAAGAAACTTCATTGCGTCCATGAAGTAATGCATTTTTTTCGTCTATTGTTGCTTGTCAATAAATAATGAACTTTATTAGAGTCCATGAAGTATTGCATTTTTTCGTCTATGGTTGCCTATCAATAAATAATGAACTTCATAGCGTCCATGAAGTATTGCATTTTTTCGTCTATTGTTGCTAGTCAATAAATAATGAACTTCATAGCGTCCATGAAGTATTGCATTTCTTCGTGTATGGTTGCTAGTCAATAAATAATGAACTTCATAGCGTCCATGAAGTATTGCATTTTTTCGTCTATGGGTTACCTATCAATAAATAAGAAACTTCATTGCGTCCATGAAGTAATGCATTTTTTTCGTCTATCGTTGCTTGTCAATAAATAATGAACTTTATTAGAGCCCATGAAGTATTGCATTTTTTCGTCTATTGTTGCTTGTCAATATATAATGAACTTCATAGCGTCCATGAAGTATTGCATTTTTTCGTGTATGGTTGCCTGTCAATAAATAATGAACTTCATAGCGTCCATGGATTATTGCATTTTTTCGTCTATGTTTGCTTGTCAATAAATAATGAACTTCATAGCGTCCATGAAGTATTGCATTTTTTCGTCTATGGTTGCTTGTCAATAAATAATGAACTTCATAGCGTCCATGGATTATTGCATTTTTTCGTCTATGGTTTCTTGTCAATAAATAAGGAACTTCATAGTTGCGTCCATGAAGTATTGCATTTTCTCGTCTATGGTTGCCTGTCAATAAATAATGAACTTCATAGTTGCGCCCATGAAGTATTGCATTTTCTCGTCTATGGTTGCCTGTCAATAAATAATGAACTTCATAGAGTCCATGAAGTATTGCATTTTTTCGTCTATGGTTGCTTGTCAATAAATAATGAACTTCATAGCGTCCATGAAGTATTGCATTTTTTCGTCTATTGTTGCTTGTCAATAAATAATGAACTTCATAGCGTCCATGAAGTATTGCATTTTTTCGTCTATGGGTTACCTATCAATAAATAAGAAACTTCATTGCGTCCATGAAGTAATGCATTTTTTTCGTCTATCGTTGCTTGTCAATAAATAATGAACTTTATTAGAGCCCATGAAGTATTGCATTTTTTCGTCTATTGTTGCTTGTCAATATATAATGAACTTCATAGCGTCCATGAAGTATTGCATTTTTTCGTCTATGGTTGCCTATCAATAAATAAGAAACTTCATTGCGTCCATGAAGTATTGCATTTTTTTCGTCTAATGTTGCTTGTCAATAAATAATGAACTTCACAGGTGTGCTTATGTCAAAAGTAAAATAAATGGTTGTAATTTGGAAAGAGTATACAACCTAGTTACTGGGTAACACGATACCCCTTGGTAAGACTTGTTGTCAGACTTTCAGGCTTCTGACTACCCCGAAGGGGTCTCGATGTAATAATAGACGGTCACCCATCCACGAACCGACGCGAAAAGTGTAGCTTAACATTCGATCGACTCGTGCGGCTGTTATCATTTAACACCTTAAAACCCCACCGCCGCACTGTGGGCTGAAAATCGACTTTCATAGACATATAATACTTTTTTCCCAAATGTTCACTTTTATGACTTGAAGATATTTTGGAAGACTAAATACATGCCTAAAAATATCAACATTATGGAATAGCATTGCAATCAACGCTCACAGAATATTTCCTTTAAAAATTGCTATAGAGCTGGCCAGAAAAAGTCTTATATCTCCGCTATGGCGTGTTTGGCCTTAATTCTTTTTTAGGTATTTAATCCTTGAAATATTTACAATTTTTTGACATACTCCTCGAAATGACCAGAAGCTCGATTCCTTTTATAAAAATCGCTAAAGATTAAATATTAAAGATTTTAGATTTAATACAGCAAGATCAGCTGACATGATGGAGTTTGGAATTTCTTCACTTCATGAGCTTATTAATACGATGGAATGCCTTTTACCCGTATCTTATCTATTTTTGTTTAAAAAATACTATGGAGCTGGCATGAAAAAGTCTTATATCTCCGCTATGGAATGATTGGCCCTAATTCTTTTTCAAGTGAATAAATCTTTCAATTATTTACATTTTTTTGACATACTCCTCGAAATGGCCAGAAGCTCGATGCTTTTTTAAAAAATCGCTGAAGATTTAATATTAAAAAAAAAAAAAAAAATGTTTACCGTAGTTTAAGCTTAACATCTACACGGACTACTTAAACGATGAACCCTAGCACTACTTTGTATGAACAAGCGACATAATCATAAAAAAATACGGTTTATTTAATTTCTTACTAATAAAGTAAAGACTGGAAATGTATCATTATTTCACTATACTGACCAGTATAGTGAAATAATGATACATTTAAATCATTATATTTCTATTAAAAAAAAAAAATAATACAAAAATAAAGGCAAAAAAAACTAGACAATTTTCAATAAAATAAATTAAACTACGAAAACAAATGTTCTAATAAACTAAATGAGCCTAATACTATTTAAAGATATTAACAAAAAAACTAAAGAAGTACAGAAAAAAGTAAATTAAAGCAACAATAACTAAATTACAAAAAAAAAAAGAAAATAATAAACCTATTCGACTATAATCCGAGTCTAACTCAGAGTCGGAGTCTAACTGAGACACGTCTCTAAACTCGAATTCAGGTTTTTGAAGTTTTAACAGTGTCAGTGTTTCCTCAAAGAAAGTTTCCTT
This sequence comes from Cosmia pyralina, assembly GCA_946251885.1. Classification (NCBI taxonomy): domain Eukaryota; kingdom Metazoa; phylum Arthropoda; class Insecta; order Lepidoptera; family Noctuidae; genus Cosmia; species Cosmia pyralina. The sequence continues at coordinate 13,166,728 of OX276368.1, read as the reverse complement.
TCTTTTTGCGTCCAAAATGGGTCTTGTTGATGAAATAAGTGGATCTGACGAAAGAAGGAAATTAAAAATATGCTCATTGGAACTCACTCTGCTCTTCTTACGAGAGTGGTGTTCCCTGAATCTTCTAAAATGCTTGTTCTGGGCTTCAGATTGCAAATTGGGACAATTGCGTTGGAAGCAATGATATCAACTCCATGAATAAGCACTTTGTGGACTGTTACAGACATATAGTACCAGTTATATAATGCCACGTACTTCTCAGCAGTCTTGTACGCATAATCTTTGAATTTTTAAATATTAACGTGTTCTCCTGATGTTATTGTTTGTAAAATTACAGCAAATCTTCGGATTAGTTCTTCATCTGATCCTGTGATAGCTGCGGTTTTTTCTGGAAATTCCAAGAATATTCTGGCCGTATTGCCATCGTTCCATGACCCTGCTTCACCATGTCAATTAGCAGGCCGAGTTCTGTTTTGAAGCAATCTTGAATTAATTTCTTCCTTGCGTCCTTTACATCTTGGTCAGTTTTTCTATTAACAGCCCACTTTTTAATGTCCAATCTGTAGGATATGTGTAAAAGGTTAATGTTCCATAATATTAATACGCGTATGAAGTGACGAAATTATAAACTGCATCATGTCAGCTGATGTTGCTGTATTAAATCTTTAGCGATTTTTAAAAAAAGCATCGAGCTTCTGGCCATTTCGAGGAGTAGGTCAAAAAATTGTAAATAATTCAAGGATTAATCACCTGAAAAAGAATTAGGGCCAATCATTCCATAGCGGAGATTAAGACTTTTTCATGCCAGCTCCATAGTATTTTTAAAATAAAAAAATTGATAAGATATGTGTAAAAAGCATTCCATCATATTAATAAGCGCATGAAATGAAGAAATACCACCATGTCAGCTGATGTTGCTGTATTAAATCTTAAATATTTAATATTAAAAATCTTTAACGATTTTTTTAAAAAGCAAAAACAAGAATTAATCACCTGAAAAAGAATTAGGGCCAATCATTTCATAGCGGAGATATAAGACCTTTTCATGCCAGTTCCATAGTAATTTTTAAATTAAAAATAGATACGATATGTGTAAAAGGCATTCCATCATATTAATACGCGCATCAAGTGAAGAAATTCCTAACTCCATCATGTCAGCTGATGTTGCTGTATTAAATCTTAAATCTTTAATATTTAATCTTTAGCAATTTTTATAAAAGGAATCGAGCTTCTGGTCATTTCGAGGAGTATGTCAAAAAATTGTAAATAATTCTAGGATAAATACCTAAAAAAGAATTAGGGCCAAACATGCCATAGCGGAGATAATAGGTCTTTACCTATGAAATTGCCGTTTTATATGAAAAAATTTAAACGATTTTTTTTCATGCATTTTTTATTTGTATTAATCGAAATAATCACCCATGCAATCAATGCATCTTTGCCAACGCAGTGGCAGTTTATTGATGCCCTTCTTAAAGAAATCAGCTGGACGGGAGGCAACAAATTCTTCAAAGGCATTTTGTACTGCCTCTCGGGTATTGAATTTTTTTCCCGCCAAGAAGTTATCCAAATTCTGGAAAAAGTAGTAGTCTGTAGGCGCAAGGTCTGGTGAGTAGGGCGGATGACGGAGAGCTTCCAACCCCAGTTTTTGCAACTTGGAGACCGTCTGCTGTGCAGTATGAGGTCGCGCGTTGTCGTGCAGGAGCAGCGGAGACGAGCGATTGACCAATGCTGGTTGGAGATGTGCCAGCTTCTCCATCATTGTGTTCAGTTCTTCACAGTACACATCTGAAGTAATGCTCACCCCGTTTGGTAAGAAGCTGTGATGAATCACACCGGCGCTAGACCACCAAACAGTGACCATCACTTTTCTAGGGGTAAGTTTTCGTTTAGGGCATTGTTTAGGTGCTGAACCAGGATCCAACCAACTTGCTGAGCGCTTGCGGTTATCAAACAGAATCCATTTTTCATCGCAGGTAACAATGCGGTTCAAAATTCCTTCATTTGTGTGTCTGTTGAGCAGTGCAAGGCACGTCTCGACGCGTACTTCGCGCTGGCGATCATTGAGTTCGTGGGGCACCCATTTGTCAAGCTTTTTTACCTTGCCAATTTGACGCAAATGGACCAATATTGTTTTGACGCTAACGTCGAAAGCTGCTGTTAATTCAGCCGTAGATTGTGTATCATCAGCTTCCACAATCGTCTTTAATTCGTCATTGTCGACCAAAGTCTTCGGACGACCGCGAGGTTCATTTTTCAGGTCGAAATTTCCAGAACGGAAGAGAGCAAACCAATAACAAGTGGTGCGTTGGTTTGTAGTGTTAGCTCCGTAAACGTCGTTGACGTTGCGTACCGCTTGTGCCGCGTTGCTGCCACGACGGTACTCATATTCCATAATTACTCGAATTTTTAACATATCCATGATGACGAAAAAGATTGAAATGCGATGAAAATGTAACACTAATCAATAAACAAATGACATCTTTTGGAAAAAAAAATCCATGTTTTTAAAATAAAATTAATTTGAAATTAGAATTCTTAGCCAAACAAAAATTTTTTTGATTTGAAATGGCTAGTACTGCAGAACGGCAATTTCATAGGTAAAGACCTAATATAAGACTTTTTCATGCCAGCTCCATAGCAATTTTTAAAGAAAATATTCTGTCTGCGTTGTTTGCAATGCTATTCCATAATGTTGATATTTTTAGGCATGTATTTAGTCTTCCAAAATATCTTCAAGTCATAAAAGTGAACATTTGGGAAAAAAGTATTATATGTCTATGAAAGTCGATTTTCAGCCCACAGTGCGCCGCCCGCCTTATTAAAACAATTGAAACATATTTTAAAAAAAAATCTTTATTTTTTCAGATACGACGCTATAGTACACGAATCATCACACATTAAATTTAAAAATAGTCAAGTCAGCTTATGTATTATATGTAAGAAATATCTAATTGGCGGAAAAAATGACTTACGACATCACTATATAACGTTCCACAAAGGTAACATAGACAAGATCCATCAAACGGAAACTGAGTTCTTTCCCAAAATACTATTCGAAGAAAACATTGAAGAGAGAAAGCATTTCGACTCAAAAATTCTAAGTTTGTGCGACCTATGTTTTTCCTTTTGTAAAAATAAGTCTTCTATGAATTATGAATGTATAAATACTATATCTAAGATAGGAAAAAGGTATGAATGCGAAAAATGCGGGCAACTGTTCTTCGAAATTAATCTTGTAAAACGCTCATTGCAAAGAAGAGCGTTGTATGGGTCTCAAACGCAAAAAAAAAGGAAAAAAAAAACTAATGAAGATCGTTTGAAAACTATAGCTAATCGATTTAAAATGATGAAACACTGACTTTTTGTTTTATTTATTTACTGAAACCTCCTTTACAACTATCATTAAATTCGGGGCAATGGGGAAGGTATAACTGTCAAAATGGCGCTGTCGTAGCTAGTTCCCAACACAAGCTATTAATACAAGGCGTGAGGAGGTGGTTTTTTAATTTATTTTTTGCGAAAATGACGCGTTGTTAGATAAGATAAGATAAGGTTTATTTCTCACCACAATATAAATCAACGTTTCAAAATATGATTAAAAACACATAATAATATTTTTAATTATACTGTGGGAGACTGGTGCCTAAGCTAGGCCTTACGGACAAAGCTTCAGACAACTTCTTCTTTACGGACAAAGATTTCAGGACAAAGCTTTCTAAATACCTACTCCGAGGAGTCCACCATTTCATGAGAAACCCTAAAATTAGAAAATTGTGGATTAAAGCTATTCATAAATATTAATAAAAAATTAAACTGATTTCGAAACATTTTGAAGATTGTGATTACGAGGAAATATATAAAGATTTTCCGACACTTTCCATGTCAAATACTTGATTAAAAATTATGAAATAACCGAAAATAACGAAATAGTCAAATAAAACCAAACTCATGAATGAACGAAATGTCAAAAAATTATAGGCCTTAGGCACCTAGCTATGGTCACGCCATCTACAATTAGCTTTGCCACCTTCCCCATTGCGTAATACACTCAATCGGAATCGGTTTCATTTTGACAGTTCACCAACATTCACTGCGTTATTTATTACGTTGTCGAGCAGATAAATTTTTCGAACATGAAGAAATGGATTAGCAATTTGTTTCAATATGATTCAGATTCCGATTGATAGTTTGTTACGGAATTAGGGCGCAGGTGTATGTAGCTATCCAATGCGACAGTGCGGTCATTTTACTAATCTATACTAACATATTTACAATTTAAATATACCTACTGCAGTGTGTATCAGAAAGTTGAAGGGTGTAGTACAGACCATCAAACTGAACAACATTCTCAATGGAACCAACATCGTAGTCGAGAAATAAGAAATGCTCAGTCTGACAAATTCTAATAGAATGTAGCACAATTTTTGTTTGGCACTTGGCATTGACATTTGGACCAAAAATGTATGAAACGTGGTTGATGTCTTTCATGCCGTTAAATTATATTTTATTTTTTAGAATGTGCTGTTCGAGGCCTTCAATTTGATACCCATATTGTAACAATTGAAGAATTTTTTTTTCACTTTTCAAAATGAAGCCATACTGCCGCCATATTGAAGTTTTTCAAAAAAAATATAGCCAGTGTTACTCGGAATGATGTAAGGATTCTAACGATACCCCATACATCCAAATCTGTTCAGGTATTTCAAAGTTATGGTGGAATAAAGAAACGCATACATACTAACATACATCAACCCTGAAAACATTACACTCCTTTGGGCAGTCGTGTAAAAATGATCAGCTGTCCCGTACAAAACCTACTCGTCCCAAACTTATGGCTAAAATTCTGGTCTAAAGGAATGGGATAGTCTGTCTGTGTCTGGACTAAAACAATTTTTTTTAAAGTACCTACTTAATAGGAACTTTCACAACTTTACACAAGGTGTAGGTAACTTAAATAACGCACAACCTCTTAAGGGGTCCATTTACTATGAGAACTAACCTGAAATCGCAAAAAAGAGCTGTTCCCTACATTTATGTTCGCTTAACTCATCAAAATGTAAGGAACAGCCGCGATTTCAGGTTTGGTCTCATATTCTTAATGATGAGTACAATGACGCCTTAAGAGCGTTATTTGTGTTACCTGCACCTTGTATACAGAATACTCAACACAATATGCTCTTCAAAAAAGGAGGTTATCAATTTGACACTTAATTATGTTCGTAAGTATTATTATTGGAACTGCAATATAATAGGTTGGGCAAAAAGTTTCTTCGCATTTTTTAAGAAAATTCAAAACATTTTTTAATATACATTATTTACATTTATCTAAAGTATGTAGGTACCATTTTGTTCGATAACTTTTTGCCATCTTGTAGGTGGGATATGATCCCATTGCTATAGAAATTTTGGGACTTCTGATCAAAATACCGCGACAAGTGGTTTTGGCAGTCCTCTCGTGATGTTAACCTGACACTGCCTAAAGAATTCTGAAGAGACCGAAACAGATGGAAATCTGAAGGTGCAAGGTCAGGACTATACGGCGGATGCATTAACACCTCCCAGCCAAACTCTTAATTTTTGCTGAGTGGCTAAAGATGTGTGAGGTCTAGCGTTATCATGATGAAAAACCACACCCCTTATGTTGATTAATTCCGGCCGCTTTCTCTCAACTTCTTGCTTTAATCTCATCAGTTGTTCGCAGTAGAGTTCAGAATTGATGGTCCTGCCTGGTGGTAACAGCTCATAATGAATAATGCCCTTCCAATCCCACCACACACACAGCATCACCTTGTTGCGAGTTAACCCGGGTTTCACCACAGTCTGTGAAGCCTGACCGGCCTTTGACCACGACCTTTTTCGCTCGTTCTTGTCGTACGTGATCCAATTTTCATCCCCAGTTATCAGCTTCTTCAAAAATGGTTCGGTTTCATTACGTCGTAATAAAGAATCACAAATGAGTACACGGTTCATTAGGTTTCTTTCAGTGAGCTCGTGAGGTACCCAAATATCGAGCTTTTTTGTGTACCCAGTTTTTTTCAAATGCACCAAAACTATTTCGTGGTCAATTCCCAGTTCTTCAGCTACGTCGTAACTACTGATATGCCGATCTTGCTCCAGTTTTTCAAAAATGGCATCCATTTTATCCGTAATAGGGCGACCAGAGCGACGTGCATCTTTGACATCAAAATTTCCGGATTGAAAACGCTTAAACCTTTGTGCTACTCTCACAGACACTGCACTGGGTCCAAAAACATCGCAAATTTTTTTCGCGGCTTGCGTTGCATTTTTACCTTTTTTGTAGTAAAATTTTAAAATGTATCGAATTTCTTCATTAGATTCACTCATCTTGACAGTACGAAAAACAAATGAAAAACACACATTTTCCTAATTTGAATTTGGAATTATGTTCTTTAAAATTTAAACTTTCAATGATACCAAAACAAGCCAGATACAAATAGTATAGCCAAAGAGATTTTATTTTAAATTCATACATTCAAACTCAAACTCAAACTCAAAGCATTTATTTCAAATAAACCAATTACAGGCACTTTTGAATTGTCAATGGGTCGGTCAGTCAGAAAGATGAAGCTAGTTGCCCATTCCAAAGCGTAGTAGATCCCTATGGAGAAGAACGGGCAAGAAACTCCACGGACACTCTTTTAAATCATAATATTTTTACAAAATATTGGTTACATCGTTCAAGTTGAAAATATACATGTGAGAACAATGTAGAAAGACGTGCACGTTAAAAAGCGTCCGTAATAAAAAGATAATAACTAAAACAACTAAATTAAATATTAAAATTAAAAATAAGCCATGGCAGCTAAGAGACGACCAGTCCCAACTGACGGCGCCCGTTCACGAACATGACGCATGGATCAGCACCATTTAGCTCAACCATTTTGAAGGGAACTTAATGATCCAACACACACGCCACCATCAGCGAGACATTTGAGTGAGCATGACATACTCTCAACCGCCAGGGCACACTCAAGTCAGTGAAAGACGTACCCAGTAAAAGGTAGCTTAATAGTAGCTACATAGTGCTCACACGTGCTATGCAATTATATAATACTAAGAGATTGAATCTAAACAATGCAAAGAAAGTTTTCTCTCATCTTAATCTTCAGCAGGTCCAACAATATATCCGAATGCTAATCAATTAATTAATGCGTCCTTGTGGAGCAGGACAAGCATTCAGCCAAGCATTTTTGTCAGCGATGTAATCCCCCAACTTATAATATGCCTGGCTGCATAGTGTGCGTTTTATACAAGATTTAAATTTCCTTTCATTCAGCTGGAGTATGTGGGTACATAGGTACTATAATGCGAAAGACTTTTTCCCCAACCTAATATTTACATAAAATAGTCGTTAGGGCTTCCAAACAAATATATATTTTAAATCACGATTTATTACAAAATCCGGGGTAAGTGTAGATACATTATTCTTGTTGCTTTTATAATATGAGAACAATATAAAAAAACACAATTTATAAAACAATTCAAAATATGAGATTAAAGATAAGCTCTGGCAGTTAGGAGTTGGCCAGTCTCAACTGATGGCGCCCGGTCACGAACATAACGCATGGATCAACACCATTTTGAAGGGAACCGAATGATCCAACACAAGCGTCACTTCAGAGATATTTGAGTTAGCGTGTCATTTTCTAAATTACCAGCTCTATAAGAAGAATATATTATAATCAAATATATATCATAATAACTTAATAAACGCATCCACGGTACTCAGGGCTGGATTAGCCACGTAGCAGATGTAACAAATGCACCAGACCCCGCGCTTGGACGTACAAGAAACCAAGTCATGATAGGTAGGTACCAACAATATACAAATGTACTCTGTGGGTACCAATAACATTAAAATATATATAGGCAATAACAGTTCCATTTGGTACCTAGATAGGCAGTCGTCAGCTGCATCCGCTTAGACTGGAAGCCGACCCCAACATAGTTGAGAAAAGGCTAGGCAGATGATGAGTTCCATTTGGTAACTCTTCCAACTCACGTTAATACCTACTTTATCCCTTGTTAAAAGCTTTATCAACTTATCAATCTTTTCCTTCGTATTCCTCGTCATGTGCAACTTTACACATAACGTTTAAACTTTCCAAAGTAAGTACCTACTGTATCTTGCCACTGACTATAATATTTTCCGAGCATAATATGTGAATAAGATCCTTAAAATCCAAACATTAGGATCGAGTTCCTTTGTCTTAAGTGACAATGACAACTGATTAAGAAGAGTTGACTTACCCATTACACCCCTACCAACTTATCTGTGAAATGGCGAAAATTGGAACTACGGCCGTCATGTTGAAATGTCTTCGATTGTGCCGACGCATGTCATTCGATTTAATCGACGCATCGACGGTGGCGTCCTCTTTCAGTTCACAGATAAGTTGGTAGGAGTGTAATACCCATTTTCTCCTGTTATAAGTAGGTACAATGTCATCTTCTAAATCGTAAAACGGTCCTAAAACCTACGTCTTTGACATCATCAAACATATCGTGTTCCCAGTTTTTTGGTGCATCTGTCAACATAAAACTGGTTTTCATAATTATCTAACTATCTACCTACGAGGGGCGTTCAATGTATTCTCGGTATCGGGGTGATTTAATAATATTATGGGTAATTAAAATATATCGTTAGCTGACGACATTATCTGAGGGTAATATAAAATTTCATGTTATTAACTTCATTAGTTTGTTTGCAACCTCCCGTCAAAGACGACGGATATGACTGAAGCGACAATGTTAAAGAAAAACGAGCACCGCACGGTGATTAAATTCCTCACGAAACAAGGAAAACCTCAAAAACTATCTACGAAGAAATGGTAGCCGTTTATCAAGACTCTGCTCCTTCATTATCGACCGTACAGAAGTGATCAAGTGAATTTAAAAGAGGCTAATATCGAAGGTGCCCTTCGCCCAGGTGGGCCAATCACGGCGGCTACCGAAGAAAATGTGAAAATTATCGAAAAACTTGTATTAGAAGATGCACGTGTAAGAATCAGTAATAAATAAAGAAGAAAAAGAGACGCAATAAAAGAAAGCTGGCCAAGAAAGTGCTGCTTCTTCACGACAACTTACCGGTTCACACTGCACAGCTCTCTAAGGCTGCTGTACGAGCAGAAGAAATTAATAACCCGTCCTACTGCCCAGACCTGGCATCCAGTGACTATTTTTTATTCCCAAACATAAAAAAGACCTCCGGGGAAAGCGATTTGCTGACGATAATGAGCTCAAGTCCGCTGTTAATGGTAATTTTTCAGGTCAAGAAAAAAATGATTTTTTCAAAGGAATATAAAAACTTATTTCAAGATCAAACAAAAGTATTGATATCATGGGGGACTATATTGAAAAATACATTATTATCGGTTGTCTATTGTTTGCCCGAAGATTATATGCCATAATCATCATTTTCCCGAATTTCATTTACCCGAATTTCATTTGCCCGAATGTTTCATTTGCCCTAAAAGACATATGACATACTTTTAATTGCCCGAATTTTAGATACCATAAGATACGAATGCCATAAGTATTGTTTGCCTTATTTTTATGTGCCATAATAATTATTAGACATAATATTTAAATTGCATAACAAGTATTAGACAAATATTTAATATAATTATATAGTTTGATTATTAAACTTGTTTTTAATTCTAATACTTACCTACTTATTAGCTTTCTGGTTGTCGATGTCGATGGGTGCGCAATGTTTGGTATAATAAGAATAAACTTATTTATTCTGTGCATGGTTGATGGTGGGCTAGGTCGACGGAGCCCCGTTTCGCGGGGCTCCTACTTCTGTGTGGTTTATAAAAAAATAACCACGAAGGGGATGGCGGGGTCTATTCGCTCGCTTCGCTCGCTCACACGACCCCGCCATCCCCTTCTAACCTAACCTGTCTGAGTCGGGGTGCCCTAAAGTCCCAATTGCATCCAATTTCTCTTGATATAAACAACCGTTACACACCCGATGTCGATGGCAAATTATGTTATGGCATATCATAATTATGGCATGTGATAATTAGGGCTTACAATGATTATGACAAATGATGTAATGGTAAGTGACTTTATGGGAAACAATGATTCTGGCACGTGACTAATATGGCAAATGAGAGTAGGGCAAATGAGTATTATGTCGTATGATATTATGGCTGTTGACTATTATGGCAAATGATATTAGGGCAAATAAAATTCGGGTAAACGGCGGTATACCATTATTATCAAGTTTAAATCTTTTTTCTAACACATCCATACCGAGAATACATTGAACGCCCCTCGTTTAACTATACTAATAATAGATACAATACAAAAATACAAAATACAAAAACAAAAACATTTATTTCAACTAAACATTGTACATATATTGAGACAGCCCCAGTAACTTACAACTTTCATTAGAGAGCTCAATTATTGAGGAAGGCTAAAATATAAAATCACGCTAGGACCCTTTACTTAGGAGTCGACCAAAAAGAAAAAAAAGTCAGATATAACGCTAAGCAAAAACGAAATAAAAGCGCGGGCTGGCGATGCTATGTGAAGGGGTGGGTCGGGGGTACAGGAAATTTCATGCGGTTGAAGTCGCGTGCAGGAGCAATTATAAATAGCCGTATTACCAATTTCGATAGCTTCGTTATAGATAAGTTTACTAAAAACATATTCGTCAGTAATTTCCACAGACTCATCATCTCCAATTATACCTAAGCTCTCGTCTTCACCTTGAACTTTTATTTTAGAAGTCTCTTCTAAGAACTTCTTCTGCGATTCAACACTCAAGTCGGTGAAAACACTTCTTTCATCGTTCAATACATTACTTGTTTGTGAGAAATATTGAGTCATAATGGCAACTGAAGTCTTGCTCGTAATGATTATTATTTGCTTGCCGTAAACAGCTTTCGCGATATTTTCAAGCCTTTTACCAGAATTTATAGAATCTTGTAAAAAATTGCAAACAATAATAAGTATCGTCTCCTTCGTTGCGTTCGCCATTTCTTTACATAAAGTGTTGTGGTTCTCCAAGGGCAGTTTGAAAATGAACTCCAAATCTAACACAACACGGTCTTTATTTCCTAGATATTGTTGCACCTTAGCAACTGATAACTCACAACTCTCTGTAGCAATAATAGTTCCTATAATCTGACCATGCAACTCGAATGGTTTTAAAGCGTTTTCATTAAATGTATAGTCTTTGTTCTTAGTCTTATACATTATGTTTAAAAAACCTATTAATGGCTCACTTTTAGCATTAGTTACTGCATTTTCATATGTTTTGCTTTTATTTGTAAGATATGATCCTACTTTAGGTTTCAGCCACAGTTTTTGTATTTCATCATGATATTTCAAAAATATCAGGTCAGATCGATCATTACAGTTGTTTACGTCGCTGTAAAGATAATCTTTTATTTCTCTTTTTAAAATTTCTTCTACGCCATTGTGATCAGCTTGATTAGTGTAAAACAGGGTCTTGTCATAGAAATCTCTCACCAAACTCACGGCGTATTTTCCTCGTTCGCCGGGGAGTTTTGGAAACTTTTTAACTTTCACATCCAATTTATATTCGTGCAATTTTTCAATTTTACTGTTTAATGATTCATACCATGTTTTGGCAATGTTGCCTAGTGATTCACAGTTATCTGTAAACTTCAAAAGTTGTGATCTTTCATCGAATACAAGTATATTGCCGACAGCAGAAGAAATACCTCCGTTTAACTTCAGAAACCCATTTCCCAGAGACTCATCAATAGTGATGATGTTATTGGGTTTCGTTTTTTCTAACATTTGTATGATTTTTGATGTTAAGTGCTTTAATCTCCTTTCAATTTTCTTAGGACTGCCTCTCATTGTTAAATCCTTGTTGCCAAAGAAAGCTGGGACTTTAAGCTTCAGAGATAGTAAATATTCTTTAGCAGCCAGTTCTGCTGCTTCGTAGACAGTCGATTGAGAGACATTTGCTTTGTCGAGCTGTCGCTTTAGATCGCCTGTCATCGTATTGCTAACAAACTCAAGCTTGCTGTTATTATAAGTAAGAACACTTCCTATCAGTTTACTTAGTGCCGTTACTTCAGAGGGTTCGCTAAGGAACTCCAACAATAAACTCTGTACATCGATCTCTTCCGGCTTTCGCTTTTTAAGAACCTCTAAGCACAATATGTTTTTGAACAGCACAATGAATTCTTCGTTGGTTGTAAAGAAGTCTGGTCTGAAGCTGGCAATCCGATGTCCTTCAGGTTGGATATCAGAAACGTGTAGAACGTTGTGCGCTAGAATAACATGATAGCGTAATATAAGAGGATCATTCGTCCACATTAATATGCTATCAGGTTCATCACAAATAAACTTCGCTGACTTTTCAGCTAATGTTGTGATTTTTTCTTTCATTACTATTTTACATAAGAAGTCCAAGCTTTCATCTGTGTATGATGGCTGTGTGCAACAACCTCCTGTTCCTATGAGTTCGTTGAAATAGTCAGCAAATCTACCTTTACATATTTTGTTATTGAGATCGCCCTTCGCCGTAGTATACATAACAAAAAAACATTCAGTTTCATCAAACTTTCCTCCAAAAATCATGTCTGTACCGCTCGGAATATAGGCGCGTCTAATTTTCAAGTAACTATTAAAATATTTGGTCAAATTACTTTTCCCAGTAAACGTTAGACGTTTATTGTTCTCTTTGTGCTTTGCTTGAATGAACATACAGACTGGTTTCTCAAAACTCTTTATTTTTGCTTTAAAGCAAATATCATCGAAGGCACCGACGTCATCTCTATTGGTGGCCAAACTAAACTGATCAATATTGTCGTCGTGTATCATTCTAAAATTTATCAGACTACATAATTTAGTCTCATACAGCTTTCCCTGGATGCCCGACGTGCCTGCACGCTTTTTATACATTCCTCTCTCCATGGTTTGATGGTAATTGTTTCTGTTTCGTCACTAGGACGTAACACACAATATCAAAGTAATTCAAGAATTAAATTCACCGTTTCCATCCTCCTATTGGTCGTTTAGCCAGTACATCCCATCGCGCGTCACATCTCGCCTTCGAGCCTCCTTGTGAGGATGAACTGGTTTAAGTTGCGTGTCTTCTGCTGATGATAAGTGATCTGCAAATATAAGTTTATGTTGTATTTTTCGTTCCATGCCTTAATTGGTTAAGAGGGATGCGCTAAGTTAGCTCGCGAAATTCAAATTTTCTAACGTTTATTGCAATTTACGTGTCAGTAAAGTAGCAGGTTGTATGTTGAGCATTATATGATTCGCGACCGCAACAAATATGTTTTTACTGAATTATCTACTAGAAATGAGTACTTATATAAGAGTAAGTCTGAATGTGACACCGGTGACTGAAAACTTGTGCGGCAATCGGTTTCCATGGTATGGGCATGTGATGCGGAGGAATGAGGAAAATGTCGTAAGGAAAGTTTTGAGTATGAATTTCGATGGCTATAAGATAGATAGGGAAGACCAAAAAAAATACCAGAAGTACCTATCAATTAACGTAAGGGAAATTTTGGCGAAAATTATTTATATTTATCATTGGATTCAGAATTTCCGCTTTATCGATTGATATTATTAAAGTACCTCTATCGTTAAAAAATGCGCCTTACAGTACAAAGTTTTGGACTGCGTAAAACGATTTAAACAATAAAATATAATTTATTCATTCAACTTTCACACAATTCATGCACCTCTAATTCGATCTTCTTCCCTTTCATTCATTGGTCCCTTCTATTCGTCATTTCAACTTTCACTGCCATCATGCTACTTAATTATCTTTCACACAATTCATGCACCTCTAATTCGATCTTCTTCCCTTTCATTCATTGGTCCCTTCTATTCGTCATTACAACTTTCACTGCCATCATACTACTTAATCATCTTTCATGCAATTCATACACCTCTTATTCGATCTTCTTCCCTTTCATTCATTAGTCCCTTCTATTCGTCATTTCAACTTTCACTGCCATCATACTACTTGATCATCTTTCATACAATTCATGCACCTCTTATTCGATCTTCTTCCCTTTCATTCATTGGTCCCTTCTATTCGTCATTTCAACTTTCACTGCCATCATACTACTTGATCATCTTTCATACAATTCATGCACCTCTTATTCGATCTTCTTCCCTTTCATTCATTGGTCCCTTCTATTCGTCATTTCAACTTTCACTGCCATCATACTACTTGATCATCTTTCATACAATTCATGCACCTCTTATTCGATCTTCTTCCCTTTCATTCATTGGTCCCTTCTATTCGTCATTTCAACTTTCACTGCCATCATACTACTTGATCATCTTTCATACAATTCATGCACCTTTTATTCGATCTTCTTCCCTTTCATTCATTGGTCCCTTCTATTCGTCATTTCAACTTTCACTGCCATCATACTACTTAATCATCTTTCATACAATTCATGCACCTCTTATTCGATCTTCTTCCCTTTCATTCAGTGGTCCCTTCTATTCGTCATTTCAACTTTCACTGCCATCATACTACTGACCTAATCATCTTTCATACAATTCATACAGCTCTTATTCGATCTTCTTCCCTTTCATTCATTAGTCCCTTCTATTCGTCATTTCAACTTTCACTGCCATCATACTACTTGATCATCTTTCATACAATTCATGCACCTCTTATTCGATCTTCTTCCCTTTCATTCATTGGTCCTTTCTATTCGTCATTTCAATATTCACTGCCATCATACTACTTAATCATCTTTCATACAATTCATACAGCTCTTATTCGATCTTCTTCCCTTTCATTCATTAGTCCCTTCTATTCGTCATTTCAACTTTCACTGCCATCATACTACTTGATCATCTTTCATACAATTCATGCACCTTTTATTCGATTGTCTTCCCTTTCATTCATTGGTCCTTTCTATTCGTCATTTCAACTTTCACTGCCATCATACTACTGACCTAATCATCTTTCACACAATTCATGCACCTCTTATTCGATCTTCTTCCCTTTCATTCATTGGTCCCTTCTATTCGTCATTTCAACTTTCACTGCCATCATACTACTTGATCATCTTTCATACAATTCATGCACCTTTTATTCGATCTTCTTCCCTTTCATTCATTGGTCCCTTCTATTCGTCATTTCAACTTTCACTGCCATCATACTACTTAATCATCTTTCATACAATTCATGCACCTCTTATTCGATCTTCTTCCCTTTCATTCATT
The DNA here is from genome assembly GCA_946251885.1 of Cosmia pyralina. Classification (NCBI taxonomy): domain Eukaryota; kingdom Metazoa; phylum Arthropoda; class Insecta; order Lepidoptera; family Noctuidae; genus Cosmia; species Cosmia pyralina. The sequence goes on along the minus strand of OX276368.1, from coordinate 13,151,500 downwards.
GGTCCCTTCTATTCGTCATTTCAACTTTCACTGCCATCATACTACTTAATCATCTTTTATACAATTCATGTGCCTCTTATTCGATCTTCTCCCCTTATATTCATTGGTCCTTTCTATTCGTCATTTCAATATTCACTGCCATCATACTACTTAATCATCTTTCATACAATTCATACAGCTCTTATTCGATCTTCTTCCCTTTCATTCATTAGTCCCTTCTATTCGTCATTTCAACTTTCACTGCCATCATACTACTTGATCATCTTTCATACAATTCATGCACCTCTTATTCGATCTTCTTCCCTTTCATTCATTGGTCCTTTCTATTCGTCATTTCAAATTTCACTGCCATCATACTACTTGATCATCTTTCATACAATTCATGCACCTCTTATTCAATTTTCTTTCTTTTCATTCATTGGTCCTTTCTATTCGTCATTTAAACTTTCACTGCCATCATACTACTTAATCATGTTTCACAGAATTCATATTCCATTTATTCATCGGTCTTTCGTTTCCAGTATATTTATTCAATTACTTGTTAAATAAGACTGTTGATTAAGTTTGAGTTTTTTTTTTTTTTTTTATAAAATTGGTGATTATAATTATGTAGTACCTACTGTAGAGGTTTGATGTTTTAGTCATGCCTCGAGAATGTTATACTGGATGACATTCAATCATTCAAATATTGAATGTGTTCTAGAAAGAAAAACGAACCTCGTTTTTCTTTGTAGGATGACAGATAGATTCTGGTAGCGCTCCGCGTAGAGCCATTTTTAGTTAAGGAATGTGAATTTTAATTGATATGAAGCTTGAAGCAGAGGGCATCAGCCCCATTTATCTAGAGTCCCTCTCGTTTTCATAATTAGTATAGTATATCTCCTACTGTGAGGTTCGAGCCCTCACAGTACCTACAGTTATTAATGCACATTATCAAATATAATAGGGACATATTTGTACGAGTAATGTGCTCGTCAAGACCTTTATTTTGATACTAAACATGCCATTATTATCACAATTTTTTTTTTCGTGGTCAGATATTTACGTGTAAAGTCCACCATATTAAATTTAGGGAGAATTTATATAACCTATGTCACCCGGACCATTACTACGAATTTATTGGTACCTCATTCATTAAAATCGGTTCAGTAATTTAGGCGCTACGGTGGAACACACGTAAATACATACTTATATAAATACATACTTCCCTACATACCTACATAGACTGCTAAAATCATAACCCTTCCTTTTGGCTTTGCCGTAGTCGGGTAAAAATAAAATCGTTTTTTGGCTCCCCTGAAAAATCGTGGTTTGTCCCTTACATTAATTTATACTTCTGGTATCGCTATCGCGATGAATGGATTGTTTGAAAGATGACATGGCTAGAAAGGGGGTGACTATCGAGTTGACGACTAATAGAAAAGTATGGAAGAAAGGGACTTGTTGCGCCGATACAAAATAAATTGGAATAAGGGCAGAAGAATGATGACCTACTTTTATAGAATATCGCGGGCTACCCTGGCACAAATTGAAAACAGCGTGCTTTAAGATTTCAAACTCAAGGAAAATGTGTAGACGTATAAATGATAGTGTTCAGGAGCTGTTCTGAAGGAAAGGGCTTTCTGGATAGTTACAATCTGACTGCCTAACTGAAAATAGATCCGTGAGGAAGTGCGTAAGGACTTCGGCGTCGTGAAATAGAGAACATGCATGAAATGTGCTCGATTTGAACGATATTTTACACCTTTGTTTCCAGGTAGCATATAGATCCATGTCGCACTGTACTTAACAATTATCTTGCTAGTTCAAAAGCTTATTAATAGAACACTGACGTAACACTTCGAGGAATACAGGCATGGTGATAGTAAACGTTTTATAATGATAACGTAAATTTATCGTTTTAATGTAGACTATTTCGCATCAGTATTTTGTTGATAAAACTTATTACTTACTTACTTATCCTCCTCTAAGATTAGAACAGAGCACTCAATAATTCACGAATGTTTTGTTAAAAAGATACACGATCCTTGCGTATGGCACAAGTTCTATTATCATACTAATCAATGTACAGTGTATAAGTAAGTAGATTAGATATCGACGGCAGCAAAAGAGTCAATGCACTTTTGCAAAATTCGACACTGAATTCTTTAAATTCATCATGGGTTTTTTTTTTGATGTGACACATCTTTCATTTCGGTAAGTAATTTTGCAAGTGGGGTCCACTTGCAAAAAGATGTAACGAAATATGTTATGGCAAGATCGCTTATTACTTTGGAAGTGTAGCACCTTCCGGCATTATTTTATAACCATAACTTAAAGGATTGAAGCCATTACTCGGTAGTGTAATACTCAATACCTTTATTTGCATTCCACAATGTGTATTTAGGTGGTGACTTAAAATTATTTGCTAACATTGTGGACCCTGTCGGGCACAGCAACATAGTAGGAGAGAGGAATACTTTTATATAAGTATTTTGGCAACTTACATAATTTTATCGTTTAAATATTCATTTATATTATATTATTTATTTATTAAAATAGTTTTGGTTTTTTTATGAATATATTAATTTTGTCTTCTTGTTTTATGAATTCAAGTAGTTTGTTATATATTTTTATTGACATTACATAGGGGCTCGTAGAATATATTTTTAGGCGAGAAGTTGGAATGTTCAATCTTGATTTATGTCGGAGTGTGTAACGTGACTGTATGGCTTCGCGGTTCGTGTAAAATTCTTGATGCTTGCGAACAAATTTGCAGGTCTCTAATATATAAATACTGGGAAGGGTTAAAAAATTGTAATTTTGGAAGTGAGGTTTGCAGCTGTCCGTCTGGTCGATGTTTACTAAGATTCTAACTAGTTTCTTTTGAAGGGTGAAGAGTGTTGGTGCATCTGTGCTATTTCCCCAAAGAGTAACGCCGTAGCTCAGCCATGCATAAGCGTACGCATAGTAGGTGGTGAGCGCTGTTTGAAGGTTCGTGGTTTTTTTAACTTCACTCGAGAGCGTACGAAAATTTTGAAATTTTTAATCTTAGTTTTTGTATGTGTGTTTTCCAATTTATGTGTGTGTCTAAATCTAGTCCAAGTAAGGTAAATTCTTTCACAATTTCTAGTTTTGAGCCATTAAAAGTAAAATCTATGTTTAGAGGTGTTTTTTGATGGGGATGGAAAGTGATCAGTCTAGTTTTTGAGTATTTTATTTCGAGGTTGTGTGCATTCATCCAGGTGATAGTTTTGGAGAGTACTGAATTTAATTCCTCATTTAAATTATGGTTGTTTTTGCATGAGACTAATAGAGAAATGTCATCCGCGAATAAGACACATGGTCCCTCTATTGTTTTCGGTAAGTAGTTTATATATTTAAGGAATAAGAGACATGCTATAACACTCCCTTGGGGTATTGAGGCGCTAATTGATTTGCTATTTGATCGGACTTTTTCTATTACGTTGTTCTGGTGATTAAAAAATTCTAATTCTACTGTTTGCTCTCTATTCTTAAGGTAGGATACAAGCCAATCGTGAGCTTTTCCGCGAATACCTATACCGTATAATTTAGTAAGCAATATATTAAATTGCACTTTGTCGTAGGCTTTGGTCATATCTAGTAATATACCTACTGCGTATTTTTTATTGTTAATTATATTAAGTGCTTCTTGAATATATTTATAGACTGCCAAAGTTGTTGAGCGGTTTTTGCGAAAACCGTTTTGGCATTCGTCAAATATTTTATATTTTTCGCAATATTTATATATCCGGTCGCACATGGCTTTTTCAAAGATTTTTGAGGCTGATGGCAAGTGAGCTATAGGGCGGTAGTTGTTTGGATCTGTTTTTGAGTTTTTCTTGTGGATCGGTTTAATTAGCGACTTTTTTAGCAGATCAGGGTATGCGCCTTCTTGAAATGACTGGTTTAGTAGTAGATAAAACGGTAAGGTTAGTTCGTCTGCGCATTGTCTTAGCAAGAGAGGTGGAATTTCGTCTATACCATGCCTACTTTTATTTTTTAGATGTTTTATTAAATTGTTTACTTCCCACGCGTCTATTGGGCTAAGGAACATGCTATTTTCTGTGGGGTTTAGCACGGAGGTGCCGTCAGGCTCTCGGCTGCCAGGTGGTCTGACGCTACTCTCTCCAATTGATGCAAAGAAGTTATTAAGAAAGTCGCCTACTTGTCTAGGTTCGGATGTTATTTTTTCATTTTTTTTTCTTAAATAACTTTAAAACAATTTATTTTAAAATTATAAAAAAATATATTTGAGACGCTCATAGTAACCTCTTTCATTTGACATGCCACATGGTGTAGTTTGCAAAACTTTTTTCTTTAATTTTCTTATTTGCCCCCCAAAAGTGACCTCTATATTCAAAATTCATTTATTTACTTTAGCCGTCCGTGTTTGGGTCACAGAAATTCATATGTGTACCAAATTTCAACTTAATCGGTCCTTTAGATTCGGAGCAAATTGGCTGTGACAGACGGACAGACAGACAGACGGACACACGAGTGATGGGTGAAGGGTTCCGTTTTATCCTTTAAAGGTACGGGACCCTAAAAACAAAAAAAAAAAACACTATTTTAATGATACTGGCTTTTAATTTATATATTTTATGCATTATATTTTAATTATCCTCGATATGTTTTCTTTAACCATAACATTGTATGATTTAAATATCTAATTTTGGTATAATAACATTGTTCTAATACATTTAATTTTAATTCTGTGAAAAATATTTGTACGCTGGAAACAATATTATGGACGTCATATTTTGTCATATTATATTTCTCCCGGGAGATCGGTTTCGTGGGGTCGCTACTGCCCAACAGCTCGCTACATGCTGCCCTGCGGGTTTCTGTACATCTCTCGTGGTCTGTCTCCTCACCCTAGACCTGTTTCGCCAAAGAAACCCTACCGGCACGACCTAGAGTTCGGAGCGCGCAAGCCCCACCACGACGTCAACGTAGAGATACGGCGGTGGGGTTATTATTATCATTTAAATTGTCTTTGACATATCTCGGGTCCCCAGGGACCTTTGGAAGACGGACGAGGAGCCGAAGCCAAGTCGCAGAGGCCCCTTAGACATTTTTAAATTAAGAGAAGGCACCAGCAGACGATTATGCACTATGCAATTGCACCCAAAGATAACCCCCAGTTGGTGCAGGACTATTGCAGAACATGGAAACAAAATATATCGGGCTATGGGTTTGGGTGGTTATATTGGATTGGGTAACTTGAACTATGGAAGAACTATGTCCCCTGCCTGACCAATGATAAACAATGGCAGGGGGTGACAAGCACACTCAATAATGGGCCCCCGGAAACGGTCGCTAGTACATAGTGACGTAGCGACAAAGGGTAACATGTCCTGAGGTGCTTGAGGAGTGGAGAGTTATTTCACGGCTATCAGGATAATCCCGGAATTACGGTCAAGATCCCTACAAGCACTTACTGGAATACTTCCCACCTCCGAGCATGTTTGCTCTTGCGAATCTCCACTCAAGCCGGCCAATAAAGGCAAGAATGAGGTGGGAGCTCTGTTCCTCATCAGTCTTCACTCCAGCCAGTCAATAAAGGCAAGCCAGAGATGAGGAACAAGACTTCTCCCGGGAGATAGGGTCCGTGGGGTCACTACTGCCCAACAGCTCGCCACACGCTGCCCTGCGGGTTTCTGTATCTCTCTTGGTCTGGCTCCTTATTCTAGATTTGTTTCGGCAAAGTAACCTCTACCGGCACATACCCAGAGTTCGGTACGTGCAAGCCCCACCACGACGTCAACGTAGAGAATACAGCGGCGGATTATTATTATTATTATCCTGACTGTACCTTTTAACCAAACTCGACGTAGCGGTAATAAAAAGCGTAAAATAGTAATATTTTACAAGAACAATAGACTTCAGACTCGACGTAAAGGGACGCGACATAAAGGGAACCATTCATGGATATGTATATCCATGGAAAATTATAGCTTTCTAGTACTATGAGTCTCTGAGCTAAGGTACGGACGGACAGACGGACGGACACAGCGAAAATATAAGGGTTCCTTGTTGACTACGGAACCCTAAAAACTATTATAAATAATAAAATACATTACCAATTTAAAGACAGCTATAATAACATATCATGCCATGATTTGTTATTATAGCTTGTGTGTGTTATGTTTGCCGTGGGGAAAAGGCACAGACCAACACAAAGCATTTGTAGCACAAAAAAAATGCATAAGAGCAATGTATGGCATGCAACCCGATCAATCATGTCAACTAATATTTAAAAATCAAACAATAGAGATTTATTTAGAACTGCAAATGTTGTGTATCCAAGAAATCGTAGAGATCCATTCAGACTCGTATTAAATGACATTCCTAGATCTACAAAATATAATAAGAACTGTTTAGCAATGTGTGTAAGTACGTATTAGGTTGGGGAAAAAGTCTTTTCGCATTATATTGTTCATGTATGTATGAACTTAAAATTAAATCTCTTTGGCTATACTATTTGTATCTGGCTGGTTTTGGTATCATTGAAAGTTTAAATTTTAAAGAACATAATTCCAAAATCAAATTAGGAAAATGTGTGATATACATTTGTTTTTCGTACTGTCAAGATGAGTGAATCTAATGAAGAAATTCGATACATTTTAAAATTTTACTACAAAAAAGGTAAAAATGCAACGCAAGCCGCGAAAAAAATTTACGATGTTTATGAACCCAGTGCAATGTCTGTGAGAGTAGCACAAATTTGGTTTAATCGTTTTCAATCCGGAAATTTTGATGTCAAAGATGCACGTCGCTCTGGTCGCCCTATTACGGATAAAATGGATGCCATTTTTGAAAAAGTGGAGCAAGATCGGCATATCAGTAGTTACGACGTAGCTGAAGAACAGGGAATTGACCCTCACGAGCTCACTGAAAGAAACCTAATGAACCGTGTACTCATTTGTGATTCTTTATTACGACGTAATGAATCCGAACCATTTTTGAAGAACTGGTATAACTGGTGATGAAAAGTGGATCACGTACGACAAGAATGTGCGAAAAAGGTCGTGGTCAAAGGCCGGTCAGGCTTCACAGACTGTGGCGAAACCCGGGTTAACTCGCAACAAGGTGATGCTGTGTGTGTGATGGGCTTGGAAGGGCATTATTCATTATAAGCTATTACCACCAGGCAGGACCATCGATTCTGAACTCTACTGCGAACAACTGATGAGATTAAAGCAAGAAGTTGAGAGAAAGCGGCCGGAATTAATCAACAGAAGGGGTGTGGTTTTTCATCATGATAACGCTAGACCTCACACATCTTTAGCCACTCAGCAAAAATTAAGAGAGTTTGGCTGGGAGGTGTTAATGCATCCGCCGTATAGTCCTGACCTTGCACCTTCAGATTTCCACCTGTTTCGGTCTCTTCAGAATTCTTTAGGCAGTGTCAGGTTAACATCACGAGAGGACTGCCAAAACCACTTGTCGCGGTATTTTGATCAGAAGTCCCAAAATTTCTATAGCAATGGGATCATGTCCCTACCTACAAGATGGCAAAAAGTTATCGAACAAAATGGTACCTACATACTTTAGATAAATGTAAATAATGTATATTAAAAAATGTTTTGAATTTTCTTAAAAAATGCGAAGAAACTTTTTCCCCAACCTATTATTTATAATAATATACCAAGCAATTTAATAACGTAGACTTTTGGAGCATTTAGGCACAAATTGTATAAATGGCTGAATATATTTTTTTTTATTCTACTTATCAAAGAATTCATAGGGTCTAAATTTTGTTTAAATGTGTAATCTTATTTCAAATGGGGTACTTTTAAGTATATTTTTATAATTAGGTATAGAACTGAAGCAAAAACGCAATGACGAGTACATGCATGAAACACAAGATGACGACGAAACTCAAATGGAAACATTTATTTATTTATTTATTTCATTTGGGAAAACAAACAGTAGTATACTAATCATAAACAGTGTTGTCTTAAAATTAAAACTTTACAAATATACTACCCACAACATTTTCCAAACAAACATGAACTGTAGCAGGGCTACCTTAATGAAAAAGAAGTTCTAAAAGATGTAACAAACAAATAAATTCATGCGTGATATACAATATCCCTAGCCTATTAATAACACATAACATTGACTTATATATTACTGTGTATGGACTGGGCGGACAGCATGTTAAAATGACGCCACGAGTGGTCCGAGAACGGTCTTCGCTACACGGAAGTGAACTAGTCCGCGGTCGGCTATCTTCGGGTGCAGTCGTAAATTTTAAAGACAAAAATGGGGTTGCGTGAAGTACGACAAAAAACACAACAAAAAAAATTATAACATACACTTCTGGACACATCTTTTGGCCCACCTTGTATTTTCAGTTTCGTTTGGTCCTAGCTAAAATTTTATATTAGGTCGAGCAAAAAGTTTTTATGCAGTTTTGAACCTGGCACATTCACAATTTCATTCAATAGTCTTTTTTTGAATTTCGAACACAGAATTTAAAGAAACAAAAGACAATTTGGAGCCTGTTTGTTGATATCAAACAATCGAATACTAAGAAAACTTGGTTTTATTGGTTTACTTGGATTTAATTCTTGAAAAAGTGATTGATATCTTTGGTTTTGCAACAAACATTACTTATTCTTAACATTAAGGTGAGGTTCTATCAATAATCTATGGATACTTCACCTGAAGTCGCCGCCCAAGCTGTGGCACTTATTCAGGCCGGACACAGCCAAAGAAACGTGAGTGCTCAACTTAATTTAAGTCGATCTGCGGTCCGAAATGTTTATCGGAGGTACCTAGAGACTGGCGGCTTTGTTCGTCGCCAAGGAAGGCCACGATCTCGGGTCACAACTGAAAGGCAGGATCGATTCATCGTGACGACCAGCTTGAGAAATCGTCACCTTACCTCCATTGAGATACAAAACCAACTTCGCGACTTCCACGGAGTATCTGTGAGCGCTCGAACTGTTCGGAGAAGGTTAAAAGAACGCGATATGGTACCACACAAGCCAGCTAATGGCCCCAAACTAACGCGAGCCCACCGAACAGCGCGCCTTCATTTCGCACGCAGTCATTTAAATTGGACACAGCAAGATTGGAGCCGTGTACTCTTTTCTGATGAGTCTAAAATTGTGTTACATGGCAATGATGGAAGGAAGAAGGTCTACCGACGTAAGGGAGAGCGTTTCGCACAATGCTGCTTTGAAGAGAGGGTTGCTTATGGCGGTGGCTCATGGACTGTCTGGGGCGGTATATCCGCGAGCGGCAAAACTCAACTTGAGGTTGTTACAGGACCACGGCTGCCAACATTAAATGCTGAAAGGTACATTCGTGAGTGCTTAGAACCTCACGTGATACCATACGCGGACTATGTGGGCCCAAATTTCCTTTTTATGCATGATAATGCAAGAGCCCATGCGGCCGGCATCGTCAGGGAATATCTTCGGGATGTGAACATCACAGTTATGGACTGGCCAGCCAGAAGCCCAGACATGAACCCCATTGAGCACATGTGGGACGAGCTAAAAAAACGTGTTAGGGCTCGTCAGCCAGTTGCCCAGACGATGCAGGAGTTGAAAACTGCTATAGAAGAGGAATGGGAGATGATCCCTCAAAATTTCATAGAGCGGTTGATAAACTCTATGCCTAATCGTATGAGAGCTGTGGTAGATGCCCATGGAGGCAACACGCGTTATTAAATTAAACCTTTATTTTGATAAAACATGTTTTTTATTCAAAAATCAATTGCCTTTAACAAGGCGCATATCCGACTTGTTAGGCGTAGCTCCATGTCGTATGGTATTCTGAATTCAAATTTAAAACAATACGATCGAAAAAGATGGTAAAATGTATCAGGTTTAAAACTGCATCAACAGTTTTTGTTCAATCTAGCAATCATATTTCGGTAGGGGCCATCGAAACCTAAACTCTAAGGTGGGCCAATAGATGTGTCCAGAAGTGTATATTCATATCACCGGTAAGTCAAAAATATGTCATTAAATCAACTTCTAACATTATTTATACAATTTTTTTTCCTATTACAAATAAATTGTCTTAGACGACGCGAGGCCACGCCCACAAGACCGTACCGCTGTGCGACATAACTTTGCAGCGGCGTACGTTGTAGCCGATGAAATAAGATTTAAATAGATTAAAATAAGATTTATTTCTAAACAAACTCTCAGTCAATGGTACAACCTGTGACACTTAATCATAGATTACATTTAATTAGTTCAATAATTGAAAGATATAACAATATCAGAAAACACTACGAATCCAAAATGCAAAATTTATTTGAAGGACAATGAAAATTTTATTATTTAAACAAACTGCGATAAATATAATTTTTGGAAATTAAAAGTTTTCTTAATTTCTTTATGCCTCACAAAATACCACGCCGCTCTTACAAGGTTACGTCTACGAGCAGCCTACGCCGATCGACATCGTAGTTAAGAGTAGTTCTAATAGATGGCGTTAGTGTTTCTGCATGGGGAACGCGTCAGGCAAATGTTCGATGTCCGTATCTTTAGTTTTTATATCAATGAATGGAAACGACCGTTTACAGTGATGCACTGCACTATGCCAAAGTGACCTTGACACCCGTACGCTTATGACGTCACAGAACGACTTCTAAAGAAGTCCGTGGCGCTCGGAGCACTGACAACTATAGTATAGTTAAAATCTCGCTGCAGACTTGGTCATAAATCATAATCGGAGTAGGGATGTGCGCTAGTTGCGCGCGCTCAAGGCCATTATCGATAACAGAATCATTAAGGTTATAAGGTCTCCATTGAAAATTGGCAAAAATGTGTGGAACATGCAGAATTGCTGCAAGATGAAGACTTAAGAAAAGCACATTTATGCGAAGAGTTCATCATTCATGTGGATGATGATAACGATGACTCAGACGAAGAATTTTAATTTTCTATTTTTAGTTTTATATATACGTTCTTTTGTTTATATATTTAATATGCTTTGTAGTAAATTTGGTAATAAAATTAAAAAAAATGTGTATTTATTTCTATCACCCATTTATAAATATATAAAACTATCGATATCACTCATCGACTGCAGTAATACACAGGACTACGTGTGGGCGTGGCCTGCCCATAAGGCCCGTGAGTGGGAAAGAGAGCGAAACACTCGAATGATTTATGACCGAGTCTGCAGCGAGATTTTAACTATACTATAACTGTTTTGTAGAGATGGGAATATAAATTATCGACAAGGATTGGTAAACAATTACAGCAACAATTTAAATCCGGATCAGCACACATCTGAAGGTCGATATTGGTCAATTTTCCCTTTTAAATAAAGTAGTTAACTAAGTTTATATTTTACTGAGCTCAAATTGTTTTCGATAGTAGAATTTACAATATTTCCCCGGGCGAAATCGACCAGTGATAACTTTCGCATCGCGTCACAGGCCGACTTCATATAAAGTCCTTGGCGTTCTGGGGACATTAAAAATGTTAGGAGTTTTTATTTTTGCTGATTTTAAGACAAATAAGGGCTTCTTTTGTGAGGAAAATTAAAAAAAAAACAGGGCATTAGACAGTGCTATACTCAATAATAACAGGAAAAAAAACCGTTAAATGAAGTAATTTTATTTTTATGAGACAGTTAAAACGAAGAGCTTCTAATGCAGTCCTGGCGCTAGTGGCACGAAAATCTGGAACTTTTATAATGTGTAACAAAAACCCTGTTCGATCCGATAAGGGGTCATTGTACTCAATATTATGAACAACTTTTACTATGGGCCCAAACCTGAAATCGCGAAAAAAAAACAGCTTTTCCCTTAATTTTAACGAGTTATGCAAACATAAATGAAGGGAATCGATGTTTTTTTTTCGCGAATTCAAGTTTGGTCCCATAGTAAAAGTTGTTCATAATGATGAGTACAACGACCCCTTATCGGATCGAACAGGTTTTTTTTACACATTGTACACATGTCCATGGACGGCGGTCACAAGGTTAAGAAAAAAAGAAACGATGTTATTTCAAGTACTTACGTAAGTGATAAAGTGATTCCGTAAGACATTTTATGTGATTTTCTATTGTTTTTACAAGTTTACACAGAAAGGCATAATTCTCAACTCGTCACATACCTACTAAGAGCAGTAAGCGAAGTTTTAGTTGTATGTGTGTGCGTGAGCGTGTAATTTACTTGCAGGAGCACAGTTTTGTAGCTTCACTTTTGATGTTTGCGGCGCTCCATCTTCCTTTTTTTGTTGATCAAAGATGCCAATCAACAAGATTTTGTTACATTAAAATCAAAAGCTAACATTACAGTATCTGGTAGTAACCTAAATAAGCACTAAATGACTGGATTCATTATTTGCTTGATACTTACAGCTCCAAGGAGCGCGGAGGTGTAAGACACGGGGGGCGTAATTCGTTAAAAAAATACAACCGACTTCCAAAAACAATTCAAATAACATTATTCACATTATTCCAATAACATTAATTTCGGAAGTCGGTGTCTAATTAAATGTATTTTCGTTTTTTGCCACCGACTTCCGAAATTAAAGTTATTTTTCACTTTGTAGTGTTGTTTTTGGAAGTCGGTTGTATTTATTTGTAAAAAAGTTTTTATTTTTCACTTTTTAGTTGTGTACCTACCCCACACAAATTTAAATACCACTACCTGCAAAACAAAGTATAACATCCTCCATATAAAAGTGGGGAAAAAAATGAGTATTATTGAAGCTAACTCAAAAACTACCCAAGCAAAGTTAATCAATTTTATATGGGACCAACTGTGATGACCCTCTCGAACAAAATAAAAAAATCCAAATCGCTCCAGCCATCTTCGAGTAATCGGGGAAAGGTTCCGACGAATTGAGAACCTCCTCCTTTTTGAAGTCGGTTAAAAAGGATCTGAGTCCATTGTCGTGTGATGCCATTGTTGTGAAAATGGCGGAACTTACACCTGTTGTCGTTGCCGACTCGGGACGAAAAAAACATAAAAATGGTGAAATCGGTAAACAATACCAGACATGTGAGGACAAGTACGGTAAAGGATTGATGCTTTGATCAAGGCTCGTTAATATAATACTGGCTGACATTCAATCATTCAATTAAGGAATATCTTCTATCATGAAAACAATTCTCCTTTTCTTGATAGGATGACATATAGAATCTGGTGAGGGCTCGGCGTAGAACTAATTTAGTAGGAGTGTGTTTTTATATTTGATCTGAAGCTTAAAATACAGAGGGCATCAGCTCCATATAACTAGAGTCCCTCTCGTATTATTTAGTAGTTCAGTAAATCTCCTGCTGTGAGGTTCGAGCCCTCACAGCACACACGGCTACAGATCAAGCTATACATTTCCAGTTTACACTGACCTCTCATTGTAAGGAAATCCTATACAATGCGAGATCAGCTTATACTGGAAATATATAGCTTGATCTGTAGCCGTGCGTACAATTCTAGAAAAAAAAAAAAGCACCACCTGATGAGATAATTCCATTTATTGTTTTTATAACCTACATACATACATTATGCGCTGGTCTTTCTTTAGATAACATATCAAAGAGCCTTTTCCAAAAGGGGCTTGGAAGTTAGACATTTACTTAGTTTATGAAATAGCGCAAGGCATATAGAGCCTTATTTAAGTTAATTAGAATTGGATTTAAAGCATTCTTCGGATTGATTAGAAGATTTAAGTTAATTGGACGGTCAGCAACAGAAGTCGGTTAACATTGCTACTTTTTGACATCATCTTAATTAACACAAAATGATACAATAACCTGCTTTTTAGCATTTCATTTATTAGATCAGAGTTTTAATAAAAATTTACTGAATTTTATTTGAAATTTACATCACTTCCAATTTTAATTAAGTATTTTTCTCAATAAGAAATATTTAAAAAACTCAAGTGATAATCGACTTTTGTGGCTGACTATAATCTTAAAATATATTCTGATAGCAGCGTAATAAACCTTGCGATATTAATGGATGCTCTACAAAATATTCAGCTACTATTCTCAGATGCCGCGGCGTTGTGTCGTCAGGAAAACAGAAGAGTTTGCAAAGGCCAAAGCCACTCATAAAATGATTATAATATTCATCATACGGAAAATCAAAGCCATCAGCCGGAGTCTCCATTTTTAAAAAATCCAAAAACAGCGCGTATCCTCTCAAGTATTCGTTTTCTCCGCATTTTGGTGCCAAATAATATTTCGTTAAAAAATCAAAATCAACAGCAGATTCAATGTATCGTGCGCAGCGCAGATTATAAAGTTGTATCTTGTGCTTCCAGAATATGTTTAAGTATGTGTCCTTTTCAATGCGAGAAAAGCTTTCTAGTTTGTACGATGGTCCGAACTCTTGTTCAATGATGTCCAAGGACCTGCCTGTGACCCAGACTTTATTAATGCTAGAAATATCCCTGACTAACTTTCGTAATGCTATCACTGGTTCTTCAAACTGCCAATTTGGTGAAATATTTATTTCATCAAAGATGTCGAAAAGAAATATCAGTTTTTCTGTGAAGAAAAAATAATGTTGGAACACTTGGAACTGAAAAAATGTTATTGGACTACATGAAAATTCCGTTAAGGAGGCAACACCATTTTTTAAATATTGAAACTTAAATGTTTTTTTTTCTTCCAAATCTTTTTTTTCCTGTCGTTTACAGAATTCATCGCCGAGTGCAGTTAAATACATCAATTTTAAGCGATCCAAATTGTTTGTACATTCAAAGTACATTCTGAGGAATCCCTCGTGTTCCGGTAAGTTTATTCTCACAATCCAAACTGTAGGATCAAGTTCTTTTGTCTTAAGTGATAAATGAGTAAGTAGGCTTGACTTACCCATTCCCTCTTCTCCTGTTATAAGTACAACGTTGTCTTCTAAATCGTAAAACGTTTTCAAAACCTTGTTTTTGACATCATCAAACTTATCGTGTTCCTGATTTTTGGTGCGACTGACCCGTCTGTCAATGTAAATCTGCTTTTCGTAATTATTATCAATAGGCATATCACCAATTTCAATAGTCTCGTTATTGATAAGTTTATCAAAAACATATTCGACAATATCTAGCTTAGACTCATCAACTCCAATTATATCTAAGCTAACATTTCCACCTTGAACTTTTATTTTAGAAGTCGCTAAGAACTTCTTCTGCGATTCATCTCTCAAGTCGGTGAAAAAACTTTTTTCATCGTTTATTAGATAACTTGATTTGGAAACGAGATATTCATAGAAATATTCAGCAATAATGTCAACTGAAATCTTGTCCGTAACGAACATTATTTGCTTGCCCTCAACAGCGTTCGTGATATTTTTAAGCCTTTCACCTGAATTTTTAGGATCTATATTACGGCAAACAATAATAAGTGTCGTCTCCTTGGTTGTGTTCGTCAATTCTTTACATAAAGTGTTGTGGTCCTCCAAGGGCAGTTGGAAAATGAACTGCAAGTCTAACACAACACGGTCTTCATTTCCTAGATATTGTTCCACCTTAGCAACTGTTAACTCATCATTCTCTGTAACAATAATAGTGGGTCGTATAATCTGGTCGTATAATGGGTTTAAAATATTTAGAGCATTTTCATTAAATGTATAGTTTTTACACTTAGCTTTATGCATTATGCTTAAAACACCAAGTAATGGCTCACTCATGGCATTAGATACAGCATTCTCATATATTTTGCTTTTCTTTGTAAGGTATGATCCCACTTTAGGCGTCATCCACAGTTTTTGTATTTCATCATGATATTTTAGAAATATCACGTCAGACCGAACTTTAAAGTTTTTAACGTCACTGCACGGTTGATGTTGATGTTCTATTTCTCCTCTCAAAATTTTTTCTACGCCTTTCTGATCAGCTTGGTTAGTGAAAAACAGTAATTTTTCATAGAAATCTCTCACCAAACTCATGTCGTATTCTCCTCGTTCGAAGGAAAGTTTTGGAAACTTTTTAACTTTTACATCCAATTTATATTCGTGCAAATTTTCGATTTTACTCCTCAGTGATTCATACCATGTTTTGGCAAGAATGCCTAATGATTCATAGTTGTCTGTAAACTTCAAAAGTTTTGAACTTTCATCAAAAACGAGTATGTTGCCAACAGCAGACGCTATGCCTCCATTTAACTGCAGAAACCCATCTCCCAGAGACTCGTTTATAGTGACGATGTTATTGGAATTCGATTTTTCTAATATTTCTATGATTTTTGGTGTTAAATAGTTTAATCTCTTTTCAATTTTCTCAGATTTGCCTCTTATTGCTAAATCTTTGTTGCCAAAGAAAGCTGGGACTTTAAGCTTCAAAGTTAGTAAATACTCTTTAGCAGCCAGTTCTGCTGCTTTGTAGACAGTCGATTGAGAGACATTTGCTTTGTCGAGCTGTCTCTTTAGATCGTCTGACATCGATTTGCCAACAAACTCAAGCTTGCTGTTTTTATAGGTAAGAACAATTCCTATCAGTTTGCTTAGTGTCGTTACTTCAGAGGGTTCGCTAAGGAACTTCAACAATAAACTCTGTATATTGGTCTCTTCCGACTTTCGCTTTTTGAGTACCTCTAAGCACAATATGTTTTTGAACAGCACAAGAAATTCTTCGTTGGTTGTAAAGAAGTCTTGTCTGAAGCTGGCAATCCGATGTCCTTCAGGTTGGATTACCGAAATGTTTAAAACGTTGTGCGCTAGAATGACATGATAGCGCAATATAAGATCATTATTCATCGACATTACGCTATCAGATTCATCACAAATAAACTTCGCCAACTGTTCAGCTAGTGTTGTGATTTCTTCTTTCATAACTATTTTACATAAAAAGTCCAAGCTTTCACCTGTATATGATGGCTGTGTGTAACAACCGCCTGTTCCTATGAGTTTGTTCAAATAGTCAGCAAAACTACCTTCATATTTTTTGTTACTGGGATCATCCTTCGCTGTAGTGTACATAACGAAAATGCATTCAGTTTCATCAAACTTTCCTCCAAAAATCACGTCTTTACTGCTCGGTTCAAAAGCGCGTCTAATTTCTAAGTAACTATCAAAATATTTAGCCAAATCAGCTTCACTAGTAAACGTTAGATGTTTATCATTCTCTCTGTGCTTGGCTTGAATGAACACAGAGACTGGTTTCTTAAACCCCTTTATTTTTGCTTTAAAGCAAATATCATCGAAGGCACCTACGTCATCTCTATTGGTGGCCAAACTAAACTGATCAACATTATCGTCATGTATCATTCTAAAATATATTAGACTAATTAATTTAGTCTCATACAGCTGTCCCTGGATGCCCGACGTGCCTGCACGCTTTTTATACGTTCCTCTCTCCATGGTTTGATGGTAATTGTTTCTGTTTCGTCACTAGGACGTAACACACGATGTCAAAGTAATTAAAGTCACCGTTTTCTTCCTCCGTCGTTTAGCAAGTGCATCCCATCGCGCGTCACATCTCGCCTTCGAGCATCCTTGTGGATGAACTGGTTCAGGTTGCGTGTCTTCTGCTGATGATTATTGATCTGCGAAAGTAATATAAGTTTATAATGGTTGTATGCTGATCAAAATAATTACTTTTATAGAATATCGCGGGCAACCCGGCTGGGTGCAAATTAACGGGGGGTTATCCGAATTTTACCTGTTTTAGAATCAATTTTAAATGGTCAAATTATTGTATTAAGGTCCTGAAAAAAATACATGCCATAGATACATCCTTTCTTTAGGGAAATTAACGGTTCAAAACACGATTACTTGTAATTTCCTCGATGAAAAAAAAAATCCGAAACATAGTCGATTTCAAAACCATTTTCCGTTTCATTTCCTAATTACAGCATAAAATTATATGAAAATTGCATGTACCATGAGGTAATCGTATTTCAGAGGGAATTTAATGGTTGGATTTTTGAGTTTAACAGATTTTTTTAAAATAAACTCAAAATTAGTAAATTTGGCTAAATCCGCTCGCGGTCAGAGTCAGGGGGGTGAAACTTCCATACATTGACTTCAAACAAAATATTCATAGACAATGCTGCCGTCTGAAGGAAAAGGAACGGAAACTTTGGCCATAGTTTTACATTTTAGCAGATAGATAGAACTACTTTTACCTACCTTAGTATCTACAACAAAAGTATAGCTACTATACAAAATAAATAATAATAAATAAGCATTATTGATTATTTTACTATTGCATTAGAAATAAATTTATTAAATATAGTAGCAAAATAAATAAAACCTTTTTCACAATTGAAACCAAACGTAAATGATGATAGACAGGAACAGTCAGTACCGTTGACTTTTGTAAACATTTCTTCTGTTTCGTTCAAATTTGATATTCCTTAACATATCATATATCCTTACATATCATATATCATACATTCCCAACTCATATAACTATAACAATTATTTCGTAATAAGCTGATATAAAAATTTAGTCTTCTACAATTTTTTGTTTGGAATAATTTTAATTTACTTTATTTTACTTTAGTTTTTCAAAATTATATAAATAGTAAACATTGGCTTAATTTTGTTTGTGAATGTACATTACCTAAATTTAAGTTGCGGAAGAGCGGAGTGTCCTAATACAGGCATTTATTTGCTTAAAAGGACATTTCTATCACTAGCTATGTAGTACATACCATGTTAATGAAAATAAACTATTTGTATTTGTATTTGTATTTAACAATATTTTAGGAATTATTATTTATTCCATTTCATTTAATTCCAAATCGCCATTATTATTTTTGTTAATACACTTCATAAATTAATGTACAGTTTCGTTCGTTGTTTCTGTGTCGTGTGTTCGTGTGTTCTGGTGATCTGTTTTGTGCTCTTTTACAACTTAGGACTGTGCTTGTTTTCTTAAATAAATATTATTTCATTTCTATCTACCATTTTATTCCGTTTTATTTATTGGTATGTCCCTTGATGATGGCATTTATAGTTTAAGATTTTGAGGAATGTTTATGTTATTTATTTTGTGAAATAAGTAAATTCATATGTGTATGTTTCGAATTCTACATTTCCTCTAGAATATGAATTTGTCATAGTCTTATTACACATAAGAATTAATTTATTCCACAAATAAAATAACATTCATTCTTCAATACAATGTTTAGGGATTTAATACTAGAAACAAAAACTCCTAAAAGCGCCGTCTAGTGAGCTAGGTAAGGAGACATTAGGACATGCAGCGCTAACTCTAGGATTGAGTACTCACTTTTTACAAAACGAAAACCTCAGTGGCCCATTACTTTAGATAGTGTATTATCTATGGTCAGAGTCCTGCGGGACGTCATCGAGGTTGGACCTGTGTCAAAATTTTTAAAAATTCGCTCTCCCTGCTGTTGTTCAAAAAAATTCAAACAAAAGACGAACACATTAGATATGAAATTGCGACAGCTCAGAAAAAATATCTCGTAATTATATTATAGTTTTAATTCATAATATCGTTTTCGAAAATGTGATTATTTATATGTGGTATGATGACGTTTAATTGTCATCTTATGATAGTGTTAAGACAAATTGCAAATTATTATCGATAAAATTATAGTCAAGCGCGAGTAGTTTATAATTTTTTATCGTGGTCCTTTATGAAGAAGTTTTAAAACACATTTTTCTAAGATTTTTCATCAGATTCATCCACATTAGTATTTTCACTCTCCATCGAACTGTCTTCACTACTAGTCTACTACCATATCCTACATAAATTACACATAATATAAATACAATGTGTCCGGTTGTCGGTTGGATACTAATAATAATCAACTTTCACTCTGGCAACAACAGTGAAAATTAGAAAAAAATAAAAATGTGTGGTCGGGGACCACCGTCAGGAATGAAGTTCCTTATAACGTATGATTTAAAACACAAACACAAAATTTTCACATCCGCCATCTTGAATTTTCATTTTGACTTCACTATTGGCTTTGGCTCCCTCGAAAACCATAAAAACGACACCCCATGATCAGTTTTGAGTACAAAAAGTCACAGTATACGATAAAATATCGTGTTCTATACATTCGAAAAATAGCGCTTTGTGAACGTAGCCATGGTTAGGCGGTAACCGTATCACTCAGTGCCCATGTTCTAAAGCAAGTTCGTCGATGACGTATCCTACTGTTGGTTTGTAACTTTTAACATATTCATACTTGCACTTTTGTTTAGGTAAATAGTCCTATGGGACGGCAATCCCACATCAGCGGGGCCGGTTAGACAATATACTAAATTAATTTTGATGTCTTAGAATAGTAGATTCGATAAATTATAACTGTAGCAGTAGGTACATCCCTTGATAATAAAGTACGGCAATTGTTCCTTCATGTAGTTGTCAATAATTACTTATCTTCATGAGCAGTGGTCAACATCAAAAACAAAAGAATATGTTTGCAGCATAAGCAAAACAGTACGACCATTTTTAGCCCATTCTAAAAGAAAATTTTTTTTTATTCAGTCACAAAAGGGGTTATAGGGGATGCAAGTTAGACACACAATATACTAAAACAACAGCCACATTTTATAAAACTTTCCTTTACAGTACGTTTGTAGTTGTGGTCTCTCTCAGCAGCCAAAATACACAGAGAGTTAGGACTGGTGACGCGGAAGCAAGCGACCGACGACGAAGCAGCTTGTCCTGAGGTCGAAACGCGCAGCCTTCAGTAGCAATTTCCCACTGCTTGCGAAGTTTTTCGTTTTTAGTGGATAAATAAACAAACGCCTGTTCGTGTCGTTCCTGTGAAGGAACGACACGAACAGGCGTAATACCTAATGGCATAACACGAATACACTGAGTGATTCTTACAGATTATTTCTGACGAACCCGGCTATCGCTAAAAAATACAACAGTAGATTGTACACACGGGATTTCTCATTAACTGTCAGCTAACCATTAATATTTATTTTTATTATAAATATAGATGGTATAAGAGGCCTAAACTTCATGTTTTCTGTGTACGTTATGCGAACTATCAAATAACAGTAGGTATATAACAAAATATAAAAAAAAGAATCGAAAAAAATATAACAGTTGAAAATCAAACTTTTAACCACGGGTTTGCAAAGCAGTCGTCGAACCGTTAAGCTATTTGGTTTGATGAAAGTTTACTAAAATAGCCGTTTAAAGGTTCAATCTGTAACTATCTGCTATATTCGTTTCCTACTCAGCCCAATGAAGTAATGGAATAATTCGCTTTCACATTGTGTTTTAATGTCACTTATATCGTCGTAGACAACGACCGATACCGATTATCAACATTCTCCTGCCCTTATCCCAATTTTTTTTGGGGTCGATGCAACTTGTTTTTATCTTCCATACTTCTCTATTAGTCGTCATCTCGATAGTCATTCCCTTTCTAGCCACATCATCTTTCACACAGATCATCCATCGTTTCTTTGGTATTCCCTTACTCGTATAGTCATCCAGATTCATAATCAAAACATTCCAGACGACATTTTCTGCATTTCTCCGCATCACATACCCATACCATGATAACCGATTTCCACACACACCGATACCGATATCGGCACGATATCTACCGGCGAAGACAGTGCGGGGTGAGAGTAGCGGGCATTCTTTCAATTGAGCAAACTTTTTCAAACTGCCGCCGACTAAGTAGTGTGGTTGTTTGTCGTGTCGCGATGGTCATCGATATTCACCAATATCATGGGGCTGATAATAATTGTACCTATTGTTTTCGAATCGTGTTGGTATAGTTATCTGATAATGTGAAAACAAAACGACATTTTATGTAATAATCTTAGTCCACTCCACCGTAGACACCATAAAATGTAAACCTAAGGAAAAAAAAATCGACCTAAGAAAAACTAATTAAGTTGATCAGCTGCAAATATTTTACACTGTAGCATAGATTTTCCGTGAAATCGTCGGCAGCGCGTCGTAAATAAACACGTCGCGCTACATTTGGAGGAGGCGGAGGTAGCGTTTCAAAGGCCTACAGGCCCGAACAACCTAGCCTTAAATACAGCGTGCAAGCATTTCGAATTCGTGAAAAGTATGTAGAGATTTAAATGGTAGACTTATGTAGCTGGCGGCGGGAATCGATCGCCGATTCCCGGCCACCGTAGGCGCGGGCATGCGGACGACGAGGAATGGGCAGCTCGCCGTCCGGTAAGGACCCCGGGTCGACGGCGCGTTGTGTTCCACGCGCGCCTCAGAGATGTCAGCAGTGACGGGGTCAATTGGGCCGATGCCGCCGGGGTCGCGGGTAGTTCGAAAAAGATACCGTGGCCCTGGCACGGGCAACTGAAGGAACACGGGTGGGTTTTAGTCAGTAAAAGTTTGACACGCCCTCCCGCTCTGCCTAGAGCGGGAGCAGTCATTTGATGGTTTCCCATCCACAAAAAAAAAAAAAAAAGACATGTAAGTAGCTAGTCTCTTGAAAGAGCTTTCTTTGTGCTAAAATCACCGGGTCAGATAAGTTAGTGGCACTATACCTACTATTCTTTGCATTATTCCCGTGTCTGGATAGCTACGATCTGACTGCCTAACTGAAAGTAGAGACGTCGAGAAGTGCGTATTGACGTCAGCGCGGCGCGGCGTTGAGAAATAGAGCACTATAGTATTGTTAAAATCTCGCTGCAGACTCTGTCATAAATCATTCGAGTGTTTCGCTCTCTTTCCCACTCACGGGCCTTATGTGCAGGCCACGCCCACACGTAGTCCTGTGCATTACTGCAGTCGATGAATGATATCGATACTTTTATATATTTATAAATGGGTGATAGAAATAAATACACATTTTTTTTTATTTTATTACCAAATTTACTACAAAGCATATTAAATATATAAACAAAAGAACGTATATATAAAACTAAAAATAGAAAATTAAAATTGTTCGTCTGCGTCATCGTCATCATCATCCACATGAATGATGAACTCTTCGCATAAATGTGCTTTTCTTAAGTCTTCATCTTGCAGCAATTCTGCATGTTCCACACATTTTTGTCAATTTTCAATGGAGACATTGGAAATGGCTTCATCGACTAACTTCTCGACATCAGCTATCTTGAAGGTTTTGTTTTTCGTTACAACTTCATTTTTTACTTGAGCCCACACCAACTCGATGGGATTGTACTGACAGTGGTAAGGCGGCAAGATACGTGATAACCTTAATGATTCTGTTATCGATAATGGCCTTCAGCGCGCGCAACTAGCGCACATCCCTACTCCGATTATGATTTATGACCAAGTCTGCAGCGAGATTTTAATAATACTATAGTATGAAATGGGCTGGATTCTCAGATTAACAAAATGTTGATCTGAGTCCGAGGCTGCATTTATATGATAGTTGAGTTGACACCTTATTTTACAGGCAGCACGTAGGTTCATTGCGCAATGTACTTAACTTATTATGTTGTTTATTGAGATGGATATTAATCAAACTCTGACGTCACAATACGGGCGTGGTGTTAAGTATATTATTGTTAATTGAATTTACCGCTAATGACTACCACAGGAGTATTTTGTAGATGAAACTTTTTAATTACTTACCTATTTTCTGCTAGATAAATATGACAGTCAGTCGTCCAACATTCTCTAAGAATAGAAGACAGCACTGAATAATTCACACAATAATTATTGTTGTTAAAATGCAGAACTCTTGTGTGTGGCACAAGTTTTGTTATTTTACTAATTACTATAATATTTTACTAAACCAGAACAATGTGTATAAATATGTCTAAGTACATAGATAAGATTAATGGACCAACAGAGTAACCTCAGAACAATAACCAAGAGTAGCAACTGTGGTATTGCCATGTAAAACACTCCGATCGCATTTATTCATGTTATTATTAAAACAAAAAATAATAGAAAATAATAATATTTAGAAAATAATACCTACTTTCAGCGAATTTAAAAAAAAAAAGTCTGCTGGAAAAATGTCGATGGAATGGGAATGAACCAACATAAAGTAATTTCAAACTCGTCCGCCAGATGGCAGGCCCCGCCATCGCGGCCACAGATGGTGACTGACAATAATTTATTCAAGTTTGCGCTTCTATTGTTTTATCATTTTCAAATATGATTGTGTATATCTAGTATACCATAATTTATATATGATCTAATAAACAGATTATTAAAGAAAGAATGAGAGTGCATATGAGAGAGTGACGTGTTAGATTTCTAGAAGACAGTGATATAGTTTGATATTTTCAGGAGAGCAGTGTAAAGAAAGTTGAAAGTCATTCCCCCCACCACCACTATGTTGGGGTCGGCTTCCAGTCTAACCGGATGCAGCTGAATACCAGTATTATACATGGAGTGACTGCCTATCTGACCTCCACAACCCAGTAACTGGGTAATGCCATACCCCTTGGTAAGACTGGTTGTCAGACTTTCGGGCTGTTGACGACCCGTAACGATTGTCAAAGATCCACGAATGACAGCCGGGACCAACGGCTTAACGTGATTTCCGAGACACGGAGGAGTCTCGGTATGTAAAGATGGTCACCCATCCACGGACCACTATCCAAACGATTGCTTTATCAAGCCTTCGGGACCCGGTGGGATGTGCGAGTAATAGGGAGGGGGAACACCATGGGACACCTCAAGGGCATTGACCTCAAGGTAATTGACCTTAAGGTCGTCGAAATTCCGAAAGTCAAGATCCGCGATTCTCCTAAGGTCAAAATCCCGAAAGTTAACATCCGCTATTCTCAGGAACAGTAACAGGTTATTCATGATAGTGACCTTGACGTCAAGGTCAAAATTCCGAAAGTCAAGATCCGCGATTTTCCTAAGGTCACTTGGGGTGAAGGTCATAATTAAAACCAAAACTAATATCGTGGTGCCCTTGTCGACATGGCAGCCGAGTTCACTCCAAAACGAATTTTTGGTTCTAAGACATGCCGGTTTCCTCATGATGTTTTTCTTCACCGTTTTGAGAGCAATGATGATGAAATTATTTCCACAAAGTAAAGCGCCTACCTAGGTTCGAATCCACGACCTACAACTCGGTAACTTCGCTATAGATCTGAGCTCAAATGGATGTCCATTCGTCAAAGAAGAAGTTTACGTGCTTTGACCACGCTTTTCGCCCTTCTCGACTCTCCCACTCCTCCTTCTTATCTTGTGGCTCACTTCCAATATCCATAGATATTGGAAGTGAGTTAGAAGAACGCAGATTCCTTGCGTGTGAAGAACATATTCTTCACACGCAAGGAATCTGCGTTCTTCTAACAATCTTCTCCTACTCTGTCCTTTTCATACTTCTGACTTTGTTCATTCTTCCTTTCATATTCAGTCCATTCTTCTTTGGAATGCGCTTCCTCTTGATATCAGGACGGCCACCAGTCGGTATGCATTTAAGCGGAAATTGCAGAGTTATTTTCTAAACAAATAGTGTAGAGTTATTTCAACACATCTCTCTCTTGAATTTGTATATAATATGTATTGTTATATATATATATATATATATATAACATATTATAGGTATATCTTATAGTAAGTGTATGTATGTGTATTATTGGTTTATAACCTTTTTATGTGCTTGTATAAAGTCTATTTATTAATTATTTAATTTTATTAATTAAGATATATTTTTAGTGTTCTTTATATAAGTATTCCTCTCATACTGAGCACCTGCCATCTAATCTCTTCACCACCCTTGGTTGACTGGTAGAGAATGCCTAAGGCATTAAGTCCGCCTTTGTACGTTTTATGTGCGAAAAGGTTAAATAAATAAATAAATAAGTCGGGCAATTACCACTGGACCACCACTGCTCTCTGCAATAAGTATGTATCAGGAATTTAGAGCATTGAGTATTGATTGGATACTGTGTGCTACCAAGTTGAGCATTATGACCGTAGATCAGTAGTGCAATTCTGTAAATACATCACCGTGAAAACATAAGTGAAGTGATCTTAAAGTGAGCTGTCAATAGTGTCAACCCCTAGCATTATGTGGAATGACGGCTCACTTCACGCTCACATCACCCGAGTTATCACGGTGAGATGTTTACAGAATAGCACTACAGTAGCTGTTATCGACAGCGGTTTATTTACTTGGACAAGGCTTCATGACGTCACGTCCGCCACCTGACGGGTGGCAGCGGCGCGGCGGGCCGATCAGCAAACGAGCGTTTAAAACTCAGATATATTATGCCAACGGCCTTGAGTGCTTAGCTTCGTGTTTTGTGCTGAGCTCCCCCATCGCGTCATATGTCCACCCAGTAATAGGACTCGCCATCAAGGACCTCTGTCCCAAATTAGACGCATTATTAATTGATTATACTTAAAACAAGAGGTGTTATATTAAAACACGTATACTAAAAGATAAATAATTAAATTATCTTTAAAATAAAAACACGCTTGATAGTTCTTGCGTGATTCTCAGTTTTTTATCTGCGTTAGACTTATCTTTACAAATTATTTACACTATGCAATATAAACATAATCTAATATATTTATCACATATTAATTTATTATGAAAAATGCTCTATTTACACGACTGGGCAGTCGTGTAAATTTTTGGGCAAAAAGGAGTGTACTGTTTTCAGGGTTGATCAGTATGTTTGTATGTGAGTTTCTTTATTTCATCATAACTTTTAAATGCCTGAACAGATTTAGATGTATGGGATATCGTTAGAATCCTTACATCATCCCGAGTGACACTGGCTATAATTTAAAAAAAAAAAACAATATGGCGGCAGTATGGCTCCATTTAGAAATTTGAAAAAAAAAAAAAATTACACGACTGCCCAAAAAGGAGTGTAATGTTTTCAGGGTAGATGTATGTTTGTATGTGAACAAACATACAAACACACACACTCACAAACTTTCGCCTTTATAATATTAGTGTGATTTTCATTTAAAGGCTTGAATGAAAGATACGCCAGTATTTAAATTTCATTAGTATGAGTGTGTAAGTACTCGTATATTTATACAACAACTAGCACTTCCCGCGCGGCTTCTTCGCCCGCGTGGTGTAACGAATCTATTGTTTTAATAAAATAAAAAGGTAATAGACACGTAAACAAAATATAATTTAGGAAAATAAGATAAAAAATACAAATTATAGTAAAAAAAAAAAAAACAATTCCCTACCTAACACACACTCAGATTTTTAATAATACTAAACCCTCCTTTTGTGCTTCGCTGCAGTCGGTTAAAAAGTTGAAGTACGGCACCAGGGCAGGCCAGATATCAGGGCTCTTCAGCGCTGAGGCCTGATAAATCCAAAGAAGCACGCACGGGTCGGTATCGTCAGCACGGAGACCCCGAGTCAAGCAGTAGGTATAGTTTGACTTCTTGTCGCGTAGATGTTTCCCTCACGGAATTCAGGATCAAAAAAAGCCTCGAAATGTGGTAGTCCTTGCTTATGAAGCCTCGTCTCGTATCAAAGTTTTTCACCACGTTCTTTTTTAGAGTTTTTCCAGTTTTTAAGTCTTTCTTTAAAAAAAATGCCACTTGTCAGTAATCGAATCGGCCATAAATATCAGTATTCATTCGAGAACCTCTTTGCTGAATTCTGAGAGCGTGTCAATTATTTTTATAAAACTAATTTAGGATACAGTTATTCAGTAAACAATCATAATTATCTATAAAATACAATATTTGGGCTAACATATTGATAAAAATAATTTAAATTATATAAATCAAAAGTAACCTTCATAGACTAAGCTAGTAATAAACTCTATGAGAGAAAATTTGGAAGAAAAAGTAATGATAGCTTGACAGCCTGACATAAGTGTCATAAACTCATAAATAACAATGAAAATTAAAGAAAACAAATCGTTTTAGACCAATTCGCAAAATATTAATGTAAAATCATAGAAGTATGATATATACATGTATTATTGAATGTAAAGTGATGTAAAATGTTTTTAGTACGTAGATACTATATAGTGGATATCGGAAAATATCCCACGGGAACGAAATGGTTTGGGCTGGGCATTGATGAGTCAGTCAGTCAGTCAGTCCATAATATAAAACCAAGGCAATGGTCCTACAACTTGGTGCCCTGATAAGAAAGCTTAGACCATTGATGTATAAAACTTTTTTACAAAAAAACACAACCGACTTCCAAAAACAACACTACAAAGTGAAAAATAAATTTAATTTCGTAAGTCGGTGTCTAGTTAAATGTATTTTCGTTTTTTGCCACCGACTTCCGAAATTAAATTTATTTTTCACTTTGTAGTGTTGTTTTTGGAAGTCGGTTGTGTTTTTTTGTAAAAAAGTTTTTATTTTTCACTTTTTAGTTGTGGTAGCTACTCCACACACATTCTAATACCACTACCTGCAAAACAAACTACAACATCATCCATATAGAAGTAGGGAAAAAATACGTATTATTGAAGCTAACTCAAAAACTACCAAAGCAAAGTTAATCAATTTTATATGGGACCAACTGTGGTGTGAACCCTCTCGAATAAAACAAAAAAAAAATCCAAATCGGACTAGCCATCTTCGAGTAATCGGGGAACATACATAAAAAAATAAAATAAAAAAATAAAAAAAAGGTTCCGACGAATTGAGAACCTCCTCCTTTTTGAAGTCGGTTAAAGATAGGAGGATTGGCCACTCTCTAACGTCACATAAACCCTAGAAACACTTACATGTAAACACACCCACACAACTACGTTTCCCGATGTCATGCGTCATATACTCAACAACCGAAGTTGAGAGACAATTTCGCGAGCTGTAGCGGGAACGAGATAGCAATAATTGTCACTGTTACGTACCCATAACAACTCAGAACCAAACTACAATTTGGGTGTTCCCCGCAAACCGAATGTAATGTAGTACCGTCAACAAATAAATTTTAACGAAATAAAATAATAATTTATTATAATTCGCTTCTGTCACTTCGCTTCGCTCACTTTGTACCATGGTGCCTGTCTGCTAGGATAAATATTTATAACGTACCGAGTCGCGAGATAGAAATTCTTTAAATAAAATTTGTAAACAGATTTGTTTATTATGATGTTTATCTTATTCTAATTAGTTTACATAGCTTAGATTTGTTAAGTTTTCTTATTTTGATCTAATAAGACTGTTGAATGTAAGTTTGCAACGGAGTTTTTTTAACAAAATAATGAATGACGTAACTTGAAAACATTCTTTTTTGTTTAGGTATGGTATTGTGATAATTTTGGTTTCAAAAGAGAGAATT
The DNA here is from genome assembly GCA_946251885.1 of Cosmia pyralina. Lineage (NCBI taxonomy): Eukaryota > Metazoa > Arthropoda > Insecta > Lepidoptera > Noctuidae > Cosmia > Cosmia pyralina. The sequence continues at coordinate 13,122,415 of OX276368.1, read as the reverse complement.
AGTAATAAAACTAATATTTCAGTTTGATTTATGTTAATTAGACAGCGCGTTTAGAAATTATATGGGAATTTGTGTAATGAAAACGTACCAACCTACATCAAGTTTTAGGGTTCCGTACCTCAAAAGGAAAAAAACGGAACCCTTACTCGTGTGTCTGTCTGTCCGTCTGTCACAGCCAATTTGCTCCGAATCTAATGGACCGATTAAGTTGAAATTTGCTACGCATATGAACTTCTGTGACCCTTGTTTTTTTTTTTTTTTGTGGATGGGAAATCATGAAATGACTTCTCCCGCTCTGGGCAGAGCGGGAGGGCGTGTCAGACTTTTACTGACTAAAACCCACCCATGTTCCTTCAGCTGCCCGTGCCAGGGCCACGGTATCTCTTTCGAACTACCCGCGACCCCGGCGGCTATGAACTTCTGTGACCCAAACACGGACGGGTAAAGTAAATAAATGAATTTTGAATATGGGTTCACTTTTGTAGGGAAAATTAAGAAAATTAAAAATAAAGTTTTGCAAACTATACCGTGTGACATATCAAATGAAAGGGCTATGAAGGGTTCAAATATGTATTTTGTATTATTTTAAAATAAATTGTTTTAAAGTTATTTAAGAAAATAGATGAAAATTTACTATTCCCCCCGTTATCTCCCAAACTAATGAGCCTACAATTTTGAAAAAAATACAGAAAATAGATTTTTACCAGTAAATTACAGGAAAATCTATAAGAAGTCTGTGGTCTTAAAATAACATGATAAATCTCTCAATATTGTGAGTACAAACTTACATTAACGGTTGGAATGTATGGGAGAACATGTTTTTCAAATACAATATTAAGTGTGTTCTTGGGATAAATTCATCCCAACTACGGATCCCTTCGTTGTGCGTGGTCCGACACGCACCTGGCCGGTTTTTTAAAGCTTCTGTTCTACGATTTTTTCTTTGTTTATAGATATGTTCAATATTAATTGTTTTATACAATTAAGGAAAATATAAGAAAGGTTATGTAATAAAAATTGTAAGGATATAAGAAAAGGTAAAAATATAAGAAAATAAAGGCTCCAAAGATTTCGGCTTAGGGAAAATTCGCGAGTAAAATGCGTTCAAAATACATGGACGTAAGGAAAGTAATGAAACGCCGCTATAAAAGGCGCGCCATTTGCCGGCAAATAATCATCACCGACCCCGATAACCCTTTAAACCTCCTTCAGGAGAGTCGTAGGACCACCAGTACCAGTACAGTATAAAAACACGAGAAAACCTACATTCCGACCTCGCCGCCAAGGCGCCTCGCGACAACCCCAAAGTATTGTCGCCCCCAACCCTTGCCCGATGAAGAAGTGCCAGCTGGTGCCGTAGCTAAGCTAGTAGCTTGAAATTCCCCTGACAATAATAATTACCCAGACTTATTCCAGCTTGTACCACCTAGCTGTCTCCTCCAGCGACACTCTAAGTAGAGGGGCCAGTAGCTTAAAATTCCCCTGACAATAATAATTACCCAGACTTAGTCCAGCTTGTCCCACCTAGCTGTCTCCTCCAGCGACGCTCCAAGTAGAGGGGCCAGTAGCTTGAAATTCCCCTGACAATAATCACTACCCAGACTTATTCCAGCTTGTCCCACCTAGCTGTCTCCTCCAGCGATGCTCTAAGTAGAGGGGCTAGTAGCTTGAAATTCCCCTGACAATAATAATTACCCAGACTTATTCCAGCTTGTCCCACCTAGCTGTCTCCTCCAGCGACGCTCCAAGTAGAGGGGCCAGTAGCTTGAAATTCCCCTGACAATAATAACTACCCAGACTTATTCCAGCTTATCCCACCTAGCTGTCTCCTCCAGCGACGCTCTAAGTAGAGGGGCCAGTAGCTTGAAATTCCCCTGACAATAATAACTACCCAGACTTATTCCAGCTTGTCCCACCTAGCTGTCTCCTCCAGCGACGCTCTAAGTAGAGGGGCTAGTAGCTTGAAATTCCCCTGACAATAATAATTACCCAGACTTATTCCAGCTTGTACCACCTAGCTGTCTCCTCCAGCGACGCTCTAAGTAGAAGGGCCAGTAGCTTGAAATTCCCCTGACAATAATAACTACCCAGACTTATTACAGCTTGTCCCACCTAGCTGTCTCCTCCAGCGACGCTCTAAGTAGAGGGGCCAGTAGCTTGAAATTCCCCTGACAATAATAATTACCCAGACTTATTCCAGCTTGTCCCACCTAGCTGTCTCTTCCAGCGACACTCTAAGTAGAGGGGCCAGTAGCTTGAAATTCCCCTGACAATAATAATTACCCAGACTTATTCCAGCTTGTCCCACCTAGCTGTCTCCTCCAGCGACGCTCTAAGTAGAGGGGCCAGTAGCTTGAAATTCCCCTGACAATAATAATTACCCAGACTTATTCCAGCTTGTCCCACCTAGCTGTCTCCTCCAGCGACGCTCCAAGTAGGTTGTAAACATATCTTCTGTTCTGAAGTATACCAAACATAATCGACTATTACTGGTGGGTAGCCAATCTGGTTCTTTTCTTACAACTTGGAGCCATTTATGTCTCCATACTTCTCGTGCTAAGTAGGAGCTCGTGGCTATGTAATAACAGCCACACGGGTTGATCCATCAGGATAAGCTACGCTTGCCGGGGTTGGTCAGTGGATGGGTGACCATCTTTACATATCGAGACTCCTCCGTGACTCGGAAAGCACGTTAAACCGTTGGTCTCGGCTGTCATTCGTGGACTTTGACAGTCGTTACGGGTCGTCAGAAGCCCGATAGTCTGACAACCAGTCTTACCAAGAGGTATCGTATTACCCAGTTAATGGGTTGTGGAGGTCAGATAGCCAGTCGCTCCATGTAAAATAATGGTATTCAGCTGCATCCGGTTAGACTGGAAGCCGACCCCAACATAGTTGGGAAAAGGCTAGGCAGATTGATTGACTTCATCTTGAGGAAACCTAATAATAAAAATTTACTAATTATTTATTTCTTAACATAGCCAGTAACTGTGATAAAATTGCACAAGAACATGGTCAGAGGGTGGTATGGATAAATTTAGAAACTAAAAAAATATCAGGTACGTCTCACCAAGTAAGTATCTATTGTGTTGACGTTACAAAGGTAAACAAAGAGCAATTACTTCTGAGTAAAAAAAAGGTAGGTAAAAATCAAATTAAATATTATTCAATTAAATTCGAGGAGGTGTGACATTTTTTGCTGACGGTACTAATATGCCATTTGCACTGCCACTTGCGCTGCCGCTTACGCTGACATAGACAAGGACAGAGATAGGTGTCGGCGCTGTCGTGCAAGCGAAATCGCTTTAACCGCCGAATGTTGGCCGAATGTTTACGATTATGAATGACATTGCATATAACTCGCTCTCACAAACACGGCGAAGCAATTATTATAATTTTCAATAAATAAACATGTTTGGCTGTGGTTATGCAAGTGAAAAGTAATCCCGTGGATCTTGTTTTTGGTTCTTGAACTATTTATGACCACTAACTCCGATGGACCGTCAGTAATTGAACTGAAGTTGTTGGAAAATAAGAAAAAATATCAGACGTTATTAAAATCGTTCGATAATGTTTTGAAGCGGACTGCTGCAGCCACTGGAATATCTGTAGGCACTTCGAGAAAAATAAAGTCAGAAGCAAATAAAAAGAAAGTTCTAAAACTAAAACCCGACTACTGAAAAATCTTTTACTTATTTTTAACAATTTAAACATTTTTATTTACAGAGACATTGGTGCCGATTCTGTTGTGCACAAACTAAACTTAATTTAGGCTTTTGCTAACTTTTTCTCTCTATTATGACAAGAAAGGGACGGAAGTAAATTAGAGCTGTCAAATTAGTTAGAACTAATTTTTCCATAGACATTTAGACGATACGTAAAAACATGTCGACTAAAAACACGGTGAAGCCGCAAGGCGTGAACTAGTTTGACATCTCCAACTTAGTTCATATCTATAGCCGTCCTTTTCTCGCGCTGCCTGTTAGTAAAAGATAGCGATTCTCTAATTTTAGTTTAGTGCGTTCACAAGAGTATCGGCACCAATATGACATATACATATTTGTAATGTGCTTATTAAGACCTTTCTTTTGACACCAAACATGTCATTATTATCTCAATTTAATTTTTTTCGTGGTTAGAAATTTACTAGTAAAATCCACCATATTAAATTTAGGTAGAATTTATACAGCCTATGTCACCCGTACTATTACTGCGAATCTATTGATATCTCATTCATTAAAATCGGTTCACTAATTTATGCGCTACGGTGGTACATACATACATAGACTGCTAAAATCATAACCCTTCCTTTTGGCTTTGCCGTAGTCGGGTAAAAAACCAAAATGCTCGCCTGAACCTGGTACTTCAGGAATCAGGCAGATTCTAGAACACGAGAAATTAAGTTGACGTCACCAAAATAAATTAAATTAAACTCTAAAAATTAAACTTAAAAATATTGAATAAAAAAAAATATGATTCTTTATTATGTAATAGTATTTTATTTTACCTACTTGCCAACCAACCATTTCTGTGTACCAAAATGAATAAACAATAATTTTCTTGTTTTGTCAACGGTACTGATAGCTGTGACGTTCTAACGGTCGACGAAGGCATTCTGGAAGCGAACGGTTAGTAATCATAAACACATTTATAGTCTGTGAATACGATGATACAACTTGTGCCATCGCCAACAAAGGATTCCGTTTTTTTTTAACAACAATTTCGTGAATTATTGAGTGCTCTAAGCCGAAAGGATATTGGACGACTGAATGCAATATACGTGCCTAGAAATTAGGTAAGTAATATCTAATAAGTTTCATCAAGAAAATACTGACTGATATTCTTCTAAATGGGCATAGACGACATAACAATAAAACTTCTATTGTCTCGTTCAGTGTCTTTGAAAGCGTCTCGCTTAGATAAATTCACGTTATACCTAATTAATAAACATAATATAACACCGCGCCAGTATTGCCCGATAGCGTCACAGTTCTATTAATAAACTTCTGACTTTTCAATAATAATAGGTATATAGTACAGTGCGACATACTGCCTGTAAAATAAGGTGTCAAAAATCGTTAAAATCCAGCACATTTCATGCTAGTTCAATATTTCACGACGCCGACGTCCTTATGCACTTCCTGATGGACCTATTTTTAACCGATTTCAAAAAAGGAGGAGGTTATATTTTCGTCTGCATGTTTTTCTTTAATCGATATCTTTGCCAACTGTTAACTGATTTGGATGATTCTTTTTTAGGGTTCCGTACCTCAGAAGGAAAAAACGTTGCCCTTATAGGATCACTCGTGTGTCTGTCTGTCTGTCCGTCTGTCACAGCCAATTTGCTCCGAATCTAATGGACCGTTTAAGTTGAAATTTGGTGCACATATGAATTTCTGTGACCTAAACACGGACGGGTAAAGTAAATAAATGAATTTTGAATATGGGGGTCACTTTTGGGGGGCAAAGAAGAAAATAAAAAAAAAAGTTTTGCAAACTATACCGAGTGACATATCAAATGAAATCAATATGAGGAATATGGGATATTATATGAGGGTCTGAAATATATTTTTTTATAATTTTAAAATAAATTGTTTTAAAGTTCTTTAATAAAATTGACGAAAATTGACCCCCTTATCTCCGAAACTACTGAGCCTAAAATTTTGAAAAATAATCAGAAAACCTTTACCTGTAGATTTACAGGACAACCTATAAGAAGTCTGTGGTCTTAAAATAACATGGTAAATCTCTCAATATTGTGAGTACAGACTTATATTTTCAGTTGGAATGTATGGGAGAACATGTTTTTCAAATACAATGTTATCTTTGTTCTTTTGTTCTTGGGATAAATTCATTCCAACTACGGAACTTTTCATTGTGCGTGGTCCGACACGCACTTGGCCGGTTTTTTGTTTAGAAAAGTATTCTCTAGAGGTGGTCCCGTTTAACTTGGCGAAGATCTGATGAATACTTTCGGAGATAGACAATGGAACTTCTGAATAATAAACTGTGTACGTATGTGATTTGATTAGTGTGCTGAGGATCGAAGAAAATTGCTAGTTAGTTACCGATCGGTGGTCAACAGATCATGCACTTCGAAGACATCCCATAGAACTCCTCATTGAGGAACTGTAATGTATATTTTGAATCGTAAGGGCAATGAAATAAAGTTGTTGAGTGTAAGGACTTAGAGGCGGCTAGACCAATTTGTGAAACCACAATTAAAAATGTTATAACAAAAAACTTCATATAGATCGAATCTTAAGTGTTGTATGTGTTGTGTTGCTGTGTTGTGTGTGTGGTTTTGTTTTATTTCTTACCGACTTCCGAAAACAAAGTTATTTTGCATTCTGTAGTGTATTCTTTTTGGAAGTCAGTTGTATTTTTTGTAATAAAGTTTTTTCTGTCCAGCAGTCAGATCACAACTATCTAGAGTTTAGAATAATGCACGGAATAAGTACTATAAGTAGTAGGCATAGTGACACAAACTTATCTGAATCGGTGGCTTTAGCACAAGCAAAGCCCTTTCAAGGGTTTAATGTCTACATATTTTATTGAATTCGATATCTTACCACGCTGTATTTCATTTTCGCTAGGGTAGGGCACAAAATTCCAGAGTTAGTTAGAGTAATTTAAACTAAGAGAGTTGTCTTGAAATAACGACATTCTGTCAATACATATTTGTTGCGGTCGCGAATTATATGTTGATCAACACGAAACCTGACAATGACCCATAAATTGCGAAAAAAACGTAAGAAAATTTGAATTTTGCGAGCTAGCTTAGCGCTTACCCCTTAACCAATTAAGGCAAGGAACGAAAACTACAATATAAACTTATATTTTTTGCAGATCACTAATTATCAGCAGAAGACACGCAACGGGAACCATGTTTATTCCAATAAGGAGGCTCGAAGGCGAGATGTGACGCGCGATGGGATGTGCTAAACGACCAATAGGAGGAAGGAAACGGTGACTTTAATACTTTAATTACTTTGATATCGTGTGTTACGTCCTAGTGACGAAACAGAAACAATTACCATCAAACCATGGAGAGTGGAATGTATAAAAAGCGTGCAGGCACAGCGGGCATCCAGGGACAGCTGTATGAGACTAAATTATGTAGTCTGATAAATTTTAGAATGATACACGACGACAATGTTGATCAGTTTAGTTTGGCCACCAATAGAGATGACGTAGGTGCCTTCGATGATATTTGCTTTAAAGCAAAAATAAAGAGTTTTGAGAAACCAGTCTGTATGTTCATTCAAGCAAAGCATAAAGAGAACAATAAACGTCTAACGTTTACTAGGAAAACTGATGTGATCAAATATTTTAATAGTTACTTGAAAATTAGACGCGCTTATGTACCGAGTAGTACAGACATGATTTTTGGAGGAAAGTTTGATGAAACTGAATGCTTTTTTGTTATGTATACTACGGCGAAGGGCGATCTCAATAACAAAATATGTAAAGGTAAATTTGCTGACTATTTAAACGAACTCATAGGAACAGGAGGTTGTTGTACACAGCCATCATACACAGACAAAAGCTTGGACTTCTTATCTAAAATAGTAATGAAAGAAAAAATCACAACATTAGCTGAAAAGTCAGCGAAGTATATTTGTGATGAATTTGATAGCGAAATGTGGACGAATAATCCTCTAATATTGCGCTATCATGTTATTCTGGCGCACAACGTTCTACACGTTTCAGAAATCCAACCTGAAGGACATCGGATTGCCAGCTTCAGACCAGACTTCTTTACAACTAACGAAGAATTACTTGTGCTGTTCAAAAACATATTGTGCTTAGAGGTTCTCAAAAAGCGAAAGTCGGAAGAGACCGATGTACAGAGTTTATTGTTGAAGTTCCTTAGCGAACCCTCTGAAGTGACGATACTAAGTAAACTGATAGGAAGTGTTCTTTCTTATAATAACAGCAAGCTTGAGTTTGTTGGCAAATCGATTACAAATGATCTAAAGCAAAAGCTCGACAAAGCAAATGTCTCACAATCAACTGTCTATGAAGCAGCAGAACTGGCTGTTAAAGATTATTTACTATCTCTGAAGCTTAAAGTCCCAGCTTTCTTTGGCAACAAGGATTTAACAATGAGAGGCAATCCTAAGAAAATTGAAAGGAGATTAAAGCACTTAACATCAAAACTCATAGAAATATTAGAAAAAACGAAACCCAGTAACATCATCACTATTGACGAGTCTCTGGGAAATGGGTTTCTCAAGTTAAATGGAGGTATTGCTTCTGCTGTCGGCAACATACTCGTATTCGATGAAAGATCACAACTTTTGAAGTTTACAGATAACTGTGAATCACTAGGCAACCTTGCCAAAATATGGTATGAATCATTAAAGAGTAAAATTGAAAATTTGCACGAATATAAATTGGATGTGAAAGTTGAAAAGTTTCCAAAACTTTCCGGCGAACGAGGAAAATACGCCGTGAGTTTGGTGAGAGATTTCTATGACAAGACACTGTTTTACACTAATCAAGCTGATCACAATGGCGTAGAAGAAATTTTAAAAAGAGAAATAAAAGATTACCCTTGCAGTGACGTAAACAATTTTAGTGATCGATCTGACCTGATATTTCTAAAATATCATGATCAAATACAAAAACTGTGGCTCGAACCTAAAATGGGATCATATCTTACAAAGAAAAGCAAAATATATGAAAATGCAGTAACTAATACCATAAGTGCGCCATTAATAGGTTTTTTAAACATCATGTATAAGACTAAGAACAAAGACTATATATTTAATGAAAACGCTTTAGAACCATTCGAGATGCATGGCCAAATTATAGGAAATATTATTGTTACAGAGAATTGTGAGTTCACAGTTGCTAAGGTGCAACAATATCTAGGAAATAAAGACCGTGTTGTGTTAGATTTGGAGTTCATTTTCAAATTGCCCTTGGAGAACCACAACACTTTATGTAAAGAAATGACGAACACAACGAAGGTCATGTTACTTATTGGTGTTTGCAATTTTTTTCAAGATTCTATAAATTCTGTTACAAGGCTTGAAAATATCGCGAAAGCTGTTGACGGCAAGCAAATAATAATCATTACGAGCAAGACTTCTGTTGCCATTATGACTCAATATTTCTCACAAACAATTAGTAATGTATTGAACGATGAAAGTAGTGCTTTCACCGACTTGAGCGTTGAATCGCAGAAGAAGTTCTTAGAGACTTCTAAAATAAAAGTTCAAGAAAAATAGAATATTTATTTGCCAGAAACATGGTATGTTTACAAAGGTGTTCTTAACACTTCATAGTGCTGCATGTCTCACCGTTATAGCAGTATGCAAAAACAATTTACAATTATATTTTATCAATTCTTTATAATAGTTACATTAATTTTCAATTTACAGATTATCAAGGTAGAGCCGTTAGCTTAGATATAATTGGAGATGATGGTTGAAATTGGTAATAGGGCTATTTATAATACCTCCTGCTCGCGACTCCAACCGCGTGAAATTTCCTGTACCCCCGACCCACCCCTTCACATAGCATCGCCTGCCCACGCTTTTATTTCGTTTTTGCTTAGCGTTTTATCTGAGTTTTTTTTTCTTTTTGATCGACTCCTAAGGGTCGTAACGTGATGTTATATAGCCTTTAGCCTTATAATTGAGCTGTCAAATGAAAACAAACTTTTTTTCAAACCAACTTGTAATTCCAGAGATTAGCGCGTTCTAACATACAAACAAACAAAAAATAAAACAACTCTTCAGCATTATTATTAGATACTAATCTATCTATAAGATATAGATAGATGGATAGATAATTATGAAAAGTAGTTTTATGTGGACAGATGGGTCAGTCGCACCAAAAAACTGGAACACGATATGTTAGATGATGTCAAAGACGTAGGTTTTAGAAACGTTTTACGACTTAGAAGACGACGTTGTGCTTATAACCATTATAACAAGTGAAAAGGGAATGAGTATTAATGGGCAAGTCTACTCGACTGAGTCAGTTGTCACTTAAGACAAAGGAACTCGATCCTAAAGTTTGGATTTTAAGGATCTTATGTTCGGAAAATCTAATCAGTGGCAAGATGAAGATACAGATAAAAAATACAAGTATTGGTAAGATACATGTACTTACAATACTTTGGAAAGCTAAAACTTTAGGTGTAAAGTTGCACTTGACGAGGAATACGAAAGAAAAGATTGATAAGTTGATAAAGTTTTTAACAAGGGATAAAGTAGATATTAACTGAGTTGGAAGAGTTACCAAATGGAACTCATCATCTGCCTGGCCTTTTCTCAACTATGTTGGGGTCGGCTTCCAGTCTAAGCGGATGCAGTTGAATACCAGTATTTTACATGGAGCGACTGCGGATCTAGTTACCAATAAAACTGGAACTGTTATCGCCTATATTTTAATGACTTTGGTCCAAGCGCGGGGTCTGGTGCATTTTTTACATATGTTACGTGGCTAATCCACCCCTGAGTACCGTGGATGCGTTTATTAAGTTATTATGATGTATATTTGAATAGAAAGAGCTGGTAGTTTCGAGAATGTCACGCTAACTCAAATGTCTCGCTGATATTGACGCTTATGTTGGATCATTCGGTTCCCTTCAAAATGTTTGAGCTGGATGGTGCTGATCGACGCGTCATGTTCGTGAACGGGCGCCGTCAGTTGAGACTGGTCAACTCCTAACTGCCAGAGCTTATCTTTAATCTCATATTTTGCATTGTTTTATATTGTGTTTTTTTTTTTAAATTGTTCTCACATAAAAGCAACAAGAATATTGTACTTACCCAGGAATTTGTAATAAATCTTGATTTAAAATATACATTTGTTTGGAAGCCCTAATAGACTATTATATGTAAATATCTTACAGTCACAATAATACTATATAGGTACAAACGAGTCAAATTAATAACCTCTTTTTTAAAGTCAGTTAAAAATGTGAAATTATGCACACTCTATATGTCAACTATAAGTTGGTACTCCATTTACAAACAAAACAACTAACACACACACTCAAAAACACAACAAACACACAAATACACAAACAAACACAAACAAATACAAACAAACAGACAAATATTATACATTTAATTTAACAAATCTTTATTACAGTTCGTTCAACCGACTTTGACTGATTTTTTTTGCTTACCTCTTTCATTCTCTTTAATTTTTTGAAGAGAATTTGCTCTCCATGCTGAAATATCATTTCATTCTATTAGAATGTTTCTGTTCAATTTAGTTTTCTTGTAACGAAATCCAATTTTATAGTCAACTAGCTTTTTCCTGCGGCTTCGCCCGCGTGGATGTCGGAAAATATCCCACGGGAACAGAAGTCCTTCCTTGTTCCTTGTCTACATTAAGAAAACCTCTATGAAAAATTTCAGCTTTATACTTTCAAGGGTTTGGGCTGGGCGTTGATGAGTCAGTCAGTCAGTCAGGACTTTTCTTTTTATTTATTGAAATAGCTTCTGCCAAAATTCCTTGCTGCTGAAATTTCTTGTTTCCCCGACCCACCCCGTCGCATCGCATTGCCTGCCCACGCTATTGTTTCGTTTTCGCTTACCGTTCTTTCTTTTTTTTCTTTTTTCTTGGCACCTAAGTCCTAAGTGATGTTAAATATGCCTACTTATAGCCTTCCTTAAGAATTCGGCTATTAAATGCAAACATAATTATTATAACACATCTATTCAAAAAGCGCTAGTTCATTCTTCGTAAACAGGGACTAAAATAGCTTTTTAATCCCTAGGGACTAAAAGTGATTTGAATTTGGAATGTGGATATTGTTAGTAAAAGTTCCAATCACCAAAGAGATCAATCGCGAACATTGTATGAACAAGTAATAGACTATACGCTAGAGTGAACCGCGCACGAGCCAAATAAAATAAAAAAAAGTTTGTGAGAAAACAAAAAACGCGCGAAATGCATTCCGCTTTCGTCCGTACACTCGGCTACACATCAAGCTATACATTTCCAGTTTACGCTAACCTCTCATTGTAAGGCAATCCTATACAATGCGAGATCAGCGTATACTGGCATATAATATCACAGCGGTGCATGAGTACAAGCGTACGAGTGCGGAGTGAATGACAGTGATTGATTTTTTTAGTTCATTTGTGTTTTTCGAGTTGACACATAATTGGCTTCTAGCATTTTTATCCACTATCGAAATCAACACAAAACCAACAACAAACGTTGCAGTTAACAAACATATTTGTTTTATATATAATATTTTGACTTACAGGATTATTCTTGAAGGTCAACATATAATGTTAAATAGGGTACATTTTTTATTTAATAATTAATGTGAAATTATGATCTCTGGCATCTCTGCTTAAAATATTATACTATTTTACCCACTGGCAACCCAGTGAATGACTTCTTCATTTCAATTCCAAGGTCAGCTCATTCAAAGTGACTTCCTGTATCATCTTCTTTTTTTATCGTTTTTCTTTAGCCCATGATTAAAAGGCTTTTACAAACGACGATAAATAAACATTGAATGAAAGCATTTATTTTTCATATATTTCTCTGTTGTCCTCGGCCTTGTTGCAATTGGGCCTAATTTTGCCGGTGTCCTTCTGTAGCTGTGCGTACCTATTTGTTTACTCAAATTCAGATTTTACTTAGTTTTATAATTTGTGTGCTGTCCGCAAGTAGCGACAATGAAATGTTATGTTAACCTTGCATCGGACGCTGAAAATGTGATACAAAGTCTTTTACCTACAAAATCCCGTGAACAATATATGAAATAACAATTTCATCTTGTGGAAAAATGCAAGAAGAGCGAAACCTTTTTCAGAAAATGTGTTTTTGGCCCATTTTTCAAGATTTAGCTAAATATAAACAAACTACAACTCTTTGGAGTATAATATATGTTTTATGCTAAAATCTACAGTTAGCAAACCAGCAAACCAGTTAGTTAGTAAAGCTGCAGTTTAACGACATTATAATCGAAACATACTCAAAATTATTAGATTAGGTATCTAAAACGACCATCCGAGGTGCATAAACCGAAGAAATCCAAGGTGTTTTCCTGCCAAAATGTCGAAGCTTTTTTAATTGACGCTCCCGCTTGAATCTATTTCCTGACAAAAGTAAGTATTTACTTAGGTAAGTAACAATTTTGTATTAAGTAGGTATTATAGTGACTTGATTAAGTCTTACTTTGTTTTTTTTTTACAGGTTTTGTTGATTTTTAGAGTTCATGGGGCTTGTCGTAGCAATGAGCTTCTTAATCTAACGATCAATAAGGTTGAGAGTTGAGACCCACTCGGATGAATTAACTCATTGTTGAAAAATACCAGAAATTTCGCCCTTCTGATACACCCATGCCAGAAAATAATTAAGTTTCTCAAAAACTACATCCTGAGACACCGTTTTCTGAGACGTAAATAAATCTACAACTGTAACGTATGGTAGTGATAAAATTGCTACCATAGGCATACCCAGCTTTTGGCCCAAAGCAAATGGGGGGGGGGGGGGGGCAAATAAGAAATTTCTCAAGCCGGGTCCCTCCACATATTTTTTTTTCGCCTCATCAGTCTGCTCAATGTCCTCCGCAAAATCTATGAGAGACTTATTTATAAGCGCCTCAGAGATTATGCCGAGACAAAGGGCCTAATTCCTAACGAGCAGTTTGGTTTTCGAACCCAACAGGTACTTCTTACTGTTGCGTACAACAGGTCCACCACATTAACGAACACATGTATAAGCGTTGGTTACCAACGTGGTTCGATGACGGGTGATGTTTTCTTCGATATAGCGAAAGCGTTTGACAAAGTCTGGCACAACGGTTTATAAGCTTTACAAACTGGGTGTACCAGACCGTCTCGTGCTCATCTTACGAGACATTTTGTCCTACCGCACTTTTCGCTACCGTATCGAAGGAGCTCTATCCTCTCCCCACCCCATTCGCGCAAATGTCCCTCAGGGCTCTGTGCTTTCTCCACTCATTTCCACGTTATTTACCAGCGATATCCCGAAAAGTAAAAAGGCACAGTTGGTTCTGTTACAGACATTTATTTACTATTCCAGCCAACGTCAAGACCCGATATCTCCAAATCGCAGTCGATAAACTCGGCGCGTGGTTTCGAAAGTGGAGAATCGGAGTCAATCCCGACAAAAGTCAAGCGGTTCTCTTTTTGAAACCGCGTCTCAATATCTCCCGACCGACCGATCACCATGTTTGGCAAGCCAATCCTTTGGGAGAAGCGAGCCAAATATCTAGGTCTGACCCTCAATGAGTACCTCTAAATATATATATATAAAGCAGTCTCGTTCTGAATGCTCGTAGCAAATTGTCACTTAAGTGCAAGTTGCGCATCTATACAGCTTGTATTCTCCCAATCATGACCTATGCGGGTTCAGTATTTGCACACGCAAAGTACCGAAACATCCATAGGATGCAGACCTTACAAAATCGTTTCCTCCGAACGGATCCCCTTGGTTCGTTCGGAATGAAATCCTCCACTTAGACCTTAAAATCCCAACTATACATCAATTCTTGAAACGCAATTCCAAACGTTTCTTCGATACCCCCGCGAAACATCGCAACCCCTCTGGTTGTCGAATCTGCTAGTTACATCCCCTCTAAAATCATAAAAGTCTGCCGTCCAAGGCATGTTCTCACCGACCCCGATGATCCCATTACCCTCCTCCAGAAGAAAAGTAGGGCCACCAGTACAGTTTACAAACACAAATCTACATTCCGATTTAGCCGCTGAGGTCCCTTGCGACGACAACCCCCACGTAATTCCCCCTGACCCTTGATCGGTAAAGGAGTGCCAGCTGGTGACTTAACTGTGCCTGTAGCAGATAATAATTATCCAGATATGATCCAGCCTGTCCCTCCTTGCTGTACTCCCCCCAGCGACGCCCTAAGCCGAGGTTCGTACACCACAGGGCGTGCCCTTAGCATGCAGTCGCTTAGTTCGTAGATCCTAATAAACCAGGTTTATGGCCGCGCAGCGAGGTTTTTTCTAAAATAAATGCATAATATATTGTACTTAATTGTAAAGTAAGTACACGACGACGACGACAATGTGACGTGATTCTAACATACATTTTATCGACAACATTACTTAGTCATATAAAATCCAGGGGGGCAGCTGCCCCCCCCCCCCCCCCCCTTCCCCTCTGGGTACGCCCATGATTGTTACGATGCACTTTCCATATTATTCAAATATAAACATTAGCCACTAATGATTTCTATGTTATTTATGAGTCATAAATTGGGAACAATAAGTCATAACTTATGACTTATTGTTCCCAATTGTACCTATGTAAATAAATAAACGTACTATAGTTATTCATAAGTTCCACTTACTTATTTTCTCATAGTGGGTGATAAAAAGTAGAGTGTCCACCTCGAGAGCAATACTATGAAAAGCTCGAGTGATGTACTTTGAATCCCTCGCTGCACTCAGGATTCTACTTTAGAATCCCACGCTACGCTCGGGATTCTACTCTAGAACACTCTCGCCTTTAAGGGGGATGCGCCAAGGTAGCCCGCGAAATTCGAATTTTCTTACGTTTTTTTGCAATTTGCAGGTAAGTATCAAGTTCTATATTGATTAAAATATGAGACGCGGCCATAGCTAATATGGATTTACAGAATTATAATCTTTACAATCAGCAATACAAGTCCATAATTTAGAATTGACCTCAAACCTCATGATTTCATGAAATCGCTAGATTTGAGGTCAATTCTAACTTATGGAGTTGTATTGCTGATTCTAATGATTATAATTCCGTGAAGCCATATTAGCTACGGCCGCGTCTCATATTTGAATCAACATACAACCTGACACTGACCTGCAAAATGCAAAAAAACGTAAGAAGATTTGAATTTCGCGGGCTACCTTAACGCATTGCTCCCTTGGTAAACAATCTACTATTAAAGTCCGCCTGGTAGTTCCAGAGATTAGCGCGTTCAAACAAACAAAAAAAGTGTGTGTGCTCCGTCGCACGACTAGAGTTTACTCCCGTTTTTTGTGCCGTTCCGAAATCCGACTTTCTATTTTTCGGTCATTTCTGTCGAGCTGGGTTTCTTCAATGCATCAATGCTATACAAAAAACAACTTTAAGGTGTAAAGGCACTCGACGACCCTCGCCCCCCCCCTCACCCCTCCCACTCTCCCTCTAACCCCCTCTCACCCCTCCTCCTCTCCATCTAACCCTCTTCTCACCCTCCTCCTCTCCCTCTAACCGATAATAAGATTTTTCATACAAACTTTGGACCCCCGTTTCACCCCCTTATAGGGTGAATTTTGAAAAACCCTTTCTTAGTGTTTCCCCTAGACCTCAAAATGGAACCTACGTGCCAAATTTCACGCCATTTACCACACGCTATCTACAATTAGCTTTGCCCCGACCTTTTTAAATTTGACATTTCGTTCATTCATGGATTTAATTTCACTATTTCGTTTTTTTCGGTTATTTCATTATTTTTAATCAAGTTTTTGACATGGAAAGTGTCGGAATTTAAAACCTTAAATATTTCTTCGTATTCACTTTTTGCAAAATGTATCGAACGCTGTTTAATTTGTTAAACATCTTTAAGAATAGCTCTAATCCACAATCTTCTAATTTTAGGGTCTCTTGGGAAATGGTGGACTCCAATTTCGGAGTATTTAATTTCACTATGGTATTTAAAAACACAAAATCACTTCATTTTCGCAAAAATAAAATAAAACCACCTCACCTGCCATCTGACGGACGGGGTTGAAACTAATTTCCAAATAGTTATGTTGGTCCATCTTGGTCCATCTCCAATCCATCGACATCATTCCAGCC
This sequence comes from Cosmia pyralina, assembly GCA_946251885.1. NCBI lineage: Eukaryota > Metazoa > Arthropoda > Insecta > Lepidoptera > Noctuidae > Cosmia > Cosmia pyralina. The sequence continues at coordinate 13,105,618 of OX276368.1, read as the reverse complement.
AAATTTTAAAAATGTTTGGAGAAATATTATTTTCTAAATATATAATACTGATGTGTACCATCATTTTTTGTTTAAATAATAACATGAATAAATCCGATCGGAGTTTTTTGCATGGCAATACCATGAATTGAAAACCACAGAGTACATTTATATGTTGAAAACTGTGACTGTGTCATACTATACTCTGTTGGTCAATGAATCATAACAATCTTCATTTATACACATTGATTGGTTTGGTTTAGTAAAATAACAAAACTTTAGCCACACACAAAGGATTCAGTATTTTTATAACAACAGTTTCGTGAATTGTTGAGTTTCTCTCTTCTAATCTTAGAGGATATTGGACGACTGACTGTAATACGTAGAAAATAGGTAAGTAATAAGTTTCATCAACAATACTCATATTGTGTTAGTCAAAAGCGATAATAATAAAGTCAATAGGTCATTCACCTTACCGACCTTGCCGATGGCTTCGCCCGTGTGGAAAAAAAGGAACCACTGTAATTTAGCACCCGTCGCTTTTGTCTATTAGCAATTTTTTTGGGTCTAGTGCACAAAAAAAAATGACCGAGAAAAAAATTTTTTTTAAGGTCATTTTCAAACGTCTCGAAGGTCAAGGTCAAATAAATATAAAATGTTTGTAGTAAGGCGTGGTCGAAGGAGCGTTTAGCGGGGCTCCTATTTCTGGGTGTTTTAAAAAAAATAACTACTAACCTAACCTGTCCGAGTCGGGGTGCCCGAAGTTCCGAGCTCGCTTCGCTCGCTATTACATCTGAAGTATTTAGTGTATAGTGTACAGTGTAATAGGTTGACATAAAACATTTAGATTTTTTTTTCTCAAAAGCTAGTTGTTTGCGCAGTGTAATATTTTGCGAAAGTGTATTACTAGAAGTCATCAACACGCTATATAATTGAGAAGTTTCGGACGCGCAGGTGCTAAAGTACAATGGAGCCGATAAGAAGTAGGTATTCTTTGTGTTAATCCAAGTTATAAACTATTTGTGTGCCAAATTTCATCCAATTATCAATATTTCAGCCGTTTCTGCATCTAATTATCCAAACATACAAACTTTCATAAGTATTAATAATGTTATTAGTAGGATAACATCACAGCTGTATCCCCGATAAGTTACGTCACAGTTCTAATAATATCGGCGTTTTACCTGAAATAAAACGCTTATTAAACTACTTACCTTATTCGAAGCATCCATGTTTCCTGTGCCTTTTTTCCTTACGTTTCTAGCTATATAGCTCTGTCTCGCTCTCATGACGTCACCAGGTCAGAGAGGGGAGCGCATTTTTGAGCGCGTGCGCTCGGTCTTGTTCATTGGATGATTGACTATGTCACCTGGCAGAAATTAATATTATGCTTCGAATAAGGTAAGTAGTTTAATAAGCGTTTTATTTCAGGTAAAACGCCGATATTAAACCACTTGACCGTTATTACTATTATACCGTTATTCGAAGCATAATTAAACTATTGAGATATTGTCTGTTATCGCCTGGTGACGCTCATGACGAACGCCAATGTGTAGGGAAAGATCAAGAAAAAAGAAAAGATGTGTTTGAAAATATTCAACAAAATATCAATAAATCAACATAATTCACTATGAGACAGGTTTAAAAGAGCAGTAATGCTGTCACTCTTAGAAGAGCCCGAAACCTGTCGTTTATAAAATCGATTGAAAGTGTTTGAGGACCTCCAATTTCCCCGAGCCATAATATCTTCCATGGGGAAGTTGTCCAACCAATTCTTGGAAGCAACAGCGGAAGGGACACTTTCAGGAGTAGCAACAATACCTGCCTGACGCATCAGAGCTTCATTCCAGCCTGCAATAACAGTTCGTGAGGCCGCATGAGCTGTACGAGTACCTCTCGTAGTGACAAACAAGTTAGGACATTTAGCTTCCTGACGTCTAGTGGAAAGCAGTGATACAGTTTGTTCAACCCAGTATACGGGGTCCAAATTATCGTTATCGGTCATAAGGATTGTCGAGTCATGAATACGCCTACCAGAACAGAGTACTAAGAGGGCAGCGGCTTGACTCGAAACATCAAAAATTTAGTCATGATTTATTGTTCTAACGCCAAGAAAACATACAAAATCATCAATATTCCACACGGGTAACTTAGAAACAATTGGTTTTTGATTGAAATCGATTTCAAAATATGTTTCACCAAAACATGATTACTTAGAACACCTGAATCATTTACAATTTACATTATTACAAAGGGTGGAGACCACAGACTTGTGTAACAATATTGTATTATAAGACAGTTTATGTTTTATATGCAGATCAGCCAGAAAACGAGCTAGGTCAGTTCCTGAGGGATTCTTAGGGCTAATATGACTACACCACGAAACCCATCGGTTCCATGCAGGTTTGCAAGTTCTTAGGGTAGAATCGCGCCAAGAACTTTTCAAAAGATCTATCTGAGAATTATTCCACTTACCTAAATGATGTGTCCACCCCCACATTTCCAAACTTCCAACACTAGATCCTGGACGCGAGGAGGTGGCAGTCCCGTTGTCACATCGATCAATACTTTGTTCAGGTTCTGTATTGTGAACAGTGGGGCCAGAGCCCGGGCTTTTAGACCTCTGTGCCAAAAGACTTTCTCCCATCGCGGTGCTACTATCAAGTAAATTCCCGATGCCCGATTGAGGTAGCTCAAAAAATCCTGGGAATCAGGAACGGGGGTGCGAACACCCATGCCAGATCGAATTTCCAAGCAATCGAGAATGCATCGTGGGCTACAGCTTGTTTGTCGTTCTGATCTTTTGACACGTAATGAGGGACTACGTGAGCGTTGCTGGAGGCAAACAGGTCCACTTGGGGAATTCCCCATTTTAAGAATATTATCTTGGTAATCTCGGGTATCAGATGCCATTCGGGGACCCGGCGAAACCGCGATAGGTGATCGGCATGGTTGTTGTACCTCCCCGGAATGTAGTACACATTGATATGAATTTGGTACTGATCTATCAAACAAAACAGGTCGTATGTTATGTCCATCAATCGCGAGGATTTGGTTACCCCTGCGTGACGGAGATACGCTACTACCGTGCGATTGTCGCATTGTATGGTGACCGTAGATTGACTCAGATACACAGGATGACTTTGAAAAAACTTTCAATATTGCTAACATTTCTTTTACGTTGCAGTGACAATTCTTCTCGTTCTGGGACCACGTTCCCCATAGAGACTGGTTGTCCATCTGGGCCCCCCAGCCTAAGTCGGAGGCGTCCGTTTTAGTCGCTGGTGCGTGGTGTAGAATTGACGGATGTTGCAAATTGCGGCTCCACCATTGTAGGTCGCCTCTTGCATCTGCAGGTACAGTGTATATCTTGACAGAATTGTCCAATTGTAGTGTGTTTAGGAATTTCAATAGAGCTCGATAGTGCAATCTCCCTCTTTGGACAACAAAACTCGCAAAGTTTAGTGCTCCTATTACGCTTTGCAACTTCTTTAGCTTTGTCTTCCGCAAATCTACGATTTCGCGAATCTTCGCTAGTAATGAGGGTACTTTTTCCCTTGGCAGACGTTTGAGGTTTAGCCAAGGATCCCACAGTACTCCTAGGTAAACCAGGGATTTCTTTGGTGTTAGGATAGAAATACTAATATTCTCACACCTTGGCTTCTCATAATTTGGGCAATCCAATTTGTCAAACTGGCAAAAGTTTTTGGAGCCGTGCTGAGACCGAAAGGTAGGCAGGTCATTTGAAGAAGCCGTTTTTTGTAAATAAGACGTAAGAAGCGCCTGCGAGGCTTTGCTATGTTTAGATGAAAGTAAGCCTGTGAGATGTCCGGCTTGCACATCCAACCTTGGGGCTGAATGGAATCTGGGACTCTGAACACATTTATCAGACTGAAAAGGGGTGGTCAGTAAAAACTCGTTTAAAGCCTTTAAATTGAAAATCGGTCGGGCTGACCCATCGCTCTTTGGTACTAGAAAGAAGGTAGATAAGAAACTTGGTGTTGGGCTTGCATTTTCCAGAGTTCCATGATTCAACATTTTTTGAATAATTAAGTCATTTCTGGTGACACAAGTGTTTGAAACGCCTTGTTGTCTAATCTGGGCATGATTAAGGGAGGTTTTTGTTGAAAATCTGGTGCTTGCATTTCCTTCCAATGATCGACGAAATTCGATAACTGACCGGCTTGAAATATTTTCAAGTCAATATTTACCTCTCTTGGTATTTAAGCCTGAAGGTGATGACCTTCGCTTATTTCCGCCACGTTTATGAGCGTGGTATCTTTGGGTTTGTTTTGCCCCGCGGGAGCAAAAGGAACCTCTATCCACTACGCCACTACCCTGTTGAGGATAGTTGCAATACGCGTGTGCTGGTCCTTGCGAAGGACACTGTATATTATGCTGCAAAAAGCCACAATGCGAGGGGACGTTACAGTTCTGACAGCCTTGTGAAGGCATGCTTAAGTTATAGTTCTTACCCTGTGAGGGTGGAACTGAATATTGCCCCTGCGAGGGTCGTATATACGCATGTGCTGGTCCTTGCGAAGGACCACTGTATATTGTGCTGCAAAAAGCCACCCTGCGAGGGGACGTTACAGTTCTGACAGCCTTGTGAAGGCATGCTCGAGTTATTGTTCTTACCCTGCGAGGATGGAACTGAATATTGCCCCTGCGAGGGACGTATATACGCATGTGCTGGTCCTTGCGAAGGACAATGTATATTATGCTGCAAAAAGCCACCCTGCGAGGGGACGTTACAGTTCTGACAGCCTTGTGAAGGCATGCTTGAGTTATACTTGTCGTGCGAGGGACGTATAAGCCATTTACCAACTTGCGAAGTTGAGGTATTACCATAAGCCAATTTTGTAGATGTACCAGCCGATCTAGAAGCAGGCCAGAAGGCTTTTTTGATACCGCCAGCTTTTTCTAATGCAACAACTAACTGCTCAGAATTGAATAAGCTAACCTCAGATGCTGCATTAGTTATGCTGTCTCTGCGCATCTGTATAGTTTCAGCCCTGTCGAAACCTTGCTGAACTCACCAGAAGTGAAGATGTCATTCAGCTTTTGGTTTATAGTCTCGAAGTTAATTCTCTCTGGTCTCGGAGCCATGTCAAAAATGCACAAAGTTCTTTCTCCTTTTGTTTTAAAATACCGTAAGTTAACGAAGCATAGGCCCTCTCCGAGTAACTTAAGTGTTTTCGTGTGTCATAGGGTCTGATCTCCTCGTTTGCCTCGAGTTCGACGAAACCCGGACTTCGCTCCAATCCGGTTTATTAAAACCAGAATTTCTCTTAAAATGTTCAAGTAACACTCGTCTGTCTTTGGAACAGCCGGTTCTTTAAGCTTAGTTTCAACATCTAAATTATTTATAAGAATAAGTACTACCCTCCAGTTCTAAATCATCCTCCGTGAAGACGGAAAGGGCGTCTTATTAGCGGTATTCGAAAGACCTGCGACAGGTTCATCTTGTAAAATCAACGTTATTTCTTTATCTATTATGTATTCGGTATTATACTGAAAACAATTGAATTACACACACTGGAAAAGAAAAAGAATAAACAACACGCGAACGGAAAACCGTTAAATTCTGAAAATATCAACGTTGATTCACTGTATTATCAATAATTATCATTCACTAGAAACAGTTTTAATAAAAATTGTAAATTGGTAAGTATGCCAACTTTCGTCGAAAGGAAAAATATAGACGGTTGTGAAAAAGAAATATAGATAACTCACCTGCTAAGCAGCAACCGTCTCCGGCAAGGAAAAGAACGCCAATGAACAAGACCGAGCGCACGCGCTCAAAAATGCGCTCCCCTCTCTGACCTGGTGACGTCATGAGAGCGAGACAGAGCTATATAGCTAGAAACGTAAGGAAAAAAGGCACAGGAAACATGGTTCAGCCTATCTCAATAGTTTAATTATGCTTCGAATAACGGTCAAGTGGTTTAATAAACAAGATAATAGTAGGTATAACTAGTGCGACATGATTCTACAACGTGCCGCCGCAATGGCGACATTCCTTCAACACGCAGGGCTAGTGACCAGTAATCATAAAAATTATAATAAGATAAAATAATTCATAAATTGAAAAAAAAAAATTCAAACAAACTAAATAATAACCTAAATTAGGACCACTCTATGCAAAAGGCTCATTCAGGAACTTATTTTTCTATGCCATCTGGCAAAAAGGCGTTGACCAACACCTTTTTTAGGGTACCGTACCTCAAAAGGAAAAAACGGAACCCTTATAGGATCACTTCGTTGTCCGTCTGTATGTCTGTCTGTCTGTCTGTCTGTCTGTCTGTCTGTCTGTCTGTCTGTCTGTCTGTCTATCTGTCTGTCTGTCTGTCTGTCTGTCAGTCTGTCAAGACCCTTTTTCTCAGGAACGCGTGGAGGTATCACGTTGAAATTACTATCAAATGCGTAGGTCTATTATGGGCCTTTAGAGTTCTAAAAAAATCAATCTTCTAATTCAACGCAATATAAAAATACGAGTACATCCATTTATGCGATACTCGCAAGTAAATCTAAACCTATGGGGTACTTCCCGTTGACCTAGAATAATGAAATTTGTCAAGAAGTAAGGTCTCAAAGCACAAATAGAGGAAAACGTCAGAAAATTGTTAATTTGTAATTTTATCCCATAAAATAACTTTTTTTGGGATTAAAATGTTAAGAGGCCGTATATAGTAAATTTTGCCGATTTAGCTATTTAAGTACGTGATTTTGCAGACGTAATTTTACGGTTAAAATACTGTACTTCTATAAGTTTTAATGCACAACATGAAAGATCCTTTTAATTATGATCTAATGAATGAGCTACTTTTTTATTTTGTGTCGAGTTTATAAATGCGAGAATTAGGTTGTTTTAAAACATTTTTTAATACCAAATGTTTTTAATATTTTGCTTTTATTTTTAAGAAATGGATTGATTTTGAACTGAAGCTTATTTCTGTTGTTTTAATTTTATTAACGAGAATTCTAAGTAGCCGAAATCAAAAGCAATTCTTTGCCCATTTTCTTTATAGTTTGACTCAGATAAATATTTTTTTATTCAAAAATTTTATATGAAAGTAGTAAAAAGTGATTCACACATTGTTTAAACAACTTTCAAACAAATATATTGTAATTCTTCCTTACCCATTAGAAGTCAAAACAATTCGTAAATATGTGATATTCTAAACCTCTTATAGCAAAAATTCACAAAACAGTCGCCGGTTTAGGTCGATTAACCAAAATTAAATAGTAAAAATAAAAAAGTAACTCATACATTAGATCATAATTAAAATGCTCATTCTTATAGTGCATTAAAACTTATAGAAATATAGTATTATACCTGTAAAATCACGTAAATCAGCGAAATCGACAAAATTTCGTGTACGGCCTCTTATGTTTGTTTTTGGGATAAATTCTTTTCAACTACGGAACCCTTCATTGTGAGTGGTCCGACATGCACGTGGCCGGTTTTTTTTGTTCATCGTTTGTTTATTGTTCTGATCCAGTTGTTAAGTAGCTTCATGGAAAAAACTCGAGTGACGTGGCCTTTTTTTCTCGCTCGTTTCAATTTCATCTCTGCGCTACAGGTTGCATCAAGATGCTATTTTAGCAATAAATCATAACGTTTAATGAAATCAAATATCTTTATAAAACGAAAACGAGGAACCATATAGGTAGGTACGCGTGTTGAATTAATGTCGCGATTACAGCGGCACGTTGTAAATGCTACTTGTAATGAAAGGTATAAAAATAATTCAAAAAAAGGTTGGATTAGGAAGGAATAGTAGGTATAGTGACACAAATATAATCTATCTTGGTCTCTCCAATATATCTGACTCGCTGGCTTTAGCACATGGAAAGCACTTTCAAGAGACCAACTCCTGAATCATTTAATGTCTACATACTTTTCTCGAATTTGAAATCTTATCACGCTGCGTATTTTTAAACTAAGGTAGCCCGCGATATACTATAATAGCAATTTAATACAATCATTTGAACTTGGAGAGTTGTATTGATGAAATTGATGAATATAAGTCATTAAATACATATTTATTGCAGTCGGGAATCATATTTTGATCAACATACAATCTGATACTGACCCGTAAATTGCAAAAAAAACAGGAAATGATGCGATTATTACAAACATAACGCATCATCTTTAATCAAATAAGACACGTACGAAAAATACAATATATAAACTTATATTTGCAGATCACTCATCATCAGTAGAAGATACGCAACTTGAACCAGTTCATTCTCACAACAAGGCTCAAAGGCAAGATGTGACGCGCGATGGGATGCACTTGCTAAACGAACAATAGGAGAAAGAAAACGGTGACTTTCAAACTTGAATTACTTTGATATCGTGTGTTACCTCCTAGAGACGAAACAGTAGCAATAATAACCATCAAACCATGAACAGTACAACATATAAAAAGCGTGCAGGCACGTCGGGCATCCAGGGACAGCTGTATGAGACTAAGTTAATTAGTCTAATAAATTTTAGAATGATACATGACGATAATGTTGATCAGTTTAGTTTGGCCACCAATAGAGATGACGTAGGTGCCTTCGATGATATTTGTTTTAAAGCAAAAATAAAGGGGTTTAAGAAACCAGTCACTGTGTTTATTCAAGCCAAGCACAGAGAGAATGATAAACATCTAACGTTTACTAGAGAAAAGGATTTGGCTAAATATTTTGATAGTTACTTGGAAATTAGATGCGCTTTTGAACCGAGCAGTAAAGACATGATTTTTGGAGGAAAGTTTGATGAAACTGAATGCTTTTTTGTTATGTATACTACAGCGAAAAACGATTCCAATAACAAAATATATGAAGGAAGTTTTGCTGACTATTTGAATGAACTCATAGGGACAGGCGGTTCATACACACAACCATCATATACAGGTAAAAGCTTGGACTTTTTATGTAAAATAGTTATGAAAGAAGAAATCACAACACTAGCTAAACAGTTGGCGAAGTTTATTTGTGATGAATCTGATAGTGTAATGTCGATGAATAATGATCTTATATTGCGCTATCATGTCATTCTAGCGCACAACGTTTTAAACATTTCGGTAATCCAACCTGAAGGACATCGGATTGCCAGCTTCAGACAAGACTTCTTTACAACCAACGAAGAATTTCTTGTGCTATTCAAAAACATATTGTGCTTAAAGGTTCTCAAAAAGCGAAAGTCGGAAGAGACCAATATACAGAGTTTATTGTTGAAGTTCTTTAGCGAACCCTCTGAAGTAACGACACTAAGCAAACTGATAGGAAGTGTTCTTACCTATAAAAACAGCAAGCTTGAGTTTGTTGGCAAATCGATGTCAGACGATCTAAAGAGACAGCTAGACAAAGCAAATGTCTCTCAATCGACTGTCTACGAAGCAGCAGAACTGGCTGCTAAAGAGTATTTACTATCTCTGAAGCTTAAAGTCCCAGCTTTCTTCGGCAACAAAGATTTAGCTATGAGAGGCAAACCTGAGAAAATTGAAACGAGATTAAATCACTTAACATCTAAAATCATAAAAATAATAGAACAATCGAATCCAAATAACATCGTCACTATAGATGAGTCTCTGGGAGATGGGTTTCTGCAGTTAAATGGAGGCATAGCTTCTGCTGTTGGCAACATACTCGTTTTTGATGAAAGTTCAAAACTGTTGAAGTTTACAGACAACTGTGAATCACTCGGCAATCTTGCCAAAACATGTTATGAATCATTACAGAGTAAAATCGAAAATTTGCACGAATATAAATTTGATGTGAAAGTTAAAAAGTTTCCAAAACTTTCATTTGAGCGAGCAGAATACGACGTGAGTTTGGTGAAAGATTTCTATAACAAATTACTGTTTTTCACTAACCAAGCTGATCAGAAGGGCGTAGAGGAAATTTTGAGAGAAGAAATAAAAGATCATCCGTGCAACGATGTCAACAACTTTAGAGTTCGCTCTGACGTTATATTTCTGAAATATCATGATGAAATACAAAAACTGTGGATGACGCCTAAAGTAGGATCATATCTTACAAAGCATAGCAAAATATACGAGAATGTAGCAACTAATGCCATGAGTGAGTCATTAATGGGTGTTTTAAACTTAATGCATAACATTAAGTATACATTAGACTATACATTTAATGAAAACGCTATAAAACGATTCAAGTTTAATGACCAGATTATAGGAAATGTCATTGCTACAGAAAACTGTGAGTTGACAGTTAATAAGGTGGAACAATATCTAGGAAATAAAGATCGTGTTGTTTTAGGCTTGGAGTTTATATTCAAACTGCCCTTGAAGAACCACAACACTTTATGTAAAGAACTGAAGGGCACAACTAAGGATAAAACACTTATAATTGTTTGTAATAATTTTCGAGATTCTGAAAATTCTGGTAGAAGACTTGAAAGTATTGCGAAAGCTATTGACGGCAAGCAAATAATTATTATTACGAACAAGATTTCAGTTGATATTATGACTCAATATTTCTCTCAAGGAAGAAATGTATTGAACGATGAAAGAACTGTTTTCACCGACTTGAGTGCTGAATCGCAGAAGAAGTTCTTAGCGAATTCTAAAATAAAAGTTCAAGGTGAAGTCGTAAGCTTGGTTGATATAATCGGAGATGATGAGTCTGTGCGACTTATTAGCGAAGATGTTTTTACGAAACTTATCAATAACGAAACTATCGAAATTGGTGATATGGCTGTTTATAATAATTATGAACAGCAATTTTACATTGACAGACGGGTCAGTCGCACCAAATATTTTGAAGACGATAAGTTTGATGATGTCAAAGACAAGGTTTTAGAAACGTTTTACGATTTAGAAGACGACGTTGTACTTATGACGGGAGCACCGGGAATGGGTAAGTCAACTCTTCTTACTCACTTGTCAAGTAAAACAAAGGAACTCGATCCTAAAGTTTGGATTGTGAGAATAAATGTACAAAAGTACGCGAGAACGGTCAAAAACTTAAATGAATGGCAGACAGAAAATACAGACATCAATACTTCGGAAAGTTTTAAGTTTATGTGTCAAGCTGCACTCGGCGAGGAATACGATAAACGACAGAAAGAAGAAAAAAAGGAAGAGGATGAAGTATTAATTAAACTGGAAGATCCAACCAATGGAACTGTTTCCCTAATGAAATGTTCAGGTGGCAAAACAACAGTATTTCAGTTGCAAATGTTCCTACATTTTTACAACACAGGAAAACTGATATTTCTTTTCGATGGCTTGGATGAAATAGAGATTTTATCAAAGATTGAGTTTGAAACAGCAGTTTTATCATTACTGAAGTTTATCAGGAGTAATACTCGCATAAAGCATAAAGTCTGGATCACAAGCTGTTCCTTGGACATCATTAGCAGAGAGTTCGGGCGACCGTACAGACTACAAAACTTTTCTCCCCTTGAACAGGATATATACTTAAGCACATTATGGAAGTTCAACATACAACTTAAGGATGATTCGTTCCTAGAATCCATGGAAACAAATGCATTAGGTATATCCGGTAATATTGGCCCAAACTCCAGATCTAACGAAGACTTGAGAGGATACGCGATGTTTTTGGAATTTTTAAAAATGGAGTCAGCGTCTGCTGGCATTGATTTTCCGTATGATAAATATTATAATCATTTTCTAAGGAGCTTGGGCCTTCGTGAAAGAAGATGCTTATGCTTTCCAGACTACATTACGCCATATGATCTGAAGGCATTAGCAGAAAATTTTAAAAGAATGTTATTTTGTCATTGCCCATTTGGCCAAATGGCCCGGAATAAAGAAATTTTTGAAGCTTTTGAACTTAAATACAACTTCCCTTGGAAACGAAAAATGCCCAAGTAACGTTTAACTTGTGAAGAAAAATTGCTAACGATTGCTTAGTTATGATGGTTACATTCCATGAAGAAGTACTGAAGAAGCAATACACTACTCAGGCTATGCAAACAAAATTGCTTATGTGCACGAGCATAACTGAATAAATGCAAGCAAACCTTAAGTTAAACTAATAGACATTACTTTATTCATTACATTTTTTGATGGGTTTTAAGTATTTCGAAAAAATTGCATAATGACCTCATTATGTGGATCATCTATGCTACTACCGATACAAAGGCAGAGTGCGAATTTTGTGAGTTTGTGTATATGCGGAGGGCCGTTTTCTCTGGAACCACCAACTATTTGAAAAATTCTTTCACCATTTAAAAGGTTTATTTATTATTATAGATACCGGGGTGGGCTGCTAGATATTTAATATAAAGATTATCAATCTAAAAACAAAATAATAAAAAAAAAATACTCAATGCATAGATTTATAGGTAGCGTCCAATACTGCAACACTTAACTAATAGCGTCCAAAATCCAAACATCGCAAACAAACACCGAATTCAGTCGGTCTTCGCCCCGCGGATACACTCAACGCAAGGACGGACTGACGAATCTGATGATTGTCTCTTCAAGCCTTTACGGCGGAGCAGAGCTTCAACTAAACGTTTTAGCAGCAAAGAAAACGGCATAAACAATACGTAAACAATTCAGAGCACCAATTACAAAACGTATCAACCATTTTCTTTTGACAATTTTGAATTTTGACATATTTTGTGATTTTTGACAATCGATAAATTAAATCGATAAACGAAAATCAAACATTTGCCCGTAATTTAAGTCTTTAAAATTAAATTAAAATAAAGAAAATAAATTAGAAATTAAAATAATAATTTTCAACAACTTTGTAGTCTTAAGTCGTTTCGTAGCGACATCTAGTATGTGCTATGTGAATTATTTGCCTTAAATTTAAACAACACAATTAATAGATGGCGCACCTAAAAAAATACAGTGGTGAGCGCACACCAGCATTGGATCTATGAAAGCCGGTAGCAAAAAGCCGCCTGGTGCGCACCTCCCGTCCATGTACTGTTCGAGGAACCAGGTAACACAAACCAGTCACCAAGGCAATAAGTAATAGGTAATACGGGCTGGTATCCGCAACTCCACGTCAATGCGCGGATTTTGCGTATGGGTGGGAATCGATTATTCGATCCACCTACATATATACAGCTCCTCAAAGAAGGCCTGCAGCGCCTTGATATTACTGACAACCTCACGGAGGGTACCTGGGTTACCGAAGTACTTTGTCCTGTATGCGGCGACCACCGGGCAGTTTAGAAGCACATGAGCTTCTGTCTCGTCGTCCTCCATGAGGTAGAAGGCGATAAGTATTATAATAGTGATGTTTAGTTTTAAGGTTTCTTGCATTGTACTATTGTTTTTGTGTTACATGTAAGAAAATGATTCACTGTTTAATAATTGTCATTAAAAAAGTATTTTTTTTAAGGAATTTCTTTTATTTTTAGAAATATCACAACACTGAAATCTTACGTCCATTTTGCAAGAAGGACTTAAGTAACAAAATATGTTTTTGCAAGAAAGAACCAACCGGGTTTTTAACAATTTACTTTTACTTTACTTTATAAAACGTATAAATCTGATATTCCTAGATAGGCTACAGTATCCCACATAAGGTTAACCAGTACTCATTCATTAATATACTATGTATGTATTTTGCACACTCTGTTTACAAAAGTATCGTTTTCTCGAAACCATTGGTGGTTGGTGGGTGGTTGGCGGCACCCTAGTTGCGTAACACATTATCGATCGGAGTTGGTTTCATTTTGAAACAAATTGCTAATCCATTGCTTTATATGTTCGAAAAGTTTATCTGCTCGACAACGTAAATAACGCAATGCATGTTATTGAACTGTCAAAATGAAACCAACTCCGATTGATAATGTGTTACGCAATTAGAGTGCTGCTATGGGTTGGTCATTGTTTGCAGAAATGGGTCCATTAATATAGTCGACGTTCTTGAGGTGTCCAAACGAATGCGAAAATACCTCAAAGTAAAAATCCATTTGCCCGTGTATTCTCAAGGATCAACATAAATACGGATTCAAATACAAACTCACACAATTGTATAGATACCTACTCTTTCGATACCCTTTTAACACTTTTATTGGCTTCGCCGTAGCTGAGACAAAATGATATGACAATAAAAACGCAAACTTGAGTTTGTCAAGCTCAGTGGCCGCGGTGATGGAGCCTGCCATCTGGCGGACGAGTTTGAAACTATTTTCCTATTCTCCAATCCATTGACCTATTTTGCCAGCAGATTTTTGTAATTTTGGATTTTTTAATGTTATTTATTTAATTTATTTTTTGATTTTTAATAAAAATAAAAAATCTGCCTAGCCTTTTCCCAACTATGTTGCGGTCGGCTTCCAGTCTAACCGGATGCAGCTGAACACCTGTATTTTACATGGAGCGACTGCCTATCTGACCTCCACAACCCAGTAACTGGGAAATACGATACACTTTGGTAAGACTGGTTGTCAGAGTTTCGGGCTTCTGACGACCCACAACGACTGTCAAAGATCCACTAATGACAGCCGGGACCAACGGCTTAACGTGCTTTCCGAGGCACGGAGAAATGTCGATATGTAAAGACGGTCACCCATCCACGGACCAACCGTGGCAAGCATAGCTTAACCAGATGGATCAACCCGTGCAGGTATTATTATTTAACGACGAGCTCCTCCATATTGCGCAATACAAATAATACGCAAACAAAACAACGCAATAAATACATATTTAAATATAAATAATTCAGATCGGAATTATTTGCATGGCAATATCAAGTTTTAAAATGGATTGAAAACTGTGACAACACTGTTGGTGAATGAATCATTTATTCATAAACACATTGGTTAAATACGATGATAAAACGTTAGCCACACACGAAGTATTCGGTATCTTTAATAACAACAGTTTCGTGAATTATTGAGTGCTCTCTTATAATATTAGAGGATATTGGACGACTGACTGTAATATATAGAAAATAGGTAAGTAATGAGTTTCATCAATAAAATACTGACAGGCGATAAATTGACGTTATCATTAGTAAACATAACACGCCGCGCCGCCCGCGCCGCCGGTATTGCCCGATAGGTTACGTCACTGTTCTATTAATAAACTTCTGTGCAGTGCGACATGAGCCTACATGTTGCCTGTAAAATAAGGTGTCAAAAATCGATCAATTCTAGCACATTTCATGCTATAGTCCCACCATCTTATCTGTTCAGTTGACAGAGTCGCTAGTGGAGAATTTGGTATTGCCATTTAAGAAATTCACCAAGAAAAAAGGGAATTAAAAGTCAAGGGGCAGTCTTTCAAGTCAGTCTGTAAACATCGTAAGAATATGATACAATAATAACAAACTACAATATCAATTATATAAGTCTAGCTAACACGGTGAAGATATAGCTATGAATCATATTAGGTAAGTAAATAAATAAAATAAAAAGTGCAAAATAATAAGATTTTATTCATATTTTGTAAAAATAATTGTGGTCATGGTCCCTGAGTTCGAGCGGCTGCACTCCAGAAATTCCGGTCGAAGTCATGCTCTCGAGCCATATACTGATTCCCACAATTCATCTTCCGAGTCACTCGAATCGCTTTCACTGTCACTGTGTAATTGAATTATAAAAGGTTCATCTAAATACGCATCTTTTTGTCTGTATTCATTTTAAATTTTTTTCACATGATCGCAATGGTTTTTCCCATAGAAATATCCCACCACCTGTGTAATTTTGCGGAATCCATCTTCAATTAATTGAGGCATTTGTGCACTTGATTTCCCAACATTCTTCTCTGCTACATTCCTCTTCATCGAGCTCCATATCATTTCAATTGGATTTAAATCGCAATGATAAGGAGGCAATCGAAGAATGTCATGACCATGACTTTTGAATAAATTGTCAATTTCATATTCAGGAGTTGGTTTATTTCTTTTTATTAACTCGTAAAGCTGAGGCTTTGTCATTTGTTCGTAAAACTCCACCCTGTTTTCTAACAGCCACTTTTGCATATCAGCCTTAGTGTGGTTTGAGTTAGGGCACCTATTTACGCAAATACTGTGATATGGCGCATTATCCATCACAATAAGCGTGGGTTCACGCAGATTTGGCAGTAATTTTTCAAGAACCCATTTATTGAAATTACTATTGTTCATCTCGTCGTGATAGTCACTTTTTGTGTTTGATTTAAAAACGACAAGGGCATTCTCCACAAAACCTTCTTGTCCACCTGCATGCACAATGATCCACCTGTTCCCTTTCGAAACTGGTTCCAAATCGCCGTAAACTTCAGGACCTTGCCAACATTTTCCAGTTGAGTGAGACGAATGTATGTAGGTTTCATCTAAATAAACAACAGGCTTTTTTTCTCCACGCTCATTTTCCTTAATTTTATGTAGATAGGCTGCCCTCCATGCCACTACGTCATTACGTTCACACAGCACTTTTCTATTCGATTTCGTTTTTTTAAAGCGAAATCCTATTTTGTGGAGCAATTTCGAAGTGTTTCGCGTTTTGCTTGGAAATTAATGTCTTCCCTAATAACATTCAGTAATTTCGGTAAGGTTGGAATTTATTTTCTTACAGAATAAAATTCATGTATTTTTCTTCTTATAACACCAATGTCAAAATCATCAACTTCTAGTTTCCCTGTTTTCCTTTCCCTTTTCTTGCCAGGGGTAGATATTTTAGAATTAGTTTCTTCAGCCTGCTTCTCTTCATTGATTAGTTTGTAGACAAATCGTTCGGAAACAGCTGTAACGATAAATAAACATTTCATAGGTTTAACCTTAGACGAACAACTTTAACATATAATACCGCAATCGCTCTTAGAAAATTATGATTAGGTACATAACAAAAGTATCTACTTTCAGTTTGTTTTCGATATATGAGGATAATTATAAATAAATCGCCACCAAAACATACTTAGGTGGCAATTTTATTTAGACATGTTAAGCTTATTTTAGATTTTTAAATAAAATAAGTGTTATTTTAATAATAATAGGTGATTAAATTTATCCATATCTGGCAGCACTGACCTGTCGCAGCAGCAACGCGTTCATTTAGCTTTTCGAATGGTATTATTGGAGCTTGGACGCGTTTTTCTTCTCTCATAAAAGATAAAACTTTTAAAAGCCGTGCATCACTTTTAAGAGGTTTCGGCATTTTATTTGTAGTTTTCACTAATAAATCAAACAAAAATACGGGAGCACTCGCACTAGACAGAAACTGACAGCGGAATGATGTTTTCAAAATGGCGGATGACTAGGCCGCAGTTCCAATTTTGCCCACCTGAACAGCTAAGTTGGTGGCACTATAGTTCTATATTTCCTTACGCACTTCCTAACGGACCTATTTCTAACCGAATTCAAAAAAGGTGGAGGTTATTTTTTGTCTGTATTATCGATATCTTCTTTGTTAACTGATTTGGATGATTCTTTTTTGTTTGGAAAATTATTCTCTGGGGTTGGTCCTGTTTAACTTGGTGAAGATTTGATGAATGTCTTTGTCTTTGTTTTTTGACAAAGGAACTCCTCAATAATAAACCTATCGGTGGTCAAGAGACAGACTCAATTAACCGATCATGGACTTGAAAGATATCCCATAAAACTCCTCAACGAGGAACAGTACGTTATATTGTGAATGCGTAATCGTAGGGGCTATTAAATAAAGTTGCTGAGCATGTACCTACACGAATTTGTGAAACCAATTATTAAAAATGTTACAAAAAACACAACCGACTTCCAAAAATAAAACACAACAACGTGCAAAATAACTTTAGTTGCGGAAGTCGGTGTCTTTGGTTTTGTTTAATTTCTTACCGACTTCCGAAAATAAAGTTATTTTGCACTTTGTAGTGTATTCTGGAAGTCAGTTATATTTTTTATAATAAAGTTTTTTCAGTTATGCAGTTAGATAGTAACTATCAAGAGTTTAGAATAAAGCACGGAATAGAAGGCATAGTGACACAAAATTTTCTGACTCGCACATGGAAAGCCCTTTCAAGAGACCAACTCCTGAACCCTTCTTTTGTGGATGGGAAATAACCAAATGACTTCTCCCGCTCTGGGCGGAGCGGGAGGGTGTGTCAGACTGTTAATAATTGTAACCCACCGTGTTCTTTCAATTGCCTGTGCCAGGGCCACGGTATCTCTTTAGTACAACCCGCGACCCCGGCGGCATCGGCCCTATCGGACCCCATCACTGCTGACATCTCTTTGAGGCGCGCGTGGAACACAACGCGCTGTCGACCCGGGCCTGGTCCATACCGGACGGTGAACTACCCATTCATCGCAGTCCGCAAGCCGCCCAGGGCGTCTCCTGCAGCGACTAAGCGCGGAGGGCGCAAAGGTTGCCTCTCCGTAAGCGATCCGCCTCCTCCTTCGCGAGCATTACTCGTATTTCTTCGCAAAAGGAGGTGACGGGCTCCCAATGCACTCTCGCTCCGTATCATGGCCTGGACCAGGTTGGGACGTGAGAGATCGCCGCCACCAATCGCCTCCGCGAGAACACGGCGGTGTTTTGTCCAAGCCGGGCAGACCTCCACTGTATGCTCCACTGTGTCCTCCGGGCGATCCACACAATGGTGCCAGGCGTTTCCTCCCACCTTATCAGGAACTGGAACCTCCCGAAACAACCGTGCCCGGTGAGGACCTACGTCAGGCGGAAGGTGAGGACGCCGTGGCACCTCTCCAACCCCTCGTCAAAAAGGGGGCTTATCGCCGCAATTGTGGCGTGCCCTGCACTGGGTGGCGACAATCGCACTCTCCATATCGCCATGAGATCCCGCCGGAAACTCCTGAACCCTAACATTTAAATGTATATAGTCTATATTTTATCGAATTCGATAACTTAGTACGCTATATGTAACTCTTTAAATCACATTTTTAGGTAAACAAAGATTTTGTTTTTTTTTAATATTTTTTCTCGTAGTTTATTTACTTATTATTTATTTAATAAGGCACCAAGGCAATACACATCACAAACACATAAAATTAATTCATCATTAAAATAAAATACATTAAAAGTCAGTAAAAATTATCATTTCAGTAGCTTAGAAAAGAAATCTTAGACGACGAGCAATAGGTAGCTCGCCGTCCGGTATGGACCAGGCCCGAGTCGACGGCGCGCTGTGTTCCACGCGCGCCTCAAAGAGATGTCAGCAATGATGGGGTCCGATAGGGCCGATGGCGCCAGGGTCGCGGGTTTTTCTAAAGAGATAGCGTGGCCCTGGCACAGGCAACTGAAGGAACACGGGTAGGTTTTAGTCAGTAAAAGCCTGACACGCCCTCCCGCTCCGCCCAGAGCGGGAGAAGTCATTTGATGATTTCCCATCCAAAAAAAAAAGGTTAGCCCGCGATATTCTTCTAATTTATTAACCGACTTCAAAAAGAGGAGGTTCTCAATTCGTCGGAACCTTTTTATTTTTTTTATGTATGTTCCACGATTACTCGAAGATGGCTGGACCGATTTGGATTTTTTTTGTTTTATTCGAGAGCGTATACATCACAGTTGGTCCCATATAAAATTGATTAACTTTGCTTGAGTAGTTTTTGAGTTAGCTTCAATAATACGTATTTTTTCCCCAATTTTATATGGATGATGTTCTAGTTTGTTTTGCAGATAGTGGTATTAGAATTTGTGTGGGGTAGGTACACAACTAAAAAGTGAAAAATAAAAACTTTTTTACAAAAAAATAACTTTAATTTCGGAAGTCGGTGGCAAAAAACGAAAATACATTTAACTAGACACCGACTTCCGAAATTAAAGTTATTTTTCACTTTGTAGTGTTGTTTTTGGAAGTCGGTTGTATTTTTTTGTAAAAAAGATTTTGTCATGTTTTGTTTGTTTAGAGAGTTCTCTTGATGATTTTAGCGACTACATTCAGTAAAATCATATTTGTTACGGTCACAAATTATATAACGATAAACACGCAACCTGATACTGCCCCGTTCATTGTAAAAAAAAACGTGAAATTAAAATAAACTTCACGAGCTAACTTAGCGCATCCCCATTACGAATTAAGACACGGAACGAAAAATACAATATAAACTTATATTTGCAGATCACTAATCATCAGCAGAAGACACACAACTTAAACCAGTTAATTTATAAGGAGGCTCGTAGGCGAGATGTGACGCGCGATGGGATGTACTGGCTAAACTACCAATAGGAGGAAGAAAGCGGTGACATTAATACTTTAATTACTTTGATATCGTGTGTTACGTCCTAGTGACGAAACAGAAACAATTACCATCAAACCATGGAGAGTGGAATGTATAAAAAGCGTGCAGGCACAGCGGGCATCCAGGGACAGCTGTATGAGACTAAATTAATTAGTCTCATATATTTTAGAATGATACATGACGATAGTGTTGATCAGTTTAGTTTGGCCACCAATAGAGATGACGTAGGTGCCTTCGATGATATTTGTTTTAAAGCAGGAATAAAGGGGTTTGAGAAACCAGTCACTGTGTTTATTCAAGCCAAGCACAGAGAGAATGATAAACTTCTAACGTTTACTAGTAAAACTGATTTGGCTAAATATTTTGAAAGTTACTTGGAAATTAGACGCGCTTTTGAACCGAGTAGTACAGATATGATTTTTAAAGGAAAGTTTGATGAAACTGAATGCTTTTTCGTTATGTATACTACAGCGAAGGACGATCCCAATAACAAAAAATATGAAGGTAGTTTAGCTGACTATTTGAACGAACTCATAGGGACAGGCGGTTCATACTCACAGCCATCATATACAGATGAAAGCTTGGACTTTTTATGTAAAATAATTATAAAAGAAGAAATCACAACACTAGCTGAACAGTTAGCGAAGTTTATTTGTGATGAATCTGATAGCGTAATGTCGATGAATAATGATCTTATATTGCGCTACCATGTCATTTTAGCACACAATGTTGTACATGTTACTGATATTCAACCTGAAGGACATCGGATTGCCAGCTTCAAACAAGACTTCTTTACAACCAACGAAGACTTTCTTGTGCTGTTCAAAAACATATTGTGCTTAGAGGTTCTCAAAAAGCGAAAGTCGGAGGAGACCGATGTACAGAGTTTATTGTTAAAGTACCTTAGTGAACCTTCTGAAGTAAAGACACTAAGTAAACTGCTAGGAAGTGTCCTTATTTATAAAAACAGCAAGCTTGAATTTGTTGGACAATCGATAACAGACGATCTAAAGCGACAGCTTGACAAAGCAAAAGTCTCTCAATCAACTGTCTATGAAGCAGCAGAACTGGCTGTCAAAGAGTATTTACTAACTCTGAATATTAAAGTTCCAGGTTTCTTTGGCAACAAAGATTTAGCGATAAGAGGCAAACCTGAGAAAATTGAAAAGAGATTAAACTACTTAACACCAAAAATCATAGAATTATTAGAAAAATCGAATCCCAATAACATCGTCACTATAGATGAGTCTCTGGGAGATGGGTTTCTGCAGTTAAATGGAGGCATAGCTTCTGCTGTCGGCAACATACTCGTTTTTGATGAACGTTCAAAACTGTTGAAGTTTACAGACAACTGTGAATCACTAGGCAATCTTGCCAGAACATGGTATGAATCGTTGAAGTGTAAAATCGAAAATTTGCACAAATATAAATTTGATGTAAAAGTTAAAAAATTTCCAAAACTTTCATTCAAACGAGCAGAATACGACGTGAGTTTGGTGAGAGATTTCTATGACAAGTTACTGTTCTACACTAACCAAGCTGATCAGAATGGCGTAGAGGAAATTTTGAGAGGAGAAATAGAGGATCACCCGTGCAGTGACGTAAACAACTTTAGAGTTCGATCTGACGTGATATTTCTAAAATATCACAATGAAATACAGACTCTGTGGATGATGCCTAAAAAGGGATCATATCTTACAAAGGAAAGCAATATATATGAGAAAGCAGTAACTGATGCCATGAGTGAGCCACTAATGGGTGTTTTAAACATAATGCATAAGATTAAGTATAAAGACTATACATTTAATGAAAACGCTTTAAAACCATTCAAATTGCATGACCAGATTATAGGGACTGTTATTGTTACAGGGAATTGTGAGTTAACAGTTGCAAAGGTGGAACAATATCTAGGAAATAAAAACCGTGTTGTGTTAGACTTGGAGAACATTTTCAAACTGTCCTTGAAGAACCACAACACTTTATGTAAAGAATTGAAAAACACAACCGAGGAGAACATACTCATTATTGTTTGCCATAATTTTCAAAAATCTAGAAATTCTAGTCTGGAAAATATTGCGACAGCTGTTGAAGGCAAGCAAATAATAATCATTACGAAAGAAAATTCAGTTGCCATTATGACTCAATATTTCTCACAAGCAAGTAATGTATTGAAAGATGAAAGAAGTGTTTTCACCGACTTGAGTGCTGAATCGCAGAAGAAGTTATTAGCGACTTCTAAAATAAAAGTTCAAGGTGAAGACATTGGATTAGATATAATCGGAGATGATGAGTCTGTGCAACTTATTGACGAAGATGTTTTTGGTAAACTTATCAATAACGAAACTATTGAAATTGGTGATACGCCTATTTATAATAATTACGAAAAACAGTTTTATATTGATAGAAGGGTCAGTCGCACCAAAAAGCATAAAGACGATTATTTTCCTGATGTCAAAGACAAGGTTTTACAAACGTTTTACGATTTAGAAGACAGGGTTGTACTTATAACAGGAGAACTGGGAATGGGTAAGTCAACTCTACTTACTCATTTATCACTTAAGACAAAGGAACTCCATCCTGAAGTTTGGATTTTGAGAATAAACATACAGGAGCATGAGAAAATGGTCAGAATATTAAATGATAATGATACATTTAATACTTCTGAATTTTTTAAGTTTATTTGTCAAGTTGCACTCGGCGAGGAATACGATAAACGACAGAAAGAAGAATGGAGAAAGGAAGATAGTGAATTAACAATTGAGTTGAAAGATTATCTAACTGGAAATGTTTTCCAAATGAAATGTTTAGGTGGTAAATCAAAAGTATTTCAGTTGAAAATTTTCCTACATTATTTGAACACAGGAAAACTAATATTTCTTTTTGATGGCTTGGATGAAATAAAGATTTCATCAAAGTGGCAGTTTGAAACAGCAGTGTTATCATTACAGTCGTTAGTCGGGAGTATTTCTCGCAAGCATAAAGTCTGGATCACAAGCAGATCCCTGAACATCATTGAACAAGAGTTGGGACCATCGTACAAACTAGAAAACTTTTCTCGCCCTGAACAGGACACGTACTTAAACACGCTATGGAAGTTCAACATACAACTTAAAAGTCTTTATTTTAAGGAAATCCTGGAACATGATTGTTTTGCAGATAATATGCACTTTTTTTTGTCATTAAACCACAACAAAATCGAATACTTAAGAGGATACGCGCTGTTTTTGGATTTTTTTAAAATGCAGTCATCGGCTGCTGGCATTGATTTTCCGTATGATAAATATTATAATAAATTTATGATGAGCTTTTGCCTTTCCGATTGCACAATCTCATGTTTTCCAGATGACACAATGCCATGGGATTTGAGCGCATTAGCTCAAAGATTCAAACATAACTTTGAAAACATGCGGGAAAAATTTTTTCCTCTCTGGCAATTGCATCCAGCTGGGAGGGAGGAATGTCGCGTGCAGACGACAAACATTTAGTTAAGATTAATGCCTACATCTCCCATCTATGTTATTTCGGGTACGTATTAAAATCCCGAAATTTCATAATACCTATGACTGAAATACCGACGACGTCCAAAACAACGAAATTCAAAATACCAAAAGTATTAAATGTCGATAGCCGTTATATCGAAACATAAAATGCCGATGGCCAAATGCCCGAAAGGATGAAACTCCGAAGCCGAAGGGACGAAATCCCGAATGGGCAAAATACCGATGGATGAAATCCCAAAGAGCGGCGACGTAGTTCCCGCGATTACTCATAGATGGCACTACAACTCAGTTATGACGGTGGGTATTCTGATTAACATGTTTCAATATTTTTTTATAGCGGGGGTAGATCTCGAAAAATTATTTTATTCCTTAATGTTTTATTCATTCGTAGTTACTGTTAGGGGATCCTGCCGTTTTGCCGAAAAGATTTTGACAAAATTTCACTACCCAAACAAATTTTAGCAATCTTTTTTTATACCAATGCAATATTTGAAATGATTTGAGTACGCACATTTTCATTTGGTCAAATTTGTACTTGGCAGAATATAACCAAGGAAGGATTATGTCATGAACGCATTTGGTCTTTAATCAAATGTTTTATTACCGCAAACAATCTATAAACAATAAACTTTTGGTCAAATAATTTGTTATGACAAAAAATATATAGGTTAGGTTAGGTTAAAACTGTTCCTCCTACGCACGAGCCGCGCGAGCGAAGCGAGCGGTTCCGCGGTACCGGCCAGCAAGTGCCAGAAACGACCTGCTTTTATAGAAAAAAAATGTGGAATAAAACAGATTATTTTTAACAGGCTATCAAGAACCGAACTAGTTAAATGAGGTTAATTATAAAAAAAAAAAGGTTTGGTTATGTTAGGTTAAAACCGTGACCAGAAACGACTAGATTATATAGAAAAAAAAATGTGAAAACAGATTATTTTTAGCAGGCTATCAAGAACCGAACTAGTTAGACGAGGTTAATTATTTAAAAAAAATGGTTAGGTTCGGTTAGGTTAAAACTGTGACCTCCTACGCACGAGCCGAGCGAGCGAAGCGACCGGTGCCGCGGCAGCGGCCGGTGAGTGCCAGATACGACTAGATTATATAGAAAAAAAAATATGGAATAAAAATGTTATTGGTATCATACATACCTATTATGTTAAGTTTCTTTTTGTCATTGTCTTAGAGATTTTAGCCTTTGGGATGTAATTTCGGGATTTTAAACAGCGGGATATGGATCTTCGAGATTTTAAGCTTTCGGGCAAATGAACTTTCGTGATTTAAAACTTTCGACCAAACAATCATTCGGCATTTAATTTTTCGGGATATCGTCCATAGGTATTTTAAAATACGGACTTTTAATTTTCGGTATTGTAATACGTACCCATTATTTCATTATTATTATTATTTTAAGCTACTTTGACATATCTCGGGACCCTGGGGTCCTGAATCTTTGGAAGGCGTACGAGGAGCCGAAGCTATCTCGCAGAGGCCCGTTAGACGCTTTTAATGAAATGAGGCACCAACCCTGTACGCACTAATATTATATACAAGTGTAAACAAAGATATTGGAATATGTGTTGGGATGGCTAAAGTGGACTGTTTAGTGTCTACCTACTCGTACAACTATGAAAGGACTGTGATGGCCCCTGCTTGATCTATACTATAATATACACGGGAAAAATGGCAGGGTTTTTTTGTGGATGGGAAATCATCAAATGACTTCTCCCGCTCTGGGCGGGGCTGGAGGGCGTGTCAGACTTTTATTGACTTAAACCCACCCGTGTTCCTTCAGTTGCCTGTGCCAGGGCCACGGTATCTCTTTCGAATAACCCACGACCCCGGTGGCATCGGCCCTATCGGACCCCACCACTGCTGACATCTTTTTGAGGCGTAGAGATATGGCGGTGGGGTTTATTATTTTGTAGGTATTAGTTAGTTATATCCGTGAATTCGGCCTGTTGGCGGGTTGTTTTACAACCCTAAAACAGGCTCTGACGGAAGAATGGGAGAATATACCCTCCCCAACGTCGCCTCCGAAACGTTGTCTTCATTATGCCAAGCCGGCTCAAAGCTGTAACCAGAACCCGAGGAGGCATTACCAGTTATTTAAATGTAAATAAGGCGTAAAACATACTTATTAAAATGTTGTTTGAGTTTTTTGCCACTATGTTAAAAATGGCTATTTTTTTAATTTTATCTTTTTTAAGGTAAAAACATAATACCTATAATTTCAAAGAAATTTGATGAACTTTGCTATAAAACAATTTTGTTTCAAAACTATGACTTCTATAGTTTAGGAGAAATTGCAATTGTATTGGCAAATGTCCACAAAATTTGTTTTGTAAATATTAATCGAAGGTAGATATCCTAAGTACCTATTGTTATTTAAAATAAAATGTATGCAATTAACAGTTTATTAATTTTGGTCCTGTAGGGTTTGCCGTCCAAATGTTTGGGTATCCGTTGATTATTTACGTTGGGCGTTGGTCGCCAATGTAGGGTTGCTGGTTGTGTAAATAAAGCCCCGTTGAACTTGATGATAATTTATTGGCAACTTTAACTTAAATTATGTTACACGTTACAATAATTGATTTACCATGTGGCACTTAGGGTTCTAAGTGAAGGAATGAAAGGGACTGCGGGGCTATCGCCAATCAAACCTTCCCTAGCTGACTAGTTCCTGAAGACTGCGGGGCTATCGAACAGGAACCAGGCTTACTTAGGAAACAGAGAAGGCTGCGGGGCTACCGAACTCTGAACCTCTAGCTAGTGAATGACGATTTGTTCGTTTTTTTTATTCGTTTTTGTGAGTGACATCTCGCAGTTGACCACTGGGGGTTGAGACTGCTTAACCGAGGAGCGTTTCCTGTGGGTGCTTTAAGCGAAATTAAATCCTCCGGCCAGGGCTTACAAACTAAGGTAAAATATTAGGCGACTGAGCGTCGCTAATAATAGAGCAGCCAGACGAGGTAGGCTGGATCATGATGGTTCATGGGGGGTTAAGTGCTACAGGCTCAGCTTCACCGAGTAGGGGTTGGGGGGGGGGGGGGGGGGGAGCGGTTACGATTGCGACCTCGGCGGCGAGGTCGGAATGTATTTGTTATCTTCGAATCTATGAAGCCGCTCACCGTAGTGCTTTACATAAATTATACTAGATGGCGCTGTATGTTTGTTACAGTCCTAGTATTTGTGACTTCGAGATGCAGTTTTATGAACGTAATCCAGCAATGCACATGTAAGCGGGCACGCCCTTTATGCCTCCTCCAGGCATTAAATTTCATCACATATAAAATTCTATTTACGTTTTTATTTCTGCTTGAGTTTTTTTTTGTTTTTGGTATTTTGGCGTATGCTATCTAGCTGACATACGACGCATGTGCTACTGGGGAGTTTGTAGCAGCACTTCTTCCCACCGAAAGCACTAGGAAGTGATGAAGGGCAAGTGAAGGGACTGGTTAGGTTTTGGGGGATTGTTTTATGTAATTTTGAGTTCAAAAAGTGCTAATTCTCAGCTTAATATGATTTTTAATTAAAAGGCAACCGAGCGCGCAGTGGCGCCCTTATCGTTTGTTTGGTTATTTCGTTTATTTAGAATGAAAATACAGAAAATAAGCCGGATAAGTTGTGCTCCACAAGACTATACGTTATTATTATTACAAATAGTAGCTTTGTATTGATAAGTTTTATTATAACGATCATCCCGCTTATTTTCTGCATTTTCATTTTAAAATAAAAGAAAAAACCAAACAAACGATGAGGGCGCCATTGCGCGCTCGGTAACCTCCTAAGATAAAAAGCTTTTAACAAAAAAAAAACAACCGACTTCCAAAAAAAACACTACAAAATGAAAAATTTCTGTAATTTCGGAAGTCCGTGTCTTTGATTTGTATTTTAGTTTTTTGCCACCGACTTCCAAAATTAAAGTGATTTTTCACTTTGTAGGTTTTTTTTTTTGTGAAAACGCTTTTTTCAATGCACTTCCTCGAAAACTGGTTCATATCGCACTACGATTAGGTTCACAATGCAATATATTTCACACGCGTGTGATTTTTCATTTTCCAATACGTGTGCCGAAATAAAAATTGCCACAGATAACTTATATGAAATGCATGCAGGATAACATTAAAAAATAAAGAATTACACATGTTTGCCACTGGCGTGCAAATACCTATCTATATAAATAAAAAGAGAAGTCCTGACTGACTGACTGATTGATTGACTCATCAACGCCCAGGCTAAACCCTTGGTCCTAGAAAGCTGAGATTTTTCACAGAGGTTCCCTTTATAATGTAGACAAGGAATAAGGAAGGAATTCCCGGTAGTATGTTCCCGTGGGATATTTTCAGACATCCACGCGGGCGAAGCCGCTGGCAAAAGCTAGTTATAAATAATAATGGTTTATAATAATTAATTTCAAGTAAAAATAATTAATATTACGTGAAGTAGCAAGCAATTATTAATTATAAATGATAGTAGAAAAATAATTTAAAAATTACATGAATGCATCAAAATCTATGTCAAAATAAATGCTTCTGTCAGAAATTCACTTACTAATTAGATATGAGTGATAAGAACATACATTAATATAAGGGCTGATTGATCAGTATTCAGATAATTTTTATCAGAGGAATAAATATGGCGGTTTGACAGCTTTTGTATAGAAAATATGTCAAACTGTCACATTTATTCCTCAGGTAAAAGTTGTCAACCTATTGAACAATCCGCCCCTAAGTTTAATTGAGATTGCAAGATTAAACCAATACATACTTTATGCTAACTAACAATGCTGATAACACGTAATAAAAATGCAACACACCCTCTGTGACGGGGCCTGCCATCTGGCGGACGAGTTTGAAACTATTTTCCAATTCTCCAATTTTTAATGACCTACTTACAAAGCAACTTATTTTTAATATTGGATTTTTTTTATTATTTAATGATTTCTATTATTTTTTTGTTTTTTTTTTTTTATCAAATTTACGTAATTCTAAGTAATTCCGATCGGAGTTATTTGCATCGCAATACCACAGTCATGCAATGGATTGAAAACTGTGGCAATGTGACATACTCTGTTGGATAATGAATCATAAATATACATGACGTATTGGTTTGTACTGTTTTTTATATTTCTATGGTTTGTACAGAACAATAACAAAACTTAAAGGATATTGGACGACTGACTGTATTATATAATAGAAAATAGGTAAGTAATTTCATCTACAAAACTAACTTGCGTTGCAATGCCTTTTTAACAGACTTCAAAAAAAGGAGGAGGTTATCAATTCGTCGCGTATATATATATATTTTTATGCGTGTACACCGATTTCTCCGTCAATTGTGGACCGATTTTGAAAATTCTTTTTTTATTTGAAAGGGTATGCTCTCGGGGTGGTCCCATTCTCACCAAGTCAGAATCTGATGAGGGGATCCCTTGGAAATCGAGGGAAACCCTCAAATTTTGGGTTTAATTTATAGTAACTCGTGCATTTGCTCTCGGAAAGCACCATTTGGTGAAGTGGAACTGCTGATGAAGATCACATATGGCCATCGAAACTACTCAATGGTGCCGATTCTGTTGTACACCAAACTAAACTAACTAAACTATCACTAAAATTCCTTACTTTTTGCTATGAGAATCTTAGAGCTATTCTGCAAAAAAAAACCTCTTTTAATAACAATTTTGACACAACTAAAATCGAGTTTGACAATCGTGACTCCGCGTGGTATAGTGCCTGTAGTATATTTGACCCGGTGGCTTTAATTAGAACTAACGAAATCACTATGAACTGACAGGCTTGTCATATTTTGTTCACCGACATCGCTGTCTTTACCGGGAGAAATATCTTTTAGAGCTGGAGGGGCGCAGCGAGGGGGCAGCTTCAACGTGTTTTATATGGAATGTAGGTACCTTTTTTTGGTACCTTTTTTTTGGTACCTTTTTTTTTGTACCTTTTTTTGGTACCTACATGTTGAGTGATAGGGGTTTATGAGTTTTAAAAGGGGGGCCAAATTTTCATTATTTTTGCGATAGGACTCACCGTTTTCGAGATATATGCAAAAGAAAAGCAAAAAATACACTACTGTTTTTGCATCCGAAGTCAAAGTCTCGGTGTGAATTTTAGTTCATGTCAACTAATTTTATTCCACACCTTTTTAATCGCGATTAAATATAGTCTGATTTAGTTTGACAATTAAAATTTTAATTGAAAACAGTCAAATTCAGAATAGCAAAATTGCCATTTTCACTAAACTAATAACTTCGTACAATCTTAGTCCTGTCAAACTAAAATATAGTTAAGTTGTGTCACTTTAGTCAATTTCAGAATGGGAAATCGTCGTTTGACAGGAATAAACTAAATTTTAGTGATTTTTAGTCTAGTTTAGAGGCATTTGTGACAAGAGAATCGGCACAAATAAACCTACTACAATAATACTACTCAATATTTCACGAGTTGCGATTCGATTACCAATTTATGCTCGTCGCAATGCATACGGTGAAGTGGAGCTGATGGTGACTTCACCATCAGCTCCAGTTCTCCTGGTTCTTACTAGGAGAACTCCTCAACAATTAACGTCCCTGCATCGGGAAAAGCAATTTTTTGTAAAAAGGTGATGAGCAGTTGACATTAGCATATTGTAACTTAGATAAATTACAAACTGACCCACTAAAAAAAAAAAAAAATCATTTGTACAAAAAAAAACAACCGACTTCCAAAAATAATCTACAAAGTGAAAAATAACTTTAATTTCGGAAGTCGGTGTCTAGTTAAATTTTCGTTTTTTGCCACCGACTTCCGAAATTAAAGTTATTTTTCACTTTGTAGTATTGTTTTTGGAAGTCGGTTGTATTTTTTTGTAAAAAAGTTTTTTTTATTCAATCATTAAAGCTTTTGCCAGCGGCTTCGCCCGTGTGGATATCAGAAAATATCCCACAGGAACGTACTATCGGGAATTTCTTCCTTATTTCTTGTCTACATTAAAAAAGGAACCTCTGTGCAAAATTTTAGCTTTCTGGGTCTAAGGGTTTGGGCTGGGCGTTGCGTTGATGAGTCAGTCAATCAGTCAGTCAGGCCTTCTCTTTTTATTTATAGAGATAGATAGATAAACAAATGCTTTGATAAATTCTAGACTATCATCTTAAATCTAGTTTTAATTAATAAAGGCTGACCGCCGCTGTAGTGACACAGAACACAAAACAAAATTATAAGGGCGCTTTCAATTTAGACGTTTCGTGTCGGACCGCTGCGGTGCCGAAGCGGCGCGTTTGTCGTACTGCGCACGGACGGTCGTTTGTTTTCATACAAAGCGCGCGGTGCGGCAACAGTGCGGCGTCGATATCGCGAACGCTCGACAACAGGACGGCAACGCCGCAAACTCCACGTGTATGAAAACAAACGATCGCCCGTGCGCAATACGACAAACGCATAGCTTCGGCACCGCAGCGGTCCGATACGTAACGTCTAAATTGAAAGCGCCCTAAAAACATTATTTCACTATCATTTTATAACTCCGTCAAGAAAACTATACAAAAAAAAAAACTAATCAATATAACTCATCTTTACAAATACTACACATGCGTCCTTATTAAAAAAATCATCACTAAATCTGTTCAATCAAACATACAACTACGTATGAGAAATATAACATACAACGTAAGGAATAAAAACAAAATCCAGTTATAACCAGCGTACGCTCGCACTAATTATGGCAAAGGAATGATATTCGTTGAAGGAGCACGGCTGTTGAACATTCTACCCGAGGATGTAAAAAAATATGACAATATAAAGACACATTCAAACGCAGATTAAGGCAATACATCACACCATTTGAAATAACATAAAACGGAATATGCTAATAAAATTATAATCACTTAAGTATTTAATTTTAAGCTAACTGTTATTTTTATAAGTTCTTAGGAGAAATAAAGTTTTTTAAACCCAAGGCTACTTTAACATTATAAATGGGCTGGACATGATCAGGGATTATATGAACATGCAATGGTCATTTCCATTATCATTTCACGCCAACGCCGCCGGTATTCCCCGTTTGGGGTACTCGTCACAGTTCTATTAATAAGCTTCTAAATAAACAAGATAATACCACAGAATAACAAAGCTACAGTAGTTTATCTGGGCAGTGACCTTACCTACGGCCGCTCGGTAGACAAATACGCGTCCGTCCGTGAGTAACTGCCGCGCTCGAATTGTTGCGTACTGGTTTATACAGGCTGGAATTTTTTATCCTCACCTGGAAGGAAAGTACTCTAAATATTGAAATAGAAAATTTTACTTAAAGAAAACATTCCTTTATTTTTTTTCGAAAATTCGCTTGCCACACTCTGGAATCGATCCGGCTAAAATCCGAAAAAATAACACCCTGTACTTTTATGGCATTAATCGATAGGGACAATCATGAGGATCAAATCTCTCTAACAAACATGATACATTAAATGAAAGGAAAACCATACAAAGAGATGATGATGATGATGATGTTTTTAGCCGGTTTGATTCCCGAGTATGGCAAGTGAATATGCGAAAATCTTTGAAAGCAGATTTGTTTCTTTTAAAAATAAAGGAATGTTTCCTGTGAGTAAAATTTGCTATCTTCTGTATTTAGAGTACTTTCCCTCCAGGTGAGGTTAAAAAATTCCACCCTGTATACTGAGATACAAAACCCACTCGATTTAGAGTGCATGAAAGAAAAGAATTTTAAAAGAATAGGCGCAGCATATAGCTCATCGAAGTGGAAAGTTATAGTCGCGAATTGTATTTGATCAACATAAATATAACCTGATTGATACAAAAAAAAAAAACAAAAAAAAACAAAAATCCCGTAAATTGCGAAAAAACATTGAATTTCGCGAGTTAACCTAGCGCTTCGCCCTTAACTACTTAAGGCACTGAACGAAAAATACAATTTTAACTTATATTTGCAGATCTATAATCATCAGCAGAAGACACACAACTGGAACCAAATCATTCACGAGGAGGCACGAAGGCGAGTTGTGACGCGCGATGGAATCACTTGCTAAACGACCAATAAGAGGAAAAAAACGTTGACTTTAATTCTTAAATTACTTCGATAACGTGTCTTGCGACCTAGTGACAAAACAAAAAACAATTATTATCAAACCATGGACAGTGAAAAGTATAAAAAGCGTGAAGGTACATCGGGGATACAGGGCCAGCTGTATGAGTCTAAATTGATTAGTCTAATATATTTTAGAATGATACATGACAACAATGTTGAATGATACATGACAACAATGTTGAATGATACATGACAACAATGACAATATGAAAGAGAAGGGAGTGAATGATAGCGTGACGGTTGACAGGGGAGAATGGAAGAAGAAAACGTGTTGCGCCGACCCCAAGTAATATGGGATAAGGGCAGGAAGATGATGATGACATGACAACAATGTTGATCAGTTTAGTTTGGCCACCAATAGAGATGACACAGGTGCATTCGATGATATTTGTTTTAAAGCAAAAATAAAGGGGTTTGAGAAAACAGTCACTGTGTTTATTCAAGCCAAGCACAGAGAAAACGACAAACTTCTAACGTTTACTAGTAAAACTGATTTGGCGAAATATTTTGAAAGTTACTTGAAAATTAGACGCGCTTTTGAACCGAGCAGTAAAGATATGATTTTTGGAGGAAAGTTTGATGACACCGAGTGCTTTTTCGTTATGTATACTCCAGCAAAAGACGATCCAAATAACAAAATATATGTAGGTGGTTTTGCTGATTATTTGAACGAACTCATAGGAACGGGAGGTTCTTGCACGCAATCATCATACACAGATGAAAGCTTGGACTTTTTGTGTAAAATAGTAATGAAAGAACAAATCACAACACTGGCTGAACAGTTAGCAAAGTTTATTGGTGATAAATCGGATAGCGTAATGTCGATGAATAATGATCTTATATTGCGCTATCATGTCATTCTAGCGCACAACGTTGTACACGTTTCTGAAATCCAACCTGAAGGACATCGGATTGCCAGCTTCAGAGAAGACTTCTTCACAAACAAGGTAGAATTTCTTGTGCTATTTAAAAACATATTGTGCTTAGAGGTTAGCAAAAAGCGAAAGTCAGAAGAGACCGATGTACAGAGTTTATTGTTAAGGTACCTTAGCGAACCCTCTGAAGTAAAGACACTAAGTAAACTGATAGGAAGTGTTCTTACTTATAAAAACAGCAAGCTTGAATTTGTTGGACAATCGATAACAGACGATCTAAAGCGACAGCTTGACAAAGCAAATGTCTCTCAATCAACTGTCTATGAAGCAGCAGAGCTGGCTGTCAAAGAGTATTTACTAACTCTGAATATTAAAGTTCCAGGTTTCTTTGGCAACAAAGATTTAGCGATAAGAGGCAAACCTGAGAAAATTGAAAAGAGATTAAACTACTTAACACCAAAAATCATACAAATATTAGAAAAATCGAATCCCAATAACATCGTCACTATAGATGAGTCTCTGGGAGATGGGTTTCTGCAGTTAAATGGAGGCATAGCTTCTGCTGTCGGCAACATACTCGTTTTTGATGAACGTTCAAAACTGTTGAAGTTTACAAACAACTGTGAATCACTAGGCAATCTTGCCAGAACATGGTATGACTCGTTGAAGAGTAAAATCGAAAATTTACACAAATATAAATTGGATGTAAAAGTTAAAACATTTCCAAAACTTTCATTCGAACGAGGAGAATATGACTTGAGTTTAGTAAAAGATTTCTATGACAAATTACTGTTTTACACTAGCCAAGCTGATCAGAATGGCGTAGAGGAAATTTTGAGAGAAGAGATAGAAAATTACCCGTGCAGTGACGTAAACAACTTTAGAGTGCGATCTGACGCGATATTTCTAAAATATCATGATGAAATACAAAAACTGTGGATGACGCCTAAAATGGGATCATATCTTACAAAGAAAAGCAAAATATATGAGAAAGCAGTATCTAATGCCATGAGTGAGCCATTAATGGATGTTTTAAACATAATTCATAAGATTAAGTATAAAGATTATACATTTAATGAAAACGCTTTAAAACCATTCGTGTTGCATGGCCAGATTCTAGGAACTGTTATTGCTACAGGGAGCTGTGTGTTAACAGTTGCTAAGGTGGAACAACTACTAGGAAATAAAGATCGTGTTGTGTTAGACTTGGAGAACATTTTCAAACTGCCTTTGAAGAGCCACAACACTTTATGTAAAGAATTGATGAACATAACTAAGGAGAGGATACTTATTATTGTTTGCAATAATTTTCAAGATTCTAGAAACTCCGGTAAAAGGCTTGAAAATATCGTGAAAGCTGTTGATGGCAAGCAAATAATAATCATTACGAACAAGACTTCAGTTAACATTATGACTCAATATTTTTCACAAACAAGTAAAATATTGAACGATGAAAGACGTGTTTTCACCGACTTGAGTGCTGAATCGCAGAAGAAGTTCTTAGCGACATCTAAAATAAAATTTCAAGGTATAGATTTAAGTTTGGATACAATCATAGACGACGAGTCTGGAAAACATATAGTGGATGATGTTTTTGAAAAACTGATTAATAACGAAACTATCGAAATTGGTAGAACGGTTATTTATAATAATTATGAAAAGCAGTTTTATATTGATAGACGAGTTAGTCGCACCAAACAACAGGAACACGATAAATTTGATGATGTCAAGGACAAGGTTTTAGAAAGGTTGTACGATTTAGAAGACAACGTTGTTATAGAAGCAGATCAGGGAATGGGTATGACAACTCTGCTCACTCACTTGTCACTTAAAACAAAGCAACTGGATTCTAAAGTTTGGATTGTGAAGATAGACTTATGGAGGTGATAATATACGAAAAGTGGCAGAAAAATAAGACAGTCATCAATACTTTAGAAAGTTTACTTTTAATGTGTAAAGCTGCAATCTGTGAGGATGACATAAACAAAAAAGATGAAATGACAATTGAGCTGGCAGAATCATCAAATGGAACTGTTTCCCTAAATAAATGTTCAGGGGATAGTTCAACAATATGTGCGTTGAAAATATTCCTAGATTTTTACAACAGAGGAAAACTGATATTTATTTTTGAATACTTCCGTTTATGGTCTGATTATGCAAGTGAAGCGCTATCATTGATAAAATCCGTCAGTAATTATCCTCGAAACCATAAAACTTGGATCACATGCTGGTCCGAACACATTAAATCTATTTTAGAACAAGGGTTCGGACCACCTTACAAACTTGAATACTTTTCTCCACTTGAAGAGGACGGTCATAAAGCACACACCCATTTTTTCCGGGAGTTTCTTCACCACCTCGTTCCCGAAAATCTAATATCCTCCTAACTGCAAGAGGGACCACGAAAGATCGATGTCAAAACAAAATGGCCGTCACAATGCTTATGATTGTGTTAAAATTATCTCCACGAAAAATATTAAATTTTTCATAAAGGACGGTACTTACAACGAGCATTCGCTTCACGAATTTTTACTAAACAACAAATATACATTCACGTAACAAATATTAGGTCGCGAGCACAGCTATTAGAGCCTCGCCTATAATGTAACCTTTACCCGGGACCTAGCCGTGTGACTCCTACTTATTCAATTATATTTGTAAAAACCTATCCTGCTGGTTCCAATTATCTCTCTCCACTACCTAGCAGCCGATGGCCTGCGCAGTCTACTTGCGAAGCCCTAACCGTTACAGTGCAATCTTGGATTATTGCATTACATTTGCACATCATCATCATTTCAGCCGAAAGACGTCCGACCGGTTCTGTGCTTCCCGCATTCAGCGGATTCCTGCGGCCCTTACAAGGTCATCACTCCACCCGAGGCCTACCAACGTTACGACATTTGCACAATCAATCATTATTGAAGTCCATCAGGATAACTCCTGTCGGGATTCAGTAATCTATATAAATAAAAAGAGAAGTCCTGACTGACTGACTGACTCATTAACAGACCAAACCCTTGGACCTAGAAAGCTTTGCACAGAGGATTCCTTTATAATGTAGACTAGGAATAAGGAATGATTTCCCGGTATTACGTTCCCGTGGGGTATATTTTTCGACATCCACGCGGACGAAGCCGCGAGCGCTAGTAAATAAATAAAGGATAACTCCTCGAAGACATAAAGTCTGGATCAGAAGCAGATCGTTCAATCATATTAAATCTATTTTGGAACTAGAGTTCGGAGTTGCATTGACTTGAATGTGCCCTGGCGGCTGAGAGTAAGATGTCATACTCACTAGAATGTCTCGCTGATGGTAGCACGCGTATTGTATCATTTAGCTCCCTTCAAAATGGTTGAGCTGAATGGTGCTGATCCATGCGTAAAAACAAATCAAAAGTCATTTATCCAAACTAGGCTGAGAATCAGCACTTTAAGAACGTCCTTCACCACTTCCTAGTGCTTTAGCTGGGAAGAAGTGGCGCAACAAACTCCCCAGCAGCACAGCTGTCTGTTTAGTTAAAAAAAACTTGTCATGTTCGTGAACGGGCATCGGTGGTTACCACAACGCAACTTCAAGAAGTCGTTTTTTTTTCGCCAGCTAGCCGGGATTGGCCCTTGTGGCGTTGTTAGCAGTGAACATCTTTTCCCTCAATGACGATGATTATAACAGACAGGATTTGCGTCATCTTAATCACGTGAAAGCGGTCTGACACTGTCTGACAGAACGTAGGACGAATTTTGTCAAACGAGTACGACAACGCTCAAAGATTCCATCATTTATTTTCAGGAAAACCGAAATAGCGAATATAATGTGAAAATCGACCGAAGAAATCGATTTTTATTCCCACCTAATGTTGTAAGGTGCTGATAGTCTTAAGCATTCACTTGTCTTGCGTTCATCGAGCATTCGCCGTTTAGTAACTTGTCGAACTGAATAACGAACAGAGTCAACTGTGGAGCCAAGCATATAGCCAAACATTGCTACGAATATTTTCACAATCATTCTAGCGAACGCTCAAGTAAATGCTCGTTGAAAATGTATTTTTCAATGAATGAAAGATGTCAGACTTGACGGTCGCGTGTGGTGCATTTATACATATGGGCTATATTAAAAAAAAAACGGCCAAGTGCATGTTGGACCACGCACAATGAAGGGTTCCGTACTTCCGTAGTTCTAAAGAATTTATCCGAAAAACAAAATTAACATTGTAATCCCAAAAAAAAAAATGTTTTATGTGATAAATTACAAATGATCAATTTTTCGACTTTTTCCTTTACATATGCTGTGAGACCTTGCTTCTTGACCAATTTCATGATTCTAGGTCAACAGGAAGTACTCTGCAGGTTTTGATTTACTTGCGAGTATCAAAATTTATGTCGATATGCGACATAAATGGTCGTATTTTTTTATTGCGTTGTCTTAGAAGCTTGATTGTTTTAGAACTTTAAGAGATCATAGATTTACGTATTTCATATTAATTTCAACTTGATACCTTTACCCGTTTTTGAGAAAAGGGGTATTGACACACTGACATACTTGAAAATATTTTTTTATGTGATAAAATTATAAATTAAAAACTTTCGGACCTTTTCCATTATTTGTGCTGTAAGACCTTGCTTCTTGCCAAATTTTATGATCCTAGGTCAACGGGAAGTACCCTATGTATATATAGATTTTTTTTTGCTTGCGAGTATCAAAATATTAGGTCTTTACCTATGAAATTGCCGTTCTGCAGTACTGGCCATTTCAAATCAAAATAATTTTTGTTTGGCTAAGAATTCTAATTTCAAATTAATTTTATTTTAAAAACATGGATTTTTTTTCCAAAAGTAGTCATTTGTTTATTGATTAGTGTTACATTTTCATCGCATTTCAATCTTTTTCGTCATCATGGATACGTTAAAAATTCGAGTAATTATGGAATATGAGTACCGTCGTGGCAGCAACGCGGCACAAGCGGCACGCAACATCAACGACGTTTACGGAGCTAACACTACAAACCAACGCACCACTTGTTATTGGTTTGCTCGCTTCCGTTCTGGAAATTTCGACCTGAAAAATGAACTTCGCGGTCGTCCGAAGACTTTGGTCGACAATGACGAATTAAAGGCGATTGTGGAAGCTGATGATACACAATCTACGGCTGAATTAGCAGCAGCTTTCGACGTTAGCGTCAAAACAATATTGATCCATTTGCGTCAAATTGGCTAGGTAAAAAAGCTTGACAAATGGGTGCCCCACGAACTCAATGATCGCCAGCGCGAAGTACGCGTCGAGACGTGCCTTGCACTGCTCAACAGACACACAAATGAAGGAATTTTAAACCGCATTGTTACCTGCGATGAAAAATGGATTCTGTTTGATAACCGCAAGCGCTCAGCAAGTTGGTTGGATCCTGGTTCAGCACCTAAACAATGCCCTAAACGAAAACTTACCCCTAGAAAAGTGATGGTCACTGTTTGGTGGTCTAGCGCCGGTGTGATTCATCACAGCTTCTTACCAAACGGGGTGAGCATTACTTCAGATGTGTACTGTGAAGAACTGAACACAATGATGGAGAAGCTGGCACATCTCCAACCAGCATTGGTCAATCGCTCGTCTCCGCTGCTCCTGCACGACAACGCGCGACCTCATACTGCACAGCAGACGGTCTCCAAGTTGCAAGAACTGGGGTTGGAAGCTCTCCGTCATCCGCCCTACTCACCAGACCTTGCGCCTACAGACTTCTACTTTTTCCAGAATTTGGATAACTTCTTGACGGGAAAAAAATTCAATACCCGAGAGGCAGTACAAGAGCCTTTGAAGAATTTGTTGCCTCCCGTCCAGCTGATTTCTTTAAGAAGGGCATCAATAAACTGCCACTGCGTTGGCAAAGATGCATTGATTGCATGGGTGATTACTTCATGCATACTTAAAAATGCATGAAACAAATTCGTTTAAATTTTTTCATACCAAACGGCAATTTCATAGGTAAAGACCTATTACCTTCAAGCGTTTCTGAGAAAAAGGGTCTTGACAGACTGACAGACAGACAGACAATGAAGTAATCCTATAAGGGTTCCGTTTTTAGGGTTCCGTACCTCAAAAGGAAAAAACGGAACCCTTATAGGATCACTCGTGTGTCTGTCTGTCCGTCTGTCACAGCCGATTTGCTCCTAATCTAATGGACCGATTAACTTGAAAATTGGTACACATATGAATTTCTGTGACCCAAAACCGGACGGGTGAAGTAAATAAATGAATTTTAAATATAGACGTCACTTTTGGGGGGCAAATAAGAAAATTAAAAAAAAAAAAGTGCAAACTACACCATGTGGCATGTCAAATGAAAGGGCTTACTACGAGGGTCTCAAATATATTTTTTTTATAATTTTAAAATAAATTGTTTTAAAGTTATTTAAGATAATAGACGAAAATTGACCATTCCCCCCCCCCCCCCCCCTTATTTCCGTAACTACTGAGCCTAAAATTTTGAAAAAAAAATACAGAAAATAAGAAAATAGATCTTTACCCGTAGATTACAGGAAAACCTATACGAAGTCTGTGGTCTTAAAATAACATGGTAAATCTATCAATATTGTGAGTACATACTTACATTTACAGTTGGAATGTATGGGAGAACATGTTTTTCAACTACAACGTTAAGTTTGTTCTTAAGATAAATTGATCCCAACTACGGAACCCTTCATTGTGCGTGGTCCGACACGCACTTGACCGGTTTTTTTTCCTTTTGAGGTGCGGAGCCCTATAAAAATAAAAATAAAGATATAAGATGGTGGCAAAGTAATCTGTTTCATTTAGATATGGAAGTGGAGGTGTGGGCGGAGAGGGGCGGCGCGGCGTCGCGGTGGAACAATGACAAAATTACTCCGCTCGCCAAAAATTTTCGCTAGAATGCTCATTAGTTACAAGTGAATGCTCAAATCTATCAGTAGCTTTGGATTGACGCACTAATTCCATCACTAACTTGTCGGACTCACATTTAATTCGGTAAAGTTCGGTTTTTCCGAAGATAAATACCTAGGTTGTACCTAGGTACAACTAATTCTAAGCGGGCGAATCGCCAAGATAACAGTTGTGCTAATTATTTGTCAAATTTTATAACACTCAAAACATAGATATTAATTTTATTTTATTTATTTATTTAAATCAGACATAGTTACTTATCCATATTTGTTAGTAGGTATACTTAAGAATTATGTTAGTAACCAAAGATCCCCCATAGTCACACTATTTTAACTAAAATTAAAATTAAACATTATGCAGAAGTTCATTAAACTCATTATAAATAGTTTAAAATCAACAATATTATTTAAAAGCAAGTAATTCATTAAAATAAAACAAGTAAAAACAATATTCTTCTTCTTGCAACTGCACACATTCACAATGCCACAATATTGAGCAGTCAATACTGGCAGCCACAACGCTAAGAATGCTGTTGCCACTGCCGCGGGCACGATTTAGCAACTATGCAGCTCTCTTTCTGAGGATAGCTTGGAAGCCATCAATACGAGCGTCGGCAAACTTGCCCGACGCTACAGTGCGTCAGCCGCATCAGCATCCTAAAGGCATTGTTATATTGAACGCGCATTATATTAAAATGAAGATAAAGATTTTCTTGGGAAGAAACTGCCCACGGACAATCTACTTTTGGGGAATAAACGCGTGAGCGGATAACACTTTGCTCGACCCGGGAATCGAACCCAGGTCCTGATGCTCAGCAGTAGCGCTTGTGACCACTAGACCAATGAGGCAAGTTCGCCTTACTAAAATTGTGTCAAGACTTTCCTTCCTTTTTTTTACATTAATGCACATTGACAGCCAGTCGCCTGCGCCCGCGTCTCATGCATGGTCTCATCGCTTGTCATAGAAATATAGACAATAGTCTATAGCATAGACAAGTGAGGTTGGACCGTCGGGCGTCAAGCGTGAGTCGAACTTTACACCTTATTGACGGTTTTTGTTTTTTCTTTTCAAGTATTCTAGTGCTTGTATTTTATTTTATTTGATTTTATTCCCCTTGCTATTTTTAATTGATATCCGTGGGTATGTCCGTGGCATCACACTGGCCGTATCAGAATACCAGCGTTGCGGTATTTATTTTTTAAATATCGCAGCTTTATGCTGAGATGGGAGCCTTTTTGGCCTCGCACATGTCTCTTTTTTTTTAGTCTGATTTCTTTTTTTTTTGTTTTTTTGTTTTTAATGTTTATTTTGTTACTTTTATATGCTCTTTTTTAACTGTATTTCCTGTGCGTGTCCCAAATAAAATATTTTTCTTTCTTTCTTTCTAAAATTTTTTTTTTTTTTTACATGTGGAAAACCAACAGCTTAACTTATAAACAATAAATATACTGAAATAAGAAACATGAAGCCAATTACAGGTTTTCACGGCTAGCTATACAATAATTATGATAAGAGATCTTACACACGACAAGACATCAAGAAAAGAAGAGCACCAATCGTCAAATCGGTATCGCCAAACATAAGGACTACAATAAAATAAAATAAAAAAGTTTTTTACAAAAAAAAAACAACCGACTTCCAAAAACAACACTACAAAGTGAAAAATAACTTTGATTTCGGAAGTCGGTGTCTAGTTAAATGTATTTTCGTTTTTTGCCACCGACTTCCGAAATTAAAGTTATTTTTCACTTTGTAGTGTTGTTTTTGGAAGTCGGTTCACTTTTTAGTTGTGTACCTACCCTACACAAATTCTAATTATTGAAGCTAACTCAAAAACTACCAAAGCAAAGTTAATCAATTTTATATGGGACCAACTGTCAACTGCAAAAATCCAAATCGGTCTAAAAAAAAAAAATGGTTCCGAAGAATTGAGAACATCCTCCTTTTTGAAGTCGGTTAAAAATAAGAAACAGAACTACTATTAACACTAAGAATTAATTCTGAAAAATTCCAGATTCAGCCTATTGCGTACGCTTGAGTCTTTGGTTGAAAACAAGTCAAAAGAGAACTGCTTGCATAGGTAATTAAAGTCTTTACTCACTCGCACTAATTATTGCGTTTTCCTATCTGGAATTTAGCAGACTGGAGTCTGGATTTGTGCCCGGTTGATGGCTATAGGCTCGCCCCCTACTTGCGAAATGTGGGTGTACACTTCTGCCTAAGCCTCCGGGCAATACCTCGGGGGGGAGGTCCCCCTCCTCTGTTGGTGTTATGTGAGGGGTGAGTGTCACGCAGACAAAGTAAACAAAGGTGTCCCAGTGGTAACATGTCACTTATGAGGCTTTTTTTTTTTTTTTTTGTGGATGGGAAATCATCAAATGACTTCTCCCGCTCTGGGCAGAGCGGGAGGGCGTGTCAGACTTTTACTGACTAAAACCCACCCATGCTCCTTCAACTGCCCGTGCCAGGGCCACGGTATCTCTTTTGAACTACCCGCGACCCCGGCGGCATCGGCCCAATTGACCCCGTCACTGCTGACATCTCTTTGAGGCGCGCGTGGAGCACAACGCGCCGTCGACCCGGGCCTGTTCCTTACCGGACGGCGAGCTGCCCATTACTCGTCGTCCGCAAGCCCGCGCCTACGGTGGCCGGGAATCGGCAATCGATTCCCGCCGCCCAGGGCGTCTCCTACGGCGGCTAGGGGCGCGAGGGCGCGGCTGTTGCCTCTCCCTCACGCGTTCCGCTTCCTCCTTCGCGAGCATTACTGCTTCGCAGAAGGAGGTGACGG
The DNA here is from genome assembly GCA_946251885.1 of Cosmia pyralina. Taxonomy (NCBI): domain Eukaryota; kingdom Metazoa; phylum Arthropoda; class Insecta; order Lepidoptera; family Noctuidae; genus Cosmia; species Cosmia pyralina. The sequence goes on along the minus strand of OX276368.1, from coordinate 13,062,370 downwards.
CTTCCCATACACTCTCGCTCCGCACCATGGCCTGGACCAGGTTTGGACGCGAGAGATCGCCGCCGCCGATCGCCTCCGTGAGAACACGGCGGTGCTCCGCCCAAGCCGGGCAGACCTCCACTGTATGCTCCACCGTGTCCTCCGGGTGATCCACACAATGGTGACACCCGGGCGTTTCCTCCCGCCTTATCTGAAACAGGAACCTCCCGAAACAACCGTGTCCGGTGAGGACCTTTGTCAGGCGGAAGGTGAGGACGCCGTGGCGCCTCTCCAACCACTCCTCAAAGAGGGGACTTATCGCCGCAATTGTGGCGTGCCCAGCGCTGGGTTGCGACAATCGCACTCTCCATGTCGCCATGAGATCCCGCCGGAGCTCTGTCCGCTGTACCGTGATTTCTCGCGGCAGCGGAGTTACGCCCCGGCGTTTCGCCTCCTCGCGCCACTCCCACACGGTCACTTATGAGGCTGGTAGTTGGTTCGTACCCATTCAATCCACGCCTTCTTCTCATGGGCGTCACTGCTACGAACTTTACATACTCCTTTTGCCTCTTTTACGTTCATGCATTCATAAGATACAGGACTACCTTGTTTAGGAGACAGGGTTACATGATCTGTGTAGATTTATGATTTATGATTTATGTAGATATCCGTGTTTTGTTATTTTGTGCGTCTGCTTCACGGACTAGAATAGAAAAAAACTTTTTTACAAAAAAATACAACCGACTTCCAAAAACAACACTACAAAGTGAAAAATAACTTTAATTTCGGAAGTCGGTGTCGGTGTTAAATGTATTTTCGTTTTTTGCCACCGACTTCGGAAATTAAAGTTATTTTTCACTTTGTAGTGTTGTTTTTGGAAGTCGGTTGTATTTTTTTGTAAAAATGTTTTTATTTTTCACATCTGCAAAACAAACTAGAACATCATCCATATAAAAGTGGGGAAAAAATACGTATTATTGAAGCTAACTCAAAAACTACCGAAGCAAAGTTTTATATGGGACCAACTGTGATGTATACCCTCTCGAATAAAACAAAAAAAATCCAAATCGGCCCAGCCATCTTCGAGTAATCGGGGAACATACTAAAAAAAAAAATTAAAAAAAAAAAAGGTTCCGACGAATTGAGAACCTCCTCCTTTTTGAAGTCGGTTAAAAAAGAAGGACTCCGCGCCACGCGTACCGATCTATGTGTGCGTGATTTGACAAAGATGCCGTCATGTCAAGTAATGGCGGCCGCCTGGCCGGTCGGCATACTATGATGCGCATGTATGATGTGCAAATGTGTGCGTGAGGCGCATGTTTGTACAAACGGTCCCGGCATACTTACTGTGCTTCACTTTCGATATGCGTGGCGCGGAGTCCTTTTTTTTCTAGTCTGATCTGCTCTTGTGTATCATAAACAAGATTCATGATTCATGAATCTTGTGTGTAATATTAAATATTATTCTTATATATTCTTATTCATACACGTACCTACGCCGGCTGCGAGTACTACGCACCTGACCTTTCTGAGGAACATCACCAATAAGGTCACTATGTCCTCCCAGGACGTCCCCTCCTAGTTAGCCTCTATAAAATGAGACTTTTAACTGACGTTTGGGTGTAGTTCACCTCTACCTACCCCTTATACAACGTGTTTTTTAGGGCTCCGTAGTCAATAAAGAACCCTTATAGTTTCGCTATGTCCATCCGTCCGTCCGTCCGCAGCTTAACTCAGAGACTCTTAGTACTAGAAAACTATAATTTGGTATGGATATACATATTCATCACGCCGACAAAGTGGTAAAATAAAATCCAGAAAAAAAAAATTTAGGGTACCTACCTTCTGTACACGTAAAGTGGGGATGTTTTTTTTTTCTCGTCTACCCCATGGTGTGGGGTGTTGTTGGATGGATCTTTCAAAAATATTGCGGGTTTGTGAAAACAATTTTCGATTTAGGGATCCGTTTCTGAAATATTAAGCTTTAAAGTGTTAATTTTTGTTAGAGTCAAGTGTTGCCGTCCCCTGCCAGCTAAACGGTTAGTTTTGGATGGGTGAAAAAATTCACGGTAGTACATAGTATATATTGTAGACTCGGTACTTTTACAGATAATCTAGTAATAGTTTAAATATGAAGAATTAACTATTATTCAGGTGCATGGCTTTTAACAATAAGGTTTTAGAAATAATAGACACATGTTAATGTACTTACTTATTGTATTTCCCAAACACACAAAATCAAATATAGTACTTTTACAATCACCACTCGGTATCCTTAAAACACAGCTAGAGATTAGCACTCGTTTTTCGACGACTTATGCACGACTAAGTTTGCAGGATGGGCACGACAACCAAGATGGCGTTTTCCCGTCATTCTCATTCCCGCCTTTTTGGGGATACGCTGTGATTGGTTAGTCGTGCCATCTACAAACTCAGTCGGTACTAAAATAGTCAATACAATACTTTTAATATTAGAACAGATATAATTTAACATAGCTAATTGAATTAAATACGATATTATTTACTATTGATAACAATATATATCGAAGTTAAAAGGAAAACTGTCACAGCTAAGTAGGCTTTTCAAGTAATAAGAGTAATGGTCAAATATTCATGTAACAACAAAAAGCCCCCTTCTTAGTCCGCATTATTGTTCAACTACGGAACCATATTGTCACGCACATGGTCGCTTTTTTTTATATCCTATAACCCTAGGGTATTAATGAGACCATCATTTTGAACAACTTTTACTATGGAACCGAACATGAAATCGCGAAAATAAAATCACCTGCTCTCGTCAAAATGTATGATTTTTTTTTCACGATTTCAGGTTCGGTTCCATAGTAAAAGTTGTTCAAAATGATGGTCTCATTTATACCCTAGAGTAATGGCACATAAAAAAAAACCGGACAAGTGCGTGTCGGAACACGCACAATGAAGGGTTCCGTAATTGAAAAGAATTTATCCCAATAAAAAAAGTGAAAACCGACTTCAAAAACCAAAAATGAATAAAATAACATTCTTAAAAAACTTAACAGCTTCTGAAGTAGGTGCCAAGTTAAAGTGCATTGACTAAAGACACCGTCTTCAGAAGCTGTTAAATGTTTTAAGAAAGTTATTTTATTCATTTTTGGTTTTTGAAGTTGGTTTTTACTTTTTTTAAAGTAAATTTATTTTTCCATTTTTAGTTGAATATTCAATTACATTTAATAAGTAAGGCCAAGACGAACGAAAAGAAGAATCATCAAAATCGGCTTAGAAATGCCGGAGATACAGTATATTTATGCATATAACTTTGTACATAAGACTAATTACATAATGTATTATCTACTAAATCCTTCCTGAAAGCATGTAGATCGCGTCAGTGAAAGAATCATCAAAACTGGTTAATTAGTTTTTGAGAAAATCGCGGACCAACAAACACACATACTTACATACATACATACGGGTTGAATACAGAACCTCCTTTTTTTAAGTCGGTTAATGAAGTCGGTTAAAAACAAACTTGTCAATGGATCTCAAAAAAAAATTTTTTTATGTAATAAAACTACAAATTAACAATTTTCAGACTTTTTCCTTTACTTGTGCTGGGAGACCTTGCTTCTTGCCAAATTTAATTATTCTAGGTCAACGGGAAGTACCATAACCGCTTCAGACGCTAAAGCGCGGGAACACTTTAAATTTTTTTATTGCGTTAACTTAGAAGCTTGATTTTTTCAGAACTTTGTGGGACTATAGCCTTACGTAGTCGATATTAATTTCAACTTGAAATCTCCACGCGTCCTTGAGAAAAAGGATCTGGACAGACAGACAAACTTATTTTTTTTTATGCGATAGAATTACAAATTAACATTTTTCTGACTTTTTCCTTTACTTGTGCAGTAAGACCTTGCTTCTTGCCAAATTTCATTATTCTAAGTCAACGGGAAGTACCCTGTAGGTTTTGATTTACTTGCGACAGTTGCGAATATCAAAATGTGGCCGTATTTTTTATTGCGTTGACTTAGAAGCTTGATTTTTTTAGAACTCTAAGGGACCATAGACTTACGTATTTGGTATTAATTTCAACTTGATATCTCCACGCATCCTTGAGAAAAAGGGTCATGACAGACTGACAGAGTTGAAAATTATTTTTATATGATAGAATTACAAATTAACAATTTTCGGACTTTTTCCTTTACTTGTGCTGGGAGACCTTGCTTCTTGCCAAATTTATTTATTCTAGATCAACGGGAAGTACCCTATAGGTTTTGATTTACTTGCGAGTATCAAAATATGTCGCATAAAATGGCCGTATGTTTTTATTGCGTTGACTTAGAAGCTTGAGTTTTTTAGGACTCCAAGAGAACATAGACTTACGTATTGGATATTAATTTCAACTTGATACCTCCACGCGTTCCCGAGAAAAAGGGTCTTGACAGACTGACAGACAGACAGACAGACAGACAGACAGACGGATAACGAAGTGATCCTATAAGGGTTCCGTTTTGTCCTTTTGAGGTACAAAACCCTAAAAAAACACGTTTATACAATTGGGATGTTTCGTATACAGGGTGTCCAGTAAATAGCACGACATACTGCAGGGGGTGATAGCTTGGGTCAATACCTACCAAAACAACACAATATATGTTCAGCAAAATCTTACGGATTTACAGCTTTACAAAATTTTCCGAAATATCGAAAAATCTCTACCTTGAAACAGATTTTTAAGCATCTCGTAATGAAAAATTCCTTTTCTAGTATATTTTTTTACATCAAATTATTCGTGAATAGTTACTTTACTCATTGATAAGTCTTTTTTCTATCAAAAACAAGAATGTTTTCAAGAAATAGTATTTTTTGTTTAAATTTTCACAGAACGATTTTCTTTTCGCATAACTGTAACCTACAGTGGTGAAAAAAAATCCGTAAGATTTTGCTGAACATAATATATTGTGTTGTTTTGATAGGTATTGACCCAAGCTGTCACCTCCTGCAGTATGTCGTGCTATTTACTGGACACCCTGTATGTAATTACATATTACAAAATAATCTATGGTTCACTCTGTTTTACGTCTATTACTAACCTTGAAAGGTGTGAAAAATCTACACATTCCTCCTTCCCACGCTTTCAAAAAGTAAAATATATTATTTTCGACAGCTTAGCAGTGTAGGCAGACATTGAGTTTGTTTATTTATAGATCCAGGTGTATTCTTAAAATCCATTGAGTAACGCGAAGGAAATCGAAACCCGTTTCTAGTGATGTTCTTTTTATAATTTATTCCTCTCAAACTGAGCGCCTGCCTTCAACCTCTTCACCACCCTTGGTTGACTGGTTGAGTCCGCCTTTGTACCTCTTCTAGTTCGATAGTTCAATAAATAAATAATAAACCAAAAGCACACCCTCAATATGTCTACATCTTTCTGATACATCATCATCTTCCTGCGCACACGAACACAGCTTGCGTAGCCATTGCTGGCTACGTAGAGTCGGCGCACACGTTTTCTTCTTCCATTCTCCCCTGTCAACCGTCACGCTATCATTCACTCCCTTCCCTTTCATATCATTCCTCACACAATCCATCCATCTCATCTATTCATAAGATAGATCTGAGCTTTAATATGAGTGTCCTAAAAAGTGCAGTGCAGTCGCATACGGGCAGTAATGAAGAAAATAGATTACTGCTGAGTGCACCGAACTGGGCGGCGATTTTAATAATAGAAACGTTGGCGTTGACAAGAGTAGAGAGAGCGTGGAGTCGATGTTGCAACTAAAAATATTTTTTAGGACTTAAACGCGATATTTATCTAAACAGCCGTACGGTACCGTCGATCAAAGTAAAGCAACATTTGCCGTGGATGAGTGACCAACCATTAATGTCATACCCGGACCCCACCGTGTCTCAAAAAAAACGTTATGCATCAAGTGCCGGTTGCTATTTGTAGATTTTTGAACATGGTTACCGGTCGTCAGAAGCTTAGTCTGACTATAGAATATCGTGATAAATTGCAACTAGCGCAACTTAAACAATACGACGATTATTCCTATACGCACTATGCAAGTGCACCCAAGGACAACCCCCGGTTGGTGTAGGACTATTGCAGGATATGGAACAAAGATATTGAACTATGGATTTGGCTGGCTAAAGTGGGCTGGTTACCTAGAACTATGAAAGAACTATGGCCCCTGCCTGATCAATGTTTTATTACACGGAAAAATTGGCAGGGGGAGACTTGCACACTCAATAATGGGCCCCCGGAAACTGTCGCTAGCACTTTGTGACGTAGCGACAATGGGGCAACATGTCCTGAGGTGCTTGAGGAGTGGAGAGGTATTCCACGGCTCTCAGAACAATCCCAGAGCCCGGAAGATGGTCAAGATCCCTACAAGCACTTACTGGAATATTTCCTTCCTCCGAGCACGTTTGCTCTTGCGAATCTCCACTCAATCCGGCCAATATTATTATTAACTTATAACGACTGCCTATCTAGAGGAGCTTGTGGCTAATTAATAAAGGCCGTACGGGTCGATCCATCAGGTTAAGCTACGCTTGCCGGGGTTGGTCTGCAGATGGGTGACCACCTTTACATACCGAGACTCCTCTGTGCCTCGGAAAGCACGTTAAGCCGTTGGTCCCGGCTGTCATTCGTGGATCTTTGGCAGTCGTTACGGGTCGTCAGAAGCCCGAAAGTCTGACAATCAGTCTTACCAAGGGGTATCGTATTACCCAGTAATTGGGTTGTAGAGGTCAGATAGGCATCAGTCGCTCCATATAAAATACTGGTATTCGGCTGCATCCGGTTATACTGGAAGCCGACCCCAACATAGTTGGGAAAAGGCTATGCAGATTGATTGAACGACTGCCTATCTGACTTCCAGGTCAGACAGGCACCTGAGACATTTCAAGTTTTTCTCTTGGATGGCAACGAACGTGCGATGCTTCTCTGGTATTGCAGATGGTCACAGGTGACGGTGACCACTTTCTATCAGATAGACCATATTTGCCTTTCAACATCCTTTTCAATCAGCATCTGCCTAACCATTTCCCAATAAGTTGGGGTCGACTTCCAGTCTAACCGGATGCAACTGAATACCAGTATTTTATATGGAGCGACTGCCTATCTGTCCTCCATAACCCAGTTAATGTGCCAAAGTCAAACTCAAACTCAAAGCATTTATTTCAAATAAACCAATTACAGGCATATTATGTTTCGGATGATTAAATAATTACATTCATCTTCAATATTTTATTCAATATGACAGTGACCACACAATGACATGACAAAGTGACAAAGAAGTAAATGAGATAATGAATGAAGTCGAAGTAAAGAGGCCACATATATAACACCTCCGTCCCAAATCGTCTAGTTGTTAAGTTCCGGAGGTTATTGTTACGGTTTTACTGTTCCTCTCTTGGTATTAATGTACCCAGCATCTGATCAATATGTCTTTTGCAAATCTGACCGGAATCAGTTTCTATTTGATAATGTAATTGGCCTAATATCCTTAAAACGGTTCCGAATTCCCACTTAATATGGTCGTTTGTGTAGCTGCGTATTTGCACTCTCTGCCCAACAGTAAATGAGCGTACCGTTGCCTCATCAGTCGGCGGCCGTGTTTCATCTCTCGTCCTCGCCTTGAAATGAACACTTAGGGTGTTTCTTATCTCCCTGCCAAACATGAGCTCATATGGGCTTTTATTTGTGCTGCTACTCGGCGTCCTCCGTAGGCGTTCCTTTATACCCAGCAGTTTGTCTTGTATAAAGCCTGGTTCTGCGTTGACGCTATGTATTGCCTTTTTAATTGTTTGTACGTATCGCTCTGCCTGTCCGTTCGTGGCCGGATGGTATGGGGCTGTGGTTTTGTGAACAACCCCGCTTTCTCTAAGGAATGATTCAAATTCATTTGAAACAAATTGTCGACCGTTGTCTGATACTAAAGTAAGCGGAAATCCAAATGTCACGAAAAGTTCTTTAAGTTGGCGGATACACCATGAGCTTGTGGTTGTTTTCGTTTCTATAATTTCCACCCATTTTGTAAAAGCATCTACTATTATAAATAAGGAATACCCCTTAATCGGCCCAGCAAAATCGATATGGATCCTTTGCCATGGGCCTGATGGTGAGTCCCAATGATGTAGTACTGCGCATGCAGGTTGATTTTGCTTAAGTCGACATTCTCGACAGCTTTTAACTATGTCTTCTATATCTTGATCCAAATTTCTCCAGAACACGTATCCACGCGCTAGTAATTTCATTTTTACTATTCCAAGGTGTCCTGTGTGTAGTTCTTCTAAAACATGCTGCCTCAGATTTGCCGGTATCATCACACGTGTTCCTTTTATAATGCAACCGTCTTGTATGGTCAATTCGTTATCATTGTAGCCATGTCTTCTCACTGAGGTACCATTTTGTAAAGCTTTCAATAAATTGTTGTATTCGTCATCTAGTTGTGTATTTTCGGCAATTTTTATACGGTCAACGGCAATTGTGTTCATTTGATTTAATTGAAATGCGCAATGTACGTCAATCAGGTTATTTGCTACTGTATCTACCGGAAATCGTGATAGATAATCTGCATTGCTATGATCATCCGATGTTCTGTATTCAATAGTGTAGTCAAAACCAGATAGGAAATGTGCATAGTGAAAGAGTCTCATTGTGCTCATAGCCGGTAAAGTTTTGTGTGGATTGAAGATCGTAGTTAATGGTTTATGGTCTGTAATAAGTATGAATTTTCTTCCGTAGCAGTAATGAACAAATTTCTTTAATCCCCAGAATAAAGACGTCGCTTCTTTGTCTATCTGACTGTATTTTTTTTCACTACTCGTCAATGAACGTGATGCAAAAGCAATAGGCCGATCAGTTCCGTCCGATAATCGATGCGATAGAACTGCTCCAAGTCCAAAAGGTGAAGCATCTGTAGCGAGAACCAAGGGCTTCTCAGGGTCAAAATGCATTAAAACTCTCTCACTGAGGATTTCCTGTTTAATTTTCTTGAAACTCTCATTACATTTGTGCGTCCATTCGTATTTAATGTCCTTCTTGAGTAGGTTATTAAGAGGGCTGGATATTGAAGCTAAATTCGCTATGAACTTATTATAATAATTAGCCATTCCTAGAAATGTCCGCAGTTCGTTGATGTTGCTGGGACATTTTGTATCCAGAATAGCGTTCACCTTGTTTCTATTTTTGTGCAGTCCATTTTTATCAATGGTATGACCCAAGTATTCGATTCTTTCTTGGAAAAAGTTACATTTATCCTTATTGAGTCTCAAATTTTTGTCTTGTAATTTTTGTAATACCAAGCGTAGTCTTGAAAGAAGTTGTTCTTCTGAATGTCCTTGAATTACTATGTCATCGAAAAAGCATTTCACTCCAGATACTCCTTGAAGCAAACAATCCATAAATTTTTGCCATAAATTCGGGGCAACCTTGACGCCAAACATAAGTCTATTTACTTTGAATGTTCCCTTATGTGTGCTTAATGTTTGCATCATAGCGCTCTCCTCGTCCATCATCATGTTTAAGTAAGCTTGTTTGATATCAAGTGTGCAAAATATTTGACCTCCGTTCATTTCTACCAGAATGTCCTCTATGATCGGAATAGGGTATTGTTCATCTCTTATTGCTTTATTTAAGGTGACTTTATAATCCGCGCATAAGCGTATACTGCCATCTGGTTTGACAATAGGAACCACTGGTGTTCCCCACTCAGAGCTATCAACCTTTGTAATTACCCCTTGTTCGCAGAGTCGTACTATTTCCTCATCGACTTTATTTTTAAGAGCATACGGTATACGTCTTGGCTTAACAAAAATTGGTGACACTTCTTCCTTTAGGGTCAAATGAGCTTTGTAATCCGGTATGCAGCCAAGGGAGCCATCAAATACATTCGAGTATTCCGAAAGTAGCCTATTCAGTTTTAGCTGATATTCTTTAGCATTACTCGTAACTGCGTTTATGTTTGCCAGATCCAAGTTGATTGCTCGTATCCATGCTCGACCGAAGATAGGGTCAACATCTTGTTTGATGATGTATAATTTTCCTTCAAGTGTTTGGTCATTGTATTTACACGTAACGTAGGCTACTCCGAGAGGTGCGAAGATTTCTCCTGTATATGTTCTCATCGTAATGTTAGTTTTGTAAATCTTGCATCCAGTGTTCAACGCTTTAAAATCTTTATGAGAGATAGATGACAGAGCTGCTCCTGTATCTACCTCCATTTTGAGTTTCGAGTCATTTATGCTTACATTTATCATAAATTTGTCTGTGTTGTTGGATCGTATTAAATTCATATCCCAGGGGGTTGTGTCATCGACTGTATCTGAAGAGTTGTCCGTGTCCTGCACCACTACATGTTCAGGCTCCAGTTGGTTGTTCCCAGGTGTTGATTGTAAGCAAACGCGAGCAAGGTGACCTACTCGTTTGCACTTGCTGCAAGTATCCTTGATGCTGCGACATCTAATAGCTTGATGTTCCTTACTTCCACAACGAAAGCATTTCCCTCGTAAGTCCTTAATCGTTAAAGGTTTATACTCTGGCTTTTGACTGCGGTGTTTGGGGTCAGCTTGAACAGTTTTCACATGTAGTAGACCTTGGTTCGAAGAGTGAGCTGATGACATATAGCTACTGGCAGATTTTGCTAATTCAATAGTGGTTGCTTTATTAATTAAGTCCGAAAAATCGGTTACCATTGTTTCCTGTAGTATTTTGGTACGAATATCGGTGTCATTTAATCCTCTTATAAATTGTAAGGTAAGAAAATTATCACAAATCGACTTCTTACAGGTATTGCACGTGAACTCGCAATCTTGAGCTAAATGTTTCAAGTGTGACGAGTATGTCATGACTGTCTCGTCAGAACCTTGAAGTCGCGAAATAAATTTATGTTGACGAGCCCAAATGCTCGGTTTTGGATCTATATAATGTTGTAATATTTGAACCAAGCTGCCAAATTCTAGTTCACAAGGATCGTTTGGTGCGCACAAGTCGTAAGCTTTCTGGTGTAATTCTGGTGGCAATAAACTAAGCAGCGTGAGGGTCTGGATTTGTGAATTGTTACAATTATTTAGCTTCATGTAGGTTTTTAATCTCTGAACAAAGTTATTAAAACTTTCTCGTTCCTGTAACGGTTGAAAGTTAATTCTTGGTGTCGTTTCCGGTGTACTTTCAAGTGAAGCCGTGACGTAAGTCGATGGTGTGGTCGGTGGTGTAGGGCGTAAGCCATGCAGCTTAAGCTTCAATTGTAATATGTGCTCTTCTGTAGAATGCCGCTGTTCAATTTCAGTCTCCACATCATGTATTTGCAATTCGATTTCATTTTGTAATTTTTCAAATTTTTGTTCATAATTTGTTAGACTTGTCAGACGTGAACTTACTTCGTAATCCGAAGGATTTTGTAATTGTTCCAGTGTACGTTCGAACTTTGTAAGCTGGCCGCGTATAGTTGCGCGCAGGCGAGTAAGTCGCGCCAGTTCTGCCTCCATCGTCGCCAATATTATGTTTCGGATGATTAAATAATTACATTCATCTTCAATATTTTATTCAATATGACAGTGACCACACAATGACATGACAAAGTGACAAAGAAGTAAATGAGATAATGAATGAAGTCGAAGTAAAGAGGCCACATATATAACAAGGCACTTTTGAATTGTCAAGGTGTCAGTCAGTCAGAAAGATGAAGCTAGTCGCCCATTCCAAAGCTTAGTAGGTACTTATGGAGAAAAACGGACAAGAAACACTCTTTTAAATCAAAATATGGTTACAAAATATTTGTTACATCATTCTTGCTGAAATTATACATGTAAGATAGATGCAGAACGTTAAAAGCGTCTGTAATAAAATATTAAAAATCAAAAAACTATTCAAAAATTAAATTAAAATAGTCGTGGTAGTAAGATATGACTAGCCTCCACTGAAAGCGCCCGTTGATGAACCTGAGCTAAATGATCCAACATACCCCATAATACTACATTCTCCAAATAAGAAGAACATAGGTTGGTAAGAACATAGGTTGTCAAACATTCGGTTCTGACGACTCGTAACGACTCTCAAAGATTTAAAAGACAGCCGGGAGCAAAGGCTTAACGTGCTTCCCGAGGCACGGACGGGTCTCGATATGTAAAGATGCTCACCCATCCACGGACCAACCGTCGCAAGCATAGCTTAACCTGATGAATCGTCCCGTACAGCTGTTATTACTTAGCCACGAGCCACCAACATCCGTTCCAATAAAAAACAAACAAAAAACTTACTATATACATATATAAAAACGACTCCATGCCTCTCTACGTCTCTGGTCAATGTAAAACGAAGAACATGCGCCAGTTTGAGCCTGCACGTTAACAAAACTAGCGCGTAAATACGAAATAATAAAAATGATACGCAGACACTATTAATAATAACAAACGGCTATTTAGGAACTGACTGATTCGAAGTTCTTTATTTAAAAGTTTTAATCAATATTATCTTGTTACATGCATTATTTGTTTAACAATTTCATTTAAACCGCAAAACTTTTTTTTTAATAATTAGCTGTCAAAATTTCCCGCGTTCCTAAATGTCACGTTTTGTTGTTAAAAAATAAAACAAACTTTATGGTGAATTAAAATAGTGATGTGCTTCGTAAGGTCAGTGTGTGGACAGATAAAAAATTATTGACGTTTTTACGGTTTTTTTTTCTGGTGTTTTTTTTTTTTAATAGACCGTACTCTTTGCTTAAAATTCAATTTATGTGTAGCGTTGTGTTAATTAATTATTATCACGCTTATAATTCTACGGGGAAGGTAGATAATCCTCATATCCGATTTACAGAATCTATCTTAAAAGTTGATTAATTTGACATCATAATAACTTATCATAACTTACAATCACATTAGCTTCCCTCAAAGGGTTGGGCAGGGGTGTAGGCACCATCCATAGTATTTTTGTTTAATTATCAAGATACCCTGTACTCCCTTTGAGGAAAGTGCCCAAGTACAGACAATAGCAGGTCAGGTTACTACAAAGTATCAAATTTTCTCATTCGATTTTGAACTTAATCATGTACATTTTAAGGTTTAAGGCACAAATGGCTATGAAAAAAAAAATTGCCAGTCTTGGGGACTGCCGAAGTGCCGCATGCCGACAGATGTTAAACTTAAGGGGATACATCGATTATTTTGTTGTGTTATTAAAATTCATATAAAACCAAATGTATTAGTGTCGTTTTGCATCCCCGTCAAATTTAAGGGTGGGTGACCATCAAACTGAACAACTTTCTCCATGGCACCAACATCGTAATCGCGAAAAAATAATCAGCCGTCCCATACATTTGCGTCGAGTAGGTATTGAAGTTTTCTTTGGGACAGTTGTAAATTTTTTCGTGATTACGATGTTGGTTGGTCCCATGGAGAAAGATGTTAGGTTTGATGTTCTGTATCACACCCTGAAATTTGACGAGGATGCAAAATGACATGTTGTATAGTTAAATCATTTGGATTTTCCTTGCGATAATTGGCCATTGTCTATTGCTGTACTAAAACCGAAACATGATTAGGTGCTTACTTGAAATTTTTAACCGACTTCAAAAAGGAGGAGGTTCTCAATTCGTCGGAACCTTTTTTTTTTTTTTATGTATGTTCCCCGATTACTCGAATATGGCTGAACCGATTTGGTTTTTTTTTTTTGTTTTATTCGAGAGGGTATATACATCACATTGGTCCCATATAAAATTGATTAACTTTGCTTCGGTAGTTATTGAGTTAGCTTCAATAATACGTATTTTTTCCCACTTTTATATGGATGATGTTCTAGTTTGTTTTGCAGGTAGTGGTATTAGAATTTGTGTGGGGTAGGTACACACAACTAAAAAGTGAAAAATAAAAACTTTTTTACAAAAAAATACAACCGACTTCCAAAAACAACACTACAAAGTGAAAAATAACTTTAATTTCGGAAGTCGGTGGCAAAAAACGAAAATACATTTAACTAGACATCGACTTCCGAAATTAAAGTTATTTTTCACTTTGTAGTGTTGTTTTTGGAAGTCGGTTGTATTTTTTTGTAAAAAAGTTTTTTTTTTAAAGAAAAATATTCGACAGAGAAACATGATGAATCGACCCGTGCGGCTGTTAATAATTATCGACGAGCTCTTTTTTCCTTTTCATGCATCACACAGTGCAAATGAATATGTGGTGCATGCGCTCTGTCGCTAAACTCATTGCAACTGTCTTTGTTTTCAGTGGTTTGTCTATTTACAAAAAAAACCAGGGGCTCGTGGCTGAATAAAAACAGCCACACGGGTCGATCTTAAAGGTTAAGCAACGGTTGCCTAAGTCGGTCCGTGGATGGGTGACCAACCATTACATACCGAGACTCCTCCGTGCCTCGGAAAGCACGTTAAGCCGTTGGTCCCGGTTGTCATTTGTAGATCTTTGACAGTCGTTACGGGTCGTCAGAAGCCTGAAAGTCTGGCAACCAGTCTTACCAAGGGGTATTGTGCAACCCAGTAACTGGGTTGTCGAGGTCAGATAGGCAGTCGCTCCATGTAAAATACTGGTACCCAGCTGCATCCGGTTAGAGTGGACCACGAGCTTCTCTTTACGTTTCATAAACATGAGTATATAGACATAAAGTCGCTTTTCGTGTCGTGTGTGGCCGCGATGTCCTTCTAAACTCCGCAACGGATTTTGATGCAGTTTTCACCATCTTTTAGATTTAGAGAAATTATTCCGGAAGATTTATATGTAGAATATATTAATATTTAACTTAGAGGGGCTAGTGGCTAAGTAATAACAGCTGCACGGGTCGATCGATCAGGTTAAGCTGCGCTTGCCGCGGTTGGTCCGTGGATAGGTGGCCATCTTTACGTACCGAGACTCCTCCGTACCTCGGAAAGCACGTTGAGCCGTTGGTCCCGGCTGTCATTCGTGGATCTTTGACAGTCGATACGGGTCGTCAGAAGCCCGACAGTCTGACAACCAGTCTTACCAAGGGGTATCGTATTACCCAGTACTGGGTTATGGAGGTCAGATAGGCAATCGCTCTATGTAAAATACTGGTATTCAGCTGCATCCGGTTAGACTGGAAGCCGACCCGAACATAGTTGGGAAAAGGCTAGGCAGATGAGATGACATTAATATTTAACTTATATACTTATAATATAGAAACCTTCTTATTTTGTCAAGTCGTAAAAGCCGAGCGAAGCAGGGCCGCGTCGCTAGTTATCTATCTATCTATATAAATAAAAAGAGAAGTCCTGACTGACTGCTTGACTGACTCATCAACGCCCAGCCCGAACCCTTGGACCTAGAAAGCTGAAATTTTGCACAGAGGTTCCCTTTATAATGTTGGCAAGGAATAAGGAAGGAATTCCCGATAGTAGGAATGTTCCCGTGGGATATTTCCCGACATCCACGCGGGCGAAGCCGCTGGCAATAGCTAGTCTCATATAGTGATGATAAAATATCTGTGGTTATTAGAGCGTAATGGACATAAATGAAACCAAGTAATTACATACATCAACGCCACATGCTGTAATAAATTGTTCAGCTTGATTACAAAGGTATGCATTGTCATTTTCGCTACAAATAGACCATCTCATAATTTTTGTAAGGGATAATAATGTCGACAATATTAATGTAGGTATGTTTGATAAAAATAATACCAGCCTATTATTGTCCCACTGCTGGGCAAAAGCCTCTTCTCATACAGAGAAGGCACGAGCATTGATCACCACGCTTGCTCGAGACGAGTTGGCGATTTCAGACCAGGGGGCCAACCACCACTTCTTAAAGCAGTATTATTTTAATGTTACTTCAGTGTGAGAAAGAGCTGGAGCTATACAGGACGACTAGCTCCATCTCTTTCCCACACTCATGTATGATTAAAATAATACTGCTTTAAGAAAGAGAGAAAGAAAGAAAGAAAAATGCGTTTAATTGGCATTACAGCAAAAAAATAAATAAATACACCTTAAAATTATAAAAAACATAAATACACCTTAAAATTATAAAAAAACATAAAACAAAGATTGTAATGCCAAAAGGGCCTCAGGTGGCAAGAGGTGGTGGTCTAGCTCCAGGATCCCTAACTTTGATTTGAACTCACAACCTCATACATGATAGGCGAGGTCTTAACCAATGGGCCCTCACGACGACCCACAAGGGTGGCAGATGAAATTTTTCGTCGGTTATGAAAAAAAAATTTGCTGTTCTATACATTTGGACCGCGTAGGTACTTATTGCACTTTTCTATAAAACTTTTTTACAAAAAAAAACAACCGACTTCCAAAAACAACACTATAAAGTGAAAAATAACTTTAATTTCGGAAGTCGGTGTCTAGTTAAATGTATTTTCGTTTTTTATTGCCACCGACTTCCGGAATTAAAGTTATTTTTAACCGACTTCAAAAAGGAGGAGGTTCTCAATTCGTCGGAACCTTTTTTTTTTTTTTTTATTTCTTTTTTTATGTATGTTCCCCGATTACTCGAAGATGGCTGGACCGATTTGGATTTTTTTTTGTTTTATTCGAGAGGGTATACATCACAGTTGGTCCCATATAAAATTGATTAACTTTGCTTGGGTAGTTTTTGAGTTAGCTTCAATAATACGTATTTTTTCCCACTTTTATATGGATGATGTTCTAGTTTGTTTTGCAGATAGTGGTATTAGAATTTGTGTGGGGTAGGTACACAACTAAAAAGTGAAAAATAAAAACTTTTTTACAAAAAAATACAACCGACTTCCAAAAAAAACAACACTACAAAGTGAAAAATAACTTTAACTTCGGAAGTCGGTGGCAAAAAACGAAAATACATTTAACACCGACACCGACTTCCGAAATTAAAGTTATTTTTCACTTTGTAGTGTTGTTTTTGGAAGTCGGTTGTATTTTTTTGTAAAAAAGTTTTTATTTTTCACTTTTTAGTTGTGGTACCTACCCCACACAAATTCTAATACCACTACCTGCAAAACAAACTAGAACATCGTCCATATAAAAGTGGGGAAACAAATACGTATTATTGAAGCTAACTCAAAAACTACCAAAGCAAAGTTAATCAATTTTATATGGGACCAACTGTGATGTATACCCTCTCGGATAAAACAAAAAAAAAACCAAATCGGTCCAGCCATCATCGAGTAATCGGGGAACATACATAAAAAAAAAAAAAAAAAAGGTTCCGACGAATTGAGAACCTACTCCTGTTTGAAGTCGGTTAAAAACAGCAGATTTTTTTTGTACTTATAAGTTTTATAAATAGCCGATGAAAAATTTCTACACTAGAGTCTAGATGCGTTAGAAGACGTCCTATTTACAGTTGCAAAAGTCAATCAAAATTAAAAATGTTGCCAAGTACGAGTTGGACTCGCACACAAAGAGTTCTGTACCATCGTAGAATATTTAACACTACATATTTCTTTAACACGATTCTTATATGCGGGACCCCCTTTAGTTTTTATCTTAATTTTATTTTTATTATTTGCTGTTATAGCGACCAACACTGTGTAAATTTCAAGTGTTACGGTTCAAAAGATACAGCCCTGTGACAGACGAACGGACAGCGGAGCCTTAGTAATAGGTCCCGTTGGCAGCCTTTGGGATAGGAAACCTAAAAAGATAACAAAAATGTCTAAAAACAAAAGAGAAACAAATGCAAAAGTACTAGGCGCTCATAAAATCGAGAATGTAATCGATCAAAGCTCAATCGGCGACCGATCAACCAGGAAGTTGAAGATTCTCGACTAACAATCGATTGAGGTCATTATAAATAAGTCCTGCCCCGGGTCGGCTGGCTACTTTTGGCGGGCGACGCTCAGTTTAAATGTCAAAGCATGGTTGCCAGCTAGAAATAAATAGAATAATCGAATTTTGAGGACGCGGCGAAGAGAGATGGCTTGGCTTTGTGATGTATGAAACTTATATTATTATGATGCAGTTTTGACGTGGAATGTGTGCAACAACCACATATTAATCTGTGGCACAACAGCAGTGATAGCCCAGTGGTGTGACCGTCAGACTGTCAAGTCATAGGTCTCGAGTTCGAACCCAAGGCACGCACCTCTGATTTTCGTATTAATGTGCGTATTGTATAATTATTATCACTTGCTTAAAAAAACGATGAAGGAAAACATCGTGAGGAAACCTGCATGCCTGAGAGATATAAATATGCATAAAACTATGACGCCAGCGAAAAAGAAAGAAGTGTGGATGTGTCATAAAGTCGAAAATCTGTCTAAAAGTCTGTGAAAACTTAGGTGAAAAGATCTGTCATTCCATCTGATGCTAGGGATTGACATTATTGACAGCTCACTTCACATATGTTTTCACGGTGACATTTTTTCAGAATACATCGACTGCTCACTTCACATCTATTTTCACGGTGACATTTTTACAGAACACATCGACTGCTCACTGCACATAAGTTTACACGGTGACATTTTTACAGAACACACCGACTGCTCACTTCACATCAGTTTTCATGGTGACATTTTTACAGAATACATCGACTGCTCACTTCACATCAGTTTTCACGGTGACATTTTTACAGAATACATCGTCTGCTCACTTCTTATAAGTTTTCACGGTGCGATTTTGACAGAGTATATCGGCTGCTTTACTAAAATTGCAAGCCTTTATTCTATCAATACCGCCGTACTATGACGTGAAAAAACATCATGGATCCATCATGGTTCCGTTGAGAAAAAAGGATGGTGCTCTAGATCGTATATAGCTCCGTCTCTCTCTCACACTCTCTCTCAGACGTCAGGCCTCGTCAGCTCCGAGGCCTGATAATCCAAAGCAGCGTGGGTGGGTCCCTCCAGCAATGATGGTGTTTTCAAGGTACCTTCATAGGCACCGTCTCAAAAAATAGATATCGTCTGACTTTTTGACGCAGAAGTTTCCCTCTTGGAAATCAGATTCGAAAAAGCCCCGGGAATGTGGCAGTCATGGCTTATCTATCCTCGTATCCAAGTTTTTCACCACGTCCGTTGTTTTCTCCTAGTTCTTTTTTAGAGTTATTTCAGTTATTGAAGTCTTTCTTTCAAAAATGCCACTTGTCAGTAATCGAAACGGCCAGAAATATCAGTATTCATTCAAGAACCTTTTCGATGAATTGTGACAGAGTGTCAATTATTTTTATAAATCTAATTTAGAATACAGTTACACTCCTACCAACTTATCTGTGAAATGGCGAAAATTGGAACTACGGCCGTCATGTTGAAATGTCTTCGATTGTGCCGACGCATGTCATTCGATTGTGTCGACGCATCGATGGTGCCGTCCTCTTTCAGTTCACAGATAAGTTGGTAGGACTGTGTTCAGTAAACAATTATAATTATCTATAAAATACAATATTTGGGCTAACATATTGATAAAAATAATTTAAATTATATAAATCAAAAGTAACCTTCATAGACTAAGCTAGTAAGAAACTATGAGAGAAAATTTGGAAGAAAAAGTAATGATAGTTTGACAGCCTGACATAAGTGTTTTAGGAATTGAAACTCGGTCCTGTTGTATTATATTTGTATTTGTACCACAGCACAATATCCAAACGACGACAGTAACATTACCTATATACACAAACACAGGATAGGAACCTAATTGAATAATCACACGAAGATCATTATAATATTTTACATTCTGATTCAAAATCCTAGTCGCTTGTTTTCTGTAGTGAAAACATAGACAAACCCTCTAGACCAACTAGGGTTGTCAGAGAACTAATAGTGGGAACCATAGATATTAATTAGGTTCGCCACAGTGTCATAACAATGAAAATTAAAGAAATCAAACCGTTTTAGACCGATTCGCAAAATATTAATGCAAAATCAATATAGGAGTATGATTTAAACATAATTATATTAATGTAAAGTGTAAGTATATGATGTAAAATGTCTGTAGTATGTAGATACTATAAACCTCTATTAATAAACACTGCTAGTGATTCATTCTCAGCTACTAAACATTGATATAACATTTACATAAACTGTTCCCACCAACGATGTTTTCCTTTACAAAATAGGTACCAACTCAGTGATAAATTGATTCATTTATTTGTACAACGGAAAATACTTCAGAAATACTCATATTATGTGTTGTACCTACAAACAAACAAGAACATTTATTTTCTATATTTAGAGTAGCGTAGGATTAATTAAATTCACTTTTACAACTCTTCATAGGGAATTAATGAAGGCTTAAAACGGTTTTTAATTAATTCTGAACTTAATAAAATAAAATCAAAACTTAATGAAACTTAATTTAGAATTTGACAATTAATTTAATTCATCAATTCGGGTTGTAGTCTGCTTGTAATAATAATAATTCAATCATGATTCGAAAGACACGTGGCGCCA
The DNA here is from genome assembly GCA_946251885.1 of Cosmia pyralina. NCBI lineage: Eukaryota > Metazoa > Arthropoda > Insecta > Lepidoptera > Noctuidae > Cosmia > Cosmia pyralina. Next base: position 13,042,062 of record OX276368.1, on the reverse strand, counting down.
TCTATTATCATAAGAACGTTATTATTGTTTTCCTCGGGAACAGTACTTTTTTTCGGGTTGAAAGGTACCCTATGTCCGTTTCTGTACACCCGACAACGTATACGCAAAATTTCAGGATGATCGGTTCAGTGGTTTAGGTTTGAAAAGGTAACACACAAACTTATTTTCGCATTTAAACCCCCGTTCGCACGGGCGTAATAAAATCGCGGCGGGATTTTATAGCGCACTGGATTTTCAACTCTCGTTGTTGAGCAGAGCGTTAAGAATCCAACTTAACAATAACAGAGTACATTCTAGCGCTTCGAAAAAACACACTGTCGGATTTTCAACTCTCGGCGCTAAGCAGAGCGTTGAAAATCCAGTGCGCCATAAAATCCCGCCGCGATTTTATTACGCGCGTGCGAACGGGGGTTAAGAGTTTATCTTATTTGCATGAAGTCGAAACCACGACATACGTCTTTCGTATACAAATGATATCACCTGTGGATCGATGACACATATTTAATTGGCTGATGTCCTAATTGTCCATCGCTGGCTGTCACGACAATATGTTACGCAATTAAAATTAAATTAAATATTAATAATGCCGGTCATGTAATTTGGCATAGCAGGAATAATTTGTCGATATCAATCACTCTATCAAAGGATCCATTTGGGTTGGACAGCGTTCGGAAAACTTCGTGAAGAACTTCTTGAGTATTGTGAAGTTGTAAATTTTCATGTAAAATGCGATAACATTTTTCCCCCTGTAAACATAGTCTAATTTTCATAATGTTTTAAAATGTTGTAAACAGAATGAAAAACTACGTCCGTAAAAGTTTTTATTATACTAAGGGCTGATTGTTCAATAAGTTGATAACTTTTACCTGAAGAATAAATGTGACAGTTTGACATATTTTCTATACAAAAGCTGTCAAACCGCCATATTTATTCCTCTGATAAAAATTATCTGACTATTGAACAATCAGCCCTTATAGAAATATTGCGTACGATATAGGTAAGTTATTAGCATATAAATATCTATATTTTTAGCTTAAAACCTTCCTCGAGTGTTTTCATTTTTTTTTTAATGAAACTAAACTAAATTACTAAAAAAGAAAAACGAACAGACCTATCAAAGTACACTTAATCTAATGATACCAAAATTGTCTCATTTCGTAAAGGTTTAGGGGGGTGAAAACGTTATCGCTCGAAACATATTTCAATAAAAACTTTTTTACAAAAAAAATACAACTGACTTCCAAAAACAACACTACAAAGTGAAAAATAACTTTAATTTCGGAAGTCGGTGTCTAGTTAAATGTATTTTCGTTTTTTGCCACCGACTTCCGAAATTAAAGTTATTTTTCACTTTGTAGTGTTGTTTTTGGAAGTCGGTTGTATTTTTTTGGAAAAAAGTATTTATTTTTCACTTTTTAGTTGTGGTACCTACCCCACACGAATTCTAATACCACTACCTGCAAAACAAACTAGAACATCATCCATATAAAAGTGAGGAAAAAATACGTACTCGTATTATTGAAGCTAACTCAAAAACTACCCAAGCAAAGTTAATCAATTTTATATGGGACCAAATTTGATGTATACCCTCTCGAATAAAACAATTTTTTTTCAAATCGGACGACTCTGTAAAAAGATATGCGTTGTCGAATTGAGAACCTCTTTCTTTTTTTTCTTCGGTTAAAAAGGAAATGTAGGTAATTTCCTCCAAGACTTGCAACTCTCTCTATCACGCCTGGAGGGAGGAAGGGCAAGCGGTATGAAACAGATAGCATTATCATCACGCCGCGTATTAACACTTCACAATCCTCTTAAATGGAAGTCTGGAAGTGGCATCGGTGACTGAAAAGTTGTGTGGAAATCGGTTGTCATGGTATCTGATGCGGAGCAATGAGGAAAATGTCGTTAGGAAAGTTTTGAGTATGAATGTGGATGGCTATAAGAGTAGGGGAAGACTAAAAGAACGATGAATGGACTGTGTGAAAGATGACATGACTAGAAAGGGAGTGACTACCGAGATGACGACTAATAGAGAAGTATGGAAGAAAGAGACATGTTGCGCCGACACCAAATAAATTGGGATAAGGGCAGGAGAATGATAATGCCTTTAAACCTTTCCACACTAATTTTGTTTCTATTTTGTTTTTATTTATTAATTATGATAAATTAGTTTTGGTGTGGGATGCTACCTGTGTCGACACCCTCGCGCCATCCGATCTTCCTAGTTACGGTGGGCTGCTGCAGGAGCAGAACACCTCAAACGGCGCAAATATAACAACCTTTTTGGGAACTATATGTTTGAGCCGTTTGGGGTTGCCCTGGGGTCCGACTGCTCATCGAGTTTTTCGGGACATCGCCAAGCGGTTGGTCGACTCTACACGGGACCAGAGGGCTGGCCTATTTTTAGCCCAAAGGCTGGCAGCATTGCCATCCAAAGTTACAATGCTGCCAGCCTTTTGGGCACTTTTCCCATTGACACCGATGTGGACGAATTTTTTGGTGCCCTATGACCTCTTCCCCTTTTTATTTTTTATTATATACTTGTACATAATATATATATTTTAGTGTTAGCTTGTACATTGTAATTAAGGTAAATAATTATGTTATCTTTATATAAAAAAATTATGATAAATAGGTATTGGCCACAGATCAAGCTATACATTTCCAGTATAAGCTGATCTTGCATTGTATAGGATTTCCTTACAATGAGAGGTCAGTGTAAACTGGAAATGTATTACTTGATGTGTAACCGTGTGTACCTACACGTATCCCAGGAGATCTAGTCTGAAGATTATCTACCTACCTATTTAAATAAAAAAAAAATGATTGATTTTCACTAAAGCTACAGCAGTAGATTTTAACCGTAAAAACATCACAACAAAAAAAAATCGGAAAATCAAGAAAAAACCGTAAACAACAACACATCACTACGAGTGTGACCACCATTTTTGAAAAAGTGACACTGTTTATGCGATGAATAACGCGCGTTCGGACACAGAGAGCGATAGTGCGTCGAGCTCGGAAGAAGACGTGGATTCCGGAATAGCTGACGAAGTTACACCAGAGACAAGAAAAGAAGTCGATTGCATGGATCTTTCGGAGTTCTTCGGTTATTGGTAAGTGTCCAAATCTGTGTGTAAGGCTCCTGTCCCACTGCCAGCGATTAACGAAATGCGAGTACACCTAGTAAAATAATAAAAGACCTGCCAAGTGCGTGTCGGACCACGCACAATGAAGGATTTCGTGGTTGAAAAGAATTTATCCCAAAAACAAACTTGACAATGGATCCCAAAAAAATTTTTTTTTTATGTCATAAAACTACAAATTAACAATTTTCTGACTTTTTCCTTTACTTGTGCTGTAAGACCTTGCTTCTTGCCAAATTTCATTATTCTAGGTCAACGGGAAGTACCTTATAGGTTTTGATTTACTTGCAACAGTTGCGAGTATCAAAATGTGTCGCAAAATGGCCGTATTTTTCTATTGCCGTTGACTTAGAAGCTTGATTTTTTTAGAACTCTAAGGGATCATAGACTTACGTATTCGTTATTAATTTCAACTTGATATCTCCACGCGTCCCTGAGAAAAAGGGTCTTGACGGAAAGACAGACGGACAACGAAGTGATCCTATTAGGGTTCCGTTTTTTCCTTTTTAGGTACGGAACCCTAAAAATGAGAGCAGCAGTGGTGGCCTAGTGGTATCGGCCCCGACTTACGAGTTGAAGCCCGTGAGTTCGAACCCAGGTAAGCAGTAAGCACTTTACTTTGTGTACCTAATTAATTTCATCACCACTGCTCCCAAAACGGTGAAGGAATACATCGTGAGGAAACCGGCAATCCTAAAATCGAAAATTCGAAGTCATGATTATGCCATGTGGCCCAGTCCCTCTTATAGAGAGCAGGCCTTTTTCCCAGCAGTGGGAACATTATAGGCTGATTATAAACATCGAGTAGGTAGCGAGTGCGTAATGGCGACAAGCGATTACTCGCTATAGTATAGTTAAAATCTCGCTGCAGACTTGGTCATAAATCTTAATCGGAGTAGGGATGTGCGCTAGTTGCGCGCGCTCAAGGCCATTATCGATAACAGAATCATTAAGGTTATCAGAGGAGGAATTTTAATTTTCTATTTTTAGTTTTATATATACGTTCTTTTGTTTATATATTTAATATGCTTTGTAGTAGGTAAATTTGGTAATAAAAAAAAACTTTTTAACAAAAAAAAAACCGACTTCCAAAAATCGCTACAAAGTGAAAAATAACTTTAATTTCGGAAGTCGGTGTCTGGTTAAATATATTTTCGTTTTTTGCCACCGACTTCCGAAATTAAAGTTATTTTTCACTTTGTAGTGATTTTTGGAAGTCGGTTTTTTTTTTGTTAAAAAGTTTTTATTTCTCGCTTTTTAGTGGGTCTGTTTATAATTTGTATAAGTTACAATAGTCTAATGTCAATTGCTCATCACATGTTACAAAATATTGCTTTTCCCGATGCTGGGACGTTAATTGTTGAGGAGTTCTGCTGGTAAGAACCAGGAGAACTCCTCAACAACCACTCATCACACGCATTGTGTGACGAGCGGAAATTGATTAGCACCCATATTAAAGTAATCGAATCGCAACCCGTGAAATATTTATCATTGTGTAGTTGCGGTAGCCATCTGTGGTCTTCATCGTCAGTTCCACTTCACCAAGTGGTGCTTTCCGAGAGCAAATGCACGAGCTACTATAAAAAATACCCAAATCGCTCTAGGTGTGCCTATAATATTTGAAGAGTTCCTTCGATTTCTCCAGGATCCCATCATCAGAACTGGATTTTGACAAAAATGGGACCATTTGGAAAGTATACCCTTTCCAACAAAAAAATAATTTTTCAAATCGGTAGGCAAGCGACGGAGTTATGCGCGAACAAACATAAAAAAAAAAAATACAAACATCCGAATTGAGAACCTCCTCCTTTTTTAGAAGTCGGTTAATAAAAAAAAATGTGTATTTATTTCTATCACCCATTTATAAATATATAATACTATCGATATTACTCATCGACTGCAGTAATGCACAGGACTACGTGTGGGCGTGGCCTGCCCATAAGGCCCGTGAGTGGGAAAGAGAGCGAAACACTCGAATGATTTATGACCGAGTCTGCAGCGAGATTTTAACTATACTATAGTAGGTATGCGTATATGTATATGAAGCAAGCGTGAGGCTCTCAGCGAGTGTCCTGAGGGCCAATTCTCGTAATTAAAAACGTTCAAATTCCAAGTCGCAATGTCAGCCAGCGACAATCAAATGTCAAAAATGTAGGCAAACTCTATACAATTTTGACAGATTGAGACTGAGATGAGATTGCGAACGTTGTTATAAAAATACGGGAATTGCCCCTCTGTTCGCCAAGCGAGCGTCGCTGAGCGAGTACTCTTTTGATAGCTCTTGTCGCTGCGACAAACGAGTACTCACTTGTGTGAACAATCTGCGATCAACTATTAGCCGACGTTCGCACGCACGTAAAAATATCGTATCGATTTTTTTTCGCGCACTGGATTTTCGACGCTCTGCTTAGCGCCGAGAGTTCAAAATCCAACAGTGTGTTTTTTCAACGCGCTGGGATGCACTCTGTTGTTGTTAGGTTGGATTCTCGAAGCTCGGCTCAACACGGAAAGTTGAAAATCCAGTGCGTGATAAAATCCCGCGGCGATATTTTTACGTCCGTGCGTACGTCGGTTCGGTTGTACAATCCTCGCGGATATTTGCGGTGAACCACTTTTCGACCTTATTATTATCGTTATAAAGTTCAAAAGTGGTTCACCGCAAATGTCCACGATGGCAGCTATTATGTACTTATGTATCTGTTTTGCTTACTAGACAATCTTTTGTACATTTCTCAAACGAGAACATTGTTGATAGCAGTCGCTTCTTCGTCGGCGGAAGGACAGGTGCCCAAGGGTGAATTTGAAATTGCCAGCGAGTCACCGGGGACTGAATGTTAAATAAATGATAAATGATTTATTTGTCTAAGGGCTGATTGTTCAATAAGTTGATAACTTTTACCTGAAGAATAAATGTGACAGTTTGACATATTTTCCATACAAATGCTGTCATACCGCCATATTTATGCCTCTGATATAAATTATCTGACCATTGAACAATCAGCCCTAAGTAGGTTTGTACAAACACTTTTACACGTCAATCATATTTTTTAAAACTAGATGAGGTCGGCGTTTCCTATCTGACTACTCTGAGAAGAAAGGCCGGAACAAACTCAGCGGTCACAGCCTCTTTTAAAGTCCAGACATAATCTTGGTCAGATCATGTGAAGACCATGTAGATTGGTGTCTGAAATGGTCTTTTGAGGAAAGAACCACACAAACTGAGTGGAGCTGTGCAGACCAGTTATGGTGCAGATCCATTACAATATAACCAGCCACGTACAGTCAAGGCTTTTAGGTACACCTATAATATGTTCGGTCTGTTCTATCCTCAGTTTTCAAATCGTTTATCCTTTATCAAGCCTGGACACATCTAGCGCAAGCCACACTGGAAACGAAGCTAGTTCGTTTAGCTTCGCTCATGTAGCTACCGCGTTTTTGCATACTTCGATTCACACCGAACTATGAACCGAAATTAAGCGCCTGAACATTTAACAATAACTATCAATAACACAGCGAAGTTTTATTGCTATTGTTTTTTTAGTAGGCGTTTGTGAAGAAAATTATTACTTGATGTAAATATTAGGAGCTCATAGCTTGGATATTTATTTTGTTCTATGAGATGCCTTGAAAGTGTAAGGATGGTTATGGTGGTTCGTGAATTATTTCGTTTTTTCAGATTGTGGCATCGTTTCTCTTTAATAAGTAACTTTACTAGTACCTAAGTATATCTTGCATGACACTTAGAATTCTAAACTAATCGGAGCGAACTGGACGAAAATAAACACGGAAGTGTAAACAGTAAAAGGTTTTAAAACATCACGCCTGTTATCCCCGAAGCGTAAGGCAGATATGTACTTATGTACACCCACATTTGGCCAGTTATGTTTAAATCATATAATAGGGGCGAGCCTATTGCTACTGTCATGATTTCCAAATAATAATAAGTTTTGTTGATGTAAAATACTAAATTTATAGTTGAAAGTTGACTCAAATGATTTTGTATCTATATTCGTGAAGTTAAAAAGTATCTCATTTGACAGTTGGCGCCAAAAGTACAGTCCTACCAACTTATCTGTGAACTGAAAGAGTACGGCACCGTCGATGCGTCGACAAAATCGAATGACATGCGTCGGCACAATCGAATGACATTTCAACATGACGGCCGTAGTTCAAATTTTCGCCATTTCACAGATAAATTGGTAGGGGTGTACTGGTTTTTTCTAGCAGAATGTAGGTAAAGAAAAACATGATATTTGGAGCGTCGCCGTCGCCTAGTTTTTAAGTTAGTTCGCTTCGAGCGTCGGATCCTAAAGGTTGTCTAGAAATCTAGTCTATACTGATATTTATTGAGTGCCTAGTTAAATAGATTGTTAAATATGGCTATCTTATACCAAATTTGTATTAATACAATGAAAAAGGTGTATCATTTCACCATCAACCGGGCACAAACTCCGTGGCTGATATAATTATGGTAAACCCCAATAACACTGCCCCACTCGGGAATGGACGAGAATCCAGGACGTCATACTCAGCAGTACTCAGCTCTTGTGACCAACGCGGCAATCAGTCAGATCAGTAAAAGATAGTTGTGAAAAATTTACAAAAATGTATTTAGATTTAATTATTTTTAGATTAGATTCCGATTCGACAACACAACGTTGGTCTGCATCACTTCTGCTATTCCTCTCTGTAACAAAAGAAAATAAATGAAATTTAAAAATATAAAGATAGCATGCTGATCAATGAAGATTAAGATGAGAGAAAACTTTCATTGCATTGTTTAAATTCAATCTCTTAGTATTATATAATTGCATAGCACATGTGTGAGCACTATGTAGCTACTATTAAGCTACCTTTTACTGGGTACGTCTTTCACTGACTTGAGTGTGCCCTGGCGGTTGAGAGTATGTCATGCTCACTTAAATGTCTCGCTGGTGGTGGCGTGTGTGTTGGATCATTAAGTTCCCTTCAAAATGGTTGAGCTAATTGGTGCTGATCCATGCGTCATGTTCGTGAACGGGCGCCGTCAGTTGGGACTGGTCGTCTCTTAGCTGCCATGGCTTATTTTTAATTTTAATATTTAATTTAGTTTTTATCTTTTTATTACGGACGCTTTTTAACGTGCACGTCTTTCTACATTGTTCTCACATGTATATTTTCAACATGAACGATGTAACCAATATTTTGTAAAAATATTATGATTTAAAAGAGTGTCCGTTGAGTTTCTTGCCCGTTCTTCTCCATAGGGATCTACTACGCTTTGGAATGGGCAACTAGCTTCATCTTTCTGACTGACCGACCCATTGACAATTCAAAAGTGCCTGTAATTGGTTTATTTGAAATAAATGCTTTGACTTTGAGTTTAAGTTGAGTTTGAATGCTCGTGCCTTCTCTTTATGAGAAGAGGTCTTTTGAGCGGTGACGTGGCTCAAAAAGTTGCCCAACTTAACGCATTCAAGGACACTTACACGAAAAACAACAGAAGTTCCATTGTTATAACGCCGATAGGCGTTTAGTGTCACATTTTATCACCAGCTCTTTCGCTCACAATCAATCTGCCTAGCCTTTTCCCAACTATGTTGGGGTCGGCTTCCAGTCTAACCGGATGCAGCTGAATACCATTATTTTATATGGAGCGACTGCCTATCTAACCTCCACAACCCAGTAACTGGGTAATACGATACCCCTTGGTAAGACTGGTTGTCAGACTTTCGGGCTTCTGACGACTCGTAACGACTGTCAAAGATCCACGAATGACAGCCGGGACCAACGGCTTAACGTGCTTACCGAGGCACGGAGGAGTTTCAGTATGTAAAGATGGTCACACATCCACGGACCAACCCCGGCAAGCGCAGCTTAACCTAATGGATCGACCCGTGCGGCTGTTATTACTTAGCCACGAGCTCCTCTCAGCTCTCTCGCTCACACGGGACCAAATTTTTAAGCTTGTTAAATGAAAAGATGCTGTTTTGAAAAATGTAAGTAGGTAATCATTTATAGGACTAGTAAAATAATGTTAATTTAATAGGTACCTCTATTGTGTTATCTAATAAACTCAGTACAAAAAGTAGGTATCATCCGATTTTGAGACGAGTTAAATAAATGCCACAATAAAATGTGTTTTTAATAGTTAGGTACTCATTAAATTAACATTATTTACTAGTCCTTTAATTGATTACATTTAAAAAAAAACTGCCAAGTGCGAGTCGGACTCGCCCATGAAGGGTTCCGTAGCAGCAAGTAACATAATATAAAAGTTCTTGTAGTTCGTTGTAACTTTGATCGGTGTAACAGACCGATTTATGACGTATTCAAAAAAAACTACTTACTAGATCTCGTTCAAACCAATTTTCGGTGGAAGTTTACATGGTAATGTACATCATATATTTTTTTTAGTTTTAACATTCTCTTATTTTAGAAGTTACAAGGGGACACACATTTTACCACTTTGGAAGTGTCTCTCGCGCAAACTATTCAGTTTAGAAAAATATGATATTGGAAACTTCAATATCATTTTTGAAAACCTATCCATAGATACCTACCCCACACGTATGGGTTTGATGAAAAATTTTTTTGAATTTCAGTTCTAAGTATGGGAAACCCCCAAAATTTATTGTTTTTTTTTTTCTATTTTTGTGTGAAAATCTTAATGCGGTTCAAACGTATAGTTCTTATAGTTTCGGAAAAAAGTAGCTGTGACATGCGGACAGACAGACAGACAGACATGACGAATCCATAAGGGTTCCGTTTTTTGCCATTTGGCTACGGAACCCTAAAAAGCATTTTGTCATTTAAAAAATTTTGGTCCCGTCTGAGCGAGGACAAAATGCGACAGCCCTTTTAAATGGGTCTGAGCAGGACATTTCTGCTCCATGCCGGATAAACTGTGGGCACAAATAGCACAGAACTGGTGCCCTGAGCGTGTAAGACGGGGTTGCAGCAGGCGGTCATTCCATCTATCCACCCTAAAACAGTCACCTTTTAACAGGCACGGGGGTATCACATTGCTAACTTCCAAATTCCAGGCTGTTACCACAGTCATCCTGCAGTCGTCCGACGAGAGCCCGAGGTGCTTACGTAGTTCGCCGAACTTGGTATGCAGCTCGGGCTACGTCGGACGACTTCGACTGTATGACGTATAGATTGTGCTGTTACCAAGAAATTCCTAATGATTACACAGTCATATAATAACACTATTAGAGTGAGGGAAGAAGCTCTAAATCGGTCCAGCCGTTTGTGCGTGAAGAAGTAACAAACATACGAACACACACAGTTCAGTTCGATGGTCTAAAGCACTCCTTAAATTTTTTAGAGTTAATTTTTGAACACCTTGTATAATACTAGCTGCGCCCCGCGGTTTCAGCTGCGTAGGCCGGGATAAAAAGTAGACTATGTGTTAATTCAGAGTATAAGCTATGTCATACCAAATTTCATCCAAATCGGTCTAGCCGTTTGAGCGTGAAGAAGTAACATACATACAAATACTACCGCGCCAAAGGCTGGTTGGTGGTTGATATTGGTCGCCATGGCCGAAATTCGGTCTAGAGGACTATTCATTTTTTTTTTAATATTATTTTGGCATTTTAGGTTTTTTATTAAGTAGTTAAAAATAATTATATATGCCAGACTTACCTTATGTTAAGCTCAATCAACAATATGTACGCCACCGCCGTAATCAGTGCCACCAACGACGTGCACTCCCCCATTGTAGTCCCCATCTACGACGTGCACTCCACCGCCGTAGTCAGCGCCATCAACAACATGTACTCCACCCCCATTATCCCCATCCACGACGTGAACACCACCGCCCCCCCAGCCCCCATCAACGACGTGAACGCCACCTCCATTATCCCCGTCAACAACGTGTACTCCGCCGCCGTAGTCGCCATCCACGACGTGCACGCCCCCACCGTAGTCAGAGCCATCTACTACATGTACTCCGCCTCCGTTATCCCCACTGCCGTAACTTCCGTCAACTACGTGGACGCCACCCCCGTAGTCCCCATCAACGACGTGAACGCCCCCACCGTAATCCCCGTCGACGACATGGACTCCCCCACCGTAGTCCCCACCGTCTACGACGTGGATTCCCCCGTCTGCTACCTGAAATGGAAAATATTTAAAGATTAATTTCGATTCATTAAATAATCAATCCCTACTTATGCTTGAGTGAAGCATGGAGTCACAATCGATTGTCAACAATATGTGTGATCATAAATTAAATATGTTTTTTTTATAATGGCAATAATGATAACAGCAACAGTGATATTCATTATTAATACTACAAGGTTCTTGTTATTTATATTTTTAGACACATTGTTAAGATTGGTTACCATCCATCATACAACATCAGTTTTAGTATTTGCGAAACTAAACACGTGTCTGGTATTTTTATGTAAAGAATCTATGTACAAAATTTCAAACCTGTAACATGAAAAATCACAAAGTTATAAGCTTGTTATGTTACCTGGTTGTCCGTACAAAAACATGATCACCACACGGCGCCCGCTGTGCGCCCGTGCCAAGTGCCGCTATGACGTGCAGTGACTTGTGTTCGTCGCGCGGTGTCCGTATTGTAACCTTTTTTAAAGATTTTTGGAGCAAAATATAACACGGTATAAAAATTATTGGAATCGAATCAGTTATTTATTCTGAACAAACTATATTCAGGTTTCGCATATACTAAAAATAATGTTGTATATCGATACGCCTCCGTGCCTCGGAAAGCATGTTAGGCCGTTGGTTTCTAGATCTTTGACAATGGTTACGGATAGTCAGAAGCCCAAAAGCCTGACCAGGGGTATCGTGTTACCCAGTAACTGTGTTGTGGAGATTTAATAATGACTAATAAATTAAATATTTTAACGTACGTGTACTCCGTCGACAAACTTAACTCTTTCATCACTCATTTTAAAATATTTTATATCACCAACAAAAATCAAAGTGTTTTTCCTCAAAGCGACTTTTTAACGCAAAAACACTTATCGCACTGACCAAGTACAATTGCTGATTGTGTTATCAATGTTATCTACACTTAGCCATTGATGTCACGACAAAAGATTATTATAGAAGTAGTTTTACAGGTGTTTATAACAATCTAAACATATATATTCGACCTCATAATTGCCTTATTATCACCTTAAAGGGGTTTTTCCATCGCCACCGTCACCGGGGCATCACCGAGAACGAGATGACAGCGCCAAAGTAGCGATACATACCCACTTGCGCGACCGCGGGAAGTTTGTTCCCCAACAGTAGATTGTCCGTGAGAACAAAGTTCCCAAGACAATATTTTTTTACTTTTAACCTTGTTCCACCACTATTACGTAGGAATATCCAATTCCATGCATTTACTGTGATAGATTGTCTGTGTCCGAACCTTTTGAGATACGACAACACTCACTGAACTAGTCTATGACATTAAAAAAATATTATTTTCGCTATCATAAAATCTAAAGTAAACAATAACAAGTTTTTGTCTCAACTTCGGAGGCTTGTAAATAATGAATATTGTACTGTGATAAGTGCTTTTATTTATATTTCACGTTAAAAGTTAACACAGCATGCATTTTAAACCATAAAAAATATAGGTCATCGCTTGTTTTTTCTTTGTACATAATCTAGAAATCTAGAATCTAGAAATCTGAAACTAACTGTGTGTGATCGTATAAAATTCACAAAAGTAGGTACTTTTGTGAATTTTATACGATCATACATTCAAACGAAACATACACTACGATAGAGTCCAGTTCTCTGGCATCCATAAAATCATTCGAGCGTTACAAGATTCCAAGAATCTTCGTCGCTTCGGCATTGTTTGTAAACACATGCGAAGTGCCGGCTGACGTCACAGTGCGCGTACGCATGACTGTACGATGGACTGTTTTTTTGTGTAGAGCCGCTTTCGTACTAGTGGATACATTTACTATAGCTGCGTGTCCACCGCACGTCCGTCACCTGAGTGCCGTCATCCCAGCCGCCGAAGTTTCCCGCGGCTTTATTCCTATAGTCTATCCCATACAGATCATGCATCTTTCTGGGATATCCAACATGTCACTCTACGGCCCATAAACTTAATATTCCACCTACCTAGTCTTTTCCCAACTATGGTAGGGTCAGCTTCCAGTCTAACCGGATGCAGCTATATACCAGTATTTTACATGGAGCCACAGCCTACCTGACCTCAACAAGTTACTGGGAAATGAAACCCCCTGGTAAGACTGGTTGTCAGACTTGCGGGATTCTGACCTACTCGTAACGACTGTCAAATATCCAAGAATGACAGCCGGGACCAACGGCTTAATGTGCTTTCCGAGGTACGGAGGGGTCTTGGTATATAAAGATGGTCACCCATCTACGGACCGACCGCGGCAAGTGTAGTTTACCTTCGATCGACCTACGGGCTGTTATCATTTAGCCACGACCCCTCTATAATCTATTTCTATGCAAACAATCACGTCGATACATTGCTCCGTCGCTGCATCGCTGCGTAAAAGTAGGACAAACCAATTAGGGCCTAAGCACACCTCCGCCGCGAAACCGCGAAACCGTGAAACCGCGAAATCCGGTGTGATTTCCCATTAGCAAAAATGACGAACTTCCATACAAATTCCATCCTCTATTTAACCCCTTTAGGGGATGATTTTTGAAAAATCCTTCCTCAGCGCTCACCTTCGTTAATAAGGAACTCTTGTGTAATTCCGTGTTTTTAGACCCAGCGGTTTTAGGCTGTGCGTTGTCTGTCAGTGAATAAACCAATTGAAGATTTTTATTGAAATTTTTTAAAATTTTCTACGTTTTTTGCAATTTGCAGGTCAAAATTTTCTACGTTTTTTGCAATTTGCAGGTCGTGTTAGGTTGTATGTTGATTAAAATATGAGACGCGGCCGTAGCTAATATGGATTTACAGAATTATAATCATCAGAATCAGCAATACAACTCCATAAGTTAGAATTGACCTCAAATCTAGCGATTTCATGAAATCATGAGGTTTGAGGTCAATTCTAACTTATGGAGTTGTATTGCTGATTCTAATGATTATAATTCTGTAAAGCCTTATTAGCTACGGCCGCGTCTCATAATTTTAATCAACTTACTCGTACATCTTGACACTGACCTGCAAATTGCAAAAAACGTAAGAAAATTTAACTAATTAATATATTTTTTTTTTTTTTTTTTTTTTTTTTTTTTTTTTTTTTTTTTTGGAAATTTCGCGGGCTACCTTAGCATATCCCCCTTAAGTAGAAGATACCTTATGAGGTGCTCAATTGTGTCTAAGTAATAACAGCCGCTCGGGTCGATAGATCAGGTTAAGCTACGCTTGCCGCTGTTGGTCCATGGATGAGTGAACATCTTTACATACCTAGACTCCTCCGTGCCTCACCAAGCACGGTCCCGGCTTTCACTCGTAGATCTTTGACTGTCGTTAGGGACGTAGTTAGAAGCCCAAAAGTCTGACAACCAGTCTTACCAAGGGGTATTGTGTTATCCAGTAACTGCGTTGTGGAGTTGTGGAGGTCAGATAGGCAGTCGCTCCATGTAAAATACTGGTATCCAGCTGCATACGAGTAGTCTGGCAGCCGACCTCAACATAGTTGGGAAAAAGCTAGGCAGATTGCATAGACGTATAAAAAAAGGCGGACATATTCTCGCTAGCAAAAAACTGTGTATATCGGAGTCAGCCAGCTCGCTGTACCTACAGGCAAGCACGCACACATTCACACATCAGTCAAACATTCGTAATATGGTAACGTATTCGTAATATGGTGAGGTATATAGAGGGCGTCCCACGGATATGCCACAGGGAGGGAAAGTACCTTTAATATTGTAGATGGAACATTTTACTGAAATAAGACATTATTTGAATTAAAAAAAACAATTTAAACTTCATTTACCCGTTACATGAGAAAAATAATCACCCTGTAGCTTTATCATACCGATCGAAAGGCATCATCATAAGGATTATTTTTTGCTAAATAACATAGTGTCACAAATAAAAGCAAGACCGTGAATTTTAACATTTGATGTGAAATTTTGTTGAGAAAAATGAAAAGCTGACATTGCCGTAAGGACATACAACTGACATTATCATAAGTACCTATTTCTAATAAATGTACCCACTTGAGAAGTACCTTCCCTAATAAAATTTAAGTGCATGATAAAATTATAAAGAGATAAGTAATTAGTAGGTACCTGGTTGTATGCAACAAATCGAGCCTTATCCTGAGCCGAAAGACGCGTAAATTCTTTTGTCCATCTCAATGCGACTGGCTGATTATATAGAAATAATTCAAAAATGTGTTCCATTTTCAAACTTTTATTCTTTTGTGTATGTGATTTTCGTTGTAGGATTTTTGCATTGTATTGTGAATTTTTTACATAACCGTAGGTACATGTCCTTACGGCAATGTCAGCTTTTCATTTTTCTGAATATAATTTCACATCAAATGTTAAAATTCATGGTCTTCCTTTTATTTGTGACACTATGTTATTTAGCAAAAAATAATCCTTATGATGATGCCTTTCGATCGGTATGATAAAGCTACAGGGTGATTATTTTTCTCATGTAACGGGTTCGATTTCCGGTTCAACCATGTAATTATTTAAATATCTATGAATGCAGTTTAAATTGTGTTTTAAATTCAAATAATGTCTTCTTTCAGTAAAATGTTCCATCTACAATATTAAAGGTACTTTTCCTCCATGTGGCATATCCGTGGAACGCCCTCTATATAAGGTAAAAATACAGCATGTCTTGTGAAATTTGTGCGTAGGTACAGTAGTGCTATTCTGTAAATACATCACCGTGAAAACATAAGTGAAGTGATCTTAAAGTGAGCTGTCAATAGTGTGAACCCCTAGCATTATGTGGAATGACGGCTCACTTCACGCTCACTTCACCCGAGTTATCACGGTGAGATGTTTACAGAATAGCACTACAGCTGGCTGACTCCGATAGACACAGTTTTTTGTTAGCTAGAATCTGTCCGCCTTTTTTTAAACGTCCATGGTAGATTGATACACATACATACATAGGTATTTCCAGGGACCTACATATAATATCTTACCTGCGTTCCTGAACGCCTGTAAACTTCACGGACGTGTGAAACTACAATTTGACAGTACTGAATTACGAATTCATGAAGTGCAAAACATACACGAATCACAAATCTAAGAAATAACCACACTGAATTCTTGGTACTTCCATTTTCAGGATCTGAACGCCACATGCCTACTAACATGGAATATAAATTATAACTAGGTGTCTCAGGCCCCAAAAATGTGGGCTAATATTCTGTAAAAATCTCACCATCAAAACTTAGGTGGAGTGCACTTTAGGTCTTTACCTATGAAATTGCCGTTTTATACTGGATGACTTTTTTAACCGTCTTGAAAAAAAATAGGCTATTATAGGTGAACGGAGTAGAAGCCTAGGGCATACCTAACTTTTCCTTTATTTAAAAAAATCAAAATTCGAATTGATTGATTTGAATTTCGATATTTTTATTAGATTTTTTTTTTATTTTACAAGTTAACACTATTTACACTAGGTACTAAAGTAAATGACTAACTAACTATACAAATAAACACAAAAACAAAAGGACACTTAGGCGTCGAAGTACTCGTCCGCATCGATGTCATCCGGAAACGTGCCCAGAAGACTGGCAGCATTGCCACGTTGAATGGCAATGCTAATTCTTTGGCTAAAGAAGGAGCCAGCCCTCTGGTCACGTGAAGTCTCGACCAGTCGGCGAGAAATTTCCGTAACTCTTAAAATGTCGATTGCACACCATGTGTACAGATAACAATAGAATTTCAATTGTGTCTGCTAATTAGCGCGCGACGGGTTAAAAAGCCCAGGCCCCATTATTATTTAAACAATTTTTTTTTTTTCAAAATCTCTGTTTTTATTGTTTTATAATGAAAATTTGTTTACATGGGTTTGTAGTATTTATTGATACTTTGATATTTTTTTCTGAATACGCTATTAAAAAAAAAACTAGGTATGCCATAGGCTTCTACTCCGTTCACCTAATATACCCTATTTTTTCAGACAATTTTTTTTAAAAGAAAAATTGTCCAAAAAAAAAAACAAAAACGCACCGTGCGTTCACTTGCGTTACCTTGTCCATACACGTCGTTAATATTTGCGTGCCACGATGGAACTCGTATTCGAAAATAGCGCGATATTTCGATTTTTCCATGGTAACAGAAACATCGATATCAAATAAAAATCGAACGGCGGGAAAACAAATGAACAACTGCTATTTTTTTTTAATATCATGCTATATTATAAAATTAATTTGAATTTGGAATTCTAAATAGAGTGAAAGATCTTCACACTAGCTGGTATCAAAAATCGGCAATTCCATAGATAAAGATCTCTATTATTGCGCTATCATTCCACTTGTGGCCTTAGTGCGAGTTTTTATACCTACTCGATCGTGTTTACGTTAACGTTATCTTATGTCAATATTTATGGAATAATTGTGTTTCCCATTATAGTCATCAAACGACGCTTATTCAGTTTCAGTACAAATTTAAGTTTACGTTAACATGATCGAGTAAGTAAGTATAAAAACTCGCCAAACCCCTCAGATCCTACAAGTTTAATTTTTAGTTCGACGGAATTCTGACAGCTATAATTTTTTGACACTTCAGATGTCATAAACCTTTTCTGTCTTGTCCTTTTTATAAGTTATTGTATGACTAGAATATTTTGGATATAAAATAACAAAAAAATATCAAAGAGAATGAGATTAAGTAAACTATATGACAGTGTAAATAGTGTTTGTTCTGAGCATTCAATGCACACTAATTAAAATATTAATTTTATATGGCTAAATGGAAAAAAAGATTAAATAAAAGAACATATTTTTTAAATTTAAATATTTTTTATGAATCATTACATTATCACTAATATCATTATCGTTGTCTGCTTGTAAGTTACAAGAACCGAAGATTTTACAAACATAAAGGTATTCCTAAAAAAGGTTTGTAACCTATGGATTAGTGGACAGGGATTCCTGTGAAAGAAAAATAATTACCTTACTAATTATTGTAACTTCAATAATTTGATAATAAAAAATCTGATTACCATTTTAAATTATCAGTAAATTTTTAAGTTTTAGTTTTACTAATTGAAATTCAAGAAAGATTTTTTAAATTTGGTTTGAATGCGTTCCGTTTTTATTAGGACCGTTTTATTATTGGCAACACTTATGAAATGTCAGAATTCCGTCGAATTAAAAATCAGACTGTAGGGATAGATACTATTGACAGCTAAGTTCACCTAAGTTTTCACATACATTTATACATAAATTCACGCCTTCTTCCAATGGGGATAGGCAGAAACTACAGAACGCCACTTCCTACAATCCTTACATACTCCTTTTGCCTCGTTTACGTTCATACGTCTGGTCATACACGCACGCCGGTTGCGAGGACTACGCACCTGACCTTTATGAAGAACATCACCAATAAGGTCACTATATGTCCTCCCATGGCGTCCCCTCGGCGATTCCACTCATATCTGCCTTGTAAATACTTAAGTTAACCTAAGTTTTCACGGTGAGATTTTTATCTACAGAATAGATTGGAAGGTCAAATTAAATTAGCTAGCAAAATTCCAAAGACTAGATGAGTAACGTTAAATAAACATGATAAAACGAAAAAGAAATGATTTCGTGTTTTAATTGGGTTACAAACCGCGGGTATCATGAATTTAGAAAAAATAAAAAAAAATTAAAAAGATTTATTGCAGAGTACAACTTTTACAGTAAATCTTACATTATAGGTACTGTGCTAGGAGGTAGCTCTTCAATGACAGAAAATCAGCTTATTTTATTTTGTCGTTTTCAAAAATGGATACTTACATCTGTGAAGTTTACACTTAAAAGAACTGATTTTTTAACTTATGTTTCAAGTAAAACTACGTGCGGTCGTTGACACCAAAAGAAATCACCAACATTTTTTTTTTTCACATCTGTGGTGTTTCATTAGCTAATTTAATTTGACCTTGTATCCTAAATTCTTGGGAGCATAGGTCATCCCGACACTAGACCCAAATAACAGCTCGACCCGCAACGGTTGTGTGTACAAAATCTTAGCAGCACTGTCAACAGCATACAACGTCGATGCCACATTGTTTACATAACATTCGCAGTGAAATATTTACCTCCGCACTCACAGACGTTGTTTTGAAAGATGAAAACACATGATTTTGGAATTAGTGGTACAGGTATATTCATATTTGCCCGGTGGACACGGTGAAGCATACAGTGGAGGTCTGCCCGGCTTGGGCAGAGCACCGCCGTTTTCTCGCGGAGGCGATCGGCAGCGGCGATCTCTCGCGTCCGAACCTGGTCCAGGCAACTTTCGCGCCTTCACACCCCTAGTCGCCGCAGGAGACGCCCTGGGCGGCGGGAATCGATAGCCGTTTCCCGGCCACCGTAGGGGCGGGCTTGCGGATGGCGAGTAATGGGCAGCTCGCCGTCCGGTAAGGACCAGGCCCGGGTCGACGGCACGTTGTGTTCCACGCGCGCTTCAAAGAAATGTCAGCAGTGATGGGGTCGGATAGGGCCGATGCCGCCGGTGTCGCGGGTTGTTCGAAAGAGATACCGTGGCCCTGGCACAGGGACCTGAAGGAACACGGGTGGGTTTTAGTCAGTACAAGTCTGACACGAGAAGTCATTTGATGATTTCCAATCCACAAAAAAAGAAAGATATATTCGTATTTCACATTATGTCGGCCGTTTTATATGACATTTTTTACGACCTTTGTTATGATATAAGTTTTATTGTTCAAACCCCATTTGATATCAAATAAAATAAGAAATAAATCATAATTTAAACTTGTCTTTGCGATTTAATTGGATGCAATAAAGTGCAAGTAATCGTGATCTGACGGCCGAAATATCTAGTTGGATTATTTTTTTTTTTGTTTAAAAGGGTATACTTCCCAGGTGGTCCCATGATCATCAAGTCAGGGTCTGATAATGGGATCCTGGAGAAATAGAGAGAACTCTTCCAATTTTATAGGCACACTTGAAGCGATTTGGAAAGTTTTTGGAAGAGAAGTACTCTTCCAAAAACTTTGCAGTTAACCTTGCAGTGGTCCCATTTCAAATTGGTGAAGATCTGATGAAGAACTTCTGAGATAGGCAACGGAACTCCTCAATAAATGATAGCAAATGGACTGGGATTGCTGAAATTTTATGTCTGTTTGTTGTTTACACCAGTTCATAACATAACATCACACCAGTACGCTGTGAAGGGGTAAGCACATGTGAACCACTAAAAAGTGAAAAATAAAAACTTTTTTACAAAAAAATACAACCGACTTCCAAAAACAACACTACAAAAAAAAAAACCTTAATTTCGGAAGTCGGTGGCAAAAACGAAAATACATTTAATCAGACACCGACTTCCGAAATTAAAGTTATTTTTCACTTTGTAGTGTTGTTTTTGGAAGTCAGTTGTATTTTTTTGTAAAAAAGTTTTTAGTTTAAATCCTTGTTGTATATGAATAAAACGCAATACAAAACGAGGTTTATCTGGGTAACCCCGCCTTTAATGAACATCTTACGTTTTTACTACCTACACATCAAAAAAAGTTTGTGATCACTAGCAAAAGCTGATATATTTTTAAAATTTAGCGAGCTTAAAGCCTCCGGCCAGGGCTTATAAACTAGGCTGGATCATGATGGGGGGGTTAAGTGCTATAGACTCGCTCAGCTGTGCCCTCAGCAGGCACAGCTTCACCGAGTAGAGCATAGGAGGGGGGGGGGGGGGGGGAGGGGGGGTTCCATTGCGACCTCGGCGGCGAGGTCGGTTTTGGGTGGTTTGCGTTTGCAAACCGTACTGGTGGCCTTACTACTCTCCTGAAGGAGGGCTATGGGGTCATCCGGGTCGGTGAGAATTACCATTTGTTCGAAGACAGCTCTGCTTATAAAGGCGGACAGTTGACATGTGTGTGTACAATATCTACACGTAGTCGTCTGTAGTTGCTATCTTCGAGTCTATGTAGCCGCTCATCGTAGTGCTTTGCATAAATTATACCAGATGGCGCTGTATGTTTGTTACACTGTGTATTTCTATTTTAAAAAAATATATAACTTAAACACTTTTTCTTGATAAAGTGAAATTTTAAAAATATATCAGCTTTTGATGATCACAAACTTTTTTTAATGTGTGTACAGTCCTACCAACTAACTTATCTGTGAACTGAAAGAGGACGCCACCGTCGATGCGTCGACACAATCGAATGACATGCGTCGGCACAATCGAATGACATTTCAACATGACGGCCGTAGTTCCAATTTTCGCCATTTCACAGATAAGTTGGTAGGAGTGTATAAAGGTTTTTAAAGGGAGTGACTACCGAGAGGACGACTAAAAGTGAGAAGAAAAAGACATGGTGCGCCAACCACAAATAATTTGGGATAAGGGCAGGAGAATGATACGTGGAGGGGTGTAATAGAAACTAAAATTTACCTAAAATAAAAATTTATTAAAAAGTTCTGCAGATCATAGCAAATTAACTAAATGAGTGAATGTATCTTCATTACCAAATATTATACGTAATAAAATGCTTAATCTAAAAATACATTTAAGTAATCGTAAAAACTGATTTTCGTTTCCTATACCTGTAACAAAGATAAAGAAGTGATTAGCAAACATTATCTACGCATTAAAAATGGCCGTTCCCTTGAAATTATCGTAAACTGTAGATAGGTACTGTACAGTAGTGTACAGTTCGCGTCACGTAAGTTTGTCGCTCTGAAATCCTGGCTTTCCGATGCGCATGGCATGGCACTCTGCTGTTTTTGTATAGACTAGCTTTTGCCAGCGGCTTCGCCCGCGTGGATGTCGGAAAATATCCCACGGGAATATATATACCGGGAATGTATACACCGGGAATATATATACCGGGAATATATATACCGGGAATATATATACCGGGACTTCTTTCCTTATTCCTTATTGTCTACATGATATAGGGAACCTCTGTGCAAAATTTCAGCTTTCTAGGTCCAAGGGTTTGGGCTGGGCGATGAGTCAGTGAATCAGTCAGTCAGGACTTCTCTTTTTATTTATAAAGAAGATAGATATTGACTACTGCGCAGTCATTTGTAGCCTACTTCAGAGCGGCAAACTTACACGACGCGAACTAAACTGTCAGATAGGATGAAGTTGTACTCTAAATATTTTGACATTGAATTTGACATTAGACCTGATATTAATTTGACATTATATTTATTTGTTGACATATTTTAAATTAATTGACTCTTGTACTAAACATTTCACATCAATTTATTTTATGTAATGTTCAACACAAAATACAATGTTGATGAATAAAATGAATGAGATGAAATGAAACGAAATGATATTAGGGGATGATGACATTTTTTTTATTTTAATATATAAAAAATATTTGTCTGCAAATAGTGCAAACAATATTAGAAAATTGTGTAAAAGCTTAAAAAATTGCCAATTTATAAACGTTTTAAAATAGCTGCTAGACAAAGACGGCAGTACCTATGACAGAAGTGACGTCACGGCTACGTAACTTCATAGTATAGTCCAGCCGTCGACAGAATGCGTTCTTGACACCTGTCAGTTTCATAGTTACGAATATGTATATATCAGACTTTCGGGCTTCTGACTACCCGTAACGACTTTTTATTCCTTTATTAATCATCTAAATAGATTATTTTCTATTTTGTGAATGTGAGAACGTTGCAGGCATAGTAGACTGTACATTTGTTGACTATTTTCTATTTTGTTAAGTACCTGGTAGTTGTTGAAAGGCCTACATTGTCCTCCCATACCTATTAACGCTGTTATTTGAAAATATTGTAAAAGCGAATTATTTTTAAAAGGAAAAACCATAGAGTTTCTTGCCGGCTCTTCTCCATAGGAAACGACCAATTTGGAACCGTGCACCTAGCTTCTGACGTTTCATAAGCACCCATGTAGGTTTATGTGAAATAAAATATTTTGATTTTGACTGTCAAAGATCTAAGAATGACTTAACCCTTTTCTTGGCAAAAAAAAATGTATGAACGTTTTTTTTTCTTTATTTTGTTTTGAGGACAAGTATTGATGATTTTTTTTTGCCAAGAAAAGGGTTAAAATGTGTACTGACAGAAATATTATTTTTAATCGACATAAAAAAGGAGGTTATCAATTCGACACGTATGTACCTATGTATTATTGGTTCTTCAATATATTCACATACGAGTACGATAATCTATTAGAAGTGCCCGTAATACCATTTTTATGACGAGTTGCGCACTAATTACAATACTTTCACAGTTATTTTATGATCTATACATAAACAACATGTCCCATAATTAATGCACAACCTCTTATGGGGTCATTGTACTTATCATTATGAACAACTTTTACTATGGGACGAAAACTGAAATCGCAAAAAAATCAGGTGTTCCCTACATAAATGTTCGCATAATCCGTCAAAATGTACTGAACAGCTGATTTTATTTCGCGATTTCAGTTTTGGTCCCATAGTAAAAGTTGTTCATAATGGAGGAGGAGGAGCTCGTGGCTAAGTAATAACAGCCGCACGGGTCGATCCATCAGGTTAAGCTACGCTTGCCGGGGTTGGTCAGTAGATGAGTGACCATCTTTACATACCGAGACTTCTCCGTGCCTCGGAAAGCACGTTAAGCCGTTGGTCCCGGCTGTCATTCGTGGATCTTTGACAGTCGTTACGGGTCGTCAAAAGCCCGAAAGTCTGACAACCAGTCTTACCAAGGGGTATCGTATTACCCAGTTACTGGGTTGTGGAGGTCAGATAGGCAGTCGCTCTATGTAAAATACAGGTATTCAGCTGCATCCGGTTAGACTGGAAGCCGACCCTAAAATAGTTGGGAAAAGGCTACGCACATTGATTGATTGAGTAAAAGTTGTTCATAATGATGAGTACAATGACCCCTAAAAAGACTGTGCGTTAATAAAATTATGGGACATATGTTGTATATCTCTGATTTTGCATCACTGTCAAAATCATAGTGATCCTTATAATCGTTGTCATAAGATTGCTGTTGGTTTGCTGCCACTGGCAAGTCTGTGAAAATCACAGTGATCTTTACTCTCGTTATTATAAGGTAGCAGTGTATGAACATCCCAAAGTTAAGTTTAGTTTGAGAATTCGGGTGTAAATCGTGTGTGGAATGACAATGACTGTCACCATTCATCAGTGTTCAGGTATTGGTATAATAAAATTAATCTCGTATTTGATTCACCTCTTTTGAAACTTTTTGATACTTTTGACATTAGTAAAAGAGTAACCATGGAGTTTTTTGCCGGCTCTTCTCCATAGGTCGACCCAGGGTGCAGGACATCCATGAGGATTTCCACACGATAAAAAAAAAATAAAAAAGGCAGTGGCTCCATGTAAAATACTGTTTTTCAGCTGCATCCGGTTAGACTGGAAGCCGACCACAACATAGTTGGGAAAAGGCTAGGCAGATGATGATGCATAATGTGGTCTCTAGTAATTATACAACTTACCTGAGAATATCTTCACTCTGTAACATTGACCCCACCGTCTCCATCAGAGAATTGTACTCCACCGCCATCTCCATCAGAAAACTGAACTCCCCCCTGGTCTGAATCAGCGAACTGAACGCCACCGCCGTTATCGGCGAAGTTGACTCCCCCATCGTTATTGGCGAAGTTGACTCCCCCATCGTTATTGGCGAAGTCGACTCCCCCATCGTTATCAGCGAACTGGACTCCACCACCGTTGTCTGCGAACTGGACTCCACCGTTGTCCGAATCGGCGAATTGGACTCCACTACCGCCATCATCGAACTGGGAAAGAAAACAATGTTTTGTCCTTCAAACTGTCAGGTCGCAAGCGTGATCACTAAGTATTTATTAGTCCTGAGAGTAGGGGAAGCATTATGTCTCGCAGAAGGAAGCTGCAGAAAAGGAAAGGGAGATCACGAGTGCTGCCCCGTCCCGCACCAGGCACACTGTGCGTCAGCGAAGGGCAGGTAATGCCTTCTTCCAGCTCCCCTAAATGGGTCTAGGAGCAACGGACTCGGGGTTATGGTGGCACGTAGTGTTCTACACGCGCCTCTCTAAGATGGAACGTGGGGAGTTCAACACCTCACTCTCCTCTATGGGACGTGCCCCCGACGCAAGTGTGCAAGGGAACACCAGGGTGGTTTTAGTCAGTAAGAATCTGACAGATCTCTCTGCCCACCGCAGGGCGGAGGACATCCATGAGGAAATCCACCCCGACAACAAAAAAAAAAGGGGAAGGGGTGTTGTGGTAAGGTTTCTGGGTCCTAAACCTCAGTAGCCTTTCAATCACAATCCGATGGATTTTGAAGAAAATTACTAATCCATCATACTTCTTACTATAGTATAATATCACACTAATATTATAAAGGCTAACGTTTGTGAGTGTATGTGTTTGTAAGTTTGTTACTCCTTCACGCTCCAACGGCTGGACCAATTTTGATAAAATTTGGTATAGGGGTAGCTGACATCCTGGATTATCAGATTCACAGTGTTTTCCTCCGATTTTCCGATTTCAGTAATGTCCAAGATTAACTCAGAAAGGATTTAAGAATTGAAAAAGTCAAATTGGTCCGGATTGACCTGGAGTTGCCCGGATTTGAACCCACAACCTCGTGCATGAGAGGTGAGACCACCATCCACCACCATTTCCTATGCTCCATCTATGATTACATAGATGGAGCATAGGAAATGGTAAATAAATATAATAAAAATCAATTGTCGTGCAATAGTCTTGCAGAAACTCGAAAATCGCTCGACCAATTAGTTTTTTTGGTTTTTGAGGTGATTTAGGCAAAAAGAAAATTAGGAAAAACCCAAAGCAAAAAGGAACAATCGAAATTGAAATTTTGACAGAACAACGACTCAGCTAGCTCAGCTGTTTTTGCGCTCTAGCATGGTGCGGGTGACACATGTCAGTATGGCATGACTAGGTCAGTGACAATATGCACAATTCAATTTTATCGATAACGATTCTTACAGCAAAAATCGCGTTCTCCTAATAATTTTAAAAATGTCTTTGATATATCATATTATTATGAAATTTATTTTAAAATATATATGTATTTAATACAAAACATTAAAAAATCACATTCAAAGCACTGCCGATATTTATTTTAAAAAAAAAATTTTTCATGGTATAATCTTTTCGGCTAATTTAACTCTACAGATGTCAAACAACAAAAATTTAAAAATACATACATTAAACTTCTTTTTCTATAAAAAATGTCGACTATCGATAAAAAACCCATAATGGCAATACATCTCATCACTAAACATGTCTATGGCGTTACGTTACACGCCTATCACTTTGCTTCATTTTTCTTTAAATTTGATTTTATTTGTAGATAATAACTTTTTGGCAGGATGATTTATTTAATTTACTACAGTTATTATTGAATCCGTATTTTACGATTATGATATTTAGGGTGCAGCTAAAATATTAAATCATGATTGTAAATCGCGATAACGTTCAAAGTGAAAAGGAACAGTTCGTCAAATGTCACCCGCACCATGCTAGAGCGCAAAGATTATAGTAAATATTAAATGTACTTACATGTACGCCGCTCATATTGTGTTTTTTTTAACAGGAACAAATACGAAATAATATTCCGCAACGCGTCTTTTTTTCACAAGGACGGATATGTCACTGAGTCAGCACTGACTCGAGTGACTGTTATCTATACTTAGAAAGAAGGCCCATATAGGTTTTATCGGCAGGGTCGTAGGTACCTACAGTTCATACTTTAATCTAAAAACACGTATTTTGAAAGTGGCTTAAACTGATAATGAAAAACTGGGGTGTTGAGATTACAAACAGAGATATAATTCGATGGATTACACTAATAATACTCATCTTTTGCACGTCGTGTTTATAGACAACTTAAGAGGATACATCGAAGGGTGGTTTAGCTCGGTGTGTAAGTGAAATGGCGTTATGGTTTTCTAGTTTGACGCGCGATATAGAAGGCTCACGCGCACTGGAACTAAATGCGTTTCTTTTAAGGGAGATGCGCTAAGGTAGCCCGCGAAATTCAAATTTTCTTACGTTTTTTGCAATTTGCAGGTCAGTGTCAG
This sequence comes from Cosmia pyralina, assembly GCA_946251885.1. Taxonomy (NCBI): domain Eukaryota; kingdom Metazoa; phylum Arthropoda; class Insecta; order Lepidoptera; family Noctuidae; genus Cosmia; species Cosmia pyralina. The sequence continues at coordinate 13,014,784 of OX276368.1, read as the reverse complement.
GTTGTATGTTGATTAAAATATGATTCGCGGCCGTAGCTAATATGGCTTTACAGAATTATAATCATTAGAATCAGCAATACAACTCCATAATTTAGAATTGACCTCAAATCTAGCGATTTCATTAAATCATGAGGTTTGAGACCAATTCTAACATATGGAGTTGTATTATAAAATAAAATGCTATACTTAAATCAATTTGTACACGGTATACGTTCGATTTAAAGCAAATTTTACTGCACAATAAGAAACCGTTTACGTATAATCGTATAAAACACAAAATAGACTTTGGAATACTTTGGAATTTTTTTCTATCGAAAAAATTTCAAAGAATCATGTTTTGGTTTTAGTACAGCAGTTAACAATATGGTCAAATAACACGAAATAATGTGGAAAATCCATATGATTTATCCATGTACATTTGATTTTTTAAAGAAATTTTAAAAACACAAAATTTATCGATGTATCCCCTTAAAAGTCGTTGGTCTAGTGTTCGCAAGCGCTACTGCTGAGCATGAGGTCCTGGGTTCGATTCCCAGGTTGATCAAAGTGTTATTGGGATTTCCATCTGGAATTTCTCAGTAGCAGCCCGCAGTCTGGATTTGTGCCCGGTTGATGACAATAGGCGCGCCCCCTATTACATGAGACTTAAACCTATAAAGTTGTTCGCAAAAATCGATCAGTAGGTACCTCCCCTGCTATTACTGAACTGTGATCGACGACAATAACGTCAACTATAATTAACTTCATATCTACGGAGTTTCGCTAGCTAATTTAATTTGACTCTGTATAGAAAGTGGAGCTCGTGGCTAAGTAATAACAGCCGCACGGGTCGATCCATCAGGTTAAGCTACGCTTGCCGGGGTTGTTTAGTGGATGGGTGACCATCTTTACAATCGAGACTCCTCCGTGCCTCGGAAAGCACGTTAAGCCGTTGGTCCCGGCTGTCATTCGTGGATCTTTGACAGTCGTTACGGGTCGTCAGAAGCCCGAAAGTCTGACAACCAGTCTTACCAAAGGGGTATCGTATTACCCAGTTACTGGGTTGTGGAGGTCAGACAGGCAGTCGCTCCATGTAAAATAATGGTATTCAGCTGCATCCGGTTAGACTGGAAGCCGACCCCAACATAGTTGGGAAAAGGCTAGGCAGATTGATTGATCGTTCAATGTGATGTACACGCAGTTCCGGCGCAGCTCAGCAGTGCGGCGGGGTGGTCCGGCGCCGGTGCCGCTCTGTCATTGTAACGAATCTACAAACCTAAAGAAATAAAAAGAAAAAAAAACTCGAAACAAAATATAATTTAGAAAAATACAGAATTATATTAAAAAATACACCTACCACCTAGTGTGACTGAATTTTTTAGATTATCTGTGAAAAATATTTCAAGCGTTTATCTCTGAGTTTTTATATCATCAATCACTTCTAGAGTCTTTCCATTTTACGAGTGTCTTCTTCGCAATTTTTATTGGCCGAACAGCTGCGTCCAATTCTTTGTTACCTTCACTTATTAGACAACAACGTATTTGTGAACGTCTGATGGAGGAAACTGTCCAGACATGTTTCAGCTCGTCAATCAATCTGCCTAGCCTTTTCCCAACTATGTTGGGGTCGGCTTCCAGTCTAACCGGATGCAGGTGAATACCATTATTTTACATGGAGCGACTGCCTATCTGACCTCCACAACCCAGTAACTGGGTAATACGATACCCCTTGGTAAGACTGGTTGTCAGACTTTCGGCCTTCTGACGACCCGTAACGACTGTCAAAGATCCACGAATGACAGCCGGGACCAACGGCTTAACGTGCTTTCCGAGGCACGGAGGAGTCTCGGTATGTAAAGATGGTCACCCGTCCACTGACCAACCCCGGCAAGCGTAGCTTAACCTGATGGATCGACCCGTGCGGCTGTTATTACTTAGCCACGAGCTCCTCACATGTTTCAGCTCGTACAGTATAGTAATTAATCCACAAACCTGGAAGCAGGAGCAAGAGGCAGGCTGAGATCAAGGTCACCAAATTCATCCCTTGATCGCTCAAATCAGCAGGCAGAAAATCTCCCTGCCATCAGTCAAGTTCAAAATATTAATGCAAAATCAATAAAGAAGTATGATATATACATATATTAATGAATGTAAAGTGTAAGTAAATGATGTAAAATGTCTGTAGTACGTAGATACTATATCATGTCTTGTACATGAAGCCTAATGATACCACACCGATACACTGGCTATTGCATTCTTACAGATTCTTGACAAATAGCTAGATACACACACGCACACACACGCACACACACACACACACACACACACACACACACACACACACACACACACACACACACACACACACAGGTATTCGTAGGGTGATCGTTGGAGTGTGTTTTGTGTCGTTGGGATATTTTTATAATACGTGTGACTCCTGAGATACAAGTATCTTTTTACTTAGTTCAGGAGCCAGCTGTTCAACCTGATTTTTTTGACTACCACTTGTACTACCATGTTTAGTGTATCTGCTAATGTGTATCTCTTTGTACAATAAACTTATTATTTTTATTTACACACACACACACACACACACACACACACACACACGGACAAGGGATTCTTCCGCTTGGTGGAGACTACCACCTAGACACCGGGAACGGGATGTCAACGAGAAAACAGTTGACGGCGCAGAAGTAGCTACAGTACAATGCGATTCAAATAAGAATAGGAACTTCAATGACTTCTATCTGTCAAATGTTGATTGAAAAGTACGGTTTGCAAAGAAAACTTATTTGCGTATCAATTACCTACGTTTTTTTTTTTTGTTTAATGAAAAAAAAACATCAAAAAATTAGTCATAATTAGTTTTAAAAAAATTATACTACTTTCTTTCTTAAATTAAAAATTATTGGCAACAATTTAGCAGAAAGTGACGAAAATTCTTCGTTCATGATTCGTAAATAAATGTTATTTAAAAACATCTTGTTTTGCTCACCCTACCCAATTTACTCGATAATTTGATTTGACAGCTATGACGTCACAACATGACGCTAAGTCGATCCTATTCTTATTTGAAACACATTGTACATTTACTATGGCGGCGTCGTCTGTTTTTTCACAAATGACGTACAAACTGTGTTAGACTCACTTTACACATAGACGCTTAGAAATTAACGCGGAATAAAATTACAAAGTAATTAAAAGTTACAAAGTTACCTTCAGATTAACCATATTACATTTTCGAGGTATACATAATGTAGGCTTAACTTTGCTCCGCGTTTATTAATAAGGGGGTTTACGAGTAATACTTAGTTTATGGTGATACCAGGATTAAAAAAAGAGGATTTGTATACAACGTGTCGTTTTGCATCCTCGTAAAATTTAAGGGTGTGGTATAGACCATCAAACCGAACAACTTTTTCCATGGCACCAACATCATAATCGCGAAAAAATAATCAGCCGTCCCATACATTTGCGTCGAGTAGGTATTGAAGTTTTCTATGGGACAGTTGAAAATTGTTTCGCGATTACGCTGTTCGTCCCATGGAGAAAGATGTTCGGTGTGATGTTCTGTATCACACCCTGAAATTTGGCGAGGATGCAAAACGACACGTTGTCTATGAAAATAAAAGTCTCATTTTTAATAATAAATTTATTTAAAAGTTCTGCAGATCTTAAGTGTCCAACTGCAGCATTTTGTAATGTCATTATATAAGTTTGCAGTGTTACAAACTAATTAAAACATTGGGTAGATCAGGGTCTGAGGACTCGTCTTCTTTTCCTAGACATGACAAGCGATTGGTCGGCTCTTCACGTGACCAGAGGCCTTGGCTATTTTTAACCGTATCTCGCGCGGATCTGCGCTTCGAAGGGTTAAGCGACTTCAAAAAAGGAGGATTCGATTTTTCTTCTTTTTTCTTCGGGAAAAGAATCAGCATTTGCGAACCAACGTGGCAATGCTGCCAGCCTTCTAGACATGTTATTCGTTGACGGCTGGGATGATTATTTTGTTGCCTAAACTAAGTTTTTTCGTACATTAATACAGTTTTTTTTTTATAGTTTTCAAATTAATGTTAAAGTTGAAATTATTATAAGAAATAAATAAGTGAAAATCGACTTGCAGACGTTATTTTTAAATGTGCTTGTAAAAGAGTATTTAAAAAACTTACAAAATTATAAATGTAACTTATTAATACTTAATTCGACAATATCAACGTAGCTCTGCATCATTGGTTTCCATTACCTGTAACAGTGAAAAATAATAAGAAATTTAAAAAAAAATGTTTATATATATAATATATATAATTTTATTCACTGAAAAAAGTGAACCAAAAGCACTTTTAATCACTATTTTGGTGTTTGAATTTAGAACATACCAACATATTCGAACTATATTGGTGTGTTCTAAATTCAATTTGATTGATCGAAATTTTCGACAAGGAGTTTAGCATTTAATAAAAACTGCTTTGTGTTCTTTGCTGTCATCTGTAAATTGGAGCGGAGCTATTTTGAATACTATAAGTTGTATGAACACAAAGTTTAGTGTAACTTAATAATAAATGGATTAAAATGCATTCAAGTCATGAAGAAGATGTGTTAACACCTGAGTTTATGAAAGAGAGGGCGGCCGATATAGTAGAGAACTTAAATTGCTACCCAACAAATCACGGCTGGTTTACATCAAATCCTACGATGAGTTTTGCAAATGGAAAAATGAAAATCAAGCTTCTGGCATACATTTTCAGAGTCTGTTTTTCTAATTTATTTTTTCGCTTAAATCTTTCTTTTTCTCGTAGCCATGGTATAAAGAATAGAATGCAACCCTTAAATAAAACGGAGTTATATCGAGGGCCATGAATTACTCGCGTTGCTCAGAATTCTAACACTTGAATCATGAATTCATGACTCACTCCCTTTTTTTTTTTTTTTTTTGTGGATGGGAAATCATCAAATGACTTCTCCCGCTCTGGGCAGAGCGGGAGGGCGTGTCAGACTTTTACTGACTAAAACCTGCTCCTTCAATTGCCCGTGCCAGGGCCACGGTATCTCTTTCGAACTACCCGCGACCCCGGCGGCATCGGCCCAATTGACCCCGTCACTGCTGACATCTCTTTGAGGCGCGCGTGGAGCACAACGCGCCGTCGACCCGGGTCTGTTCCTTACCGGACGGCGAGCTGCCCATTACTCGTCGTCCGCAAGCCCGCGCCTACGGTGGCCGGGAATCGGCAATCGATTCCCGCCGCCCAGGGCGTCTCCTACGGCGGCTAGGGGCGCGAGGGCGCGGCTGTTGCCTCTCCCTCACGCGTTCCGCTTCCTCCTATGACTCACTCCCTACGGTCGTGATTTTAGTCGTTAGAATCCTTCACTAGCTCGTGATTCATCTATGGCCCTCGCTTTAAATCTGTCCTTTATTCACTAATTGCATAATATATTTCTATTACAACGTGCAATTTATAAACAAGATTTGGAGATCACCTTTTATGCAAGATATTATGTTTAATTCCCATTTAATAGGGGACGAGATTATTGCCATCGCTCGGGCACAAATCCAGACTCCGGGCTGCTACTGAGAAATACTAAAAATCCCAAAAATCTAATAGGGCCGACCCGGCAACCTAATTGCGTAACACATTATCAATCGGAGTTGGTTTCATTTTGACAGTTCAACAAGATTCATTGCGTTATTTACGTTGTCGAGTAGACAAATTTTTCGAACATATGAGGATTAGCAATTTGTTTCAAAATGAAACCAACTCCGATCGATAATGTGTTACGCAATTAGGGTGCGGGAATCGAACCCAGGACCTCATGCTCAGCAGTAGCACTTGCTACCACGAGACCAGCGATGCAGTCGAAAATAAAAGTCGAGGCAAGAGTACAAATATTGAATCTATCCTTTGGAACGGCAAACTATAATTTTCTGACTAACAGACTCGCAGGCGAACTTTTTGCCTTTAATGCCATCCTTAAGCCTACGGAATAGAAGTCAAAATCGGTTGAACGGACTGTAAAACAGGTTTGTTTAAATATCTAATCTTTAAATGGAGTATAAGGTCGTGAGGCACACTATTCTTGTTAAAACATTATTTTCACATTTTTTTTTTTGTTATTTGTGTTTTGTGTTTCACGAACTGTCTCCAAATAAACGTTTTTCTTTCTTTTCTTTTCTTTAGCTAAAAAATACTAGCAAAGTTTCGCAGTTTCTTTTTTCATTTAAATGCCTTGTACCTCTCAAAATTTATTTAGCTCAGCCTCAATAAACACATTAAAATAAATAGTACCTAACACCACACCCAACACTTACACAATATTAAAATCTTCCACCCCCGCCGTAGCCCCCACCGTCAACTACATTTACTCCGCCCCCATAATCGATGCCGTCTGAGACTTGGACGCCTCCTCCACCGCCCCAACCACCCCCTTCGACGACGTTGACGCCACCGCCACCGCCGTAGTCTATGCCATCACTGACGTGGACCCCGCCGCCCCCACCCCAGCCACCACCCCCGCCGCCACCACCGTAGTCGACCCCATCTACCACGTTGACTGTACCTCCCTGTAAAAGAAAATTTTTATTTATATAATCTTAAGTCTTTTTGACGAGACAAATGATTTATTTCTGTAAGATTTAATTATTTTCTAAATGTAATATAAACATAACCTAAAAATAAAAACTTTTTTACAAAAAAATACAACCGACTTCCAAAAACAACACTACAAAGTGAAAAATAACTTTAATTTCGGAAGCCGGTGACTAGTTAAATGTATTTTCGTTTTTTGCCACCGACTTCCGAATGTTGAAAAAAAAGACGTGTGTTTGTCGCGAAGCTTTATTCTTGACTGATTTGACATTGTATTTAAATGGACTGTATGTGTGATCATCTAATCGATAGCTAGCTTTATATACCAACGTTGCATTCATTAGGTTGTAAGTACTTGCTTAAACAAACGTTATTTTTCACTTTGTAGTGTTGTTTTTGGAAGTCGGTTGTATTTTTTTGTAAAAAAGTTTTTGTAAAATAATATATTAAAAAACACTTTTTTACAAAAAAATACAACCGACTTCCAAAAACAACACTATAAAGTGAAAAATAACTTTAATTTCGGAAGTCGGTGTCTGATTAAATGTATTTTCGTTTTTGCCACCGACTTCCGAAATTAAAGTTATTTTTCACTTTATAGTGTTGTTTTTGGAAGTCGGTTGAATTTTTTTGTAAAAAAGTTTTTATTTTTCACTTTTTAGTTGTAGTAGCTCGAGTTGTAGGAGCTCGTGGCTAAGTAATAACAGCCGCATGGGTCGATCGACCAGGTTAAGCTACGCTTGCCGGGGTTGGTCCGTGGATGGGTGACCATCTTTACATACCGAGACTCCTCCGTGCCTCGGAAAGCACGTTAAGCCGTTGGTCCCGGCTGTCATTCGTGGATCTTTGACAGTCGTTACGGGTCGTCAGAAGCCCGAAAGTCTGACAAACCAGTCTTACCAAGGGGTATCGTATTACCCAGTTACTGGGTTGTGGAGGTCAGATAGGCAGTCGCTCCATGTAAAATACTGGTATTCAGCTGCATCCGGTTAGACTGGAAGCCGACCCCAACATAGTTGGGAAAAGGCTAGGCAGATGATGAGTTGTAGTAGCTACCCCACACAAATTCTAATACCACTATCTGCAAAACAAACTAGAACATCATCCATATAAAAGTGGGGAAAAAAATACTTATTATTGAAGCTAACTCAAAAACTACCCAAGCAAAGTTAATCAATTTTATATGGGACCAACTGTGATGTATACCCTCTCAAATAAAATAAAAAAAATCCAAATCGGTCTAGCCATCTTCGAGTAATCGGGGAACATACATAATAAAAAAAAAAGAAAAAAGGTTCCGACGAATTGAGAACTTCCTCCTTTTTGAAGTCGGTTAAAAATTATATTCTAACATAACTAAAACTATTAAAAAACTATAAAATACGGCATCAAAAAATTCCTCCGCATTGTTGTCGACTGGTAAAGTACCCAAGAGACTGGCGGCATTTCTGTAAGTAAGTTTGTACAAACAGTTTTTTCAAGTCAGTAATATATTAAAAAACTGCTCAAGAGCGAGTCGGACTCACGCCAATATATATTTTTTTTATTAATGTAATTTTTATTGATGATTTCTGAAAAAGTGTGCTATTTGGAGACATCGTTTTATTTTTCCTGTAATCTTTACATAAACTTCTATCACGTACAATAATTTCAGATTTTTCTCTATGCAAACTTCGGAGATATCTCTTATCTCTCCCTTATCTCCGAAGTATGCAACAGTATTTTTTTTACATTTTTCATCAAAACTCGAAAACTATGCAGCCTAAAAAAAAGTAAAAAATGTTTGAGAATGTGCAAACAGCGCTCTTTCATATAATATGATACTCCCTAATAGCCCTCACTTCGAATTTTTAAGACCTCCTTTCAGTCCCTGTTGCAAAAAAAAATCTTTCTTATTTGCAAAATAGTTGGACAAACGTAATCTAAAACTGTTCCAAATTTCAAGTTGATAGCATTAGTAGTTCTTGAGATATCCAGCTGTGACAGACAGACTGAGTCGCACCATAAGGATTCCTTTTTACCATTTTGGTACGGAAGCCTAAAACTAGATGAGGTCAGCGTTTCATACCTGACTACTCTGAGAAGAAAGGCCGAAACAAACTCAGAGGCCACAGTCTCTTTTAAAGTCCAGACATAATCTTGCTCAGATCCTGTGAAGACCATATAGATTGGTGTCTGAAATGGTCTTTTGAGGAAAGAACCACACAGATTTGAGTGGACCTGTCCAGAAAGTTCACGAATGTGGCACTATACAGTATGTCATCATATTCATCATCTTCCTCTAGAGTTTGGGGTCGGCTTCCAGTCTAATCGGACGCAGCTGGATACCAGTATTTTACATGGAGTGACTGCCTATCTGACCTCCATAACCCAGTTACTTGGTAACACGATACCCTGTTCGTAATGCCGATACAACATCACGGCTTTTGGTAAAAATAAACTACATCTAACCACCTTTCCAAAGAACCTGGAACGCAAGGGGTGGGTCCACACACGAAATTCCAAAAAATAAAAAACTAAGACACGGAATGCGTTCGCCACGCCCCTTTTTTATCTGGTAACTCTCGGGCGTTGGGCGCCTGAGTGGAAGGTTAAAAAAAAGTCGAAATGTCCATAGTTGACGCAGTGTCCAAATTCATCACCCAGCCAGTTATCAGCAGATAGAAAACTGATATCAAAACAACAATTTTGTAATGTGATACTACAATCTATAAATTGGATATTGGAATAAGCCCCAATTAGGGGCTTTGATAAATAAATGTATCTATTTTATTTGTATTTTTCCTGTTCAGGTATTTTCCATAATCTACAATTTTCCTTGTGTGACTATGAATGATAGGCTGAGGAATGACGTGATAGGGCAACGGTGCGGTTTAATATAAAAACTTTTTTACAAAAAAAAAATACAACCGACTTCCAAAAAACAACACTACAAATTGAAAAATAACTAATTTCGGAAACCGGTGTCTGGTTAAATGTATTTTCGTTTTTTGCCACCGACTTCCGAAATTAGTTATTTTTCACTTTGTAGTGTTGTTTTTGGAAGTCGGTTGTATTTTTTTGTAAAAAAAACTTTTTAATAAAACAAAAAATAATCCAAATCGGTCCAGCCATCTTTGAGTAATCACTAATCAGGGAACATACATAAAAAAAAATTAAAAAAAGTTTCCGAGGAATTGAGAACCTCCTCCTTTGTGAAGTCGGTTAAAAAGAAGATGTAGTGTCAAGAATTGAAGAGTATGCTTAGATGGTTTAGTCATGTTGAGAAGATGAATGAAAGGCGACTAACAAAAGGTAGATGTGAGTGGAAACGCCAGGAGGGGACGGCCTAGGAGGAGGACAACTCAGATTCAGTTTGGGGAGAGACACTGCCAATTTATCCCGCTAGGAGTCGCATCGTCGCTGGTGCTGTTTACCTGTCAAACACCATATCTTTCGGGTTCCGTACCTCAAAAGGAAAAACGGAACCCTTGTAGGATCACTTCGTTGTCCGTCTGTCTGTTTGTCAAAACACTTTTTATCAAGAACGCGTGGAGGTATCAAGTTGAAATTGATATCAAATACGTCGGTCTATTATCCCTTGGAGCTCTAAAAAATCATGCTTCTAAATCAACGCAGTAAAGAGATACGGCCATTTATGCGTCATATTTTGATAATCGCAAGTACATAAATCAAAACGTATAGGGTACTTCCCGTTGACCTAGAATCATGAAATTTGGCAAGAAGCAAGGTCTTACAGCACAAGTAAAGGAAAAAAGTTCGAAAATCGTTTTGTAATTTTGTCACATAAAAATCTTTGTTTTTGTGATTACAAACTTAAATTTGCAGTTGGAGAATTAACCGTGACGTATATAACTGTATGGGAGAACATATTTTTCAACAAAAATGTTAAGTTTATTTTTGGGATAAATTCTTTTCAACTACGGAACCCTTCATTATGCGTGGTTCGACACGTACGCACGGCTACAGATCAAGCTATACATTTCCAGTATAAACTGATCTCGCATTGTATAGGATTTCCTTACAATGAGAGGTCAGTGTAAACTGGAAATGTATAGCTTGATGTGTAGCCGTGTGTACGTGGCCGTTTTTTTAGGGTGAGAGCGCGTTTACTGTTTAGTATCCATGGAAACCTTCAACAGATAGACATGCTGGCTGACCGTTACCAGCGATAATGACGTCATCTATAATTAGCTTCATATCTACGAAGTTTCGCTAGCTAATTTAATTTGACTCTGTATAGAAAGTGGAGCTCGTGGCTAAGTAATAACAGCCGCACGGGTCGATCCATCAGGTTAAGCTACGCTTACCGGGGTTGCTCCGTGGATGTGTGACCATCTTTACATACCGAGACTCCTCCGTGCCCCCGAAAGCACGTTAAGCCGTTGGTCCCGGCTGTCATTCGTGGATCTTTGACAGTCGTTACGGATCGTCAGAAGCCCGAAAGTCTGACAACCGGTATTACCAAGGGGTATCGTATTACCCAGTTAATAGGTTGTGGAGGTCAGATAGGCAGTCGCTCCATGTAAAATACTGGTATTCAGCTGCATCCGGTTAGACTGGAAGTCGACACCAACGTAGTTGGGAAAAGGCATTTTGATTTTTTCTGTATAGAAAGGTTAGGGACTTGTGCCTGTAAATGCAGCTGAGATGAGAATGCTAAGAGGGAGGTGTGGTGTTACACGAATGGATAGAATAAGAAATGAGTACATAAGAGGACGTTTGAAAGTGGCACCGGTGACTGAAAAGTTGTGCGGAAATCGGTTGTCATGTTATGGGCATGTGATGCGGAGGAGTGAGGAAAATGTCGTGAGGAAAGTTTTGAGTATGAATGTCGATGGCTATAAGAGTAGGGGAAGACCAAAGAAACGATGGATGAATTGTGTCAAAGATGACATGGCTAGAAAGGGGGTGACTACCGAGATGACGAATAATAGAGAAGTATGGAAAAAAAGGACATGTTGCGCCGACCCCAAATAGATTGGGATAAGGGCAGGAGAATGATGATGAGAAAGGTTAGGCACTTACATCGCTACAGTTGCATAGTGGAATGCAGCAACACGACACACTTTGTATACAACCCATGACGGTTACTGACTAATAGATTTTCATAACATATTTTATCTGTAGCGATATCAACACTTATCTCCTTATCAGGTTTATGTCGCACTACAGATTATGAATAGTTGGTAATACCACAGTAAAGTTACAGTAGTACAGGCCTTCATCTGAGCAGTGTTGCGGCAGCTCGGTAGATAAATCCGCGACCGTGCGTGCGTACCTGCCGCGCACTCGAACTGTTGCATTCTGGTATCTACCACAGATTAATACAGATGGTACACTCCGCAAAATCATTTAAATAAAAAGCGACTCTTGTTACGACACAAAATCAATCTGCCTAGCCTTTTCCCAACTATGTTGGGGTCGGCTTCCAGTCTAACCGGATGCAGCTGAATACCAGTATTTTACATGGAGCGACTGCCTATCTGACCTCCACAACCCATTAACTGGGTAATACGATACCCCTTGGTAAGAGTGGTTATCAGACTTTCGGGCTTCTGACGACCCGTAACGACTGTCAAAGATCCACGAATGACAGCCGGGACCAACGGCTTAACGTGCTTTCCGAGGTACGAAAGAATCTCGGTATGTAAAGATGGTCACCCATCCACGGACCAACCCCGGCAAGCGTAGCTTAACCTGATGGATCGACCCGTGCGACTGTTATTACTTAGCCACGAGCTTAACTCTTGTTACGACACAATAAAGTACAATTCAGGTCGCACAACGCTTCATTACCTACATTTATATTCCCCTACAAGTTGCCTCTCTTTCTATCGCGTAACTCTTATCCCTTCTGACTCGTTAGGGTTGTCTTCTTTTACGACGCGGCGCGTGAGTATCGAACTAACGTGCGAGCCGGCCGGTGCGCGGCAGCCCACACTGAATTGACCCAGTGAGATGAGCCCGCCGCGTACTTGTAGCTTCATACCCAAACTGCGGAGTGTCCCATCTATATTAATCTGTGTATATGTTACGGTAAGTGTGATTAATTGAAAATTATGAACAAAATCATTATTAATAATTACCGAAAGTCAAGGTAAAAGTAAGAAATTAATCACATTTACCGGTGATTATTAATAATGTAACCTTAGTACCGATAAATGTAATAATTTTCAAAGTTTATTTAGTATTTAGGTCAGTACCTTTAAGTATTGCGGTAGGTATTATCAATAAATACCTATTGAACAAAGATATAGAAGAAAGATTTTAATAATAGGTCTTTACCTATGAAATTGCCGTTTTGTATGAAAAAATTTAAACGAATTTTTTTCATGCATTTTTTATTTGTATTAATCGAAGTAATCACCCATGCAATCAATGCATCTTTGCCAACGCAGTGGCAGTTTATTGATGCCCTTCTTAAAGAAATCAGCTGGACGGGAGGCAACAAATTCTTCAAAGGCATTTTGTACTGCCTCTCGGGTATTGAATTTTTTTCCCGCCAAGAAGTTATCCAAATTCTGGAAAAAGTAGTAGTCCGTAGGCGCAAGGTCTGGTGAGTAGGGTGGATGACGGAGAGCTTCCAACCCCAGTTCTTGCAACTTGGAGACCGTCTGCTGTGCAGTATGAGGTCGCGCGTTGTCGTGCAGGAGCAGCGGAGACGAGCGATTGACCAATGCTGGTTGGAGATGTGCCAGCTTTTCCATCATTGTATTAATAATTATAATTAATTAATAATATTAATATTCATAGTACACATCTGAAGTAATGCTCACCCCGTTTGGTAAGAAGCTGTGATGAATCACACCGGCGCTAGACCACCAAACAGTGACCATCACTTTTCTAGGGGTAAGTTTTCGTTAAGGGCATTGTTTAGGTGCTGAACCAGGATCCAACCAACTTGCTGACCGCTTGCGGTTATCAAACAGAATCCATTTTTCATCGCAGGTAACAATGCGGTTCAAAATTCCTTCATTTGTGTGTCTGTTGAGCAGTGCAAGGCACGTCTCGACGCGTACTTCGCGCTGGCGATCATTGAGTTCGTGGGGCACCCATTTGTCAAGCTTTTTTACCTTGCCAATTTGACGCAAATGGGCCAATATTGTTTTGACGCTAACGTCGAAAGCTGCTGCTAATTCAGCCGTAGATTGTGTATCATCAGCTTCCACAATCGCCTTTAATTCGTCATTGTCGACCAAAGTCTTCGGACGACCGCGAGGTTCATTTTTCAGGTCGAAATTTCCAGAACGGAAGCGAGCAAACCAATAACAAGTGGTGCGTTGGTTTGTAGTGTTAGCTCCGTAAACGTCGTTGATGTTGCGTGCCGCTTGTGCCGCGTTGCTGCCGCGACGGTACTCATATTCCATATTTACTCGAATTTTTAATGTATCCATGATGACGAAAAAGATTGAAATGCGATGAAAATGTAACACTAATCAATAAACAAATGACTACTTTTGGAAAAAAAATCCATGTTTTTAAAATAAAATTAATTTGAAATTAGAATTCTTAGCCAAACAAAAATTATTTTGATTTGAAATGGCCAGTACTGCAAAACGGCAATTTCATAGGTAAAGACCTAATATTTAATGTTGATTTTATGGAGTCTATGATTGTAGGACTTATATTTTTAAGCAAAACCAAAGAATAAACGATTTTGCAGGTAAGTTTCTTTTAGTTATGTTTAGTTATACAGTATGGAATTGGCATCTTGGCAATCATTGAAAGCTCAAGTAATATTACTCCATAGAAGTATAGAAAAAATAAATAATAAATAAAAAACCGAAAATTAAAAAAGTTAAATTTTCAAACAAAATAAATATCAAAATAAATTCACTTAAAGTAAACACTCTGTTTAGACAACGTACCTTGACCCCAGGAGCGAAGAGTGGCAACGGTGCACGCGGGCGGCATGGCGGCTTTTTTGTCGGCGCCGGCACTTTGATTTGTTTGACAATGTGCGACGAAAATAAAATCCACTAAGTTCATTTGTACCGCCACGTGTTTATTTCGCGATAACTGAACTGAACTAAATACTATCGAAATGTTCTAAGACTCGGTGTTCAAAAGAGGATGGAACGTGACGCGGAGCAACTCCTTCATGTGCTGATTTTCCCTGATCCTTTGGACAGCTCCCAGGATTGTCCGGACACTAGTAGGGCAGACGCGAGTTGCGTGAAAAATGCTGTTGTCTTGGCATTTTGTTAAAAAGACACACGCGAACACAAAAGTCAAGTGTCAATTTCACCTTAAAAAATGTATACAAAAAACTTAAAAACACAATTTACACACATACAGAGTCAAATAACTAATAAACTAATAAGTGTCCATTCCACTGATAAAAAATTAAACTAACTAAGCACTAAATTTACTGGTATTTGCTAATCACGTTTTGAAGCAATGCGCGCAAGTAGACGAAATCTCTGCGAAACACACACTATCCCGGAAGACTATCGGTGAACTGACAAAGCGGAACGCAACTTCCAAGATGGCGAAAAAATATTATAATGTAGGGCACATGGTGCAATTATCGTAATTAACGCTTATCGATAACTTTTTACACATAATTACTTTCTACCGAAACAAGGCATTAGAAAACAAGTATCTTTGTGTAATTTAAATATTTATTTTTAACAATTAAAAATATTAATTGGACATTAAAAATACGATTGAACAGTTTACGAAACTACCGTTAAGTTGGTGACTTCCTGAGTAATCCTGAGTATCAATCGGGTCTGTCGATCCACCGGGAGCCGGTCGGTAACTAACTATGTAACATGCGAAAACAATTCATAAATTGTTGTTGTTTACTTTATGCATTTTATCTCTAAATCTACTTAATAATATTTAATAAGAACACACTTAAACAAAAATGCTGTTTAGCTTTAAATACTCAGGGCATAGTGGTTTTTAGAATTATGACAATAATTCTTAAAACACCATAGCACCACCTAAGTATTTAAAGCTAAACAGCTTTTATGATTATCTATCTTTATTCCTTTTAACAGAAGCTAATAGTCGATAACAGGTGTGCTTCCCTACGTGGCGCGAGCGCACCCCGCACCCGCGCGCCCCCCGCAATATTATTTCGCTGAATCGCCTTTGAAGAAAGCCGCGTGGCTTGTGCCGCTCTGTGTAAAGAAGCCGCCAAAAGACACCGCTGCCGATGTACACCCGCAGGAAATGTTGGCGCGTCCCAGTGATGGATTATGTTTGTGAAAACAAAACAAAGTTTCGACCATGGCAGGCCAAGGAAGTTGTTCAATAGGAAATTCCAAGTACTAGTATACCGAAAAAAAAACCAACATTAACATTATTAACATTAAATTTCATAGTCAGTCTGTACTGGTCTTGTGTCTGTGAGAGGTAGTGGGCCGTACCGTCACAGTATTAATCGAATGTGGGTGTCGTCGGGCGGCGCGGTTCTCGGCTGCGTCTCCCGTACACGCTTAGTTTTGCGCACGCACTCAAACGTTGAATTATTTTTTTTTACATTAAATTCCAGCCTGTCGTGCAGGTGTACCGATTTTACATTTCGGCAAATAAGTAGAATAGGTACGTAACAGCGTCGTGATAGTTTGCACTGAGTGGCAACGTCACATTTTAAAGGGTTCATTGAATCATTGACCTAGTGATACAATTCTACAGAGTGTTTAAATTTGTTCAAAATGAAAACTCTACTTTTTGACCTAATTACTGGACCGATTTCGTTCATTTTTTGTATATCGTCAGAAAAGGCGATACCAAGTGTGTCCTAGAAATTATTGCATATAAGCGGTCCCCATACTGTATATTTGTAAGTACTGTGGTATTTTAAATAAATACCTACTGTACAAATAAATCAATAAATCAAGTCTTATTTTATTACTTTTACCGATGAGAGTAGTGAATTATTAATAACAACTGCTAAAAGTGATGAATTTCAAATACAAATACAAATATTCTTTATTGTGGTACATAGGTAAGCAATAAGTTGTACATGTTTCCGAAATTGTACACAGCTATGACCCGCCATAATGGCATACAATAATTTTAAAGTAGGTAACATTTTAACAGCACAATCAATTAGAAAATTAAAAATTTAAATATGCAGCACTTTAGAATTAACGAATATTTTTACATGTCAAGGCAACAATTAAAATATCATCATCATCTGCCTAGCCTTTTCCCAACTATGTTGGGGTCGGCTTCCAGTCTAACCGGATGCAGCTGAATACCAGTATTTTACATGGAGCGACTGCCTATCTGACCTCCACAACCCAGTAACTGGGTAATACGATACCCCTTGGTAAGACTGATTGTCAGACTTTCGGGCTTCTGACGACCCGTAACGACTGTCAAAGATCCACGAATGACAGCCGGGACCAACGGCTTAACGTGCTTTCCGAGGCACGGAGGAGTCTCGGTATGTAAAGATGGTCACCCATCCACGGACCAACCCCGGCAAGCGTAGCTTAACCTGATGGATCGACCCATGCGGCTGTTATTACTTAGCCACGAGCAACAATTAAAATAACGAGACATAAATTATAAATTCAGTTAGAATTAAATAATACAAATTAAGAAATATACACATTTTACTTATCAGGGGAACAATTAAAATTAAATAACATCATCGAGATAATCTTTTAAAGTATAGTAACATTTGTCTAACAGCAATTGAAATAATTTCTTTTTATAATTATGCAAATCTAAATCTCTAATTGTCTTTGGCAATTTATTATACAAGTCAGGTATTAGATAAAAAAAACACTTTTGTAGAAAAGAGCAGTTTTGTGGGGTTCACGTGTCATTTTGTCTTTCAATTTTATATTCACATTTACCAAATCATGAGGTAATTATTAATAATGATGGATAATTATTAATAATTTTCAATTAATCACATTAACTGTAACATACGAGTATATACTGAGATTTTGAAGTGCGTCGTTTTGGCCGTTGTCTATGTAGACATTATTATTTTGTGGTAATACTATACGTAAGAGAATAAAGTAATTAGGAAAATCATAGCGGGTTTTTTTGTAAATCAGCCATTATCAGCCTACTTACTTACTCGGTCTTATTACAAAGGTTTTTCTTGTGTCATGTTAAAACCATCGAGCCAGCTTTTAGTAATAAGAACCTAGCTGTTATAGAAATACAGTTCTTTATACAAAACTGACAACTTACTCCGGTACTAAGTTGTCAGTTTGTAAAAATGACAACGTACCTAATGTGTCGCAATACAGTTCGAAATTCAAAAAAGGGTCCATGTTTTAAGCCTGCACCCTAATTGCGTAACACATTAACAACCGGAGTTGGTTTCATTTTAAAACAAATTGCTAATCCATTGCTTCATATGTTCGAAAAATTTGTCTGCTCGACAACGTAAATAACGCAATGAATGCTGTTGAACTGTCAAAATGAAACCAACTCCGATTGATAATGTGTTACGCAATTAGGCTGCAGGACTTATATCATACTATCACATTAATATTATAAAGGCGAAAGTTTGCGACGCTCAAAGTTTGATGAAACGATTTGGATGAAATTTGGTATGTAGATAGCCTACTATTCTCTGAATTAACACATAGGCTACTTTTTTTTGATAAACTTTCTTTGATAAACGTAATGCGATACTGACCTGCAAATTGCAAAGAAAATTTGAATTTCGCGGGCTAACCTTGCGCTTCCGCCTTAATGCTAGTATTTCATAGTCTATTTCCATGTTCACAAAACATTTTCCATTATTGCATCTTCACAAATATCAAAATCTTTTGTTCATTCAAAGAAAAACAAATAAGGAAATCCAACATGGCGGCCGCTCTTGGCGGCAACAGTCAGGGCAAAGGAATCGAAATTATTCAGCCCGGTCGTGTACCTTTGCATGAGTCAGATGTCGGGGAGAGTTACCATCTTATTTAAAATGTATTTTAATTATTTTTCGCCATATTTCTAAAATAGTATCCTTGATACATGGGCTAAAGATTGTCCATTTTAAATCATATTTAAGTACATACCTACATCATTATCTAAGACTTGGCAAGTTAACAATTATAGGTAAATACAGCATTTTCTTATTATCACTTAGGTACTGGGTGAACAATCTATCTAGCTATTTAGATAAAACATGAAGTCCTGACTCATCAACGCCCAGCCCAAACCCTTGGACCTAGAAAGCTGAAATTTTGCACAGAGGTTCCCTTTATAATGTAGACAAGGAATAAGGAAGGAATTCCCGGTAGTACGTCAATCTGCCTAGCCTTTTCCCAACTATGTTGGGGTCGGCTTCCAGTCTAACCGGATGTAGCTGAATACCATTATTTTACATGGAGCGACTGCCTTTCTGACCTCCACAAACCATTTACTGGGTACTACGATACCCCTTGGTAAGACTGATTGTCAGACTTTCGGGCTTCTGACGACCCGTAACGACTGTCAAAGATCCACGAATGACGGCCGGGACCAACGGCTTAACGTGCTTTCCGAGACACGGAGGAGTCTCGGTATGTAAAGATGGTCACCCATCCACGGACTAACCCCGGCAAGCGTAGCTTAAGCAGATGGATCGACCCGTGCGGTTGTTATTACTTAGCCACGAGCTCCTGCCTCCCGGTAGTACGTCCCCGTGGGATATTTTTCGACATCCACGCGGGCGAAGCCGCGGGCATAAGCTAGTACAAAAATAAATACAAAAAGGACACTTAGGCGTCGAAGTACTCGTCCGCATCGATGTCATCCGGAAGACAGGCAGCATTGCCACGTTGAATGGCAATGCTATTCTTTGACCAAAGAACGAGCCAGCCCTCTGGCTCAAAATTATAATTTATTACACATAGTAAAAACGGATTATAAGAGTTCTGTTAACTTTATTAACGTAAGCCATTGATTTGTTGAAATCAGCATAATAAAAAATCTGCGTTATAAAATTAACAAACTACTTAGAGGCTGAGCTAATAGGTACCTATATTTTTATTGAATCTTTTTAAAATGTAGGACAAGCGCGAACGATTTTCATAGTAAGAAAAAGTCGTGTAGATTAGAGAGAGCGAGCCATAAATATGCCCAAAATTATTGGAAAAGTATATCAAAACGTCAACCCGTTTTGAGCAAGCGTGGAGATCAATGCTCATACCTTCTCTGTTGAGAAGAGGCCTTTGCCCAGCAGTGGGACAGTAGGCTATTATAGGCTGTTATAAAGTAAAGCAAAGACGATGCAAGGAAGTGGAAAGTAATCTATATATATAATAAAAACTTTTTCACAAAAAAATACAACCGACTTCCAAAAACAAAGTGAAAAAAACAAAGTGAAAAATAACTTTAATTTCGGAAGTCGGTGTCTGATTAAATGTATTTTCGTTTTCGCCACCGACTTCCGAAATTAAAGTTATTTTTCACTTTGTAGTGTTGTTTTTGGAAGTCGGTGGTATTTTTTTGTGAAAAAGTTTTTATCTTTCACTTTTTAGTGGTTTACATGTGCTTACCTCTTCACAGCGTACCGGCGTGATGTTATGTTATGAACTGGTGTAAACAATAGACAGACATGAGATTTCAGCAATCCCAGTCCATTTGCTATCATTTATTGAGGAGTTCCGTTGCCTATCTCAGAAGTTCTTCAGAAGATCTTCACCAAATTGAAATGGGACCACTCCGAGAAAGTACTCTTCCAAAAACTATCCAAATCGCTTTAAGTGTGCCTATAAAATTGGAAGAGTTCTCTCTATTTCTCCAGGATCCCATCATCAGATCCTGACTTGATGATCATGGGACCACCTGGGAAGTATACCCTTTCAAACAAAAAAAAAATCCAAATCGGTCCAGTCATCTTCGAGTAATAGGGGAACATACATAAAAAAAAATAAAAAAAAAAATAAAAAAAAAAAAGGTTCCGACGAATTGAGAACCTCCTGGGGAAAAAAATACGTATTATTGAAGCTAACTCAAAAACTACCCAAGCAAAGTTAATCAATTTTATATGGGACTAACTGTGACGTATACCCTCTCAAATAAAATAAAAAAAATCCAAATCGGTCTAGCCATCTTCGAGTAATCGGGGAACATACATAATAAAAAAAAAAAAAAAAAAAGGTTCCGACGAATTGAGAACCTCCTCCTTTTTGAAGTCGGTTAAAAATGAAACGGTGAATAAGCGCTGTCAGTGAAGGCTGGGCATACCTTAGCGGTCAGGGCTTATTTTAATTTAATTTAAATATTTGAATTGTTTTTTTTTTAAGGACGCTTTTAACGTTCTGCATCGTTCTCACATATGAAATTTCAACATGAATGATGTAACCATTATTTTGTAACCATATCTTGATTTAAAAGAGTGTCCGTGGAGTTTCTTGCCCGTTCTTCTCCATAGGTACCTACTATGCTTTGGAATGGGCGCCTAGCTTCATCTTTCTGACTGACCGACCCCTTGACAATTCAAAAGTGCCTGTAATTGGTTTAATTGAAATAAATGCTTTGAGTTTGAGTTTTGAGTTTGAGTTTGAATGAATCCCTATTTCCCTTGGTCATCGCATCACGCGTGAACGGATGGAACAATTTCGCTAATTCTTTTTTTGTTGTGTTTATGATTGTCAGGAGAAGGTTCTTATGAAAAAAAAAAATAAGAAAATTTCGCAGAAAATTGGAAAATTTCAGAAAAAACATTTTAACTTCACGCGTTTACATTAGAATATTCATAGTCAAGATGGGACAACGTCTGTCGGGTCAGCTAGTTTTTCATAAATTCGGTTAGAGTAAGGCCTAGCCCGCACTGCGAATATTATTCGCGCGAAATTATTATCGCAATTCTGTACCACATGGTATCGTAGGTGCTACATACACTAGCGATTTAAAATTCGCTCGGTAAAAAAATCAGTGGTTTGATACAGATTTGGCACGTTGCGGTGCGAATTTAATTCGCGCGAATATATTGCGGAGTATGGAGTTGTATGTCGCTACACCCATTGCGAAATAAAAATCGCGTGAATGGGCGCTCACCGCTCAGTAGTACACCGCTATACATAGGAGACCTCCCCGGAGAAGTTTAATGCGAAATACCACGATAGAGTTATTAAGGAAAGACTGTGGTAGGTTTATAAATAAAGAAATATTGTATTAGTTATGTTGTCCATTGTTGACATGCGTGTCTGCTGATTTCTGCATTGAACTGACAAAAATCGCGAGGAATTTTATTCGCAATTCCGTACACTGAATATAAACTGCGCGAATAAAAATCGCGCGGTGAGATTTCGAGTGCGGGCGAGGCCTAAACAGTCTGGAGAAAAGTTTTTATAAAGCAAAGATGCTTTTTGACAGCTATGCTAATAACCTATTGCCAGTAGCGGAGCATATTAAAATCCTAATATACACGTCAATATACCTCTCTCACCTCTGCCCACCCCTTTTTAAAATACAAGAGTGATGCTGTATGCGTAAAAAATATTAAAAATAAAACAATGCTACTGGCATTTAAACCTGTCAAAATGTTTTTTCCAGAAATAATAGACGATCTAGATTTTTAGAACGAGTTCCTAGAAAAGTAGGTCACTTTCAAAGTCATCTCACACTCTTCGAGCTCCTAAGATCTGATCTGGGACTGATTTCTGACACCAATCGGCATGGTATCCACATGATCTGACCAAGATACTCGTAATGTCTGGACTTTAAAATAGTCTGTGACCTCTGTGATGTTTCGGAGTTTTTTCTCCTAGTTGTCGGATACGAAACGACGACCTCGTCTGGTTATGGTTTCGTAAAGGAACCCTTATTGTGCGACTCGGCCTGCCTGTCTCTCTGTCTGTCACAGCTGGATATCTCAAGAACTACTAACGCTATCAACTTGAAATTTGGAACAGTTTTAGATGACGTTTGCCTAACTATTTTTCAAATAAGAAAAAAATAAAAATGTATATGGTTTATTTGTAACAGGGACTGAAAGGGGGTCTTAAAAATTCGAAGTCGACCTACTAGGGCATGAGAGGTATCATAATAAAAGAGCGCTGTTTGCACATTCTCAAACATTTTTTTTTAGGCAGTGTAGTTTTCGACTTATGATGAAAAATGTAAAAAAAATACCGTCCCCCCCTTATCTCCGAAGTTTGCATAGAGAAAAATCTGAAATTATTCTGTGTGATAGAAGTTTATAAAGATTACAGGAAAAATAAAACGATGTCTCTAAATAGCACACTCTTTCAGAAATCGGAACGGAACCCTCGGTGCGGGAGTCCGACTCGCTCTTGACAGGTTTTTTTTTTTAATATGATTGACATGTAAAAGTGTTAGTAGGTACAAACCTACTTACAGAATTCAAATCATTTATCCTGTATCACTCATTTTTTGTAAGCAACCCCTGATGAGTCAGCTACACGTCTTTTGCCCCCATTATAACCGAAGTGCAAAATACAACCGATACACAGTGTAGAAAATAAGTATTTCTATTTCCGAATGCAGTAACGTGAAACGGTACGGACCAGTCTGTCGAAAGCCAAGTGACGCGCGGACGCGACAACCGACATTATAAATAACCTCCTTTTTTAATCTGTGCATTGTCAATAACCTATTTTTTTTTTTTATTGACTCTATAAGGAACTGTCAGATTCTAATTTTCCCGTCAATTATTTATTTTCCCGAACGCAGGTTACAGTTGTTTTTGTGTTTGTAAACAAAAATATTAGTGAAGGTGTTGTTGTGTTGTTTTATTTAATAAGTGGTTTTCTAATAACTGGAAACGGTGTGAGAAATCGGACAGCTAAAGTGTGATATCCTGAAGAATAGTGTTACCGTGTATTTTAGTTTTTATTCGTGCGGTAAAGTATCGTTTGTTTTTAAAAAGTTTGAATTTCGAAGGTTTGGCTATTTGCAGTGCGGTTTGACGGTTTTTACGAAAAGGATTATACAGAGGTACATTGCCGAATTTTATTCTTGATAATCATTAGAAATTACACAATATTAGTTAATACACTTTACATTTTGCCTACGTACATATTTGCGGAAATCGAAGCCGGTAACTCTCAGACGGCAGCCTTTCGGCTATTGTGTTATTCGGGTTATTCGACAATTTGTGATCGTTTGTTTTTTAGAAATCACATTTTTACAGATAAACACTGATGCATTCTGTGTTTAGTGTACAGGAAGCTTTTAAAATTAAGAACGCTGTTACAAACGAGTAGTCAAATCATTACTTTTTACACAAAAGTATGTTTATTAAATAAAATGCTAATTCTTAAAATGTTTTTGGCCAAATTGTTGATAGATGTGCAAGGTACAATTCTGAACTATAAATATAATTTTAAATAGGTACATTTTCTCAATAAATGTACCGAAGTAAAAATTTTCATTTCGGTAGGTACATTTATTGAGTGACTGTACCTACCTATCTAAAATTATATTTATAGTTCAGAATCGTACCTTGCACATCTATCAACAATTCGGCCATAAAACATTTTAAAGAATGCAAAGCATATTATTTAATAAATTGACTTTTGTGTAAAAAAGTAATGATTTGACTAACCATTTGTAACAGCGTCCATAGTGCGTCAATCTATAATAATTTAGGGGGGAATAGGTATAAATCAATTTTTATTGGTCGATAGTCACATTTTATTCGTTATTTTTCGGTTTTTCCGAAGATAACCGAACCTATGAGTCCTGTTACCGAGAGTCCTGAATTCCTCAGTTTAAATCAAGTTAAAAATGTTATGATTTATTTATGTTAGTTTGCGCTTACAGAATAGGGATGATAACAAACATTTTTTAGTCCTTCATGTAGGTTTTTAAAAAGGAGGAGCTCGTGGCTAAGTAATAACAGCCGCACGGGTCGATCCATCAGGTTAAGCTACGCTTGCCGGGGTTGGTCCGTGGATGGGTGACCATCTTTACATACCGAGACTCTTCCGTGCCTCGGAAAGCACGTTAAGCCGTTAGTCCCGGCTGTCATTCGTGGATCTTTGACAGTCGTTACGGGTCGTCAGAAGCCCGAATTTCTGACAACCAGTCTTACCAAGGGGTATCGTATTACCCAGTAACTGGGTTGTGGAGGTCAGATTAGGCAGTCGCTCCATCCTCCCGCGCGCGCTCCGCCGCCATTTCGGCCGCAGAGGATAGGGAGAGCGGCCGACGTCATACCGACACTCCTCTTCCCCTGCGGCCCCACCGCGTCCGCCATCAAACGGTGGCGGCCCCGTCAAGGCCGCGGAAGGTAGGGAGAGCGGCGCACCGCAATACCGGCACTCCTCTCCCGCCGCGGCCTCCAATCCTCAGCCGCGATGCCTCCCATAAGACACCGCGGCCCGCCTCAGTTGCGGTGTCGCCCATACGGCCACCGCAACCTACCCGCTGGCCGCTACGTCGTCGGCTTATCGGCAAAAGCCCTGACGAGCGGCCCCCGCTCAGGTTCCTCTTCGCTTCACCGTGGGTGACCAAGCCACGGCTACTGAGCCCCCCCGCCTCGACAATGCGGGAACCCTCCGGGGGGGTCCGGGGGGGGGGGGGGAGGCGGAGGAGGGGTCGAAGCAGACGACTCCTCCCAGGTGGGGGCCAGCAGGCAACGGGTGTGGGGGCATCCTTGCCTGTATTGCACAGGCCCCCACCAGTGTCGGACGGGAATGGCCAGGTGTTCCCGGTCATTCCCGTAGCCTCCCATCCGGGGGGGCATGCGGGGCCCGCCAGCTAGGCGGGCATGCGCCGGGAGGGTTGTGGACGTAAAGGCTGAGCCGGTTTCCCATGGCCCTCCCACCACGGCGATGTGGGAACACTGCTGAGTTTTAGTGGGTATACTGTCATTCCGACAGGAGTCCCACATACCCCGTCTCGTCCCCCACGAGCGGGGATGCATAAAGCATTTCTCAGCGTCAAAAAAAAAAAAAAAAAAAGGCAGTCGCTCCATGTAAATGTCTAGTATTCAGCTGCATCTGGTTAGACTGGAAGCCGACCCCAACATAGTTGGGAAAAGGCTAGGCAGATGATGTAGGTTTTTAAAAAAATATTGAACAGTCAATTTTCTTTCTTCACGTAATCACGGCGATACATTGACTTAAAATGTGGCGTGACGTAGTTCGTTAGAGTTGTGACGTAGCGAGCGGCCCCCACTCCCCTAACTTTAATGCGTTGTATCTAAGTATTTTTTTATTAATATGTTAAAGCAAAAAATACGTGTCTAATATTTTTTGGGAAATTATTAATCGCACATCAGAAAAATATTAAATGGGTAGTATTTAAACGTACATCAAAAATTACCAACTTTTCCCAACAGAATACGTACATCAAAAACACTGTTTGCACATCAAAATTTGCACGTATAATAATCATTATTATACATCAATTTTTGTCCAAAGTTACAACAAAAATATTAATTACATATCAAAAATACTAACTGTTCATCAAAAATAATAAATGCGCATCTAAAAAACTTATTATTTCACTACTAGTTAACTAACTGAATATCAAAAATTGTACAAATAATAATTATTGGGCACCCCGAAGATAGGTTTGGTTAGGTTCCTTTAAACCCTGCAGACAGAAATAGGAGCCCCGCGCAGCGGGGCTCCGTCGACCTGACGTTAAGTTTAATTTATTTAAACGTGCAAATTTTGATGTGCAAACAGTATTTTTGATGGACGTATTCTATTGGGAAAAGTTGGTAATTTTTTTATGTGCGTTTAAATACTACCCATATTTTTTTATTTTCCGACTGACGGACTAAATAATTTATTTTTTTTTACCCAGAAGACATCCATAGTGTTAAGAAAGCCAGGTTTTAGGCAATGTTCATGGTCAGTAAGCCTGAAAGTCTGGCAACCAGTCTTACCAAAGGGTTAATGTGTTACCCAGTAACTGGTTTGTGGAAGTCAGGTAAACTCAAACTCAAAGCATTTATTTCAATTAAACCAATTACAGGCACTTTTGAATTGTCAAGGGGTCGGTCAGTCAGAAAGATGAAGCTAGGCGCCCACTCCAAAGCATAGTAGGTACCTATGGAGAAGAACGGGCAAGAAACTCCACGGACACTATTTTAAATCAAGATATGGTTACAAAATAATGGTTACATCATTCATGTTGAAATTTTACATGTGAGAACGATGCAGAACGTTAAAAGCGTCCTTAAAAAAAAAAACAATTCAAATATTTAAATTAAATTAAAATAAGCCGTGGCCGCTAAGGTATGACCAGCCTTCACTGACAGCGCTTGTTCACGAACCTGACGCATGGATTAGATAAATGATCCAACACGCGCCACCATCAGCGAGTCATTAGAGTGAGCATCACATACTCTCAGCCGCCAGGGCACATTCAAGTCAAACAAAGACGTACCCAGGTAGGCAGTCAATTCATTAACTTCCATGTCCATGTCTTTTTATTGCGGGAGAACAATGGCTTCTGCAACACACCAGGAGTCAGGGAATTCGATAATTTTTTGTGTCTACTGTTTTATGCCAATTTTTTTTTTTTTGTATTTTATCATACTATACATTCAACTGCATCCGGTTAGATTGGAGGCCAACCCCATCATAATTGGGAAACAGCTAGGCAGATGATTTTGATGCAATGGCACCAAAATTGTATAACAAATTACCTTGTCATATTAGTAATAGTAAGAATAACAACGAATTCAAAAGTAATCTCTTTAAGCTACTAAATGACAAGGTTTATATTATTCAGTCAAGGAGTTTCTGGGTGACAAATTTTGATAAATTTTTGTAATTTATATTATTAATTGTTTAAATTTTTTCTTTGTGTTTTTGCAATCTTTTGACATTATGTATTTTTATTATTTTTTTTTTCTATTTTCATGACATTTTCCCTGTTTTATTATGACAATTTTATAATTTGACATGCTTTGACATTGTTATTTCTTTTATTTCTATTGCAAAGTTTTATTAAGCTGATTTTGTATGCCTATCGGCGGGACATGGTTTGTACAATAGACATTTATATTGAAAAACACCTGTAATCACCTATGTCCACAAAATAAATAAATTAAATTAAATGAAAAAATTAAATGAAAATGAGTGTTCGTTGTCGGAAGTGGTATTCTGTGCCAGAAACCACCGTTTCCAAGTGATGATATAAAGGCACACCTGGCAACTATTGTTGCCAATACTTAATATTTACTATTTACTTATTCATGCTGCCAACATCAACGTATTGATAGAAAAATTTATAACTTTCAACAATCAGTGACTATGCCAAATGCAGTTTCTATTTGAAGATAATTATAGTGTTTTAATTATAGCTCTGATTATAATAATATTCACAAGGATCCGGGTACGATAAATTGCAA
This sequence comes from Cosmia pyralina, assembly GCA_946251885.1. Lineage (NCBI taxonomy): Eukaryota > Metazoa > Arthropoda > Insecta > Lepidoptera > Noctuidae > Cosmia > Cosmia pyralina. The sequence continues at coordinate 12,986,971 of OX276368.1, read as the reverse complement.
TAAGGATGATGACTAAACATTTTTCTTTTGTCCGTTATGTAGATTTTTAGAAAATATTGGACACGTATTTTTTTCTTTTTTTACAAAATCAAAAGATTACGGCGATACATTGAGTTAAAACATCGCGTGACGTCACGTGTAGCTAGATTTTATACGTACAAGTGACGTAGCGAGCCTTCACTCCCCAACTTTAATGCGTGTTATGTAAGTCATTTTCTATTAATTTGATAAAGCAAAAAATACGTGTCTAATATTTTTTTATTATCTGCCTGACGGACTAAATAGATTTTTTTTTTTTTTACCCACGCATCAGCCCTATTGTCAATTTTTACGTGATTGATACACATTGATGCGCAAATTGATCGCCTACCAAGTGCAATTGAATTGATTTACAATACATATTACTACAACAGAAATTGATGGCAATTTATTATTTGCGATTGATCGTTTCGGGAACTTCTTAGATCTAAAAAAAATCATCAAAATTTAAGTAGTAGTTTTTGAGAAAATCTCGGACATACATACCTTCATGGGTACTAGTTCTAATACAGAACCTCCTTTCTTCGGAGTCGCTAATCAAGCATGCCTAATTCCACACAGTCGTCTAATTGTCTGAGGTGTAATTTGACCAAAGTTACATATCTTTTATCTGAGGAATAAAATTAACGACTGACGCCCAATTTCTGAGGTTTTTAAACGGAGTTTATCCATTCGATAGTAAAAAACCGGCCAAGTGCGTGTCGGACTACGCACAATGAAGGGTTCCGTAGTTGGGATGAATTATTCCAAGAACAAACTTAACATTGTAGTTGAAAAACATGTTCTTCCATACATTCCAACTGTAAATGTAAGTTTGTACTCACAGTATTGGGTGATTTACCATGTTATTTTAAGACCACAGACTTCTTATAGGTTTTCTTGTAATCTAGGTACAGATAAAGACCTATTTTCTGTATTTTTTCCAAAATTTTAAGCTCGGTAGTTTCGGAGATAAGAGGGGGGGGGAATGGTAAATTTTCGTCAATTTAAAACTATAAAACAAAACAATACAAAACAAAAAAAAAAACAAACAAAACAAAAAAATAAAAAAAAACAATTTTTTTTAAATTATAAAAAAATATATATTTGAGACCCTCATAGTACTTTCATTTGATATGTAACACGGTATAGTTTGCAATTTATTTTTTTTTATTTTCTTATTTGCCCTCCAAAAGTGACCTCCATATTCAAAATTCATTTATTTACTTTACCTGTCCGTGTTTGGGTCACAGAAATTCATATGTGTACCAAATTTCAACCTAATCGGTCCATTAGATTCGGAGCAAATTGGCTGTGACAGACGGACAGACAGACACACGAGTGTAAGGGTTCCGTTTTTTCCTTTTCGGCACGGAACTCTAAAAATAAAAAAAATAAATAAATCATTTATTTGGACCAAACACTTACAAAATTTTCAAACCTGCCAAACTGCAAGACAATTTGCCGGCAGGATTAGAGCTCCATTTACAAAACATTTGGTCATTGCATAGAAACAAAAAAACAAAAAACAGGTATATGGGTATTTGGAACTACCAAACTGAACCACCCAGCGCCCACACACAAGCGGCACGCGCCACCGGCCGTGATTCAATCAATCAATCTGCCTAGCCTTTTCCCAACTATGTTGGGGTCGGCTTCCATTCTAACCGGATGCAGCTGAATACCAGTATTTTACATGGAGCGACTGCCTATCTGACCTCCACAACCCAGTAACTGGGTAATACGATACCTGTTGGTAAGACTAGTTGTCAGACTTTTGGGCTTCTGATGACCCGTAACGACTGTCAAAGATCCACGAATGACAGCCGGGACCAACGGCTTAACGTGCTTTCCGAGGCACGGAGGAGTCTCGATATGTAAAGATGGTTACCCATCAACGGACAACCCCGGCAAGAGTAGCTTAACCTTATGGATCGACCCGTGCGGCTGTTATTACTTAGCCACGAGCTCCTGTGATTATTGATTCTGAACACTTCGTTAAGGAAGAATTTAACTTAGAAGTCGAGTGAACTACTAACCAGGTATCTGAGGACATCAAAAACCAAAACATTACAGTTTTCTATGGAGAATATGTTAAACATTCAAAATTTTATTAGAAGGGGAACACTGAAGGCTCTTTCGAACAGGCGCGACACGCGATATAAACACGCGCGACACAAAGGCACCGCGTGTCGCGCGACGAGCGGTGCCTTAGGTTAGTTGGGCTGTTTGTAGGAGCTTTTTACTAGGTATAAAACTTTGGTCGAATTCCATATGGCATGCTGGTAGGTACAATGTTGTACCTACGCTTACCGAGGTTGCATTCGTGGAAGGGTGACCATTCATTTCGTAGCGAGACGCCTCCGTGCCTCAGAAATCAAGTTAAGAGGACGCATTGGAAATTATGGCGCCAATGATCTCAATTTTTCTCAGTAAATACAAAACGGATCAAAATATAAGTTGGTGATCTGAAAGTTCATGATAAGAACCTTATTTTGTTAGTTTTTAATACATGATTAGGTAACTTTATTAACAGAGAAAAATATATCAAAACATACTTACCTCTTTTTAAAAAGAGATTCACATCTTATGAGCAAACGGGACCGATATAAGTTTCTTAACTTTCTATGTAGATGAGTCTATACATACTTTTTAAAATTCTAGAAGGAATTTCTCAAATTATCGTTGATCCCAAAAGTCTGACAACCAGTCTTACCAAGGAGTGTTGTGGAGTTAAAACTTTCTTACAAAAAAATACAACCGACTTCCAAAAACAACACTACAAAGTGAAAAATAACTTTAATTTCGGGAGTCGGTGTCTAGATAAATGTATTTTCGTTTTTTGCCACCGACTTCCGAAATTAAAGTTATTTTTCACTTTGTAGTGTTGTTTTTGGAAGTCGGTTGTATTTTTTTGTAAAAAAGTTTTTATTTTTCACTTTTTAGTTTTGTACCTACCCCACACAAATTCTAATACCACTATCTGCAAAACAAACTAGAACATCATCCATATAAAAGTGGGGAAAAAATACGTATTATTGAAGCTAACTCAAAAACTACCAAAGCAAAGTTAATCAAATTTATATGGGACCAACTGCGATGACGACCCTCTCGAATAAAACAAAAAAAATCCAAATCGGTCCAGCCATCTTCGAGTAATCGGGGAACATAAAAAAAGGTTCCGACGAATTGAGAACCTCCTCCTCCGGTTAGACTGGAAGCCGACACCAACATAGTTAGGTATTTTATGATGTTAGTATTATGTTATACCGTTAATATTTTATTAGACAAATAACAGATTCACGAATATTCGCATAGATATAATACCTAACTGTATGAACAGGCCAAACCGGGTCGCGAGACTAGTAATGGGGTCGAGACGGATCGGTTATAATAAAAGTTGTTTTTAAATACAAATCTTGTTAAAATATTTTATAAATAAACTAGCTGACCCGCCAGACGTCCTGTCAAAATTTCAATAATTCGAATGGCGGGAAAACAAATGAACAGCTGATTATAAAATTAATTTGAATTTGGAATTCTAAATAGAATGAAAGATTCCCGACAGACGCGGTTGCCCTGTCCATTAATTTTCTTCATATTTTTTTTTTTTGTGAATTTTCCTATGTTTTAATAGTCATTCTGCTATTCAGGACGGAAACAAATACAACTAATCAAAAACCATGAAAATCGGGCCAGCCGTTCTCGAGTTCTAAGTGTTCGAACAAAACCGACTATGTTTTATATATTAAGGGCGCTATTACATTTTGACCGTGATTTTTTCATAAATTGAAATTGCACACTATAAACAAAAAAATAATTATTATATGACTCAAAATAAACGTAATCACAACTGCTAAATTGCTACATAATGCGATGCGTCGGCGTCTAAAGCTAAATACCGCGTGTCCCGAGATTTACATTGATTTTTAGCACTGCATACAATAATTAATTAAACATATTATTTTACTTTTAAATAGACAATTTTTTTTTATCAAGCAAGGTAACATAGTAACCTTATTTATTAAATACATTTTGTATGAATTTGGATTATACATTCGTAGATAAAAAAATATAATTTCGGACGAAAAATTGTCAGTAACTCTCTGGTTTACGGAATTATTTTTGGTGTATTACTGTATGAAACATAAAAAACTGAATTAAAGCACTCCAAAGTTGAAGATACAATTGTTTCAAAGATATTTTTTTAAATGATTAAATTATCATATCTTCGATGTAACAAAGCATCAAAACATGTCCAAAAGTAAAATTTTATGAAACATCCTTTGCAGAGACAAGGTTTTTACTGATTTTTGTAAACAAATTGGAAGAACACTCCCAAGAGAAATAATCAAGCTTTCTTGGGCATATGTTTTTTTTTAAATTTTGTGGCTCTAACAAAACCACAATCACATATCAAAACTCGAGTCAAACGCTCAAATACAAGAGAAATTGTGATAGCGCTCTTAAAAGAAGGTTAAAAGTGGCCATGAGATGTCTGTATTTAACAATAAAGCAAAACATCACGCCTGTAATTCTCGAAGGTTAGGCAGCGGTGTACTTGTAGTACTCCCACTTTTCGCTAGTTATGTTCAAGTCTCATGTAATAGGGGGCGAGCCTATTGCCATCAACCAGCCACAAACCCTCCGGTCTGCTACTGAGAAATCCCAGATAGAAAAACCAGCCAAGTGCGTGTCGGACGCACGATGAAGGGTTCCGTAGTTGAGATGAGTTTATCTCAAGAAAAACATGGTCTGCCATACATTCCAACTGCAAATGTAAGTTGGTTGACTATTACTCGTAAACTTGAAAAGCCTACTTAGCTGTGATAGTTTTCCTTTTAACTTCGTTATATATACTACTACCGTGAATTTTTTCAGCAGGCAGGTAGGGGGGGCGACGTCAAACAAAAATTTGCACTTTAAAGTTTAATATTTTTGAAACGGATTCCTAAATCGAAAAATTGTTTTAACAAACCCACAATATTATTGAATGACCCATCTAACAACACCGCACACCATGGGGTGGACGAGAAAACAGAAGGTACCATAAGAAAAAAAATTGATTTTATTTTACCACTTTGTCGGCCATGCCAAATTATAGCTTTCTAGTACTAAGAGTCTCTGAGCTAAGCTGCGGATGGACAGACGGACGGACATAGGGAAACTATAAGGGTTCCTTGTTGACTAGGGAACCCTAAAAACCTAATAACACTTTGCCCGACCCGGGAATCGAACCCAGAACCTCACGCTAAGCAGTAGCGGTTGCGACCACTAGTTCAACAAAACATTAAATCAATCTGCCTAGCCTTTTCCCAACTATGTTGGGGTCGGCTTCCAGTCTAACCGGATGCAGCTGAATACCAGTATTTTACATGGAGCGACTGCCTATCTGACCTCCACAACCCATTAACTGGGTAATACGATACCCCTTGGTAAGACTGGTTGTCAGACTTTCGGGCTTCTGACGACCCGTAACGACTGTCAAAGATCCACGAATGATAGCCGGGACCAACGGCTTAACGTGCTTTCCGAAGCACGGAGGAGTCTCGGTATGTAAAGATGGTCAGCCATCCACGGACCAACCCCGGCAAGCGCAGCTTAACCTGATGGATTGACCCGTGCGGCTGTTATTACTTAGCCACGAGCTCCTCTAACAAAACATGAAATAACATTTTATTTTACCGCTAATCTTTCATATCAAGTTATTCACAACGACTATTTATTAATTTGTGGTCTGTGACTCACTATTTGATATAACTAGTTAACGGAGGTAAATAGTATTAATATTGATGAACAGTTAAAACTGGTCGAGCGAGAACACACTAGCATAAAGAATAAAGTGTTAGCATAGGCACACGAGTAATTTTTATCAGAGACTGAAGTCTGTTTTCTAGAACGGACGGAAAAATATAGTTTATTGTCGAGGTAATACAGTAAGCAGGTTTACAGGTTCACATCAAGTTGAGATGACATGAGTAGCTTAAAAAAAATATATATTAACTTCTATTGTACACTAAAACAATTATTTAAACACTATGCAGCGTTACAACAATGGAGAAAAGAGTGTTTTCGATGAACTCTGGCACCCAAAGTAAGATTTAACTTGTGTTTAGGGTGCCAGCGTCCTCGCCAAAAGCCGTTAAAAAACTATAGCTAGGTTACAAAATATTTTTTCCCAGTGAGCCCCAAACTAGACAGTCCGTATCACTGTTTCAGGTGTTGTATGGTATGTCAGGTATGTTTAAAAGGACACGTGTTAATTCAAAATTAGATTGCTACAAGGGCTTCTCGCGCTAGAATGACAGTGACAATGGGGCGCTATTGGTACATATTTTGTGAAATTATATTGAAAAGAAAATGGCGGCGAACTGAACACTACCTGTTATGTGACAGTCTGACAGTGACAGGAAGTTATTATAACATCATCCATATAAGTGGGAAAAATACGTATTATTGAAGCTAACTCAAAAACTGCCTAAGCTAAGTTAAAAAAAATTGTATGGAACCACTTAAGAAGTATACCCTTTCAAACAAAAAAAGAATTTTCCAAATCGGTCTAGCCGTTTTCCGGTAATCGGGGAACAAAAAAAAAATTTCCGATGAACCTCTCCTTTTTTTTGAAGTCTGATAAAAAGACTATCGCATCAAGTGTTTGAAGTTAGCTCTCTGTTCACTATTCACTCTTGTACCACACACTCGTCTACGCATATCGAACACATTTTTTTGCTAATATTACAATTGAAACTTGTTAGTCTAGCAAAATGTTTAAGAATGCAGTCTGACCTCATTTTACTGGCTTGACAACTGTTAATATTAACAAGTCATTATCGTTGCACGCCATCACGACTTTTCCTCGAACGGGGCAGGCAGAGGAGTAATATAATTGGCGAAATGTCAAGATAGGTTTTTTTTTTTACGGTTCCGTACCTCAAAAGGAAAAATCGGGTCCCTTATAGGATCACTGCGTTGTCCGTGTCTGTCTGTCAGTCTGTCAAGACCCTTTTTCTCAGAAACTCGTGTAGGTATCAAGTTAAAATTAAGGAGGATGCGCTGTGGAAGCCCGCGGAATTCAAATTTTCTTGCGTTTTTTGCAATTTGCAGGTCCGTGTCAGGTTGTATCTTGATCAAAATATGATACGCGGGAATAAAACATACGTATTTACATAATTTTAATCATAAAAATCATCAATGCATCTCTCTAAGTTATATTTCGTGCGAAATCTAACTCGTGCAGAGTCTTTAGATTTCGTTCGTTCGACGAATCTGCACGAAATCTAACTTAGAGAGATGTATTGATGATTTTAATGATTAAAATTATATAAATACATATGTTTTATTGCCGCGTATCATATTTTGATCAAGATACAACCTGACACAGACCTGCGAATTGCAATAAACCCAAAAAAAAATTGAATTTCGCGAGCTACCACAGCGCATCCCCCTTAGTATCAAATACGTAGGTCTATGGTCCCTTGGAGTTCTGAAAAAATCAAGGTTCTAAGTCAACGCAGTAAAAAGCTGAAACAAGGTATAAGAATTCCGGCGAAGACGTGTGGGAAGCCACTTGTGCGGAGGCCAAATATAAGTAAATCTTATGCAAAAGTTTTGAAGTCGCTCAAGTTTATCTAGTTGTGCCTCAGTGAGATCGAGATAACTGACATCAGCGTAGTCAAGGATGGGAAGTAAAAGGGTATGCGCAAGCGCGGTTTTAGTGCAGTTGGAAGAAAGTTCCGCAGTAACGTTTATGAGCACTGGACCAACGAAGCAGTTTAATGTTCAATGGTTATAACAAAATTGACGATTTTCTTAATGATAATTCACTGAATGATTGATATACTCGTATCTACTGTTACTGTAATTTACATATTTGTTCTTCTAGTTAGCATAATTTTATACCGTTTGACATTACTAATAGTTTTTTTTTTTTTTTTTTATTAGCATTGTGACTAGGCTGAGATTTTTCTTAATATTTTTTTTAATGTAATTCTAATGACATGCCACATAATTTAAATTTAGAATAAAATTGTATGTACCTACTATTTGCATGCTCCTGTGTCGGTAAAAACTTTTTTACAAAAAAATACAACCGACTTCCAAAAACAACACTACAAAGTGAAAAATAACTTTAATTTCGGAAGTCGGTGTCGGTGTTAAATGTATTTTCGTTTTTTGCCACCGACTTCCGAAATTAAAGTTATTTTTACACTACAAAGTGAAAAATAACTTTAATTTCGGAAGTCGGTGTCGGTGTTAAATGTATTTTCGTTTTTTGCCACCGACTTCCGAAATTAAAGTTATTTTTCACTTTGTAGTGTTGTTTTTGGAAGTCGGTTGTATTTTTTTGTAAAAAAGCTTTTATTTTTCACTTTTTAGTTGTGTACCTACCCCACACAAATTCTAATACCACTACATGCAAAACAAACTAGAACATCATCCATATAAAAGTGGGGTAAAAATACGTATTATTGAAGCTAACTCAAAAACTACCTAAGCAAAGTTAATCAATTTTATATGGGACCAACTGTGATGTCCCTCTCGAATAAAACAAAAAAATCCAAATCGGTCCAGCCATCTTCGAGTAATCGGGGAACATACATAAAAAAAAAAAAAAAAAAGGTTCCGACGAATTGAGAACCTCCTCCTTTTTGAAGTCGGTTAAAAATATGGAAAAACTTTTTTTAAAATAAAAAGTAAGTTCAAAAACTAAAACCCGACTACTGAAAAAATCACGCTCACCGCGGACAGTCTGTACCACTCCACTTTTTTTACTTAAACAATATGACATATATACATATTTGTAATGTGCTCGTCAAGACCTTTCTTTTGACACCAAACATGTCATTATTATCTCAATTTAATTTTTTTCGAGGTCAGAAATTTACATGTAAACTCCACCATATTAAATTCAGGGAGAATTTCTAAAGCCTATGTCACCCGAACCATTATTACGAATCTATTGATACCTCATTTGTTAAAATCGGTTCAGTAATTTAGACGCTACGGTGGAACACACGTAAATACATACTTATATACATACTACATACATAGACTGCTAAAATCATAACTCTTCTTTTTGGCTTTGCCGTAGTCGGGTAAAAAAGAACATCTATGTAGCATTATTACCTATGTTTGCAAAATAATAAATGATTTGATGCTTGCGTACTGCGTCATCATTTAAAGCAAACAGATCAATAGAAATCCGTTATATACTATTAATAAATAAACTATTGCGAAGCTCCAGTTCAGTCGATTTCAAGTGGATTCCAAATATATCATAGCTGTGGTCATATTTATATAATTTGTACCACGCGCGAGCCGAATTGGGCGTAGTAACTAGCTAGAGCCAAATGAGAGACCAAATGTTTTAGGTTAGATTACCGACTATAGTATAGTTAAAATCTCGCTGCAGACTCGGTCATAAATCATTCGAGTGTTTCGCTCTCTTTCGCACTCACGGGCCTTATGGGCAGGCCACGCCCACACGTAGTCCTGTGCATTACTGCAGTCGATGAGTGATATCGATAGTTTTATATATTTATAAATGGGTGACAGAAATAAATACACTTTTTTTTTATTATATCACCAAATTTACTACAAAGCATATTAAATATATAAACAAAAGAACGTATATATAAAACTAAAAATAGAAAATTAAAATTCTTCGTCTGAGTCATCGTCACCATCATCCACATGAATGATGAACTCTTCGCAGAAATGTGCTTTTCTTAAGTCTTCATCTTGCAGCAATTCTGCATGTTCCACACATTTTTGCCAATTTTCAATGGAGACCTTATAACCTTAATGATTCTGTTATCGATAATGGCCTTGAGCGCGCGCAACTAGCGCACATCCCTACTCCGATTATGATTTATGACCGAGTCTGCAGCGAGATTTTAACTATACTATAACAGTGTTCCACGCGCGCCCCTATTGGACGTCGCGGGGAGAGTCTTACACCTCACTCCTTCCGCAGGCCTGAGCCGGGGATCGTGGAAAGCGCACAAGTTTATTTATTTATTTCTCAGTAGAGTTCTTAATATTAATAAATAGTTTCACATAGAGGTACTACCGTTACCGGTGTAGAAATATTAAAATTAAAGTACAATTTTATTCTATTCAGTTCAATATCCCCATTTATAAACTAGTTTTAATTATACAATGGCGCCGATTCTCTTGTCACAAATGCCTCTAAACTAGACTAAAAATCACTAAAATTTAGTTTATTCCTGTCAAACGACGATTTCCCATTCTGAAATTGACTAAAGTGACACAACTTAACTATATTTTAGTTTGACAGGACTAAGATTGTACGGAGTTATTAGTTTAGTGAAAATGGCAATTTTGCTTTTCTGAATTTGACTGTTTTCACCATGTTTTCACCTAAAATTTTAATTGTCAAACTAAATCAGACTATGTTTAATCGCGATTAAAAAGTTGTGGAACAAAATTAGTTGACATGAATTAAAATTCACACCGAGACCTTGACCTCGGATGCAAAAACGGTAGTGTATTTTTTTCTTTTCTTTTGCATATATCTCGAAAATGGTGAGTCCTATCGCAAAAATAAGAAAATTTGGCCCCCGTTTATAAAGCCCATAAACCCCTACGACTCAACATGTAGGTACCAAAAAAAAAGGTACCTTCATTCCATATAAAACATGTTGAAGCTGCCCCCTCGCTGCGCCCCTCCAGCTCTAAAAGATATTTGACCCGGTAACGACAGCGATGTCGGTGAACAAAATATGACAAGCCTGTCACTTCATAGTGATTTCGTTAGTTCCAATTAAAGCCACCGGGTCAAATATACTACAGGCACTATACCACGTGGAGTCATGATTGTCAAACTCGATTTTAGTTGTGTCAAAATTGTTATTAAATTTAGAGGTTTTTTTTGCAGAATAGCTCTAAGATTCTCATAGCAAAAAGTAAGCAATTTTAGTGATAGTTTAGCTCGGTGTACAACAGAATCGGCACCATTGTCAAGTTTTATTAGTAACATTTTTGTTTTAAGTAGGTATATAAGAATGAAATAAGTATCAAAATTTACTAATTTTAATAATGTCAAATGTTTAAAAAATAAATAATTAAAAGTCAATATACACACACATAGTACTGATAAAACTGTAAAATCAAAATTTATAATTTAAAAATTCGTTAACTGAATAGAAACAATTGTCTAAAAGCCAGGCAAATATTATTTTCCTAAATTTATTAGTGGGCAACACTCTGAATCGTGCGGGTGAATTGTTAAAGATTTTGATTGCCATGCAATTGGAATTCCTGCTATACAAATGTAGTCTCTGGCTAGGTGCAAGTAATTTATTTGGGCTTCTGCTTTTAACTCTTTTAGAAATGTATTCATACAATGGGAACATGATTGTGTGAATACCTTTTTATAAAGTTAATAAGAATATAAGTTCCCATGATCTCCGATCCAAGTGTGGGAAGGGAACACCGGGGTGGTTTTTTGTTAGTAAGAGTCTGACAGACCCCTTTGCCCGCCCTAAGACGGAGAACATCCATAAGGATTTTCACCCCCGGCACAATTTTTTAAAAAAAAACACAACCGACTTCCAAAAACAACACTACAAAGTGAAAAATAACTTTAATTTCGGAAGTCGGTGTCTAGTTAAATGTATTTTGGTTTTTTTCCACCGACTTCCGAAATTAAAGTTATTTTTCACTTTGTAGTGTTGTTTTAGGAAGTCGGTTGTGTTTTTTTGTAAAAAAGTTTTTATTTTTCACTTTTTAGTTGTGTACCTACCCCACACAAATTCTAATACCACTACCTGCAAAACACACTAGAACATCATCCATATAAAAGTGGGGAAAAAATACGTATTATTGAAGCTAACTCAAAAACTACCGAAGCAAAGTTAATCAATTTTATATGGGACCAACTGTGATGTAAACCCTCTCGAATAAAACAAAAAAAATCCAAATCGGTCCAGCCATCTTCGAGTAATCGAGGAACATACATAAAAAAAAAAAAAAAAAAAAAAGTTTCCGACGAATTGAGAACCTCCTCCTTTTTGAAGTCGGTTAAAAATAGGTTAGAACTGTAACCAACGGAACTTCTAATTATATTAGAATTAATCTGCCTAGCCTTTTCCCAACTATGTCGGGCTGGCTTCCAGTCTAACCAAATGCAGCTGAATAACTGTATTTTACATGGAGCGACTGCCTATCTGACCTCCACAACCAGTAACTGGGTAATCGTTACCCCTTCGTAAGACTGGTTGTCAGACTTTCGGGCTTCCGACGACCCGTAACGTCTGTCAAAGATCCACGAACGACAGCCGGGACCAACGGCTCAACGTGCTTTCCGAGGCACGGAGGAGTCTCGGGTATGTAAAGATCCACCCACCCACGGACCAACCCCTGCAAGCTGATGGATCGACCCGTGCGGCTGTTATTACTTAGCCACGAGCTCCTCATCACATGGGCATAGTGTAGGTAACTATATTTTATTAGAGTGTTCAATAATATTTTTAGGAGCGCAAATTGGGAATAATGAGGTTCGATTAAATACTGTGCCAATGGGGAAACTCGGACAAAGCTAATTGTAGAAGGCGAGATCATACCTAGGTCCATAGAGCCTTATAATAAATTTGACATTTCGTTGGATATAATTTAATATTTCGTTATTTTCGGTGATTTCAATATTTTTAATCAAGTATTTGACATGGAAAGTGTCGGAATTTAAAACCTTAAATATTTCCTCGTTATCACTTTCTTCAAAATGTTTCGAACACTTATTTTATAAAATCTTTACGAACAGCCACAATTTTCTAATTTTAGGGTCTCTCGGGAAATGGTGGACTCCAATTTCGGAGTATTTAGGAACACAACAACGCGTCATTTTCGCAAAAAATAAAATATATTTTTTTTTACAAAAAAAAAAAAATGTTTTTTATTTTTCACTTTTTTTTTAGTGAATCAGTTTGTAATTTATCTAACTTACAATAGCATATTGTCAACTGCTCATCATCTCTTACAAAATATTACTTTTCCCGATGCAAGGACGTTAATTGTTGAAGAGTTCTCCTAGTAAGAACCAGGAGACCATATGCATTGTGACGGACGAGCATAAATTGGTAATCGAATCGCAACCCGTGAATGAAATACTTATTATTGAGTAGTTACGATGGCCATATGTGGTCTTCATCATCAGTTGCACTTCACCAAATGGTGCTTTTCGAGAGCAAATGCACAAGTTACTATAAAAAATACCCATATCACTATCGGTGTGCCTATAAAATTTGAGGGTTTCCCTCGATTTCCATGGGATCCCCTCATCAGATTCTGACTTGGTGATAACAGGACCACCTCGACAGCATACCCTATCAAATAAAAAAAGAATTTTCAAAATCGGTTCACAATTCACGGAGAAATCGGTGTACATACACAAAAAAAAATATATATATATTTTATACACTACTAATTTTTAATTAGTACAAATACTTAAAGGGCTTATAAGAGAAGGTATTGTTATTATATATGTAAAGTCTCAATAAATAATATTCATAAACAGCAAAGTTATTAGCGTTTGTTTATATCCCAAAATGTCACTCAGTTTATGGAAATATTGTACAGACTACATAGTAGTATTCATGAATCATGGAAAAGCACTGCGCGTAGTATTTTCTAGTAGCAATTGTTATGAATGATTGATTCAATTATGAATTTACCAATTATGACTAATTTTCGTGGACAATTTTGGGATTTAATTTTTTTGACTTTTGACTACACAAATATGATCAGTAACGGGTACGGATAGAGCGCCATTTTTTTTGTACTAATTAAAAAATAGTAGTGTACGCGACGAATTGATAACCTCCTCTTTTTTTTTTGAAAAGTCGGTTAAAAACCACCTCATTTGTGTTGCGAACTAGCTACGACAGCGCCATTTTGACAGTTGCCTTCCCCATTAAAACTCTACTCCCAAATCCTTAGTAGCGTTTCCAGACATTTCTTTTACTCGTAAACTACTCTACTTTATTATTACTGTAAAACTAAAAAGGGCAGGATGCAACAAGTCCCGGAATCCATCAAGACACAAGAAAGAGCATTTTCTAAATATATATTCACGTTTCCTGTCTGACTTATTACGAAATATCCTAAAACGGCTTGACGAGATAATTATGTCTCCTCTCGATGCTTCTGAACTGAACTTTTATTTAACGAGTAAGTGTGTACGTACGGCTACAGATTAAGCTATACATTTCCAGTATAAGCTGATCTCGCATTTTATAGGATTTCCTTACAATGAGAGGTCAGTGTAAACTGGAAATTTATAGCTTGATGTGTAGCCGTGTGTATGAAGTAATCATTGTACTATCATTATGAACAACTGACATGTGGCACACATGTTTGTCGCACGTGTTAGATAAATGTAATTATTATGTGTCTAATATTTAAAAATAAATACTTGAGATTACCTTGATTCCGGAAGTTAGTTCGGTTGTGATTAGAATCATCGAATCATTGTAAAACAACCTTTAGATTATTAGAATAACTGTTTGTTGGATATTGACAATCTGTCACATTTACGAAGCTTGAGACCAATGTAGAAGTATCTAATTTGATTAGTTATTGTGTTTACAAAATATACCACTCTTAACTTGTCATAATCGTACAGATGTTATTACTATAAATAATTAAGTAATATATGATAGTAACTGTAGTATATCTTAGAATTTATATTGCTATTTTAATATAACAGGTTGTTTTAAACGATTGATACAATACTGTCAGTTGATGTTTGATGGGAAGGGATAAATGGAAGGGGTGGTAGGATATAAAAAGGATTGTAATGACATTCTCGAGGCAGGATTCGACGCTTGGCTGCCGTTGCGAGCGGTTGTGTGCTGCCGCTCCCTCCCGCTGCCCCGGCTCGCTGAGTCATCGCTCCCCACCCGTCACTGCGCTGCGCTCTCGCGGCGCGCATCGTAGTCGCCCCGACTACGTCCGATCGTTCGACGAATTAATTATTTATTTAATTAATTCCTCGACTTACGATCACCAAAGAGTCTTTTTCAAGACTACTGTTTCTTAATAGTTATTGTCAAAACGTGTGTAGCTGCACTTTTGGCCCCTTACGGGTAAAATCTACAGTTTCGTGGTCCTCGGTGGAAACCTTACGGTGCCAACGTAGCCGAGTGGGGTGTTGACCCACCCAACACACCCGCCGAACCCCTTCCGGGGGAGGCAGACAGTTGGACGGGTCCCAGTGTTAACCGGCCTTGGGGGATCTCCTAGTCGGCACTGGTGTACTGTTTTCCTTCCACAGCTTGCACCTAGTGTCTTTAGGGTGTGTCTACACCCTTCGCGCTAGTGGTAGTTAGGGCCCCGTCGCACAATAAGACTGGCGACGGGTTCTCAGCTAGGGCTCGCCAGTAGGGTCAGGCCTCCCTGTCGTCACCGGCAGGGAGGGTTAGGCACCCCCGGGCTGTCCCACCCGGGGTGTTAGGTGTTAGGACTGGTTAGGATTTTACGCTTCTTTTGCCATGGCAGCGATGGCAAAGTCAGCTGCGTCGGTAAAGAGGTCCGTCCTTGAGGATATCCTTAAGGACCCGGACTCCTTTATTAACGCTCTGCTTTCCGTGCCCGACTTCCGAGCCAAAATCGGAGCAAAACTAGCTGAGTCTCAGCATAGCCCCCTCCCCCCCTCTCCCCCTGCCCCCGTCTCAGACATCGCTACTTTCAGCGATGCTCTTGAGCCCACCCCGCGTCTCCCCGTAGTGGAGGAATGCCTTTCCGAATCCGAGTCTATGGACGCGGAGGACATTCCCCCACAAATTCTATCTGATATGGAGTCGGAGCATTCTGCTCAGGACGCTCCCGCCTCCCCTTCTTCTTCTTCCGAGGATGACGGCTTTCAGCCGGTCCTAGGACAGAAGAAGAAGAGGAAGGCGAAACGCTCAGCCGCCTCCTCCTCCAAGGCAAAGAAGGGGAAGAATCTTTCTTCCCCCCCTACTTCCCCTTCTTCTCCTCCTACCCTTACCCCCCCCGTGACCTCCTCTGCCCCCCCCGTATCCAACCCGTCCTCCTCGCAGGAGGCGAAATCTGCCCCTAAAAAGTCGGCCCCCCCGCCCCCTATTTACCTTCAGGACAAGGCGAAGTGGACCGACGTGTCGAAATGGTGCACAGATCATAAGATCGCGTACACCAACGCCCGCTCTACCCAACAGGGTATTAAAATCTCGATCCCTACATCGAGTGATTTTAGGGAATTAACGAAGCTTCTCAGGGCGAGAGGTGTGTCCTTTCACACCTACTCCCTACCTGAGGAGCGTCAGACTAGGGTCGTGATCCGTAGGATCCCCAAAGAAATCCCGGTAGAGGATATTAAAGCCGACCTTCAGTCGCAAAATATCCCCGTGGACGAGGTCCACCGGATGCATCGCTCCAGAGGGAAGGATGCTTACGACATGGTCCTCGTGGTCTGTTCCCCCTTTGAGGGGTACCACCCCATTTTTAAGGTTAGGACCATCTGTGGTCTCGTGGGTTTCGAGATAGAGAAGCCCAGAAAGAATGGCACCGTTGGTCAATGCCACCGGTGCCAACTCTATGGGCATTCGCAGCGGAACTGCTATGCGAGGCCCAGGTGCGTCAAGTGCCTGGGTGATCATGGCACTTCCGATTGTTCTCGTGATCGCACGGTATCCACGGAGCCACCCAGCTGTGTGCTGTGTGGTGAGGCTGGTCACCCAGCCAATTATCGGGGCTGTCCTAAAGCCCCAAAAAGTTCATCCGGAAAGCTGAACAAGCGTGCGGACGCTCGTCAGCAGAGGGAATGCCCTTCCGGTTTTAAAATCCCCTCATCTGAGTTGCCTACGCGGCTAAGTCCCCAGAGACCTAACCCGTGGTTTTCAGGTCTCCATCAGCAGGCTTTTCCTGCGTTGGTACCCACGCAACCACCCCCGGCTCCCATGGGACTTAGCATCCCTAAACCCCCCCTTGCCCCCCCCCCTAAACCTGCGCAGGCTCCTAAGGCAGCCGTCAATACCGCCGCTAAGGCTACCCCGCCTCTAGCCCCTATCACCACCCCGGTGGCCGGTCCCAGTCAGGTTGACTCGTTCAACATTATCACTGGGACCTTCCTTACTTTTTGCACCCCCCGTGCTATCCAGATGGCTAATGAGCTGACCGCCGCCACTAGCGCCGGCGATCTGCTCAGGATCCGAAATATCTATAATGCGTACCCGGAGATTACGCAAGCCCTTGTCTCCCTCTCCACTAAATCCAACCCGTAATGGATAGAGGAGTTATTGCAAGAGTTAAGCCCCGATCCCTTAAATTAGGGTTTTTTAACGCCAATGGCCTGAAAGGCCAACGCGATGAGGTCTCCGCTTTCCTCCGCGACCACGATTTAGATGTCCTCCTCGTACAGGAAACCTTTTTAAAACCCAGCCACCGTAATCCGTCAATTGCGAATTATCGCGTAATTCGCAATGATAGGACTCGGTGTCACAAGGGCGGTACCTTGATTTATTATAAGTCTACTCTATATTGCATCCCTTTGGATCCCCCCCCTCTCTCACGTTTGGAAGTGTCTGTCTGCCGCCTTGGCATGACAGGTCACCAGCCGATCACCTTGGTATCGGCTTACCTTCCCCCCATTTCCACTACAGAAAATTTTGAAATACTTAACGTTGACCTCGCGATCCTACTTGGCTTGAGTGACTCCGTAATTATTGCGGGTGATCTCAACGCCAAGCATTCCGCTTGGAATAGCAGCGCAACCAACACCAGAGGCAAACGCTTATTTGACCTTTGTTCCCTTTTAAATTTCGACGTCATTGCCCCAATGACTCCGACTCATTTCCCCGGTAACCTTGACCACCGCCCGGATGTACTTGATGTAGCGCTTCTAAAGAATGTCAATCTTCGATTGGACTCTATAGAAGCGATACATGAATTAAACTCTGACCACCGACCAGTCGTCGTTAAGCTGGTCTCCCGCCTTGGTCACTTTGACCCCACCCAACCTTTACCTACTAAGAAAGTGACGGATTGGAGGAAAGTAAGCGAGTGCCTGAAATCCTCCTCTTCCCCCCACTTAGATTCCATCCCCGACCAGTTTGACTCTATCGCTGACACGACGGCCGCGATCGACTCATTTACGGAACACGTACAATCTGTCCTGAACGATTGTTCAAGGGAAGTTCCTGTGATGGATGACCATCGCGGGAAGTTGCCGGACGATGTACGTGAGCTGTTAAATGAGAAGAACGCGGCTGTCCGTGCCTACAGCAGCTTTCCTTGTCGTGCGAACAAAGTCCACATGCGTTATTTACAGAAATCTGTAAAGACTCGTATGGAGGATCTGCGTTCCGCTAGCTGGGATAAGATGCTGAGCGATTTAGAGCCAAACCATCTTGCCTTCTGGCAGCTCCAGAAGAAACTCACGTCCCGAGGATTTACCTCTATGCCCCCTCTAGTCCGCCCCGATAACACCATCGCGTTTGACGATGTCGACAAGGCGGAATGCCTTGCTGACAGTCTCGAGGCGCAATGCACACCTAGCGCTCTACCGGTTGACCAAGCTCACCTCTCTGAGGTCGACGCGGAAGTCGAACGTAGAGCTTCCCTTCCTCCCGTTGAGGACCCTGATTGTCCCCTGCCCCCCGTCACGCCGGACGAGGTGCAGGAGATAATCAAGGGTCTAAAACCCCGCAAGGCCCCTGGTTCAGATGGACTCACCAATAGGGTGTTCCAACTGTTCCCAGCAAATTTAATTATGCTAATGACCATCATCTTCAATGGTGCCATGAGCAATAATATTTTCCCCCAAGCCTGGAAACAGGCCACCGTTATCGGTATACCTAAGCCCGGCAAGCCCAAGAGCGAGCCCACTAGTTACCGCCCCATTAGCTTGCTCAATGTTCTCGGCAAGATCTATGAGAGACTTATTTATAAGCGACTCAGGGATTATGCCGAGACAAAGGGCCTCATCCCGAACGAACAATATGGGTTCCGAACCCAGCACTCCTGTGTGCAACAGGTTCACCGTATCGTCGAACACATAAGCGCTAATTTTCAGCGCAGTTTGATGACGGGCGCGGTCTTTTTCGATATAGCGAAAGCGTTTGACAAAGTCTGGCACAACGGCTTAATTTATAAGCTGTACAAACTCGGAGTGCCTGACCGTCTCGTGCTCATCCTACGAGACTTTTTGTCGAACCGTACGTTTCGTTACCGTATTGAAGGGGCACTTTCTGCCCCCCACCCGATTCGCGCGGGGGTCCCACAGGGCTCCGTAATTTCTCCTCTTATTTTCACATTATTTACTAGCGACATCCCGAAAAGTAAAAAGGCTCAGTTGGCTCTGTTTGCAGACGATACGGCCATATACTGTTCGGGACGTGACCAAAACGTGATAGCTCGTAATCTCCAAACAGCAGTCGATACCCTCGGCTGCTGGTTCCGTCGGTGGAGAATCGAGGTCAATCCTGACAAGAGTCAAGCGGTTCTCTTTTTGAAACCGTATTTCTCACGTTCCATTCCCCGACCAATCACCATGTTTGGTAAGCCGATCCCTTGGGAGAAGCGAGCCAAATATCTGGGGGTGACTCTCGATCAACGCCTCTCCTTTGCGGAGCACATTAAGCTGGTACGTTCACGGGCCGCTTTTGCCCTCGGTAGATTACATTACGTTTTAAATGCACGCAGCAAACTATCTCTTAAGTGCAAATTGCGCATTTACACTGCGTGCATTCGTCCCATCATGACGTATGCGGGTTCGGTATTTGCACACGCCAAACCCCGCTATCTGCATCGGATGCAGACATTACAGAACCGTTTCCTCCGAAGGATAACGGGCGCCCCTTGGTTCGTTCGGAACGCGGACCTCCACCTTGACCTCAGGATCCCCACGATCCATCAATTTTTGAAGCGCGGTTCGAAGCGTTTCTTTGATGCCGCCGCGAAGCATCGCAACCCTTTGGTTGTCGAGGCCGCGCGTTATACCCCCTCTCAAATTAGTAAGACTCGCCGTCCGCGTCATATTCTCACCGACCCTGATGACCCCATAACCCTCCTTCAGGAGAGTAGCAAGGCCACCAGTACGGTTTATAAACGTAGACCACCCCGGAATACATTCCGACCTCGCCGCCGAGGTCGCAATCGTAACCGCCCCCCCCCCTATCCCCTACTCGGTGAAGCTGTGCCAGCTGGGGGCACAGCTGAGCCTGTAGCACTTGTCCCCCCCGTCATGATCCAGCCTGCCCCGTCTGGCTGTCATATTATTATTAGCGACGCTCAGTCGACTATACCTTAGTTTTAGGCCTGGCCGGGGGCTTTAAGTTCGCTTAAAGAACCCACAGGAAACGCCCGGTTGAGCAGTCTCGACCCTTAGTGGTCAACTGCGAGATGCCATATATAAATAACTAACTATTCTCGAGGCAGTTGCTCAGTGGATGTTCAAGTGGCTAAGTGCTAGTGCCGTTGTGATGTGAAATATATCTACCAGGTGTCATGTAAGTTATGTAATTTCATATTATACCTTAAATATTGTTATTATGTTGCTATTATTCTGAGTGATAGAATTAAATGTTTGAGATAACGATAAATTGTGGAAATATAAGAAATGTGTTGATAGAATACTATAATACTGTTTCCATGGAGTTTCTTGTCCTTCTTCTCCATGATGACCTAGTTTTGCGAACGGACAATAGCTTTCTCATTAAAGATGAATAATTATTGACAAGCCTAATTGAAATAATAAATATCTAGTCTTGTCTTTCTGTGCTTTTCTTTATGAAATCCTTCCCTTACACACCATGTTCATAATACTTTCATACACAATAAATAACCAATAACCATTCTGACATTTAAGGTTTGCTATTAGCGTAGTAGCTATATATATGCTTATAATTATATATTATATCAAATCTAACATCAGAAGTGGGATAGTGCTCAGTCTCACATAACATATTTCTAATGAATTTTATTTTGCTATTTTCATGATCAACGTTGGAGCAATCGTGTTTTGCTGGAAACCATTGGTAACGGCGGGTCGTTGACTCAACCCTCATCATAACGATGAAAACGTGCTGAGAATTGTATGGTCGAAAACCAAAATGCAAGTGTTCACGGAAGTTAATTTAAAATTGTTAATATTATTAGTCTGTTGATCACAAATTAATTTAAAAAATGGCTTTAGAGGAAACTTTACAAAATTTATATTATGAAAGTAATAGCGAATATAACATAACTTGCTGATAAACAAATATGACAAGGTTGAAGGTTATTAATAATTAGCTTTATTTTATTATTTTTCACTTTCAAAATGCTTACTAATAGTATTGTTAAAGTAAACTTATAGTTTTGTCGAACTGATCTGTGTTTCTTGATAATTTTGATTTGGCTTGTTATTATAACCTTTTACTGAGAAGTAAGGTACCAACAGAGTGACCATTATTAAATATTTGCAATTATTTAATAGAAAATGTAATAAGGATGATCAATACAATTTGCAATGATATTGTCAGGTTGACCGAGCGGTATATTGTTTTGATTACTTATTTAATTAATACAAAAAGAGCTTGTCTTGACTGTTGTCTGGCATTCACTGACTGCGGGTGATTGAGCTGACGGCGGGTATTTGGCCGCATACAGTAAGATGTGATTAAGTTTCACAGTAGTGTGAAACTACGGCCATAGGCCGTATTAGATAATTACAATTAGTTGACTATGACTATGCCGCTGGTAGCCTCCTATTTGGTGTAGAGTCGTCTCTCAGACAGCGGATGAATGTGTCTAACATGTCTATGTAGTTGACTTATGTTTATTGACCGCTGGGCGATCGTTTACTTGGTGCTTGTCTATCTCACCAGCAGCGGGTGAATGGGACCAGCATGACGAGGTAACCGATAAACTTTGTTTCCGCTGGTCGGTCATTTGCTTGGTGCAAGTCTATCCCACTAGCAGCGGGTGGAGGGGACTTGACACGTCTAGGCAATTGGCAAAAGAGTAAATTACAATTGTAGAAAGATGGTAACTAATGTACTTCGTGTGCGAAGTACTTGTCAGTTTGGCCGTATTAGATAATTATAATTAGCTGACTGTGACTATGATTATGACTGTTTCCGCTAGTTGGTCATTTGCTTGGTGCAAGTCTATCCCACTAGCAGCGGGTGGAGGGGACTTGACACGTCTAGGCAATTGGCAACACAAAACAAAAATGACAATGACGATGACGAAACCAAAGTAAATTACAATTGTAGAAAAACGGTATCTAATGTACTTCGAGAGCGAAGTACTTGTCAGTATGGCCGTGTTAGATAAATGTAATTATTATGTGTCTAATATTTAAAAATAAATACTTGAGATTACCTTGATTCCGGAAGTTAGTTCGGTTGTGATTAGAATCATCCAATCATTGTAAAACAACCTTTAGATTATTAGAATAACTGTTTGTTGGATATTGACAATCTGTCACATTTACGAAGCTTGAGACCAATGTAGAAGTATCTAATTTGATTAGTTATTGTGTTTACAAAATATACCACTCTTAACTTGTCATAATCGTACAGATGTTATTACTATAAATAATTAAGTAATATATGATAGTAACTGTAGTATATCTTAGAATTTATATTGCTATTTTAATATAACAGGTTGTTTTAAACGATTGATACAATACTGTCAGTTGATGTTTGATGGGAAGGGATAAATGGAAGGGGTGGTAGGATATAAAAAGGATTGTAATGACATTCTCGAGGCAGTTGCTCAGTGGATGTTCAAGTGGCTAAGTGCTAGTGCCGTTGTGATGTGAAATATATCTACCAGGTGTCATGTAAGTTATGTAATTTCATATTATACCTTAAATATTGTTATTATGTTGCTATTATTCTGAGTGATAGAATTAAATGTTTGAGATAACGATAAATTGTGGAAATATAAGAAATGTGTTGATAGAATACTATAATACTGTTTCCATGGAGTTTCTTGTCCTTCTTCTCCATGATGACCTAGTTTTGCGAACGGACAATAGCTTTCTCATTAAAGATGAATAATTATTGACAAGCCTAATTGAAATAATAAATATCTAGTCTTGTCTTTCTGTGCTTTTCTTTATGAAATCCTTCCCTTACACACCATGTTCATAATACTTTCATACACAATAAATAACCAATAACCATTCTGACATTTAAGGTTTGCTATTAGCGTAGTAGCTATATATATGCTTATAATTATATATTATATCAAATCTAACACACGAATGACATAAACTCCAACTTTTACTATGAAACAAAACCTGAAATTGTGAAAAAAATCAGCTGTTCCCTACATTTTGACGAGTTATGCGAACATAAATGTAGGGAACAGCTGATTTTTTTTCGCGATTTTAGGTTTGGTCCTTGGTCGGCAACCTTTTCAGACGGAAGAGCCAAAAGTTAAAATTTACATTATTTTCTAGTTTTTAAAGAGTCACTAAAATTTTTCGTTTCAATATAATAGTATTTGCATATTCATATTTGAGTTAAAATAATCGACTTTAAATACGAAATACTAATATTTATCTTAGATAAATAAATGTTATTTATGAACAAATTTATGAATAAAACCAAGTTAATGAGTGCATTAACTTGGTTTTATTCATTTTGTTACTAATCATAATGTATAAGTTGTATCTATGGTGTTTACTAACAATAATGGTTCCTATGGTATATTAGTACATCAATTGTATTTTGTTTTCATAAATTTTTAACCTTTGAAAGTTTGGTCAAATCAGGCTCACAACTTGTTGCTGTAAGTTTCAAGGGGTTGGTATCAGAATGACTGGATCGCAAATTGACCACGTCGCTCTTAGTCTAAGTCTCAAAATGTCTAAATCTCAAAATACACACACACACACACATACATATCTAGATATGTCACTGCTAATATGCTGCATATTCTCTTAGGAAAGAAAAAAGTATGACAAAGCATTACCATGCTTTGTCATACTTTAACGCTGACCATAAAATTATGCTTGAAAATGTTTGTAATTTCTACATCAGTAGATTTACAAACTTCGGTAGTGTTTACTTCCAAAAATCTTTTCAGTGTTCTATGTAACTTATCCTTCACAGATTCAAAAGAAGAGATCTTCTCATTATCTTCTTCTTTAACGATTATCTGTGTGAATTGCACGAATCACACATAATTCAATTGTTTTAGTTCTTATCATGGATATTTCCAAGTGGCCAGGCATACAATCATCCAACATTAAGAACCAAAGAGGCGCCTTTTTTTTTTTTGTAGATGGGAAATCATCAAATGACTTCTCCCGCTCTGGGCAGAGCTAGGGCGTGTCAGACTTTTACTGACTAAAACCCACCCATGATCCTTCAGTTGCCCGTGCCAGGGCCACGGTATCTCTTTCGAATTACCCGCGACCCCGGTTGACCCCGTCACTGCTGACATCTCTTTGAGGCGCGCGTGGAACACAACGCGCCGTCGACCCGGGCCTGGTCCTTACCGGACGGCGAGCTGCCCATTACTCGTCGTCCGCAAATGTATAGGTGCCTACACAACTGTTCGGACTTTTTGCGATGTAGTCATTTTGCGAGATAGGTATTTTGAGATTTAGACATTATGAGATGTGGACTAAAAGCGATGTAGTAATTTTGCGATTTAGGTATTTTGAGATTTAGACATTTTGAGATTTGGACTAAGAGCGACGTGGTCAATTTGCGATCCAGTCATTCTGATACAACCCGTTTCAAGCACGATTTTTATTTATTACTTGGCTTCTTAGTTTACTTTTCATTATATTCATGCAAGAGAACGTTTGCTAGCACGAACATCTTCACGGGTCTTCCAGAATGCTCCAGTAAGGTGAAGAAGTTGTTCTTCACCGCACTGTAGCATTCTGGAAGACTATTCCATGCGCCGAATACAAGTGCCTCAACTCGCGGGTTTTATTTTATTTTATTTATTAGGGACAAAAAAAAGTTACATGCTGCATAATATAGGGAAATACTTAATCTAAGATTAAACAAATATGTAACCCACACCATTGTCCACATATTAACAAAAAAAAAAGAAAATACCAGTTGCTATCATAATAATGCTGTGCTGCTAAGGTTAGCTTAACATAACTTAAATCACCTCGCCAGATAAAACATCAAACGCCATTTTCCTAAACAATTGCTTAGATTGAGAAATTGATTGCTTTGATTGCTTGTTTTGAGAATAAAATTATTAATTTTTGCGTATGGAACTGGAGAGCCGCAACTTATCGAAAGAGCCGCATGCGGCTCGCGAGCCGCAGGTTGCCGATCCCTGGTCTAGAATCATGTACTGAATCTATGGTAACAGGTTGCGTTTCAATGTCCCTGCCACTCTGTATTTTCGCCGTTCGAGGTTTTCCGTTCCTGCAGCAGCCGCCTCAGCACACTTCACATTGATTTGTTCTAATTGTTTCTCATAGTTGAACATCATAGTCTGAATTCCCCATGGGGTTGTTTAGTTATAGATCATCATCATCTGCCTAGCCTATTCCCAACTATATCGGGGTCGGCTTCCAGTCTTACCAGATGCAGCTTTCTGGCCAGTATTTTACATGGAGCGACTGCTCGTGGCTAAGTAATAACCGCTTGCTGCGTTAATCCCGTGAATGGATGAACCCATTCACGGGATTAACGCAGCAAGCGGTTCTCTCTATCTTTATCCACTCACGCGTCCCGCTCCCCGCGCGACGTCATTAGGATTGTCCTTGAGAAATATGACACTTTTTGTCGGCGCGCGACGGGGCGCCTAGCCACTTATACACGGGTTGTACACAAGAAATTTGTATCAATGGACATTCAACGAATGACTGTTTGTTCTTCCAAAGTTTTGAAATACGAACAATAATCTCGGTAAACAAATGCCCCCCGCGCGCTCCTCGTTCCGCAAACTGATTTTCAACCACAGACAACTTTGTTCGTAATGCTGATACAGCATACCGAGACCCCTCGGTGCCTCGGACAGGACGTTAAGCCGTTGATCCCGGCTGTCATTCTTGTATCTTTGACAATTATGTTTAAGCCCCATTTAATAGGGCACAAATCCAAACTCTTGACTGCTACTGACAAATTCTTGATGGAAAAAGCCCAATAACACTTTCCCCGACCTTGGAATCGAACTCAGGACCTCATGCTCAGCAGTAGGGCTTGCAACCAACGAGTCAGGGCAATTATTTTTAAGTTTATTACTCAATCAAGCTGCAATAGCCAACGGATTTGGAAGCAATTTAGCACCAAATTAATATACATCCTAAATTGCAACATTATGTTTCCTTCAAAACATAACATTTGATATGAAGATGCAGTCTAAATTTTTACCGTAAATTAGTAAGAATTAACGGTTTCCCTTTTCATTCCCTCTGATCTTTCATCATGAAGAAACTTGCTGTGAACTATTACTGGTTTCACAGAGCTGGATCAATGCCACTGTCAGCAAACTGTCAGTGTCATTCATAGGGTAAACATTTTTTTTCTCTAAACCTACGAAAAAAATTGATAATGTCATGCTCATTGGATCATTCGGTTCCCTACAAAATAGTTGAGCTGGATGGTGCTGATCCACGCGTCATGTTCGTGAACGGGCGCTGTCAGTTGAGACTGGCAGGGTTTATTTTTAATGTCATACTAGCTGCGCCCCGCAGTTTCACCCGCGTAGACCGGGATAAAATGTAGCCTATGTATTAATCCAGGGTATAAGCTATGTACTTACCAAATTTCATCCAAACCGGTTTAGCCGTTTGAGCATGAAGAAGTAACAATCATACACACACTCACAAACTTTCGCCTTTATAATATTAGTGTGATTTTGAACTGTTTTTTTTTTTACCTTATTCTCACTTATAGAAGCAACAAGAATGATGTATTCAGGATTTTATAATATCTTCATCTGTAGAGTTTCTTGCCCGTTCTTCTCCATATAGATCTAGGTACGTTTTGGAATGGGCAACTAGCTTCAACTTCCTGACTAACTGACCTACTCTTTGACAGTATAAAAATGCCTGTAATTGGTTTAATTGAAATAAATGTTTTGAGTTTGAGACAATTGTAAGTGACAGCCGGGATTTGTGCCCGTTTAATGGGTTTTAGACTCACCCCCCATTTTTACATGGGACTTAACATGGCATGGGCGAAACGTGGGCATACTATACCTACAACCCTGCCTATCCATTCGTGTAATACAGGCGCCATGTTAAATAAGCTATAACACCGTTTTACAAAACGGGACTTCGCTCATTTGCTTCGATATAAACTGAACTATCATTCAATCAATAAAGATGAATGTGTTTATATAACATCAATCCAATCATAAATCTAATGTTATTTCGAATTTGGAATAGTATAACCGTTGGAGTGTTGCCAGCATATAAAATGACCGCAATTATAGAAAACGGTGGAGGATAGTTGTTATTAAAAATTTTATTGCTATAATTTTTTTATGTCTTTTTTTTAGTGTGGGAAGTTTGGTTCTCTGATGCTTTCAATTTAACAGCCTTAGTGGTCACCAAGCCGTCTGCCAAGCTTTGCGACTTACCATTTCGTATAATCAGCCGATAATGTTCCCACTCCTGGGACACAGGCCTCCTCTCTGTGACAGAGAGAGCAGTTATCCACCACGTGGACACAGTGCGAGTCGGAAGACATTTTGACCTCCACATTTGGTGATAAAATAAATAGCACATAATAAAAGTCCCGACGTAGGGATGCCTTTTACTAAATGGTGACCCATTGGTCCCGACCAGGGGACTACCACTGCTCCTATTATTAATAATAATATTTATTATAAAGAAAACTTAGATCTAAGACAGATTAAGATCGAAATCTTTGACAGTTGTTACGGCTAGTCAGAAGCCCGAAAGTTTGACAACCAGTCTTACCAAGTGATGTCGTAATACCCAGTAACCAGGTTGTGGAGGTCAGGATAGGCAGTCGCTCCATGTGAAAATACTGGTATTCAGCTGCATTCGGTTAGACTGGAAGTAGACCCCAACATAGGAAAACGCTAGGCAGATGAAGAAAACTTCTGTAAGGGTTCCCCGAAACAATTGCAATTCCCATCAATTTTTAGTATAGTAACATTGTTAATCGCTTCAATTGCATTTAGTTGACAGTCAGTTTGGGCAATTGATGCCCAAAAAAATATACGCGTCAAATTGAGAACCTCCTCCTTTTTTTTCGTCGGTTAAAAAATTGTCTATCAAAAATCAATCTGCCTAGCCTTTTCCCAACTATGTTGGGGTCGGCTTCCAGTCTAACCGGATGCAGCTGAATACCATTATTTTACATGGAGCGACTGCCTATCTGACCTCCACAACCCATTAACTGGGTAATACGATACCCCTTTGTAAGACTGATTCTCAGACTTTCGGGCTTCTGACGACCCGTAACGACTGTCAAAGATCCACGAATGACAACCGGGACCAACGGCTTAACGTGCTTTCCGAGGCACGGAGGAGTCTCGGTACGTAAAGATGGTCACCCATCCACGGACCAACCCCGGCAAGCGTAGCTTAACCTGATGGATCGACCCGTGCGGCTGTTATTACTTAGCCACGAGCTCCTCAAAAAAAATTGTCTATCAATCACGTAAAAATTGACAATTGCAATTGATCGTTTATGTGAATCCAGAGACCATTTTGGTTATCCATTGAAAGGTATTTCGATAGGGTTTTTCTAAGCAGTTAAACAAAAACCCATACGATGTGGGTAACCCTTTTGAACGGCTTGAATTAAGCCGTTCAAAAGGGTTTCACTTCAATTCTCTTAAAAACTAAATAGCATATCATTCCGACTCGGAGCAATGTAAGATCTCTCAATGATGGGCATACGTTGCAAATACCTAGCTAATATGGTAACCCGAACAAAACCCTTACATTATATAGGTTATCTTAATGAAGGGGTAACCCTTTCACTGGGTTTCAAATATAGAACCCAATCAAGTGTTATCCATATTGAACTCAAACTCAAACTCAAAGCATTTATTTAAATTAAACCAATTACAGGCACTTTTGAATTGTCAAGGGGTTGGTCAGTCAGAAAGATGAAGCTAGGCGCCCATTCCAAAGCATAGTAGGTACCTATGGAGAAGAACGGGCAAGAAACTCCACGGACACTCTTTTAAATCAAGATATGGTTACAAAATAATGGTTACATCATTCATGTTGAAATTTTACATGTGAGAATGATGCAGTACGTTAAAAGCGTCCTTAAAAAAAACAATTCAAATATTTAAATTAAATTAAAATAAGCCGTGGCCGCTAAGGTATGACCAGCCTTCACCGACAGCGCTTGTTCACGAACCTGACGCATGGATTAGCTAAATGATCCAATACGCGCCACCATCAGCGAAACATTAGAGTGAGCGTCACATACTCTCAGCCGCCAGGGCACATTCAAGTCAAACAAAGACGTACCCAGTAAATGGTAGCTTTAGAGTATGTACATATATTAGTACTCACACATGTGCTATGCAATTATATTGAAGGGATAACCCTTTTACTGTGTTACTACAAACCTAAAACTCATTCAAGGAATACCTACACATGATAAAGGTAACCTCATAAATAGCTTACCCCTTCGAAAGACGTTAAGTCTTTCTTAACCGGGGTTGAACGGTCCGTGTGTGAATCCTTCACTTCTTAAATAAACAACATAGTGACTGCGCAGCACCCACATAATATTTTTGTTTACATACCCACCATTCATCGCCGGTTTATTCTTCGAACTTCTTTTAATTTTCTTTCAATGTCAACCATCTTGTTTTTACGCAATGACGTCAACCACTTCCTCTCAACAGCACTCACAACTTCACAAGTCGAGCTGTTTGCGTTGGGTAAAATTAATTTTATGTTTACGTTTTTGCGTGATGATAAATTGGCATGTTTTTTTATTATTAGCAAATAACCTACTAGCTCACAATTTTTCTGTTCTTTTTTTGAAGCTTTTGGAGGGAAGCTGTTTATTACACGCCTATACCACAGAATAGATAAATAGATAAAACATTTATTAACACACAAAAGTACAATTAAGTAAATTGATATAAAAACAAGATGCCAATAATGAAAAAAAAAATAAAAAGAAAAGAAAAACGTACATGTATAAAAAAATAAAAAGAAAAAATTGACACTATGACGTAAGTACTAAAAACAAAAAAAAACATCAAAAACACGAAAACATCATCAAACAAAATAATAAAAAAACATCTATACTCTGCACACTTGGCGAATGCTAGCTAGACTGAAACCATTTTTGTCTTGTTTAAGCCGTTACATTTGCATTACACAAAAACCTTACACACAAACATTTGTTTTCATACACAAACTGCTTAATCAAATAATTTAAGTCGTGTCTCCTAAGCGTGTTTTTTCGAAACATTACACAAGAAACCTTAGGTACACATAAACATTTGTTTCCATACACAAGCTGTCTCCTGCGTATTCAAATATTTTTAGTCATATATTTTCTTTAGATGTCGTAATGAGTTCCGACAAGAAAGACGTGCTATTAATTTGATAACAGGTGCGGTGCGCGCGGCAGTTGAATATGAAACAAACCCTTCTCCTCTTCCCCCGCGCGGGGAACGTTTTCCACGCAGCTCGAAAAACAAAAACATCGTGTTTGCATAACAAATGTGTATAGCCACGCCTCTTTGTTTCGATGTTTTTATGTAATGTTTCGAAAAAACACGCGCAGGAGACACGGCTTTAGATATCGTTTCCCATCACGTCTGCGGAGTTTTGCTAGCTAATTTAATTTGACCCTGTATTTTGTTCAAAGCTCCACTCACGCTCTCACTACTTATCGCAGCGTCTAGACATGTGGTGGACGCTGATCAGTAGCGTCTTGTTGTCAAACAAATAACATAATAATAATAATGTTATTATTACTTAAGGAGGCTCTCGTTGGGCAGCTGGATTAAGGGCCTGATTCAAAGAGCGGTACTTCTGGACACGGCGCGTATTGTTAGGAGGTTCCTTTCTCTGGGGCCCACCGACGGTAGCTTGGACCCTGTTGCCGATACCGTTGGGCTACTATTTTTTTATATTTTCAAATGTTTTTTATTTTTTATAAAAATATTTAAAAATGTAAATTATATGTATATAAATGAAATAAAGGAAATAATAATGTTAGTAACGTGTAAGTAAGTATATAAATTTACATAATGTAAAATAAAAAAAACTCCATCAAAAGTACCAGGAGAGCACACACCGTCAAGAGATTCAATTAAGAAACCGAAACGCAGACGAAGTTTTTTTAAAAAGAGCAATAAAATAAACATGTGTGCGTGAAACAGTATTTAAAACCGGACGCCGGACGCGCCGTCGCCGTCTTTCCGTTAGATCAGCTGTTATTAGTAGCATAGTGATGTGCGTTATTTATCGATACTTTTCGGTTTTATTAGGGAAATAGTTGCGCCGTGTTTCCGATTTATGAGATTTGTCGTTTTCCGATCGTTATTTTTTAACCGACTTCAAAAAGGAGGAGGTTTTCAATTCGTCGGAACCTTTTTTTTTTTTATTATTCTTTTTTTTATGTATGTTCCCCGATTACTCGAAGATGGCTGGACCGATTTGGATTTTTTTTTTATTTTATTCGAGAGGGTATACATCACAGTTGATTAACTTTGCTTGAGCAGTTTTTGAGTTAGCTTCAATAATACGTATTTTTTCCCCAGTCTTATATGGATGATGTTCTAGTTTTTTCTGCAGGTAGTGGTATTAGAATTTGTGTGGGGTAGGTACACAACTAAAAAGTGAAAAATAAAAACTTTTTTACAAAAAAATACAACCGACTTCCAAAAACAACACTACAAAGTGAAAAATAACTTTAATTTCGGAAGTCGGTGGCAAAAAACGAAAATACATTTAACTAGACACCGACTTATTTAATTATTATTAATAATTTAATTTAAATCTTTGCTGCTGTCATCATTACTAAAAACTCTTCTAGGAAACCGTAGCTTTAGAACACACCTTCACAAGTTTATTCAGTGCCAGTGTGTCTGTCAGTAAGTCACATAACTGCTGTATTTATACTGATGCGACACTCCACATGTCACAGCCACGCGTCTAGGAGTGCGTAGTAAATGATGGCTGATATAAATAGATACCATACGTAAGATATAAATAAAAATGACAAGAGTATTGACATGGCTCGCGTGTACATTAAATTTATGACATGACGTTTTCATGAAATCTAAAGAAATTTCTTCCACTTATAAAAAGCGTATTTGCACTGTATTGATAAATGATACATTATTTCTGTATGTAGGTTTGACATTTTAAAAACTAGATGAGGTCGGCGGTTAATATCCGACTACTCTGAGAAGAAAGGCCAAAACAAACTCAGAGGTCACAGTCTCTTTTAAAGTCCAGACATAATATTGATTAGATCATTTGAGGTCCATGTAGATTATTGTCTGAAATGGCCTTTTGAGGAAAGAACCACACAGATTTGAGTGGACACGCATTTGTCAGTAATGGTGCAGCTCAACTCAGAACTTTTATTTATTTATTTTAACGACTCGACGAACAACACCAAAGAAAGGCCATTTTTAATACGATTACAACATGATTCTGGCATTCAAACGTGACCGCCACGTGGGATTAGTGCGTATTAGGTACTCTGATTTATACTACGCTACGATCTCAAGAGATAAAAATAAGTCACATTTGGCAGAGTTCTGATTTACTGTTGAAGCGAGACGGGTAATTACGGGAAAAGGTGTTGATGTATTAATAGGTAAATCTCCACTTTTAAAGTCGATCGAATTGCAAGCGAAGGATTTTTTTTTAGGATTTTTATTATTTTTTTATTTTTGGTATTTTGTTTTTGCTTTTTTTTTGTAGATTTAACAAACTTTCGCCCGTAGCTTTTCTAATATACCGGTATACAAACGTTCATCATAATGACGCAACTAATAAAAATCTAGTATCGGGGCTATACATACAAAAGTATGTTTATTAAATAAAATATTTTGCATTCTTAGAATGTTTTTTGGCCGAATTATTGATAGATGTGCGTGGTACGATTCTGAACTATAAATAATATAATTTTAGATAGGTACGGTTTCTCAATAAATGTACCGAAGTGAAAAAATTTACTTCGCTACATTTATTGTGAAAATGTCGAGTCGCTTAGGGTTGATTTGTCAATAGTTAGAAAACTATAATCTGAAGAATAATTATGACAGTTTGACATGTTTTCTTTACAAAAGCTCTCAAACCGCATTATCTTATAAAATAAAAGTTATCTGCCTATTGAAAAATCAGCCCTAAGTATTTTGTACTTAAATAATTTTAATTCAAACACCTAGTGAAAGATATCCTAAATACTTCAAACAAAAAACCGTAAACATCGAAATTAACAACAACACTACCTCAACCCCACACCGAAATAAATTCACCGTAACAGCTATCGATAAAAGTCGATAAATTATCATAAATCACCGCTGCACGTCTCTACGTTGAACTTTCTCGAAATATATGAGTCTGCCCGTGAATAAATACGTGGATCGTGTGAATATATTTAATTGAGGCACTGACCTTTACTTTGGCATCTGCATCAGTTTGCTTGAAACGTAAACATGGAAGGATTTAAAGATTTATATTATAACAACGAAGTTTAAGGAAAGGACTATCTGCAAAATTGTTTCTTCTTGTCCCCATACTCCATCCAAAGGTTGTCTGTAAAAGATCGCTTTTAGCGATAAGACCGCCCATTGTGTCACCCTATGTAAAATTTCAACATTCATACCTGTATTTTAAATGGTGTGCATAATAAAGAGTATTCTATTCTATTCTAAATAGGAGCTAGTTTTTATTGCAAGACCTTTTTACCCCAAGGAGAAGGAGGGTAATGTTTTTTGCACGCATGTATGTTCCATTGTGACCTAGCCTAAACCGCTTGATGGATTTTAAAATTTGAGGTGTCGTTAAATTCGTCTTAATTGTGGGAGTGGAGAATTTTGGTGTTACAGGTGGGGACAAACCATTACCAGAAATATGGTGTAACTTTTGTTTGTCACTTTGTTCTCGCCTGCGATACCAAAATTCTATAGATTAAAAAGCTTGTTAGGGTTCCGTACCCAAAGGGTAAAACGGGACCCTATTACTAAGACTCCGCTGTCCGTCCGTCTGTCACCAGGCTGTATCTCATGAACCATGATAATTAGACAGTTGAAATTTTCAGAGATGATGTATTTCTGTTGCCGCTATAACAAAAAATATTAAAAAACAGAATAAAATAAGTGTTTAAGGGGGCTCCCATACAACAAACATGTTTTTTTTTGCTTATTTTTGCTCGATATTGATAACGGCAACAGATAGAAACTTGTAATATTCACAGAATATTTAGTTACATACTATATACTACTTTAAAAATAAATAATTAAATTAAAATAAAACAAATATTTAAGGGGGGCTGCCATACAATAGACATGATTTTTTTGCCGACTCGTACTTTGCCGGTTTTTTTTCTCTTTTCAGAGCTTATTCACCCGGCTTTTCGTTGTTATAATTTATTTTTAAATGGTACACTTTATTAATTAAATTATTATCATTAAGTTCTCGGCGAGTGTTGTGCACTTATGTCAGTGACGAATTCACAAAAAAAAATATAAAATCAATGTCAAATTGTATGTTATTTTTATTCGTGCATATTTTAGTGAGTTAGTCGTTGAAGTGCCATTATCAATAAATTAATTAATTAAAACAAAACATTTTTTTTTTTTTAAATATCCCCCCCCCCCCCCTGCCTAATCTGTGTTTTTTTTTGTGGAAAAACCGTAATTACTCATTTAAAAACAACGCTACACTCTATCGATATGCGTCTAATAATAAATCACTATAGCACATCTCTACACAGACTACTTTCCTTGCGCGCGCGCATATATCGTGGTTATATTTAGTCAAGACACTGACCTTTGCTTTTATGGATGCAAGCTTCTGTTTTTGTTCTAAATGTATACCGGTTTTATTAGAAGCTCGTGGCTAAGTAATAACAGCCACACGGGTCGATCGCTAAGGTTAAGCAACCAGTACCGAGGTCAGTCCGTAGATGGGTGACCATCCATTATGGTATGAGAGAGGGGTGATCTGTGCCTCGAAAAAACACGTTGTTCATTCAGTAGTTGGCGCCGGCTTGTCATTTGTA
Source organism: Cosmia pyralina (assembly GCA_946251885.1). Lineage (NCBI taxonomy): Eukaryota > Metazoa > Arthropoda > Insecta > Lepidoptera > Noctuidae > Cosmia > Cosmia pyralina. Next base: position 12,951,797 of record OX276368.1, on the reverse strand, counting down.
AATCTTCTGACAACCAGTCTTCCCAAGGGGTATTGTGTTACCCAGTAACTGGGTTACATAGCATAATCAGCCTATAATGCTCCCACTGCTGGGGCACAGGCTTCCTCTCTTCGAAATGGAGTAGGCCACACACATAACTTCGAATTTTTGGTTCTAGTAGGACATGCCGGTTTCCTCACGATGATTTCCTTCACCACTTTGAGAGATGGTGATGAAATTATTTATTTTATTTTGTTTGGGTGGCTTACAGCTATCAATACAAAAGTAACAGTGAGGTTATTCGCGACAACCCATTTACAAGCCTTTACAGATAGCCGTATATTATTTATTTATAGTAAAACACCTGCCTGGGTTCGAACCTACGACCTACAACTCGTAAGTCGAGGCCGTTACCAATGGCTGCTACAGTAACTGGTTTCATCTGCTTAGCCTTTTTTCCCAACTATGTTGGGGTCGGCTTTCAGTCCAACCGGATGCAGCTGAATACTAGTATTTTAGACTACAGTAACTGGTTTGTGGAAGTCAAATAGGCAGTCACTCCATGTCAAAATACTGGTATTCAGCTGCATCCATTTAGACTGGAAACCGACCCCAACATAGGTGGGAAAAGGCTAGGCAAATTATGATATGGTAGCTAGACTTTTCAAACCAAAATTCGTATTAGTAATTTAAACTCAAACTCAAACTCAAAGCATTTATTTCAATTAAACCAATTACAGGCACTTTTGAATTGTCAAGGGGTCGGTCAGTCAGAAAGATGAAGCTAGGCGCCCATTCCAAAGCATAGTAGGTACCTATGGAGAAGAACGGGCAAGAAACTCCACGGACACTCTTTTAAATCAAGATATGGTTACAAAATAATGGTTACATCATTCATGTTGAAATTTTACATGTGAGAACGATGCAGAACGTTAAAAGCGTCCTTAAAAAAAAAAAAACAATTCAAATATTTAAATTAAATTAAAATAAGCCGTGGCCGCTAAGGTATGCCCAGCCTTCACTGACAGCGCTTGTTCACGAACCTGACGCATGGATTAGCTAAATGATCCAACACGCGCCACCATCAGCGAGACATTAGAGTGAGCGTCACACACTCTCAGCCGCCAGGGCACATTCAAGTCAAACAAAGACGTACCCAGTAAATGGTAGCTTTAGAGTATGTACATAGTACTCACACATGTGCTATGCAATTATATAATACAAAGGAGATTGAGTCTATACAATGCAATGATAGTCTTACAATCTTCAGCAGCTCCAACAGTATCTTCAAATGTTAATTAATTAGTTGTGGTTGTGGAGCAGGACCAGCATTGAAAGTAGAAATTAACGCCTTTTTCCCATGGAAGTAGGCAGAAACTACAGGACCCCATCTGCTACTACAGTACTTGAGAATTAGGACGCCTCAATAAAGGAACATGAGGTCCAGCGTTCTATATAGCTTTCCAGCGAAAATTCTCTGTAGCATCTTGTAATCGTGACGGATAGAATTCGGAACGAGGTGATCCGGCAGAGAACCAAAGTTCACAATAAGCAAGCTCTAATGGCAATGAACCGGCCATATTAGCAGTAGAACTGATAGCTGTTGAGGTAGACGTGTTCTTGAGTGGAGACCGCGAATCAGCAAACGAAAGATAGAACGCCCTCAGGCTATGTGAAGCGACAATCTTCGCAGGATGCCTGGTAGGAGCTGTATGAGAACTGTCGAGAATCGAGCTGAATGGAGTGCATTTAGAGACGTCTATGTCCAGTAATGGCGTGCTGCAGGCTGATGATGATGATCCTGTAATGTCAATTCATGCTGATTTCAATTTTAAATTCATTTTCAATTTAAATTCATGTAAGTAATGGTTAATAAAAACCTGCCTGCCCTTAAGAGCCGATAGCTTTTTATCTCGTTCGCACGCTACTGCTCGCGGACTGAGTGAGAGCTAGGTAGTTGCTTTTTACGGTGAAAATAATGATAATTTGAAAAAATAAAAAACATTAGACATGTTTTGTAGTTAGTTCAGTTAGTATGCAAAGTTTCATGATCTAATTTGAAGTGTTTTTTGAATACCAGCGGCTTATTGTTCGGTTTGGAGGTAACTTTGGATTTTTTTTCTATGGAGAAAATTTTATGGAATCATGTTTTCGTCAAACATAGTACTTAAGATTAATCCTCAACTTTACCATATATTTATTTCAAAATTAATGCTGCAGTGTTTTCGAGGATCATGCTAAGCCCAATGCAAGTGCTTTCTTTGCATACCCCTTCTTGGAAAGCGTGATGTTTTACATGAAAAGGATGCAAATCTATGTTTCAAATAGGTTATTTTAAGAAGATTTTCTAACTAATACTATGTTTGCGATTTAGTTTCCAAACATGCAAACAAATATGTGTTTTTAGAAAAACAACTTTAACTCAGATGTAAAGATCAGTTTGCGCTACAACTTCAAAATGTTCACGACTTATTCACTAATATAAGCTAATCATTTTAAAATCAGCTTAATTTACTCTACTTTAAAGTTATTATTTGTTTAATACGTTAGGCGACATGTGTATCCTTTCGGAATCACAGGCAGTGAGGCAGTGAGAGCTGCATCCGGTTATACTGGAAGCCGACACCAACATAATTGGGAAAAGGCTAGGCAAATTGATTGGGGTCGTTTCAGTTTAACCGGATGCAGCTGAACACCAGTATTTTACATGGAGCGACTGCCTATCTGACCTCCACTACCCATTAACTGGGTAATACGAGACCCCTTGGTAAGACTAGTTGTCAGACTTTCGGGCTTCTGACGACCCGTATAACGACTGTCAAAGACCTACGAATGACAGCCGGGACCAAGGGCCTAACGTGCGAACGAACGTCTCATTGAATAATGAATGGTCACCCATCCATGAACTGACCGCGGTAAGCGATCCTTAACCTTCAATCGACCCGTGCGGCTATTATCATTTAGCCACGAGCAATTCTTTTCTCGAAGTGTAGCTAAAGCCGAGTCTCCTGCGCTTTTTTTGTTTTTTTTTCTTACACCTAAACATTTGTTTTCATACACAAGCTGTCTCCTGCGTATTCAAATATTTTTAGTTACACATTTTGTGTAGATGTCATTAGATGTCATTTTGTGTCCACGAGGTGCAAACGGGTGCGGTCCACGCGGCAGTACAAAATGAAACAAACCTTTTCCCTCTTCCCCCGCGCGCTCCATGCAGCTCGGAAGACACAAACATCGCGTCTCATACACAAATGAGTATGGCCACGATGTTTCGATCTTTGTTTCGATGTTTTTGTTTTATTAATGTTTCGAAAAAATACGCGCAGGAGACACAGCTTAAAAATATCATCAATAAATCGCTGAAATGTTTACTTTACGAGACTATTACAAAACACTGATATTTCTGCTACATGACATACATTGTAATGCCAAGTTTTTTGCGTAAAAAATATCTGTTACATAATAATAGATGGCAATTTGTTTTGTGTGACTCAAAAATGTCACACTGTCATCATCATCAATGTCATCTCATCACCTGCCTGCCTTTTCCCAACTATGTTGGGGTCGGCTTCCAGTCTAACCGGATGCAGCTGAATGCCTATATTTTACATGGAGCGATGCCTATCTGATCTCCACAACCCAGTTACTGGGTAATACATTATCCCTTAATACCCTTTAATACAATTAAGGTTGCACTAGTCGGCGGCTCAAACTCGTTGGTGGCTTAGCTAATATGCATGCTATTTCGTTACTTTACTTAGTTTTATCTATTTAATTTTTATGTACCTAATTAGTGAAATAGACGATGATTTATAACGAAAATGAGCGCGTAAAGTTTAATGAACAGATCATTGGGACTATAGATATTAATGTATTCAAAATAAAGTTATTTGAATTCCCGACTAAATTATCTATTCCTCTACGGTAACAATTTTGCCATTTTCGTACTCCGGAAGCTATATTTACGCCCAAAAATGCGTTAAAATTAGTGTTGAAATGAGGAAGTTTCGACGCTCATAACTTCCAAACCAGTATTTTTTTCCGATTCTGCTTCTAGAAAAGACAATTTGAAATATTTTTTTTTTATATATTTGAACGTACACTGTCAAACAGTCGAGAAATCACCATACTACATTTGTATAGAAGAATGAGCGACTAGAGTATCCTTAAGGCACGTAATTATCATTTATCATTATATTCATGATTTCAACAATAAATAATCTATCAAAACGGAGCAATGATCCATAACCAACACTGTATATAGTATTACTGATTATTCTATTATTGTCACTGTTTTTTCCTTATGTAACATTTACATAACATAACAGCCTATAAACCAGGGACCGAAACCGGTACGATCATTACCGGTATTTTTCGGTTACAACCTTTATTTTTTTTACAGGTATTTTCAATGGTTACCTTAATTTTTAAATACTGAATACAACCTGTATTAATACCGGTTACCGAAATAAAAATTACCTCTATCTTAGGTACACGTGCCGTCGGCATACCGAGTTAATTTCTATGATGAGGGAAAAAGATAAACAAATGGTATTTTACCAATTTACAATGTAGGTACTTAATATTATCTTACTTACCATTGTTCATTTCCTTTTTTTTACTTCAAGCTTCAACTCAAATACCTACTCCGCAAAAAGGCGCACTAAAAACACGTAAACAGTACTGGTAGGTACAGCACGCATGACGGTCTCCCTGCTAATGTATTTTCTAATGCCAACAAATTGCCGGCATTGCGATATTCTGTTTCTTTCTCGTAATCAAGGTCATTTTTAGGTAACCGGTATTAAAACGGTAACTTAAATAAAGGTAACATGTTTCTTCTTCTTGGGTTACCCAGAATGCGGTTACCTTAACCGTAGAGGTAACCAAAATTCTTCGATACCTGTACCGTAATCAATAAAGGTTTTCGGTCCCTGCTATAAAGTTCCCACTGCTGGGACACAGGGTTGCTCTCTTTGAGAGGGAGTGCGCCGTAATTCACCACGCGGGCCTAGTGCGGGTTGGTAGATGTCACATGTCTTCGAATTTTTGGTTCTACGACATACCGGTTTCCTCACGATGTTTTCCTTCACCGTTTTGAGAGCAGTAGTTATGAAATAATTTACACAAAGTAAAACGCGTGTCGGGGTTCGTACCTACGACCTAGAACTCGTAAGTCGCGGCCGTTACCACTGAACCACCATTGCTCTGTCACATAAACTCATGCCATAATTCCCCAATGGGTAAGGCAGAGTTGTAGGTACCTATAGAACACCCACATTTCACAGCGAAATATTTGACAGCCATTTGAGATGTTGCCAACTTTCATTAAAAACCCCTTTTTATAACCCTTGTGCCCGAAGAGGTGAATAGAATAGTGTAATTCATTACACTATACATACACACACACACACACATACACACACACACATATATAGGGTGACTGGTAATTAGTGACCGATACTTAAACACATGATTGAGGAGCTCGTGGCTAAGTAATAACAGCCGCACGGGTCGATCCATCAGGTTAAGCTACGCTTGCCAGGGTTGTCCATGGATGCGTGACCATCTTTACATATCGAGACTCCTCCGTGCCTCGGAAAGCACGTTAAGCCGTTGGTCCCGGCTGTCATTCGTGGATCTTTGACTGTCGTTACGGGTCGTCAGAAGCCCGAAAGTCTGACAACCAGTCTTACCAAGAGGTATCGTATTACACAGTTAATGGGTTGCGGAGGTCAGATAGGCAGTCGCTCCATGTAAAATACTGGTATTCAGCTGCATCCGGTTAGACTGGAAGCTGACCCCAACATAGTTGGGAAAAGGCTAGGCAGATTGATTGAAAAAAATCAGCTACTTCCTATATTTTGAATTTTTGACGAGATAGACGAACATGAATGTATGGGACAGCAGATATTTTTTTCCCGATTTCAGGTTTGGTCCCTTAATAAAAGTTGTTTGTTATCATGAGTATAATCATGTGTTTAAGTTATCATTCTCCTGCCCTTATTCCAATCTATTTGGGGTCGGCGCAACATGTCCTTTTTTTCCATACTTCTCTATTATTCGTCATCTCGGTAGTCACCCCCTTTCTAGCCATGTCATCTTTCACACAATCCATCCATCGTTTCTTTGGTCTTCCCCTACTCTTATAGCCATCGACATTCATACTCAAAACTTTCCTCACGACATTTTCCTCACTCCTCCGCATCACATGCCCATACCATGACAGCCGATTTCCGCACAACTTTTCAGTCACCGGTGCCACTTTCAGACTTCCTCTTATGTACTCATTTCTTATTCTATCCATTCGTGTAACACCACACCTCCCTCTTAGCATTCTCATCTCAGCTGCATGCAACTGCTTTTCATTCATCCCTTTTGTGGCCCAACATTCTGATCCATACAAGACAGCAGGTCTAACCATTGTTTTCTATATCTTCCCCTTAACTTTAAGGGGAATGCGGGAGTCGATCGGTCACTAATTACCAGTCACCTTATATATTAAAGCACCATCTGAGGTCGCTCGAAGATTACTATGGAAAATATATCGTAATATGTCTTGCTATAATACATATTATAGCTACGTGTGTTGGGATTTAAGCTATACAGGGTGTAAGTGTAAACAGTGGCAATATTTTAAGGGGTCATTGTACTCATCATTATGAACAACTTTTACTATTGGACCAAAACTGAAATCGCGAAAAAAAAATCAGCTGTTCAGTACATTTATGTTCGCATAATTCGTCAAAATTTAGGGAACAGCTGATTTTTTTTTTCGTTTTCATGTTTGGTCACATAGTAAAAGTTGTTCATAATGATGAGTACAATGACCCCTTAAAAGATTGCCACTGTTTACACTTACACCCTGTAAACACTTTGCTAGTCTTACGGCTGAATATGCAGTGAATATATAAAAGTCTGCACAAAGACTATAACATTATCATTTATCAATCTATTCGTTAATTATTTTTAAACTTTTATCCACAATGTGTCGAAATGTTTGTAAGATTTTTGCCAAAAACATCTCAGGAATTTTAAAACATTTTAGATAAATATTTTGCTAGAAGTACCAGGTGCCTATAAATTAGGTAGAGTGTTTATAGGTACTATTCAGTAAAGAGAATAAAGTAGCACGCAATGTACCCGTAGTATATTCACGTATTTATATACCTACAGTCTCACTATTTTCAATAGGAAACGCGTAATTAGAACATATAACACAGTTACCAACAAAACCTCATGAAAATATTCAAGCAAACACTATAATGTTTACTTAAAAACCGTCAATCAAAGAAAAAAAAAGAAAACAGACGCCGCACTGCACTAAATCAACCGCAAAACATATACATATGTTATCAATAGTCTATCCTTTACAGTAATTCACCGAACAGTCGGTGGGACATCGCCGCGGTAGGCGGTCATGACAACACACGGCCGCCATGTTTAATTTCTTCAAGAGGAAAGGCGGGAAACCCGAGGCCGCGCCGGCAACAGCCGACGACGCCCGAAAATTCCCGAACCCCGACCAAACAAAATTAACATCAGTTACCGCGCGCGCGCAACGAAACGACACAGAGCACGAAAAATTCAACACAATACGGAAAGATGTAGTGAATTTATTATTACCTGAAACTGATTACAACAACCAGAAAACTGGCGTCGGCGCCATACTGCAGATTATGGCGGGGAAAAGGAAGAGGGGCAAACGAAGGAACGTGCGTACGGAGTCTTGCAGAATAAGCCCCCTGAAAGAGACAAATGTATTGCAACGGAGCAACTCTGATCGGAAGGCGAATGACGTCGTTGTTCCCACACAAGCCAAAAATACTTCAGACGATGCGGACTTCGTCAAAGCTTTGGTACTGCAGAAATATTCGAAGAGCAACGAAAACAAGGAACACGTGTCCCTAGTGTACGTTAACGAACCAGATTTGGAAGAAAAAAAACATGCGGAGGCATTACTACGGGAGATCGCGCGCACTATAGATTGTACTGTCGACAAATTAAATGAAAGCAAACAAATGGGAGGTACTGACAGCAAGATCGATAGGAGTGAGCCTCTATACGAAAGTATCGACGAACGAAATTTAAATTATAGAAATGAATTGAAAGGTGAATTAGACAAACTATTAAACACAGATGGAGATAATAACAGTTTGGAACCTGACGGTGACTCACCGGGAATATCGAAGAAATCCAACTTGAAACCTCCGAAATCTGATACTGAAGGATGTTCTGACGACGACCGGTCAGACTGCGGGAAGAAAAGAGTTACGTTCAGAAAGCATATAGTCTTCGATGATGGAGAGCAACAAACTGACGAAGAAATCTGCTCCTCATTCGAATCCCTTTCCTCAGAAGACGAGGAATTTCTCGAAGATGCTGACGACATTATCTTCGCTGATAACACAACAGTTATCAACGTAAATGATTGTGACAATGACAATGAAGCAGTGACGATAAAAGTTGAAAGTCCAGAAACTTTAAAAAGAATCTCTAGTGATAATAGTGACAGTGGTTTTATAGAAATAGGAGATAGGAGTGATGTGACTGACAAACTAGAGGACTGTGAGGAGAGTGACAGTGAGAGTGAAGCAGAAGTGAGCGGCAGTGAGACTGAAGAAGAAATTATAGAGGAGATTATAGAAGAAATCAGTGTCAGCGAGCCGTTTGTCCTTGCAAGTGAGGAGAAATCTTTGGATGAGCAGTAAGTAGTTTTAGTTTACATTTTTAGTCTCTGGAAATTAATATTCAACCTTTTTTTCGTATGTATGAGAGTTGTAAAAAGTGTCCTTCTCACACAGAAGAGGCCTGAGTCCCAGCTGTGGGAACATTATAAGCTAATGATAGTATCTGTCCTCCCGTCTGCTAATTACCGTATAATTAGTGTTTTCTATTCTGTAAAGTTCACTTGGTTCGCTTTAAAATTGTGTGCGCTCACTTGAGTGAGGACTCAAGTGAGCGCACACAATTTTAAAGCGAACTCATTTGTTTTTAAAGTCAAATCATCGCGGGTTCAGAACTAGACACCGTTCGAATTTCAAAGTGATTTTTAGGCTCATTTATTGCTAGCTTGCTTCTGCTTGCCAGCTTGCCAGTAGTAGTCAATTACACTATAAAACATATGGCACTCTGCAACAGTGTATCTTTCTGCCAGTGAAATCATTTTCGAAATCGGATCAATACTTCCAGAGATTACGTCCTAACTTACAAACTCTACCTCTTATATATTAGTGTAGATTCTAGCGTTGGTCCCGGCTGTCATTCGTGGATCTTTGACAGTCGTTACGGGTCATCAGAAGCCCGAAAGTCTGACAACCAGTCTTACCAAGGGGTATCGTATTACCTAGTTACTGGGTTGTCGAGGTCAGATAGGCAGCCGCACCTTGTAAAATACGGGTATTCAGCTGCATTCGGTTAGACTGGAAGCGGAACCCAACAAAGTTGGGAAAAGGCTAGGCAGATTATGATGATGAGATTGAGCCAGCCAGTAATTGTCCCACTGCAGGACAAAGATCTCTTCTCATACAGAGAAGGCACGAGCATTAATCACCAGGCTTGCTCTGCGTGTTGGCAGTCACACACACTTTTGTCGCTAACTTTTTCTTTGTTCAATATTTTTCTTCTGTTGACTATTACAAATTGCGTGATACTATAGGAAGCCGACATTCGCACGGACGTAAAAATATCGCTGTGATATTTTTCGCGCACTGGATTTTCAACGCTCTGCTTAGCGTCGAGAGTTGAAGATCCAACAGTGTTTTTTTGACGCGCTGGGATGCACTCTGTTGTTGTTAGGTTGGATTCTCGAAGCTCGGCTCAACACCGAGAGTTGAAAATCCAGTGCGCGATAAAATCCCGCCGCGATATTTTTGTGTCCGTGCGTACGTCGGCTAACAGCTGATTTGTTTTGTTTTCCTAGTATTTCTGAGTATATATATTATCTATCTCGTGGGTAATATGTATGTATGAAGAGCTTAGCATATGCTATCTATATCTGCTAAATCCATACATAATATAAATTAAAGTCACTTTTCGTGTCAGTCTATAACGGCGTTGTTCTTCTAAACTATACGCAACGGATTTTAATACGGTTTTCACCATCAATGAGAATTTATTTCGTAAGTTTTTCGTGTTTGATTATTTAACTTACATATTATAATAAAAGAAAGAAAGAAAGAAAGAAAAACGTTTATTTGGACACACTTCACTTTATTTAAACAAATCTCAATGTTTTGTCAAGTAGTAAAAACCGTGCGAAGCAGGGGCGACTCGCTAGTTTATCCATAAAAATAAAAAGAGAAGTCCTGACTGACTGACTGACTCATCAACGCCCAGCCCAAACCCTTGAACCTAGAAAGCTGAAATTTTGCCTTTATAATGTAGACAAGGAATAAGGAAGGATTTCCCGGTAGTACCTACGTTCCCGTGGGATATTTTCCGACACCCACGCGGGCGAACCCGCTGGCAAAAGCTAGTTAATTATTATTAAACTTGTTATTAATATCTTGTGTCACATGTACTAGTATCTTGGCTGCCCGTGTCTCCATTAGAAGTTAAATGTCATGTGTCAAGAGATATAATTGTAGATTAATATATGTATACATACTAACTACGCCCCGCGGTTTCACCGACGTAGACCGGGATAAAAAAGTAGCCTGTGTGTTAATCCAGGGTATAAGCTATCTATACATCAAATTTCATCCAAATCGGTCCAGCCGTTTGAGCGTGAAGAAGTAACAAATACACACACACACACTCACAAACTTTCGCCTTTATCAACACCCAATAAATATGAAATGAATATTCCAATGAAAACGCGCGAAGTTAAAGTAGTCGTTAAGTTTTCTGAAATTTTCCAATTTTCTGCGCAATTTTCTTAATTTTTCTTTCCGTAAGAACCTTCTACAAAGTATTAGGAAACTTTTAAAAAAAAGATGAATGAAATCGGTGAAGTCGTTCTCAAGTTAAGGCGTGTCCAAGGGAAATATGGATTCATTTTGATATGTATAGACTAGCTTTTCCCGCGGCTTCGCTTCGCTTCGCTGTTGGAAAATATCGATGAACGTCTTACCCGGAAATCTTCCTTATTCCTTGTCTACATTATAAGGGAACCTCTGTGCAAAATTTGAGCTTTCTAGGTTTAAAGGTTTGAGCTGGGCGTTGATGAGTCTAGTCTGTCAGGATCAGGAATTCTCTTTTTATTTATACCGGATGACTTTTTTTACCGTCTTGAAAAAAAAAGGGTATATTCGGTGAACGAAGTAGAAGCGTATGGCATAATACCTAGTTTTTTTTTTTTTTTTTTTAATTAAAAAATATCAAAACTCAAATCATAATGCAGGTTGCATATGAATTGAATTTCGATATTTTTAAAGGATTTATTATTTTTCTTCAAAATTTATGTTTTTATTGTTCTAAAATGAAAAGTTTACATCGAATTTGTACTTAAATATTTTTTTCTGACGAAGCTATTAAAAAAAAAAAAAACTAGTTATGCCATACGCTTCTACTCCGTTCACCTAATATACCCTATTTTTTTCGAGACGGTAAAAAAAGTCATCCAGTATAGATAAAAGATGAAAGATGAAGAAAAATGTAGCAGGTGGCGTTCTGTAGTTTCTGCCCACCCCCGTGGGAAGGAGGCGTGAGTTTATGTATATTTAATATTAGTCCCTAAAAAACAAGATAATGAAGTCGTGTATTAAACGTACTTGAAATCTTAATCGCAATTTATAATCTGCGATGCGATCTTGGCTGAATATCACATGTCCGTAACTTCGTACGACTTAATTTAAAAAAAAATTAAAACGCATTACAAAAAGCATGTTTGGATGTGTGTCAATACTGATTTATTAGACTCGTGTGTACTTGTTCATTATTTATTGGCACGTATTTACGATTCCCATTTTGCGCTCAAAATAATGACGTACGGATCAGCCCCATTCAGCTCATTCATTTTAAAGGGAACTTAATGATCCAACACGCGCCACCATCAGCGAGACATTTGAGTGAGCATGACATACTCTCAGCCGCCAGGGCACATTCAAGTCAATCACAAGGTGGTTTTTTTTTACAAAAAACTAGGATAATAAGAGGGCAGTAGGATTCATTAAAAGTTCGCTAAATTGTCTCTAAGTACTAATGTTATAAAGAGGAAAAATGTTTTTGTTTATTTGTACCGAATAAGCTCCGAAACTACAGGACCGATTTTTAACATTTTTAGGGTTCCGTATTTCAAAAGGAAAAAATGGAACTCTTATAGGATCACTTCGTTGTCCGTCTGTCTGTCTGTCAGTCTGTCAGGAACCTTTTTCTCAGGAACGCCTGTTGGTATCAAGCTGAAGTTAATATCAAATACGTAGGTCTTTGGACCCTTAGAGCTCTAAAAAAATCAAGCTTCTCAGTTAACGCAATAAAGAAATACGGCTATTTATGCGACATATTTTGATACTCGCAAGTAAATCAAAACTCTACAGAGTACTTGCCGTTGACCTAGAATAATGAAATTTGGCAAGAAACAAGCAAGGTCTTAAAGCACAATTAAAGGAAAAACTCCGAAAATCGTTAATTTGTAATCAATCACATAAAAAAATTTTTTTTGGATTACAATCTTAAATTTGCAGTTGGAGAATTGACCTTGACGTATCAATGTATGGGAGAACATGGTTTTTCAACCACAATGTTAAGTTTGTTTTGGGATAAATTCTTTTCAACTACGGAACCCTTCATTGTGCGTGGTCCGACACGCACTTGGCCAATTTTGTATTTCACCAATAGAAAGCTAAATTATTAGGAAGTAACATAGGCTACATCACGCCAAAGCAAAATCAAAGTCAAAGTCGAATATAGTGAAACCATAATATTATACCCAACTAACACTTAGGCGCTAAGACAAGAGTTATAGTAAATCTATTAGAGCGCTAACCAGATCCTAAAGTTATAAATAAGTGTTACGCATTAGGAGTTAGAGCGCGCTATAACTCTACTATACCCCCGAATTGGGCACACTTTTTTATCACCTTAGGTAGTTTAATGGCGGTAAAACAGAGTTAGAAAATGCGCTAAGAGTTATATTACAGCAATAAGAGAGCTATAATAGCGATAACTGAAACTACAAGGGATAAAAACGTGGTAAATAGGCGAAAATTAACTCCTTTAGTGGTTTAATAGAGTAAAATATCGTTTACTAACTCTTTGGGTGCTAAGAGGGCTACAAATAGTTGTATACTAACTCCTTAAGCGGTACAGTAGAACTACAATGTCGCGCATTATATTTTAAAGTGATAAGAGGGTGGCAAATAGGTGATTATTAACGCTTTAAGCTCTAGTATAGATCCATAAAGGTTATAAAAACGGCCTCAAGTGCTAACATTTTTAACATCTAAGGATTTTTTGTTATTTCATCAACACAATTAACTTCTCGTTTTTTTAAACGATCAGTGCGTATGTTAATATTTGGCCGATCCAAAATGCCGCCATTCGTTTGTGACAGTGAAATTAAAAGTAATCTTTTAGTTTCAACTTACTGAACACAGAAGTTGACTTTTTACTGCGAAGGTAAGTACACTGTGAATAAGTATATGTATTATTTAACAAATTATTCAAGCGCCCGATGTCTGTTGTCTATTTAATGAAAATAAATATTTTATTAGATATGGTGTAACCTAAAACTTTTGTATAAATCTAATAAAACGTGGCCTATTCTAGTTTAAGGTATCGTGCTAGTAGTATTAGAACACAATGAAGCAAAATACTTCAAATAAACCGTGTTTTCTTATCTTTTTCTAAACTTAGTCAAATCAATTCGTAACCTAAACATGGTGGGCAAATGAATTTAGGGATCCGTAGTAACTCGCAAAATCACATCCAAATCGAGTATGTTAGAACATTACTGGATTTAAAGATCGAAATAAGTTCCGATAGTAATGACAATAATATTCATAATTTTATCTGTTATCTAAGTAGGTAAATAACTAAGTGTAGAGTGGAGATATTTTTTCTTATGAAATTACGTGACCGTATAGTAAATTAATTACTATATTCATACAATAGCTAAAATGTTAACAAAACAGTACGAACAAAGATTTTTAATCATAATGAAATTATAATATTTACCCTTCAGTGGGATACAACAATGGGTAATTAAAAAAAAACTATTTTTGAAACATTGTCATACCTAACGGTCATACCTAGTAAATAATTTATTTTTTTATATAGGATACATAATTACCTACCCAGATACATCATTCAAACATATAAATTTAATGCAGGACAAGTTAAGGAAATTTAAAAAAATGTTAATAACAGCAAAGCACTTTTGTCCTCGATAGAAAAGCATAAGATTGTTAGGGATTTCAGTAAATCAAATTTATCGGGGTAGTAGGTATGACAATGACCGACTCTTTGATAATTCAAAAGTGCTTGTAATTGGTTTAATTGAAATAAATGCTTTGAGTTTGAGTTTGAAACAGGCTTATATGAACCGGGGGAGAATACGACTAGAGCCGCATGCCACGAATACCTATTGATTGTATTTAAGTAGGTGTTTAATATTCTGTTAAAAAATAACTTAAGTATAATTTAATTTCAGAATGCCGTACAAAATGATATGTGATAAGCCGGAAGAACAAGAACAAATATCTGATAGTATTAATAATGAAAACAAAGAAAATGTGGCAAGTTCCGGATGCACGGTACAGGATTCAGGAAGTGTCAATAACGAAAAAAATATAACAGATGCAGCTGCAACTGGTGACATCGATAAAGAAGCTACCGGCCCCTTCTCAATCTAAAACGAATAAGAATCTTTATGTTGATGTTTGTTTAATTGTTTTCTTTCTTATATGACAGTTATTTGAATTGTGTTTTAACGGACATATATTCATATTTTGTGATTTTTAAATAACCTATCTCTTGATACTACCTATCTTGATTCATATCATTTATTTTTGCGTTTACTAGACGGCCAACACACTTATTCTGTTGATTATTTAAAAAAAAAAAATTAACTTTTGCCATACTTAACTACCTACTCCAAATATGAATGTTGGCGCCTTGCTACTCTATCTTCTTTTTTGAATATTTTAATCATATTACTATTGTCAATTTCTAAGTAAGGTATTACTGTCGAAAACAGTAAATATGTTGTAACTATGTTCCTAGACTAGCAGATAAGGAATCGTGAATGTAGGAAGTGCAACACTTTATATTACCTTATAATTAATCTTATTGCTAAGCTGAATTTCATGATTCTTTATTAGACAAATTTGTTTCTTTATTGGTGATCGTTATAAGTGTCAACTTTTAAGTAAAAGACAAGTTATGAGAATTATGTGTAATAAATAATTATTTATTTGAATATGATTCATTTAAAGAAAAACTAAGTTGATTTATTTTGTGATGAGAATAAAAGAAATGTGATTGATATCTTGCGTTTAATTTGGTATTTTAAACTGTGTGAAGTAAAGGAAAAAATCAATCAAATTTCCGGAGTATGCGGAACCTCGATCTACATTTTTTCAGTACTTCCTCATGATCGCTTGTAGTTGTAGGACCACTTTCACACAAATAAGGGGTACAGAAGTGGTATTAAGCTCTATTACTCTACCTAAAGTTATACAGAAGTCACATTAATCACTAGAAGTTCTATGATAGCGAAAAATGTTCCTACTGTTTGACTTTAAGTAACTTAAGAGAGTTTTGTACCGCTTTAGGCATTTGGTGGTACAAAAGAGTTTATGAGCACCATTGTCGAACTAGTAGCGGTAATTATTGCTTTTGTGCAACTTTTGGTTCTTGGCGAGAGTTTATTATCGCTTGCATAGCACTTTGGGAGGTTGTAGTCAATGCTTACTTATTATTTAGATCTTACAGTTGTAAGATTCATTTAAACCTATAACACAAGATGCTTTGCCTGTATTGTAGTGTTAAAAATTGCTGCTGTATGTCTTTAACCTTTAAACTCACCCTGATATCGCCCTTGTAACTCTGTGGTATAGCTCTAAGTGAAATATTTTGCTTGTGTACGCTCTTTTGTCGCGAAAAGTGGTAAGTGCTGCTGCTGTAGCGCCTTTATATCTTGTTAAGTTCTAAAACAAGCTCTAATTGACGCCTATGTGTTTATTGGGTAACTTTACCATAAACAATGTACGTATATTCTGGCTTATAAAGCATTAATTCATTCATCATCATTCTCCTGCCCTTATCCCAATCTATTTGGGGTCGGCGCACCATGTCCTTTTTTTCCATACTTCTCTATTATTCGTCATCACAATCCATCCATCGTTTCTTTGGTCTTCCCCTACTCTTATAGCCATCGACATTCATACTCAAAACTTTCCTCACGACATTTTCCTCACTCCTCCGCATCACATGCCCATACCATGACAGCCGATTTCCGCACAACTTTTCAGTCACCGGTGCCACTTTTAGACTTCCTCTTATGTACTCATTTCTTATTCTATCCATTCGTGTAACACCACACATCCCTCTTAGCATTCTCATTAATTCATTCATTCATTCAAAATAAAAAAAGGCAAAAGGAGCCGAGCAAAAATAAATTTTAAAAAAAATGTTAAAAAGAACGACGAAGTACCGTGACACGAGTTACAGGATATATTTTATGTTAAAACAAGAAATCGCAGGCTGAAACTAGTATAAAATGTATTACTTTGTGTCATACTAATTAGCGAACTTTAAATTAATCTCTAAAATAAGTCTCTAAACAATAATTCCGACTCACTCACTCTACGAAATACAGTTTCATGTGAACCAACATCAAACATGTGTCTTAATCTGTGTTCATAGACTAAACAAGATAACAACTGCTTAACAGGAATTCTTTGAAAAAAACCGCCCAGAAAACAGTTAGCATCTGCCTAGTTGCTAAGCCGGTGCCATGTGCAAAAATCTTAAGATGTACTAGGGCCAATTACAGTTGAACGAGCTATCAATCAGCTCACAGCCACTGCTGCACGCCTCCCACAGCACCTCGTACTCCGCCTTCCGCATCCAGTCTGTCCCAGCCACCTTCTTAAGGTCGTTGGTCCATCTGGCTAGGGGGAGTCCCGCACTACGCTTGCCGTTACAATCAAACAAGCTATTTGGTATCAATTAAGTCGGCCTATCGCAGTCCACTGCGGCACATAGGCCTCTCCCAGGCTGCGCTACAACACCCTGTCCTCCGCCTTCCACATCCAGTCTGACCCAACCACTTTCTTACGGTCGTTGGTTCATCTAGCTGGGGGAATCCTGCGCTTGCCGAAACGCATTCTTCACTCCATAAAGGGCCTAGACAAAGTAACATTCGATTAGCGATGACGCTAGTAGAAAAGCCATAAATATAAAAAAACGTACCAATATTCGACAGTTTTGGAAATTCACTGACTTTAAACGACTAATCTGTGAAAAGTATTTAATTTAGAATTAAACTTTTTGCATAACGAAATAGAAAATGTATCTGTTATTCTAAGCAGTTTATTTCTAAAATTTTGAGTGAAAATAAATACTTATTTAAGCAAATGTAAAAAAGGGCGATTTGTACCAATAGTCGTCAGATTTGTACTATTACTCGTCAAAAGGGCCCAGTACTCGTCAATTTTTTCTGCTAATGTGAACTCTCGGGTCTTGAACATAAAGTTCAAAATAAGTAGGATTAAATAGGATTAAAATCAATCACATTCAATATAATGAGATTGTGTTTGATATAAGTCTAAGAAACAAAAGGTAGGTAGAAGACTGAATGCCAAGAAATTACCTACTAAGTTTGTACGGCTACAAAAATACTTTAATTACTACTGATTATTTAGTATTGCTTATCTACACAATATAAATCGACGCAAGAGTGCAATCTTGTAGTATCTCGAAAAGAACTTTACACTAGAGCCAAAAAACTATTTCATAAATTCATAACTCGTAAACTAGCTGAATCGGAGAGGTCATTTTTGGAACTCGTAATTCTTATAATTAAATTTATCAGATGCCACTAATGATAGCATTTTAAAGTTAGTCTAACATGCGTTTTATAATAGTTACAGCAATTGTTATTTCAATTTCAAGCAGCAATATTGCTGTATCTTGGTAGTCATATTATGGCACAACGAAGTTACTACAAAAGTTTGCTGTCTATATAACATTTCAAAATAGTTGAGTTTATGGTATTTGCAGCATTTTGAAGTAGGTATGTTTTGTTAAAAAGTTTAGAAAAGTCAACGACCTCGGATCATAAAAAAAAAACATCGTAGAAAAACGTTGCCCAGACCGTCCGACGCAGTATTTTTTCCTGATATAAATCAATCTGCCTAGCCTTTTCCCAACTATGTTGGGGTCGGTTTCCAGTCTAACCAGATGCAGCTGAATACCAGTATTTTATATGGAGCGACTGCCTATCTGACCTCCACAACCCAAATACTGGGTAATACGATACCCCTTGGTAAGACTGGTTGTCAGACTTTCGGGCTTCTGACGACCCGTAACGACTGTCAAAGATCCACGAATGACAGCCAGGACCAACGGCTAAACGTGCTTTCCGAGGTACGGAGGAGTCTCCTTATGTAAAGATCACCAATCCACGGACCAACCCCGGCAAGCGCAGCTCGACCTGTAGGTACGGCTGTTATTATTTAGCCATGAGCACCTTAGATCAGATATCAATGATGCAAAAAAGTAATTTAGCCATTTTTTCGAGATACTACAAAATCGCTCTCCAGCGCAAAAATATAGATCGGTTGATGTTTTTTTCGTAAATCTTTGACTGTCATTATTTTGAGGCAGAAATCCGAAAGCCCGACAACCAGTCATATTGCAATAGGTTCTTATATCGTGTTACCTAGTAACTGGGCTGTGGAGGTCAGAGCGGTCGCTTCATGTAAAATTCTGAAGCTGCATCCGGTTAGACTGGAAGCCGACCCCAACATAGTTGGGAAAAGGCTAAGCAGATGTATCGATAGCGTTAGAGGAAAATGCTAACAGTAATGAGTAATGAGAAAACATATAATCTTGCCAATAACATCAAAATATTTCCGGAAAGCTATGTTTAAATTGTATATATTCCTGATTCTCAGTAAATATATAATTTGATTGCAAGATTGCGTGGCTTCTGTGGCAAGGTTAGCGGATCAATTACAGGTTTTAAATTTAAACATTAATGTGTTTACATTACATATACTTTACACAGGGTGTAAGTGTAAACAGTGGCAATATTTTAAGGGGTCATTGTACTCATCATTATGAACAACTTTTACTATGGGGCCAAACCTGAAATCTGCTGTTCCCTACCAATCAATCTGCCTAGCATTTTCCCAACTATGTTGGGGCCGGCTTCCAGTCTAACCGGATGCAGTTGAATACCAGTATTTTACATGGAGCGATTGCCTATCTGACCTCCACAACCCATTTTGAGGTCCCCTTGGTAAGAATGGTTGTCAGACTTTCGGGATTCTGACGACCCGTAACGACTGTCAAAGATCCACGAATGACAGCCGGGACCAACGGCTTAACGTGCTTTCCGAGGCACGGAAGAATCTCGGTATGTAAAGATGGTCACCCATCCACGGACCAACCCCGGCAAGCGTTGCTTAACCTGATAAATCGACCGGTGCGGCTGTTATTACTTAGCCACGAGCTCCTCTGTGTTATCTGTTATCTGCTGTTCCCTACATTTTGACGAATTAAGCGAACATAAATGAAATGAACAGCAGATTTTTTTTTCGCGATTTCATGTTTGGTCCCTAAGTAGAAGTTCTTCAAGTTCATCAGTTATGAGTACAATGACCCCTTAAAATATTGCCACTGTTTACACTTACACCCTGTATACAAGTTCAAATTAAATTAGCTAGCGAAACTCCCCAGACGTGATGGGTACGTATTATAGTATCTATGTACTACAGATATTTTACATCATATACACGTAAGTATATGATGTAAAATGTCTGTAGTACGTAGATACTATATATCGATATCTAATCATGATAAACAAGAAAATTAATTAATTTGATCATGTTTTTTTTGGGGTCATCAACCGTAGCGTAGTCACTAAAAATATCAGTTTAAAAATCTGTTTTTTTTTATGTAAACTTCACAAACGTGAAGATCGATATCTCAACACGTTAAAACCGATTTTATCAACTCACACTTCAAGTAACACACACACACACACACACCCTACTAGTGATCATTGACCCCAAAAAAAAAATCATCAAATTTTTTTTTAATAGGGTTCCGTACCAAAATGGTAAAAAGGAACCCTTATGATGTGACGCAGTCTCTCTGTCATTTAAAACAGTTTTAGATGACGTTTGCCCAACTATTTTGCAAATAAGACAGAAATAAAAATATATACTTATGTTTTTTTTGCAACAGGGGCTGAAAGGGAGTCTTAAAAATTCGAAGTGGGGCTACTAGGGCATGTGGGTTATCATATGAAAGAGCGCTGTTTACACATTCTCAAACATTTTTTTTTCTTTTTTTAGACCGCATAATTTTCGACTTTTGGTGAAAAATATTTAAATAAATACCGTTCCTCCCCTTTATCTCCGAAGTTTGCATAGAGTTAACAATCTGAAATGATTCTATGTGATAGAAGTTTATTACATTACAGGAAAAATAAAACGATGTCTCTAAATAGCACAGTTTTTCAGAAATCATCAACAAAAATTACATATTAATGATAAATGATGGTACGGAGCCCTCGGTGCGCGAGTCTAACTCGCTCTTGACCGGTTTTTTTTATTTGTCGTGTTTAGATATACCACGTCCCACGTCGTCGTTATCTTCGTCCGCGTCGCCGGCGTCGTCCACGTACCCATCACGTCTGCGGAGTTTCGCTAACTAATTTAATTTGACCTTGTATGTTACCGGCCAAACCCGATTTCAGGGCAAACTAATTTGTCCTAAGCCAACCTCGTTTATTCTGTGCGTGTCAGGTCAGGGTATACTAATTTAGCCCAGGACAATCTAGTTTGGCCTAAATACGTTGGCCTGGGCCTGATTGAATCGTAGGGCACCCCGACCAAATGGGTTAGGTTAGGTTAGAACTGTGACCAACCTGGTGCTGGTCCATGCGTCATGTTCGTGAACGGGCGCCGTCAGTTGGGACTGGTCGTCTCTTAGCTGCCATGGCTTATTTTTAATTTTAATATTTAATTTAGTTGTTTTAGTTTTTATCTTTTTATTACGGACGCTTTTTAACGTGCACGTCTTTCTACATTGTTCTCACATGTATATTTTCAACATGAACGATGTAACCAATATTTTGTAAAAATATTATAATTTAAAAGAGTGTCCGTGGAGTTTCTTGCCCGTTCTTCTCCATAGGGATCTACTACGCTTTGGAATGGGCAACTAGCTTCATCTTTCTGACTGACCGACCCATTGACAATTCAAAAGTGCCTGTAATTGGTTTATTTGAAATAAATGCTTTGAGTTTGAGTTTGAACCGTGCGCGAGCCGAGCGAGCGAAGCGAGTGGTGCCGCGGTAGTACAATAAGAGTAGACATTTATACAAACCATTTTTACAGTCCGTTCAACCGATTTTGACTTCTATTGCGTTGGTGGCATGACAAATGGCAGCTGCAGTAAACAGTTGGTGTTGTAACCACTTTTTTGCCTTTAATGCCATTTTTAAGCCGACGGAATAGAAGTCAAAATCGGTTGAACGGACTGTAAAAAAGGTTTGTTTAATGTCTAATCTTATTGTAAATGGAGTTATAGTTGGCTGCAACATAACTATTAATGTACTCAGTTTAGCCTGTGTTTATTATTATAGAAACCAAACATATACACTGAAAAACATGACTACTTAAATAAACAACTAATATCATCATCTGCCTAGCCTTTTCCCAACTATGTTGGGGTCGGCTTCCAGTCTAACCGGACGCAGCTGAACCATATTTTACATGGAGCGACTGCCTGACCTCTACAACTCAGTAACTCCTCCATAACCCAATTAAGTCAAAGTCAAAGATTTATTTGCATACTAAGTGTACATTTTGAGGTCTTTTACAAAAGTAGGTACTTACAACTTAGCGGCCTTTTCCAGGCATCGCAAACTTTGAGGGCTAACCCAATTACTCGACAGGACTCAGTAGTTCAATCGTTTATTTTCGGAAAAACCGAACTTTGCCGAATTAAATGTGATTGGTTCAATAAGTGAGTGACGGAATTATATGCGTCAATATATAATAATTTAGAGGAGGAATATAAATCAATTTTTATTGGTATTGGGATTATCTCTGCATTTCTGCGCTTCTCTTCACTCAAACGCACTTACATGGCCAATTAACTGTGTAAATCTTGGCAATTGTGATTAAATATAATGACAGTAACACCGCAAAATTTATGGCAATCTGTTAAGCTTCATTAACACGATGCAAGTTTCTTGAACGTTCAAGAGCAATAATTGCATGCCATAAAGCATGTTTAATTTTATTGCCATTCAAGAGTTGTATGCAAATGTTTACAGGCGTGCGATTTCCATAAAATTGCATACAATAAATGAATGCAAGTTTTGCCATTCAATAAAATCGCATGCGACTTATACCAAAGAATAAAATTGCAAGGCGATTACTTATTGCATGCAAGTTTTGCCTCGCCAAAACACAGAGTTGAACGTCCATATACAATTGATTCAAGTATTGCCTGTATTTGCGCTGCCAAATATTTCATTCAAATTTATTGAACGTCTTGTTTCGGTCGCTCATGTTTGAATGATAGAAAATTTTCATGCCAGAATTGAATACAATTTTATTATACGTTTTGTTTACACCTATTTCAGTTTTGAACTACCTTGCAACTAACTTGCCCTTTTCGTGCAACAATATTGTACGTGTTGTTTAGACGGTGCCAGTTAATTGCCCTTCAATTTTATGGTATGCCACTGGCAATAAACTTGCACCGTGTAAATGGAGCTTTTGTATAGAAATAAGTTGCCAAACATTGCGCAATTCTGTTACCCATACACGGGCTTGCCATACACTTACAAAGTGTACTTAGCAAAATAGTCAACCAGCAGGATAATACATACACACATACGTAATTAACACACTAACATAAGCAATGGCTTTTATTTTGACAATTCAACAACATTCATTGCGTTATTTACGTTGTTCAGCAAACACATTTTACGAACATATGAAGCAATGGATTAGCAATATGCTTCAAAATCATTGAGAATGTGATTGATAGTGTATTACGCAATTAGGGCGCTGGCTAATTATTGTAAATCGTGTAAATAGCTCTTGTATTCTTTTAAAAATAATTATTAATAGGTACCTATATGGGCGGAGAGTTTAGGCCACAAGTACCGGTTAAATAACAAAATAGAAAATAGTCAACAAATCTAATCTACAACGTTCTCACATTCACAAACTAAAAAAGAATCTAAATGAAAGACAAACAAAATAATAGAAATAAAAACCTATGCAAAAATAGACCAATAAAAAAAGAATAGCAGTAGACTTTATTAAACAAATAAATATTAACGTTCTGAGTTCAAAAAATGTGATCCTACAATATTTACAGTGTCAAATAACCAGATATTGTGAACAAATTACAGACACTCGTACTCAGTATATTTATTTTCGCGCGCATTTTTGACGTTTCAAGGTCGCCATATTGGCGTTTGACGCACGGAGTGACTCATGCGTGTTCTAAATTTGAAACAAAGAAAGTTTGCGGAGTTCGTTTAGTAAAATACTTTTGTTTAATAATTATAGGTTAATGAGTTTAGACGGCAAAATAGTCCGTAGGTAACCATATAATTGTAAATTTTTCTGTGTACGAATATTCTGTTTGTAAATTTTTCTTTGTACGAATATTCTGTAGTTTTCGAAGGCCTACTAGGGCATTTCTCGAAGGATAGTGCATAACTACTAGTGTAAGTATACAAGGTGTAACTTAAATAACGCACAACCTCTTAAGGGGTTATTGTACTCATCATTATGAACAACTTTTACTATGGGACCAAACCTGAAATCACGAAAAAAACAGCTGTTCTAAACATGTTCGCATAACTCGTTAAAATAAGCTAAGCGAACATAAAAGTAGGGAACAGCTCATTTTTTTATTGCAATTTCCGTTTTGGTCCCATAATAAAAGTTGTTCATAATGACCCCTTAAGAGGTTGTGCGTTATTTAAGTTATACCTTGTAGCACATTCAACCCCACGTCCATAATAACAATTATACATTGACATACACCTTTATTCTGTAGCAGTAAGGTCAGTTTTCGCAATTCAATACTGTATGCGTTTGAGAAAGGGGGTGAGCTTATTGTCACTAACCGCATATACAGGGTCAAATTAAATTAGCTAGCGAAACTGCGCATACTTGATATCGATATCTAAACACAAAAAAAATAAAAATAAAAAAGTTTTGATAATTTTTTTGGGTTCAACGACCCCTGGTCGTTGATTAGTTAAATTTCCCCCGGATTGGTCTGATTTCGAAAATCAGACCAATCCGGGGCTAATCTAACTTAGAGAGATGTATTGATGATTCATAGGTGTATAATTATGTAAATACATAAATATTAGTTATAGTCACGAATCACATTTTAATTAACATACAACCTGACACTGACCTGCAAATTGCAAAAAACGCAAGAAAATTTGAATTTCGCGGGCTACCTATGTTATGCGCATCCACCATAAGTCTGATCAACGTAAAGTTCTTAATTCAAAATTAGACACGGGTTTAAAATCAGTTTTTTGTATGTAGAACTTTATGACCGTTGGAATGAAGTTCGTAATTCAAAAAGGCCTCGAAGATTTAAACCTTGTTCTAAAGATAAATCTTGTTTTGTATCTGTAGTGGCACAGATTAATACAGATGGGACACTCCGCAGTTTAGGTATGAAGCTACAAGTACGCGGCAGGCCCATCTCACTGGGTCAATTCAGTGTGGGCTGCCGCGCACCGGCCGGCTCGCACGTTAGTTCGATACTCACTCACGCGCCGCGTCGTAAAAGAAGACAACCCTAACGAGTGAGAAGGTATAAGAGTTACGCGATAGAAAGAGAGGCAACTTGTAGGTGAATGTAACTGTAGGTAATGAAGAGTTGTGCTACCTGAATTGCACTTTATTGTGTCGTAGCAAGAGTCGCATTTTATTTAAATGATTTTGCGGAGTTGGTAGTGGTATGTAACCCTCAGATGCACACATGAGCATAAGTATACACTATGACGTCACACGTCTGCTAAGTTCGAACACAGTCGACGTCACGACGACACAACATACAGTTGGTTTGGTCGCGTCATTTGTGTCCTAGTAGGGTATTACACCCTTTTTTTAAAAGTGTCTCAATTAGACTCTATAGTGCTAATAAGCCACTAAAAAAAACACAAAATTTTTACTCAATTGATAAGTGCCATAAAAATGCATTTCAATTATGCCATAAAATTACATTTTCAAGTTTCGCGCGAAAACGCTGGACGCAGTGGACGCCATATTGCTTGCTCTGTGGTTATGACGTCAGTTGGCTGTGCAAACAAACACTTTTTACGCGCTGATCAGTTGACAGTTGACATTGACACTTTTTAATTTACACATCCGTATGACGTAATAACATGGCGGCTACTTTCATGGCGTTAGAAAACAGATTAAAAAAACTGAAAACTTTGAATTGAATTTTAAAATTTATATCGTTATTTTATGAACTAAAACTAACATTTTCCGACTGCTTTTTGCCTAAGCTATCTAAATAACATATTTTTAGATTTTTCTCTTAAAGAGTAAAATACCGTATTCATAATCATCCTACTTCTAGTGATTGTTTAAAAACCGTGTTTAGTTGTAGTAAAGCACAGCAGCCGCACGGGTCGATCCATCAGGTTAAGCTACGCTTGCCGGGGTTGGTCCGTGGATGGGTGACCATCTTTACATACTGAGACTCCTCCGTGCCTCGGAAAGCACATTAAGCCGTTGGTCCCGGCTGTCATTCGTGGATCTTTGACAGTCGTTACGGGTCGTCAGAAGCCCGAAAGTCTGACAATCAGTCTTACCAAGGGGTATCGTATTACCCAGTTACTGGGTTGTGGAGGTCAGATAGGCAGTCGCTCCATGTAAAATACTGGTATTCAGCTGCATTCGGTTATACTGGAAGCCGACCCCAACATAGTTGGGAAAAGGCTAGGCAGATTGATTGTTTAGTTGTAGTAAATATATTACCTATTAAATTCATGGTGTAACACTGAATGGACATATTTTCATCACACTATAGAACCTATATCATGTCCCAACAAACGTTCTCTATACCTAATAAAAAAAACAGGCCAAGTGCGTGTCGGACCACGCACAATGAAGGGTTCCGTAGTTGGGATGAATTTATCTTAAGAACAAACTTAACATTGTAGTTGAAAAACATGTTTGTTATAGGCATGGTGGGATACAATAAATTGGAAACAAGGAGGGACATAGCTCTTGCTACCTATATTTTTAAATTATTGTGTGGCAAGACTTCAAACCCGTGGAGCATACAGTGGAGGTCTGCCCGGCTTGGGCGGAGCACCGCCGTGTTCTCACGGAGGCGATCGGTGGCGGCGATCTCTCGCTCCAAACCTGGTCCAGGCCATGGTGCGGAGCGAGAGTGCATGGGAAGCTGTCACCTCCTTCTGCGAAGCAGTAATGCTCGCGAAGGAGGAAGCGGAACGCGTGAGGGAGAGGCAACAGCCGCGCCCTCGCGCCCCTAGCCGCCGTAGGAGACGCCCTGGGCGGCGGGAATCGATTCCCGATTCCCGGCCACCGTAGGCGCGGGCTTGCGGACGACAAGTAATGGGCAGCTCGCCGTCCGGTAAGGACCAGGCCCGAGTCGACGGCGCGTTGTGTTCCACGCGCGCCTCAAAGAGATGTCAGCAGTGACGGGGTCCAATAGGGCCGAAGCCGCCGGGGTCGCGGGTAGTTCGAAAGAGATACCGTGGCCCTGGCACGGGCAGCTGAAGGAACATGGGTGGGTTTTAGTCAGTAAAAGTCTGACACGCTCTCCCGCTCTGCCCAGAGCGGGAGAAGTCATTTGATGATTTCCCATCCACAAAAAAAAAAAAAAAAAAGACTTCAAACCCAGATACATTAAAAGAAATAAACTTGTGTGTGCTTTACAATTACGTATTGCGAAGACGACGGCCACGTCTATTGGCGGTGCCCAGTAGTAGAACCAATCTACTGCGTAAAGCCCCTATAACGCGAACCTTGCGTGTACTTAATGACGTAGCAGGTAGCATAGATCTCTTTACTTGTTCTTTTTTTTTTTTTTGTGGATGGGAAATCATCAAATGACTTCTCCCGCTCCGGGCAGAGCGGGAGGGCGTGTCAGACTTTTACTGACTAAAACCCACCCGTGTTCCTTCAGTTGCCCGTGCCAGGGTCACGGTATCTCTTTCGAACTACCCGTGACCCCGGCGGCTTCGGCCCTATTGGACCCCGTCACTGCTGACATCTCTTTGAGGCGCGCGTGGAACACAACGCGCCGTCGACTCGGGCCTGGTCCTTACCGGACGGCGAGCTGCCCATTACTCGTCGTCCGCAAGCCCGCGCCTACGGTGGCCGGGAATCGGCGATAGATTCCCGCCGCCCAGGGCGTCTCCTGCGGCGGCTAGGGGCGCGAGGGCGTGGCTGTTGCCTCTCCCTCTTTACTTGTTCTCTGAGTGACTTCACAAAAACCACGAAGTATAGAATATGTTATGGTAAATAATAAAACTGTAATTATAGTCACACTATTGAATTAGGAAATCCCTGTAATGATAGTGATGATGAGTTAATAAATAGGTACTTAAATAATAATAAAATAAATGTTCTCCCATACATTCCAGTTGTAAATTTATGTATGTACTCACAATATATGAGAGATTTACCATGTTGTTTTAAGACCACAGACTTATTATAGGTTTTTCTGTAATCTACAGGTAAAGAACTATTTTCTGTAATTTTTTTTTAAATTTTAGGCTTAGTAGTTTCGGAGATAAGGAGCGGGGAATAGTACATTTTCGTCTATTTTCTTAAATAACTATAAAAAAAAATATTTTAAAATTATAAAAAAAATATATTTGAGACCCTCGCAGTAGGGAAGCCCTTTCATTTGATATGTCACACGGTATAATTTGCACAACTTTTTTTTTGAATTTTCTCATCTACCCCCCCAAAAGTGACCCCCATATTCAAAATTCATTTAAATATTTACTTTATCTATCCGTGTTTGGTTCACAGAAGTTCATATGTGTACCAAATTTCAACTTAATCGGTCTATTAAATTCGAAGCAAATTGACTATGACAGACGGACAGACAGACACGAGTGATCCCTTTGGGTTACGTTTTTTCCTTTTGGGGCACGGAACCCTAAAAACCGCTACAGTATGACTCAGCACCTAGGTTTAGTAGAAACAATTATTGTTTCTGCTGTACTATCGGCCAAACTTCCGCATACTCACCTTTAAGGCGATAATCGCATAGCACTGCTCACGACTCGATTGGCCAATGCATGCGTTTTAACCAAGGATGCACGTTTGTTTTTGATTTAAACGATTGCTAATGTTTGTTGTTATTTTTTGCTACACGCCCTATACTCACACAAATGTATATTATATCTAATCGGGCGAAACCAGGAAGAGGTGTGGTCTATCACTAGTTGCGCTTACGCAGAAATATTTTCTAAACTGAGCATGCTAAAGTTTTGCCGTTAGTACCTAGGAGCAGACTGGGTATTGTTTACATTGTAACTAAGTACTTGATAAACCTGTTATATTGCTGGAACATCGTCAATCTTCCAATGTTCCAATTCTGCCTAGAATATTCCATAAATAAAGCTCTCGAAGCAAAGAAATTACGAAACCAGCTTTCTTGATTTGTTAGTCGTAAAAATGTCCGCAATAAGAATATTAAGATGAAATGTGATGTTTTATAATAAACAGAGATTCGTTAGAAAATAAGAGGAGCTCGTGGCTAAGTAATAACAGCCGCAAGGGTCGATTTGCCGCGGTTGGTCCGTGGATGGGTGACCATCTTTACATACCGAGACTCCTCCGTGCCTCGGAAAGCACGTTAAGCCGTCGGTCCCGGCTGTCATTCGTGGATCTTTGACAGTCGTTACGGGTCGTCAGAAGCCCGAAAGTCTGACAACCAGTCTTACTAAGGGGTATCGTATTACCTAGCTAATGGGTTGTGGAGGTCAGATAGGCAGTGGCTCCGTGTAAAATAATGGTATTTAGCTGCATCCGGTTAGACTGGAAGCCGACCCCAACATAGTTGGGAAAAGGCTAGGCATATGGAGTTTCCTGCAGACGACGTGACTACTAGTTATATTTATACAATGTTTTAGGAAAACAATGCGCGTTATGAAAATAACAGTGAACTATTTCAGCGTATAATAATAATACGATTATAATAATATTGTTGCAATACGGGGAACGATATTTATGAACAATGCTCTAACTATGATTTTGTTCAGGTTTTCAGAAATCGGTGGTTATATTTTTTTTTCCTTGATAATGTCCTCCGTGCCTCGGAAAAACCGTTAAGCGCTACCCTTTTGATGTAAATTATGTACTAATTTATGAACCCAAAACCCCAGGGGGAGGAGGGGATCACAACTACTGATGATGATTTTTTTCCATTGCATGATGTTTTTTTACGTTTATATATATATGATGTAAGCTTATATACCTATTATATAAAGGATTTTTCCTTATGCACACCCGTGTGTACAGTGGACACGTAAGGAGTTAAAGTCCTGTAGTCCCATAAAGCACCTAAAGCGCGGTCACTGTCGTACGAAAGGAATATTTTTATGGTCGGATTGCAAAAAGAAAGAGAAGCGTAATGATAACACAACGACGCCACGCCCACGCTGGTATTTTATTGCAAAATATGAAGAAATTATCTATTTACAAAAAATCTATTGATTAGGCTAAAAAATTAAAACACATTAAAATGTTTCTAGTAACTTATCAAATTTAGATATTCATACCCATCAAATCTGCGGAGTTTCGTTAGCTAATTTAATTTGACCCTGTATTACTATTTTGATGCCTCGTTTCGCCTCTTTGCGAGAAAAACGTGACATCTCGGAAAAGGTGTTTTTTTTTTATTAAGTATTCGATAATTGAATATTCGATTGTAGAATCTTTTTGTGTATTTTTTAAAAGTTTATTACGATCTGAAAACGTTAAAACACTAGGGCCTTGGGGTCCGACTGCCCTTTCAGTTTTTCGGGACATCGCCAAGCGGTTGGTCGACTCTACACGTGACCAAAGGGCTAGCCTATTTTTTGGCCAAAGAATTAGCATTGCCATACAACGTGGCAATGCTTCTGCCTTTTGGGCACTTTTCCTGTCGACAGCGATGCGGGCGAATTTTTTGATGCCCTATGATTATTTCCCCTCCTTTTTTATATACCTACTTGTACATATTTTTTTTAAGACTGTTAGATTTTAAATTATTTAACGTAAAAACACGTTAATTTACTTGTCATAATTTTTATAAAGTTTGCATATCGCTTCCTGTAAAATTGCATTTTTCGAGATAACACATTTTTAACCGACTTCTAAAAAAGGAGGAGGTTCTCAATTCGGATGTTTGTATATTTTTTTTTATGTTTGTTCGCGCATAACTTCGTCGCTTGCCAACCGATTTTAAAAAAATATTTTTTTGCTGGAAAGGGTATACTTCCCAAATGGTCTCATTTTTGTCAAAATCCAGTTCTGATGATGGGATCCTGGAGAAATCGAAGGAACTCTTCAAATATTATAGGCACACCTATAGCGATTTGGGTATTTTTTATAGTAGCTCGTGCATTTGCTCTCGGAAAGCACCACTTGGTGAAGTGGAACTGATGATGAAGACCACAGATGGCTACCGGAACTACTCAATGATAAATATTTCACGGGTTGCGATTCGATTACTTTAATATGGTTGCTAAGCAATTTCCGCTCGTCACACAATGCGTGTGGTGAGTGGTTGTTGAGGAGTTCTCCTGATTCTTACCAGCAGAACTCCTCAACAATTAACGTCCCAGCATCGGGAAAAGCAATATTTTGTAACATATGATGAGCAATTGACATTAGACTATTGTAACTTATACAAATTATAAACAGACCCACTAAAAAGTGAAAAATAAAAACTTTTTTACAAAAAAATACAACCGACTTCCAAAAACTAAACAAACACTAAATTCCAAAAACTAAAAAACGACTGGCAAAAACGAAAATACATTTAATCAGACACCGACTTCCGAAATTAAAGTTATTTTTCACTTTGTAGTGTTGTTTTTGGAAGTCGGTTGTATTTTTTTGTAAAAAAGTTTTTTTCTCGAAAAGATGCGGTTTGTTGTCCCAAAACGATAGGAAGTGCAGTGTCATGCAATTACTCATTCAGTGTCTCAGTAGCAGCCCGGAGTCCGGATTTGTGCCCGGTTGATGGCAATAGGCTCGCCCCCTGTTACATGGGATTTAAAATAACTGGCCGAATGTGTTTGTACCACTCTCTAGAACTCTAGGGGATTAACTTTTTTAAACGACTTCAAAAAAGGAGGTACTGTATTCGACCCGTATGTATGTAATATGTATGTATTTATGAATGTTTGTTTGTCCGCGATTTTCTTAAAATTTAATGAACCAATTTTGATGATTCATTCACTATCGTGATCTACATACTTTCAGGAAGGTTTTAGTATATAAAACATTATGTAATTAGTCTCATGTACGAAGTTATATGCATAAATGAACAGTATCTCCGGCATTTTTAAGCCGATTTTGATGATTCTTCTTTTCGTTCGTCTTGGGCTTAGTTATGTAATTGTATATTCACTTAAAAATGGAAAAATAAACTTACTTAAAAAAAAGTAAAAACCGACTTCTTTTGAAACCGAAAACGAATAAAATAACTTTCATAAAACACTTCTGAAGTCGGTGTCTTCAATTCTTCAATGAACTTTAGCTTGACACCTACTTCAGAAGCTGTTAAGTGTTTTATGAAAGTTATTTTATTCGTTTTTGGTTTTGAAGTCGGTTTTTCCTTTTTTTAAAGTAGGTAAATTTTAAGCAAATCTGCCACGGAAGGTCGGTAGCCCGCATAAAAATTCCATCCTAAAAATAACAAAATAATAACCGCAAAGATATCCAGATGCACTCGAGGCGTAGATAAATAAATCCAGGCTGAAACTCAGGCGTAAACAGGGCTAGGCCAGTCTGCCTGGATGTTTCAAGTGGGAAGAATTAAACGGTCTAATTTTAGCTCTAAACGGATGATGATTTTGAATGAAGCATTTTGTTTCGATAGTGTTCGATGAATAACAATGAGTAATACTAATAATCCAACCAAATGGATCCCAATTCATTTGGGTCGAGTAGGTATTGAAGTTTTGTATGGGACAGCTGATTATTTTGTTGCGATTACGATGTTGGTCCCATGGAGAAAGTTGTTCAGTTTGATGGTCTAGCTAGATGATAAACTTATTTTATTTTATTTATAAGGGACGAAATAACAGTTACATGTTAAGGCGATACAATAAGATTCTTAAGATAAATAACTAAACATATAACCCACACTAATTGTCCACAGATTAATCAAATAAGTAAAAACGGAAGCTGATTTTAAGAATATTGTTATAAATAAGTTATTTTTGAATTAAGGAGTAATAGAACGGGAATATTGAAATAAAAAAACATGTGAATGCTATGAACGCTAATGACAGACAAGATCGTTTATTGTTAGAAAG
Organism: Cosmia pyralina; assembly: GCA_946251885.1. Classification (NCBI taxonomy): domain Eukaryota; kingdom Metazoa; phylum Arthropoda; class Insecta; order Lepidoptera; family Noctuidae; genus Cosmia; species Cosmia pyralina. The sequence continues at coordinate 12,919,117 of OX276368.1, read as the reverse complement.
CACAGAGATCATAGACAATACACAATGTTCTATAAAGCTAACCATAGTTTATTTGGTGTATCCACGACATCAATGCAAACGACTTTCTAATCAAAAATCAAATCAAAAATCATTTATTTGCATAAATAAGGTACAGAAGGTTGGGAATATTTATAAAATTGTCCTCTTATCCTGCCTTTAATTTCGGCGTGCAAATATAAAATCATATTAATATTTTATTTAAATTAATTATGGATCATAAACATGCAGTCATTAAACAGATAATCCCATTAAAATTGTATTATTGAATTAAATAAATATTAATAAAATTGTGTAAAAATAATCAAATTAATAGTCATAAATGTCAATAATAATCATGTCAATAATGGAAGAGATTTGCCACACAATAAAAAAAAAAAATAACAATAATAATATAGAATGACCATGCAATTTACAAAACTTATAATTTATAATCTAAAAACTCATGTACACTATAAAAGCATTTTTCAATTAAAAACCTCGTTAAATTATTTTTAAATCTAGCAAATGGTAGAGTTTTTATGGAATTTGGTATTTTGTTATACAATTTTATGCACATAATGTAGCTGTTATTACCCGTACATGTGAGATTCGTCCTCGGTTGAAATAACTTATTAGTATACATAGATCGTGGCGCATAATAGCTTGTCGCTTGCAGGAAAAGTCTCTTATGTTTAAAAACAAATATACAGGACTCTAATATATAAATACATGGTAGAGTTAGTATTTTATATTTTCTAAAAAAATGGACGACATGACTCTATTTGCTTCAACCCAAATATAGCTCTTAGACACTTTTTTTGCATAACGAATACTTGCTCAATCTCCACACAACGACCCCACAGGATAATACCATACCTTAGAGTGGAGGTTATATAGCCATGGAAAGCCATTATTGCGGCATGTCTGGATACCTCGCAGCTAATACGCCTCAAAGGGTATATGAAATTATTAATTTTAATACAAATGTCATTTATATGATTTTTCCATGAGCAAAATTTATCTAAATTTATTCCAAGAAACTTAACAGAGTCAGTTTCTGCCAGGGCGACCCCTTTATAAGATATATTTAGGGCCTGTGGTTTTGATCGATAGGTATGAAATTGCATAAATTTTGTTTTATTAATATTAACTTTTAAATTATTAGCCTCTAGCCACTCGATAGTTCTTTGAAGAGCAATGTTTATTTCTTGTTCGTACGAACTTTTATCTTGCCCTTTGATTATAATTGTAGTATCGTCGGCAAACAGTACACATTTGTGATTTATAACTTCTGGGAAATCATTTATGTATAGCAAAAACATTGGCGGCCCTAAAATACTGCCCTGTGGCACGCCATATCTATTATACATAAACGAAGATTGGAATGATTCTAACGTTTTATTTTGGTCATTATAATTCGTTACTTCCACTGTTTGCATTCTGCCGGACAAATAAGATTTCAGCCAGTTATATGCCGTTCCTCTGATTCCATATCTGAAAACCTTTTCCAATAATCGGTCATGAGAGACGTGATCAAATGCTTTACTCATATCCATGAATAAAACTGTAACAGGTATTTTTTTGTCAATACAGTCTGTTATTTCTTTTATTAGTTGAAAGGCTGCCAAAGATGTACTTCTATTTTTACGAAACCCATTTTGTTCGTCCTTAATAATCTTGTGCTTTTCAATGAAGTTTGCTAATCTGTTATGAAATGCCTTTTCAAAAATTTTAGAAAATATAGGTATCAAAGTCACGGGTCTGTAATTGTCCATTTGAGTGCTATCCCCTTTTTTATATATTGGTTTCACTACTGATGTCTTTAATAAATCGGGAAATATTCCTTGTTCTAGAGAGAGGTTAACAACATGTAGAAGTGGCTCTAGAATTATGTTGACTGACAGTTTTATGATGTCAGTGCGAATATTATCATAACCACTCGCTTTGGAATCATTTAGAGACATCACAATTTTTTTAAGGTCACTACCATCTAGTGGGTACAAAAATATTGAATTACTGATTGATTCAATATGATCCATTTGTTTAAATCTTGAATCTTCTTTATTATCAAGGCTATTATTGGTAACCGTGTCAATGAAAAAATTATTGAAATGATTTGCAATAGAATCAGGACTTATACAGTCACTGTTGTCCATAGTAATTTTTGAAATACAGGAGCGTTTTAAATCTGTGCCGGTATGCTTTTTTATTACGTTCCACGCTGCCTTACATTTATTTTGAGCTTTATTTATGTATTTGGTATTATTATTTTTCCGAGACGTTAGAATGCATTTTTTCAATAAATTACAATAGTTTTTGTACTTGTTTTTATGAGATTCATTATTATTATATTTTACTTTGTAGTGTAATTTACTTTTATTCTTACAGCTTATTTTTATACCTTTAGAAAGCCAGTTTAATTTATTTAATGCTTTATTTGTAACTTTTACGCGAATGGTAGGAAAACATAAGTTATAAAATAGCAGAAATGTATCGATAAATTTGTGATATGCTTCGTTTGTTGAGTTTTCTTCAAATACGTCACTAAAAGACAGACATGAGATTGATTTTAAAAATGTTTCTTTATTGTCATTACTATAATCTCGTTTATACTGATACCACCATTTTAAAACTGGTTGATGTATTTTTGTAACAGCCCACGAATATGATTGGGCTGAGTGATCCGATAAACCTAAATTATGTATTTTTGCACATCCTTTTTCTATGCTGGTTATGACGTGATCAATACACGTTTGTGTCTTTTCTGTTACTCTAGTAGGTGTCAAGATAGTATGTTTTATGTTATAGCTATTTAACAAGTAATTATATTCCCTACTTTCCTTTGACTGTTTTAAAATATCGATATTTGTATCCCCACATAAAATAATTTTCTTTCTTGTGTTACGACACAACGTCCTCAATAGAGTCTCAAGTTTATTAAGAAAGATCGCTACATTTGACGAAGGGGTTCTATATACACATATTAGTAATATACCGTATTTAGTTAGTTCTAAACCACAACATTCAAAAACACATGTTTCGCTTATTTTTTGTATTTCCTGTATTATTTTAAATTCAATTTCGTTTTTTATAACAATAATAACGCCCCCTCTTTTCGAAGTTTTCCTTGAATAGTAAGCTGCAGTCGTAAAGCCTTTTAGGTGAAAGTTTTTTTCAGTACCTTCAAGCAAGAATGTTTCAGTAAGACACAGTACATCTACGCTGATCTCGTTATTTAGTAAATCTAATATGGCATCTAACAAGGAGGATGCGCTAAGGTAGCCCGTGAAATTCAAATTTTCTTACGTTTTTGCAATTTGCAAGTCAGTGTCAGGTTGTATGTTGATTAAAATATGATACGCGGCCGTAGCTAAATCCTTGACCTCAAATCATGATTTGAGGTCAATTCTAACTTATGGAGTTGTATTGCTGATTCTAATTATTATAATTCTGTAAAGCCATATTAGTTACGCCCGCGTATCATATTTTAATCAACATACAAACTGACACTGACCTGCAAATTGCAAAAAACGTAATAGAATTTGAATTTTGCGGGCTACCTTAGCGCATCCCCCTTAAGTGCAAAATTAAAATTTAGAAGCTAATAAAGCGAGAGTTTTAATTGTTTTATTAGAAAAAAAGAAATATGATTGTCAATGTCCATGAATCCTACTATATTACATTTATTTTATATTTACCTATTCATCAGTTTATCTCAAACAAACGTGCACACTATACTTCAACGCATTACTTTATCATTCTCGTTTATCAGAAACAAAAACTTACCTAATTCATATTTAAAACTAGCTTATGACCGCGACTTCATCCGCGTGAAATTTCTTGTTAAACCCCCGGCCACCCCGCCGCATTGAATCGCCTGCCCGCACTATTATTACTTCGTTTTCAGTTAGCGTTCTAGAGGAGCTTGTGGCTAAGTAATAACAGCCGCACGGGTCGATCCATGAGGTTAAGCTACGCTTGCCGGGGTTGGTCAGTGGATGGGTGACCATGTTTACATACCGAGACTCCTCCGTGCCTCGGAAAGCACGTTAAGCCGTTGGTCCCGGCTGACATTCGTGGATCTTTGACGGTCGTTACAGGTCGTCAGAAGCCCGAAAGTCTGACAACCAGTCTGTTCAAAGGGTATCGTATTACCCAGTTACTGGGTTGTGGAGGTCAGATAGGCAGTCGCTCCATGTAAAATACTGGTATTCAGCTGCATCTGGTTAGACTGGAAGCCGAGACCCCAACATAGTTGGAAAAAGGCTAGGCAGATTGATTTCAGTTAGCGTTCTTTATGATTTTTTTATTTTTGCTCGACTCCTAATAGCCCTAGCGTGATGTTAAATAGCCTATAGCCTACCTCAAAAACTGGGCTATCAATTTATGCAAAAAGAATTTTAAACTACATCGATTTCTAATTCTTTTCAGGAAAACCTTAGTCTCCCAGGAGTCAAAGTTCCAGTCGCAAGTGGCATCACTGACAGAGCTCGCTGACAACAGATGTGATGAGGCGGAGCGAGCGCGAGAACTCATCTCCGCGTACAGGAAGGAGATTGAGGAAAAGGATCAGGAGATTGAACGTGAGTATAAGAGAAATAGATGTTAACGACGAGTTTTAGAAAAAAGTGGATGTGTGCTTGTGACGACACGATAGAATTTAAATGAATACTAACGACTGGAGCCGAGTATACGCGATTCAGCGCCGAGTATACGCGATTCAGCGCCGAGTATACGCGATTCTGCGCCGAGTATACGCGATTTAGCGCCGAGTATACGCGATTCAGCGCCGAGTATACGCGATTCAGCGCCGAGACGCGACTCAGCGCCGAGTATATGAGTCACGGACCGGCTGGAGCCGAGTATACCCGATTCAGCGTCATCAATCGACTGAAGCCGAGTACACCCGACTCAATGTCACCGGTTCCATTTCATTCACTATGTGGAAATAATGCAAAATGCGCCGTCTTTGGAGGAGCTAGGAGCATTGTCTCCATAGATATAATATTTCTATGGTTATCTCTGTCAACACTGTCACTCATACCTGTGTGACAGTATCTTTCCTAAGTCCGATGTGTCATACAACTTGCGTTACTAAACGATCCGATCCAGCCAGGCTTGCTGCCCTCCTCGAGGTCTGTCTGTACCTCACAGGAGGGCCCTTGGCGTGTGGTCGCTTAGTTTATTATAAGTTTTATGCCCTGGCTGGAGACCTTAATTTATGAAAGCATCCACAGACAGTCAGAGTTATTTTCGCTTTTATAATAATTAGTAAGGTAGTATGAATTTTACAACAAATAAAAAGCACAGAAGCCAACCCCAACATAGTTGGGAAAAGGCTAAGCAGATTGATTTGGTATAGACCTAAAACCGAACAACTTTCTCTATGGCACCAACATCGTAATCGCGAAAAAATAATCTGCCGTCCCATACATTTGCGTCGAGTAGGTACCTATTGAAGTTTTCTATGGGACTGTTGATATTTTTTTCGCAATTACGATGTTGGTCCCATGGAGAAAGTTGTTCGGGTATCACATCCTGAAATTTGACGAGGATGCAAAACGACGCGTTGTATATTGATGTAATTGCTCCCAGCCGTGTGCAACCTGCCGCCATAGGAAATAAGATTCGTTAAGTTAGGTTAGAGTTTGTGCTCACGACTCGTGCCGCCAACTATAAGACTGGTTGTCTAAAACCATCGGAAAATACGTTTATAAACTTATAACACTAAATGAACTATAGTCTAACAATTTCGCAACGTCCCGCAGCCGTATGCACGAACTTTGTTTCGTCGAGACCTGGCATTTCGCCAGACGTTCCTCACTTTCTTCTGCGTGGGTCATTACATGCATCGTGTGTCATTCTGACTCATTTCTTAGTACAGTGATGATTTTTACTCTTTGTTTACGGACATTCAGAATTGCTGACGAAATTGTCTTTCTTTGAATAAGTATTGGCGGTTATTTTTGAGAAAGATTCGAATTTTTAAAATATTTTCTTTGTTGCCATTGAAATATTCGTAACATCACTTCACTACAAATGTAAATTATTCAATTGTCTCTTAAGGGGGATGTGCTAAGGTAGCCCGCGAAATTCAAATTTTCTTGCGTTTTTTTGCAATTTGCAGGTCAGTGTCAGGTTGTATGTTGATTAAAATATGATTCGCGGCTGTAACTAATATGGCTTTACAGAATTATAATCTTAGAATCAGCAATACAATTCCATAAGTTAGAATTGACCTAAAAAATTATCTAATGAATGATGAATGATGGATGGAATGGATTACGGCTGTTGTGTCCCCGAAAGTTCGATCAGCTACTCTATAGCATTTTGGAATTACTAATGTAGCATGACATATAGATAAATTTAAATCCATAGATATTAATAAAGTCTTGCTTACAACTAAGTAAATACTATCTGCGAAACGAGCAGTTTCAATTTTTAAATCGTTCGAATTTACGACACGTTTGCCTACTCTGCGCATGCGTGACAGGCCCAGAGAACATAACAATTTACTACCCACAGTCTTCATTAATCCCCATTTCACCAATCACCACTAAATAAGAAGCGATTTCTTTTACTAGCATCTTTATCTCTCATTGGGGCTATCAATCTTTCACAATGGCGTCGCCCCGAGCCGAAACTGTCACACAAATTGTTAAGAACGTTCGGAATTCGAAATAGCCGCCATCTTTCTTGTTCATCACTCATCGAATGTCAAATTACGATTATTTAAAATTGGAGACTAGTGAATTTGTTGCACCTAGAATTATTGATTAATGAAATTAATATAAAAACCTAGTGAATAACTTTTGTTAAGGGCTAATACACTGTATATTATAAAGGTGAAAGTTAGTGAGTGTGTGTGTGTGTGTGTTTGTATGTTTGTTACTTCTTCATGCTCAAACGGCTGGACCGATTTCGATGTTTGATATGTAGATACCCTGGATTAACACATAGGCTACTTTTATCCCGGTCTACGCGGGTGAAACTGCGGGGCGCAGCTAGTACCTAATAATTATCGGACATAGCTAATAACGGACGGTAAAGCCGACGTTCGCACGGACGTAAAAATATCGCGGCGGGATTTTATCGCGCTCTGGATTTTCAACTCTCGTTGTTGAGAATCCAACTTAACAATAACAGAATGCATTCTAGCGCGTCGAAAAAACGCACTGTTGGATTTTCAACTCTCGGCGCTAAGCAGAGTGCTAAAAATCCAGTGCGCGAAAAAAAATCGCCGCGATATGTTTACGTCCGTGTGAACGTCGATTTATAAGGATCAATGATGTTATAAAGGAAAGATACTCTACGTTCATACTGAGCGGCATTTAGATATCGTTGCGTTTTATTATAAATGTACTTACATCAGGTTATTTGTAATGTGACGTATTCCTTGCAGGACGTCATAGTAGGGTTAAAATGCAGCAAATTAAGCCACCAATACCAAAATTCAATAGATTTTGAGTTTAAAAAATGATTTACGGCACGACTTAACTGGAATTTAAGTTATTATCATAGCTGATGCCGTAACAGATATTTTTTAAAAATTAAAAGCTAAAAATGCCTAAAACTTTGGCAAAGATCACTAAATAAACATTTTATTTTTCGTAATTTATATTTAATTTTTTTAGACAATAATTACAATAAAAATAATGAATTTCGGTAGAACATTTGGTGGCTAATTTGTTGCATTTTAACCCTACTGTGACGGTCCTGCAAGGAATACGTCTAATAAAGCCGACGCCGCCGCCGGAGTTGTCGTACGTAGTAAGCCGACGGTCGCACAGACGTAAAAATATCGCGGCGGGATTTTATCGCGCACTGGATTTTCAATTCCCGGTGTTCAGCCGAGCTTCGAGAATCCAACCTAACAACAACAGAGTGCATTCTAGCGCGTCGAAAAAACACATTGTTGGATTTTCAACTCTCGACGCTAAGTAAAATCCAGTGCGCGAAAAAAAATCGCCGCGATATTTTTACGTCCGTCCGAACGTCGGTTTACCCTGTATGTATAGTAGTTTTCATCTACGACTGCGATAAGTAGATACCAAAACGTATGATACAGAAAGAGATAGCTTGGCATTTTAGATAATGTTTTTAATATTAAATATTGCAATTAATTTGTAAAGTTACGTCTAACGCAGATAAAAAACTGAGAATCTCGCAAAAACTATCAAGCGTATTTTTTTGAAACCATTTTAAAGGTAATTTAAATATTTATCTTTTAGTGTACGTGTTTTAATATAATGTCGTTTTTTATAATTTTATTAAATGTGGGTTAACCTACCTATTATAGATACCTACACCTCCCCAACCACAAACTTTATCCTCAAATAAACGAAAATATAATGTGCTATAAAAATATCTGCCACGGCTGCAATGGGAGACAGTATTGTGTATATTATTATAATAGTGAAGATAAATTATTGATCTTAAGTCATAAATTTTTTCTTGCAAAAAAATGTGCGAATAAATTTGAATTCAGCTATTTGTATGAAACCGCCCGTAGTAATATTAAGTGTTCATTCACAGACAGTTAGAAAGAGGAAGCGATTGTTTTCATTGACGAAGCGACACATCGCGCGTACTTTGTGAACCACGTTATGCAGAATAAAGTAAATGTTTATTTAATTACTATAATTTCTTAAATTGCATGCAGCATCTTAAAGCAATTGCATGCAGCTGAGATGAGAATGCTAAGAGGGATGTGTGGTGTTACACGAATGGATAGAATAAGAAATGAGTACATAAGAGGAAGTTTGAAAGTGGCACCGGTGACTGAAAAGTTATGCGGAAATCGGCTGTCATGGTATGGACATGTGATGCGGAGGAGTGAGGAAAATGTCGTGAGGAAAGTTTTGAGTGTGAATGTCGATGGCTATAAGAGTAGGGGAAGACCAAAGAAACGTTGGATGAATTGTGTGAAAGATGACATGGCTAGAAAGGGGGTGACTACCGAGATAACGAATAATAGAGAATTATGGAAAAAAGGACATGTTGTGCCGACCCCATATAGATTGGGATAAGGGCAGGAGAATGATGAATTTCTTAAATTGATTTAACTATTCCGGGGTACGAAATGTCTTCACTATTGTAATCTTTATACTCAATACTAGCTCCCATTAAAGCCGTGGCAGATATTTTTATAGCACCTTATATATAGTCGTTTACATGACGATAAAGTTTGCGGCTGCAGTTTGCAGTCTGCAGCCCATCTCGGAGCTGCACGCGGATCATTAAAAAACTTTTTTACAAAAAAAATACTACCGATTTCCAAAAACAACACTATAAAGTGAAAAATAACTTAATTAATTTCGGAAGTCGGTGTCTGGTTAAATGTATTTTCGTTTTTTGCCACCGACTTCCGAAATTAAAGTTATTTTTCACTTTATAGTGTTGGTTTTGAAAGTCAGTTGTATTTTTTTGTAAAAAAGTTTTTATTTTTCACTTTTTAGTTGTGGTACCTACTCCACACAAATTCTTATACTACTACCTGCAAAAGAAACTAGAACATCATCCACATATAAGTGGGGAAAAAATACGTATTATTGCTAACTCAAAAACTACCCAAGCAAAGTTAATCAATTTTATATGGCTTTGAGGTATATAAATTTCAAATCGGACGACTCTGTAAAAAGTTATGCGTGGTCAACCTTAAAACAAGTTCACGTGTCGAATTGAGAACCTCCTTTTTTTTCGTCGGTTAAAAATTACATCCCAATGTGAGTTCACTTTTGTTTTTCAAACGCATTCAACAGATAGGCAGGTCAGTACTATTGGTAAAAATATTTATACGACGAAAAGTGAAAACTGGTTATATGTCATGCTTTTCAAGTGAAAGTTGGTTTTAAATGTTTATGAATAATAAATTATATTAGTTATGTCATATTTCCACTTTTTCCACTGCTAAACCTAATATAGGGTGACTGGTAATTAGTGACCGATACGTAAACACATGATTATACTCATGATAACAAACAACTTTTACTATGGCACCAAACATGAAATCACAAAAAAAAAATCAGTTGCTCCCTACATTTTGACGAGTTATGCGAACATGAATATATGGGGCAACTGATTTTTTTTTTCGCGATTTCAGGTTTGGCCCCATAGTAAACGTTGTTTGTTATCATGAGCACAATCATGTGTTTAAGTATCGGTCACTAATTACCAGCCACCTTAGGTATATACCTTCATAACAACATCAAGCCTTGTTTCCCATTAGGGTTGGGCAGAGGTGTAGGTATTAGGTACCCACATTTAATTTAATTATAAAACAAAAGGCATTAAATTAAAACACGTATACTAAAAAATAAATAGAGGAGCTCGTGGCTAAGTAATAACAGCCGAACGGGTCATCCATCAGGTTAAGCTACGCTTGCCGGGGTTGGTCCGTAGATGGGTGGCCGTTTTTACATACCGAAACTCCTCCGTGCCTCGGAAAGCACGTTAAGCCGTTGGTCCCGGCTGTCATTCGTGGATCTTTGACAGTCTTTACGGGTCGTCAGAAGCCCGAAAGTCTGACAACCAGTCTTACCAAGGGGTATCGTAATAACCCAGGAACTGGGTTGTGGAGGTCAGATAGGCAGTTGCTCCATATAAAATACTGGTATTCAGCTGCATCCGGTTAGACTGGAAGCTGACCCCAACATAGTTGGGAAAAGGCTAGGCAGATTGATACTAAAAAATAAATAATCAATTTTTTTTCGTTACAAATAACTTTCCAAATTAATTACAATATGTAATACTCGTATAAACATAATTAATCTAAAATATTCACATAATAAGTTATTAAGAAAAATGCTCTAATTTAACATATATTTTTTCCAAATCATTAACACTACTCGTTTGAGGAGCTCGTGGCTAAGTAATAACAGCTGCACGGGTCATCCATCAGGTGAGGCTGCGCTTGCCGGGGTTGGTCTGTGGATGGGGGACCATCTTTACATACCGAGTACTCCTCCGTGGTCCCGGCTGTCACTCGAGGTCTTTGACAGTCGTTACAGGTCGTCAGAATCCCGAAAGTCTGACAACCAGTCTTACCAAGGGGTATAGTATTACCCAGTTACTGGGTTGTGGAGGTCAGATACCACCCACCTGCTCACCTTCCGCCTGACGCAGGTCCTCACCGGACACGGTTGTTTCGGGAGGTTCCTGTTTCGGATAAGGCGGGAGGAAACGCCCGGGTGTCACCATTGTGTGGATCACCCGGAGGACACGGTGGAGCATACAGTGGAGGTCTGCCCGGCTTGGGCAGAGCACCGCCGTGTTCTCACGGAGGCGATCGGCGGCGGCAATCTCTCGCGTCCAAACCTGGTCCAGGCCATGGTGCGGAGCGAGAGTGCATGGGAGGCCGTCACCTCCATCTGCGAAGCAGTAATGCTCGCGAAGGAGGAAGCGGAACGCGTGAGGGAGAGGCAACAGCCGCGCCCTCGCGCCCCTAGCCGCCGCAGGAGACGCCCTGGGCGGCGGGAATCTATCGCCGATTCCCGGCCACCGTAGGCGCGAGCTTGCGGACGACGAGTAATGGGCAGCTCGCCATCCGGTAGGGACCAGGCCCGGGTCGACGGCGCGTTGTGTTCCACGCGCGCCTCAAAGAGATGTCAGCAGTAACGGGGTCCAATAGGGCCGATGCCGCCGGGGTCGCGGGTAGTTCGAAAGAGATACCGTGGCCCTGGCACGGGCAACTGAAGGAACACGGGTGGGTTTTAGTCAGTAAAAGTCTGACACGCCCTCCCGCTCTGCCCAGAGCGGGAGAAGTCATTTGATGATTTCCCATCCACAAAAAAAAAAAAAATATAGGCAGTCGCTCCATGTAAAATACTGGTATTCAGCTGCATCCGGTTAGACTGGAAGCCGACCCCGACATAGTTGGGAAAAGGCTAGGCAGATTGACACGTTTAGAATTTTCGTCGTTTATCGTCGCCTGATCAACTGGGATTATCAATTAGAAAATCCTTAGTAGCACCCTGAGTTCATAAGCTCGGCCCGGAGTTACAGAGTAACCAGTGAAAATCTGCCTACCCCTTCAAAAAAACCAAGCGCGTATCCCGACACGCACTTGGCAGGTTTTTTTGAAGGGTTCCGTAGTTGAAAAGAATGTATCCCAAAAACAAACTTAACAAAGGATCCCAAAAAAAAATTTTTTTACGTCATAAAACTACAAATTAACAATTTTCGGACTTTTTCCTTTACTTGTGCTGGGAGACCTTGCTTCTTGCCAAATTTCATGATTCTAGGTCAACGGGAAGTATCCTATAGGTTTTGATTTACTTGCGAGTATCAAAATATGTCGCATAAATGGCCGTATTTTTTTATTGCGTTGACTTAGAAACTTGAGCTTTTTAGGACTCCAAGAGACTATACTCGTAAACTTACGTATTTATTTGATACTAATTTCAACTTGATACCTCCACGCGTTCCTGAGAAAAAGGGTCTTGACAGACTGATAGACAGACAGACGGACAAAGAAGTATCCTATAAGGGTTCCGTTTTTTCCTTTTGAGCTTTCGGAACCCTAAAAAACTGGCGCATATGATATAATTACCCAACATATGCAACTAAACAACATTGATGATACGAGTACAAGGATGTTTTTGACGCCAAAAACTTCGCGATCGCATCCCGTAATTAAATTTTATTCGCGAAGATTCCATCAGAACTAAATATAAACTGATGCAACCGGATTCTGCCCACGCTGTCAAATAACTTCACGGATTATAATTTTGATGAAACTGTTAAAGGATTCCTGGAATCAGTTGCATAAAGCACGCAAAGAAACGTAAATAAAATAATCTAAATTATATAAAAGAAGAAACTGACTGAGTGATTGACTGACTGACTGACATATCAACGCACAGCCCAAACCGTTGGGTCAAGAGATTCCAAATTTTGATACGTAACATAAGTAAAAAAAAAACTGCTGTTCCCTACATTTTGACGAGTAATGCCAACATAAATGTAGGGACAGCAGATTTTTTTTTGCGATTTCAGATTTAGTAAAAGTTGTTTGTTATCATGAGTACAATCGTGTGTTTAAGTATCGGTCACTAATTACTACCTATACCTAAGTACGCTGTGTAAAAGTGCACCTGAATTTAATAAGAAAGAAAATACGTTTATTTGCGGTAAACATGACGCAAAGGACAACAAAATAAAATAAGAATGTAAAAAGCAAGTTTTGGGGAAAATATGCGTCACATCTACGCAAAACGGCTACCGCTCAGCATAATGCCGCGACCCCATGCGAAACGGAGCCCCAGCGCTGGTTTTCAGCGATAGCCGGCGTTGACGCGATGACGTCGACCGGTGCAGCATGTAACAAATAATATGCAATTAAAAAATAAATAAAATATAAAGTTAATTCTAATATAATATATCGAAAAGTTAGGTCGAAAGTATGGAATTCTTGGGTCTTTTGGCTCCCCTGTATCCGCCAAAGTGTTTGTGAACGCGTGGAGGTTTCCAATTGAAATTCTACGTATTTGATATTAATTCGTCGTCTATGGTCCCTCTTGGCTAAGTAATAACAGCTGCACGGGTCGATCCATCAGGTTAAGCTACGCTTGCCGGGGTTGGTCCGTGGATGGATGACCATTTTTACATACCGAGTCTCCTCCGTGCCTCGGAAAGCACGTTAAGCCGTTGGTCCCGGCTGTCATTCTTGGATCTTTGACAGTCGTTACCTCAGAAGCCCGAAAGTCTGACAACCAGTGTTACCAAGGGGTATCGTATTACCCAGTCACTGGGTTGTGGAGGTCAGATAGGCAGTCGCTTCAGAAAGGGCAAGGCAGATTGATTGGTCCCTTGGAGGTCTAAAAAAATCAAGCTTCTAAGTCAACGCAGGCAAGAAGCAAGGTCTTACAGCACAAGTAAAGGAATAATTCCGATAATCGTTAATTTATAATCATATGCCATAGAATTTTTTTTTCTAGATTTCTAGTTTTTCAACTACAATTTTAAGTTGGTTTTCGGGATAAATTCTTCCCAACTACGGAACCCTTCATTGTGTGTGGTCCGACACGCGCTTGACCGGTTTTTTTATATTGCTTGAGCCTAGTAGGTGGTCAAGTTGATCGCTGCATCAGTGGCATTCTTTAGGTCATCCGAGATGCAGGTGAACGGGCACTTAAGCCACTCCAGCAAGTGGGCATGGTCTTTTTTTTTTTGTGGATGGGAAATCATCAAATGACTTCTCCCGCTCTGGGCGGAGCGGGAGGGCGTGTCAGACTTTTACTGACTAAAACCCACCCGTGTTCCTTCAGTTCCCTGTGCCAGGGCCACGGTATCTGTTTCGAACAACCCGCGACCCCGGCGGCATCGGCCCTATCGGACCCCATCACTGCTAACATCTCTTTGAGGCGCGCGTGGAACACAACGCGCCGTCGACCCGGACCTGGTCCTTACCGGACGGCGAGCTACCCATTGCTCGCCGTCCGCAAGCCCGCAAGTGGGGCATGGTCTGATCCTCTGATCAGAAGCACCGCCTCGACTGGGTGTTGGGTGGGTCAGTAATCCCACTGCGATAAATTGTGTCTTCAGCGGTCTACTTGCTACAGCCGTGTACGCACGAACGAACAAAAACTTGGTGAACACGAACACCGAACACTTTAAATTTCAACAGGCTCCTGAGTTTCTTCAAATGATCCGTGATCGATGTTCGTCTTCACCATGTTTTGTTCGTTCTTGCGTACACGCCTTACTATTAGGTCTTTACCTATGAAATTGCCGTTTTGTATGAAAAAATTTAAACGAATTTTTTTCATGCATTTTTTATTTGTATTAATCGAAGTAATCACCCATGCATAGCATGCCATGCCATGCATATTTCAAAGGTAAGCCACGGCAGATCAAACCCGGGAGGCAAATTTTCCTGGGGTTTAACGAACGGATGCTTCTCTTCCCACAATTTGCTTCTCTCTTTAGATGCTTTGTTCTGGATGGCCTGCGTAGAGCGTAAGATGCTCTTACGACTTTTAGTTAACTAATATACAATTTATTACACAACTAGGTAACTATTTACATATAAATAGGTACTAAATTAAAAGACTATCTATCTATTTAACTATAATCTACAAATCAATTCAAAAACTATAGGACACTTCGGCGTCGAAATACTGAAGAAAAAATAAACGTTCCCAGAAGACTGGCAGCATTTTTGCCAAAGAATAGGCCTTTTGAACCAAACACTATCTCTTCGTGTTATTTACTCTAATCTAATCAAACTTTCTCTCTCTCGTTACAGAGTTAAAATGCGAGCTCGCGTCAGCATACAAGGAGTCGGAGCTAATTCGTCAGAGAAGCCGGTCGCTTGAAGAGGAGCTGTCTGCAGCCAGGACTTGTTCATCTAACTTAGCTGATCAGCTACAGAGGCGGAACGGTAAGACAGGAAAAATTTGTCATATTCTTACACTACTTTTATTTAGTAAGTGCGGTGAAATGCGGTACATTATTTGTGCCGTATGGTCGGTATAAAAAACGCAGTCACGGGTCCATATACAGAAGACGGAGAAGAAAATGCACGTCGTCATTGAAAGTGGTGGCTTCTCGTCGTCGTCATAATGACTGCCCTGCAAGATTTGCAGCGGGAGGTCCACTGTGAACAAACCGCATGCATTTGTTTCATCGTAATGCACGCACTTCTATGATATTCCATAGTTCACAGATATTGCGATCAAAAAGTGCACGGTAGTGCGCGCTAGGCCTAATAAAGCTCTTTGTGAAGGAGCTCCTCGCTTCACTACACAATTTTAACTAGTGTCAAATGACTTTTGTTACTGGCTTTAGAAACACCTGCATTGTTTCAATTAGGTCCCTCACTCGGCGAAGCTTGGCTTCTTCTTCTCATCGCATCTTTACCTCTTTCTCTTTTCCTGCCATATTCATATTTCACAATATTATTAATTTATCGTTTCTCAGGCCTTCCCCTACTCTTATTGCCATCCACATCCATACTCCTGCACTTCAACACTTCCTGGGTTCTTCTACCATACTAATTTATAAGACCATCACTGATAACGGGGTTAACAATAGCTTAGAAGCGAGTGCATTCGGCACTCGCGTCACTTTTATTTTGTTTGTTTTAATAAAGTTCGCCTCTTCATAATAGACCAATTTGCTCTTTTAGAGCATAGTCGTGCAGCGGAAATTAGAATGTTGAGATGGATGTGTGGGGTGACGAGAATGGATAAAGCGAGAAATGAGTATAGAAGGGGAAGTTTGAAAGTGGCGCCAGTGACAGAAAAGTTGAAAGGACATCGTTTGTCTTGGTATGAGCATGTGATGAGGAGAGACGAAACGCATGTAACTAAAAGAGTGATGAATATACATGTTGATGGATGGAGAGGCAGAGTAAGGCCAAAGAAAAGATGGATGGATTGTGTGAGGAATGATATGAAAGAGAAGGGAGTGAATGATAGTGTGACGGTTGACAGGGAAGAATGGAAGAAGAAAACGTGTTGCGCCAGCCCCACGTAGCATGGGATAAGGGCAGGAAGATAATGATACTGCCTCGTTGATGGATGAAGAGGGAGCAGAAGGCCAAAGAAAAGATGGATGGATTGTGTGAGGAATGATATGAAAGAGAAGGGTGTGAATGAAAGCGTGACGGTTGACAGGGGAGAACGGAAGAAAAAAACATGTTGCGCCGACCCCAAGTAATATGGGATAAGGGCAGGAAGAAGAAGAGCATAGTCGTGCAACGCTATTGTCGCGTTACATGTACGAACACCCACGGTGTAAGCACGTTAAGCCGTTGGTCCTGCGCCTGATCTCTCTCCGGTTGTGTCGGATTGCCGTCCCATCGGACTATCATTACATTATCATATCACTGAGAGTGAGGGAAGTAACAGTGCATCTGTGTCTGCCTTCACACCCTTATGGACTATAACATCTCCCGCGCCGAAAGCTTGTATCCGCTGAGATTGGTCGCCATGGACGAAAGTCGGTCTGGAGGACTATTATTACATGTACATTATTGAATACTGTTACGTAGACGCTAACGCCATCTGTTATCGAGTAGCAGAACTACACGATACGTCGATTCGTGACAGATTTTTCTAGAACATTCTAAACCCTTCCAGAATGTTCTAGATGGTTAAGTGTCGTTTTGCAGCATTCTAGATCATTTCCGTAAGTACTAGAATGTTCTCGAATTATGGCCTCGAACTTTCGAGAAGCTTACACGTCATATAAATAGAGAGTTGCGAGCGGTGTATGGCACTCACCCATGATACGATCTCCCTACCCCGTGCCAGGCTAGGCTAGCTCTGAAAGGGGGGCGAGTGGGAGCCACTCATCCTTTCTGTAGGAACGTCGAGTCCGTATCCCTGTCGCTGGTCGCCTCCTGCTGGGCTTCTCTCATGTAGGTGAGGGTTCCACCTGGTAGGGGTTGACCGCCGGGATACAGTGAAGAAAGCGGCGCTGACTAGCAGCGTCGTGGCGTGCCTACAGACACAAATACAGCAACTATACACAGGGACGCGCACATTCGCGTCCCATCATCTTTTGGCCGCTATAGGCCGATAGAATGAGGGGCCCGTGTTAACGGGCCAACGTATGGCGACCGCGGGAAGGGGGCCAGGCCCCGTGACCGCTAGCCGCACCCCCTGACGGGGGTGTAGCGATTTCCATGTGTATGACACTTCAGTTTAGAACGCGAGACAGTGACCAACAGTGAACTAACGGTGAGCTACAAGTGATTCTGCTTAAAGTTTCTGATTACTGTATTTGTGTTTATTTAAATATAGTGTGTTTTTGATGTAAATTGGCATAAATGTATTTATCCCAAACCCCAGCTCGAAACAATACCTAAAGATAGAAGAGCACAAAGGTACAGCTTATTTCATTAGAAATTTCTTCCAGCAGACCTGTGACAGGAGAGTTGAATGAGAGGCGTAGACACAGTGTGAAGACAATACAGGAAAAATTAAATTAAACTCTAGTAAGCCGAACATACATAATGATATCGGTTTAAATTTCTTCTCTTTCCAGATGAATCACTACGTCAGATCCGAGCAGAACTGGAGGATGCTCTCGGACAGAGAGCAGAGCTCGAGTCGCGGGTGCTGGCGCTAGAGCGAGACAAGGGTAGACTCGAGCAGGAGAAAGTTATACAGGAGCAGAAGGCACAGGAGGTGAGATATTACTTGATCATCTTCTAAAATTACATTCTCTGTACACAGCACTCGATTTATGTAAATAAAACAGCTAAAATCAAAAAATTATCGATGGATGTTGACGCGCTGTGCTGCCGTTCGTTACGTGCGTTTTGCCACGGTAACGATACATTGCGTGTGAGGTAATGAAACAAATCAGGTTTAATAAATTTCCATAATGTTCCTGAAATAATTTCATGTACCGGTCATCTTAGAATCATCTTATATACTGAATTCACCCCCATCAGCCTGCGGAGGGCTGTCCCTTACACCCTGTCGTGTGATTTTGTAAGACCTCATTCTAAACTTCGAATCTGAATCCGCTGTGAGTTTCTTGATTGGCATTCTAAAAACTCGGTTGATAATTCGAATTTACACTAGCGCTACCCTTGCGAGCGTGTCAGCGAGTTGAACTAAATTGACCATAAGATTTTGACAGATAAAGTATGAGATGACGTAAGAAGTAGCATTCATTAAGGTAATTCCCCATCACTTCGACGCTCACTTCGCACTCGAACCCGATTCAAAGTGTCAAATAAAAAGCATCTGTTTTACGAGTGAGAGTGAATAGCGATGTGAGATGCGAGTTGCTGTTCGAATTTTACAGAATCGACGTACTGTATATTATTCTCGAATGACAAAGTGGACCAACCGCATCTTTCTTAATTCGAGAGTCTATCATTCACGTTAAATTTTCTCACTACTTCTCACCATCTGCTGATTTTGGGCCTAATTTAAAAAAGTGACTTTTGGTTTTAATTTTGAATTATGTGTTTTCTAGGCGTTAGCAGCAGCAGAAGCCAGCACATCAAAATGGCGCGCAGCCCACGAGGCCGCGCGGTCACAAGCTGCCGCCAGGGCAGAACGCATGCTGTCGGACTGCGAGTGGAAGATGAGGGAACTGGAAAAACGGGCGAGAGAGGCTGACAAACATAACAAGGAGGTAAGATCTTTGTGTTTCTGTGATCCTAGTACTTCATAGCCATTAGTTTAGAAGGAATACTAGTTAGTGAAAGATGAGGGAATTGGAGAAACGGGCGAGAAAGGCTGACAAACATAACAAGGAGGTAAGCTCTGTGTGTTTCTGTGATCCTAGTACTTCATAGCCATTAGTTTAGAAGGAATACTAGTTAGTGAAAGATGAGGGAATTGGAGAAACGGGCGAGAAAGGCTGACAAACATAACAAGGAGGTAAGATCTTTGTGTTTCTGTGATCCTAGTACTTCATAGCCATTAGTTTAGAAGGAATACTAGTTAGTGAAAGATGAGGGAATTGGAGAAACGGGCGAGAAAGGCTGACAAACATAACAAGGAGGTAAGCTCTTTGTGTTTCTGTGAGCCTAGTACTTCATCATGAATACGTTAAGAGATAGTTTGTGAATGAAGAGAACTGGAGAAACGGGCCAGAGAACCTGACAAACATAACAAAGAGGTAAGCTCTGTGTGTTACTGTGAGCCTAGTACTTCATCATGAATACGTTAAGAGATAGTTAGTAAATGTAGAGGGAACTGGAGAAACGGGCCAGAGAAGCTGACAAACATAACAAAGAGGTAAGCTCTGTGTGTTACTGTGAGCCTAGTACTTCATCATGAATACGTTAAGAGATAGTTAGTGAATGTAGAGGGAACTGGAGAAACGGGCCAGAGAAGCTGACAAACATAACAAAGAGGTAAGCTCTATGTGTTACTGTGAGCCTAGTACTTCATCATGAATACGTTAAGAGATAGTTAGTAAATGTAGAGGGAACTGGAGAAACGGGCCAGAGAAGCTGACAAACATAACAAAGAGGTAAGCTCTGTGTGTTACTGTGAGCCTAGTACTTCATCATGAATACGTTAAGAGATAGTTAGTGAATGTAGAGGGAACTGGAGAAACGGGCCAGAGAAGCTGACAAACATAAAAAAGAGGTAAGCTCTGTGAGTTTCTGTGAACCTAGTACTTCATCATGAATACGTTAAGAGATAGTTAGTAAATAAATAAGAGAATAAATAAGAGAATGAGCATCCGCAGCTGAACTAGGCGTGAGCCTGTATCTCAGCTAACAGCGCCGTTTCCCCTCAGAAACAATATACTAGGTAACCTAAAATTAGCAAGAAGCAAAAGTTTAGGACCATTACTAATCAAATACAATTAAGAAATTAAGGTAAACTAAACTTAAATTACTAACAATTTTTGAGTGTGCGTGAGGATTTGTGTGTGAGAATGAGAGGGTGAGTGTGTGTGTACTGTGTGGGGGTGTATGTGTGTGTAAGTGTAAGTGTAAGTGTATACATATGTCTACATGATAAATGGACAGGAATAGAGTAATATACATTTATATATATATACAAACAAAAATATTAACTGATTATTTGAATAAGTTTTTCAGTGTCTTCGTATGATAGTTTCATTAAAAATTCATATGCCTTCTTTTTACAATGGAATTTGTTAAGGGAAAAAATATTTATGGATTTGTTAATTTTATTATACACATGTGGTCCTAGAAAGACGAAGAACCTCTTTATGAAAGAGGTTTTAGGTTTATGTATGCGGACCACAACGTCATGTTTTCTGCGTTTCTTTGTGAGATCAGTATCATATATAAGTTCACCATGTTGTTTTAGTACAATGTTGAGTAAGAACAATTGTCTCACTGTAAGGACTTCGCATGAGTTGTACAAAATGTTTGTGGGAAAGCGAATTGGACGGAAAGTGTAAACTTTTAGAATTGCACGCTGAGCTATCTCAAGGCCTTTTAGAGTAGTTTTAGTAGCTCCTCCCCATACAATTATGCCGTAATTAATAATGGATTGACAAAGAGAGAAATAAACCTGTTTTAATAATTTGAGATCAGCAACCTGACGCAAAGTTTTAAAGATATAAATTAGTTTTCTTACTCGTCCCGACAAAGCTTTAATATGTGCCTTATAGGATAAATTATGGTCTATAATTAATCCTAAATATTTCACATTGTTGACACGTTCTAGAGGTACACAATTACAGTTATCTATTCCATGACAGTTGTGAGGAATAAGGCAAAGTTTTGTAGTAAGCAGGTTAGGTGGATTTCGTATGCTGAAAGTCAAGTATTTAGTTTTATCAGTATTCAGTGTAAGTAAATTATCTTGTAGCCATTCCTTTACGAGATCAAGTCCACATTGTGCAACGTTAAATACCTCATCCCAATTGTCGGCGTTGAATATAAGAGCAGTGTCATCTGCGTAAGAGATTATTTCGCCTTGGGGTATAGATAGGTTCGTGAGGTCGTTTATATAAACGAGAAAGAGGGTAGGTCCCAAAATGCTGCCCTGGGGAACTCCGTATGTAATAGGAAGATAAGAGCTAGTGCAATTTCCTATTTTTACACACTGGTACCTTTCCGACAGATAGCTCTCAAACAGTTTAAGTTGATTGCCTCTTATACCGAAATTCTCAAGTTTTCGCAAAAGGATGGGGACCGAGATCGTGTCAAATGCTTTGGCCAGATCTAAAAAGATGGCAAGGCATTTCTTACCAGAATCTAAATTTGTAGCTATAAAATTGTTTAATTTAAAGATGGCATCATCTGTGCTTCTATGCCTCCGAAAGCCAAACTGTGTACAAGAGAGTAGGCCCTCGCCCTCCAAGTAGCTAACAAGTCTCTTGTTTAGTAGTTTTTCAAAAACCTTTGACAAGGAGGGAAGGATCGATATCGGCCTGTAGTTATTAACACGATCACGGTCACCACCCTTATGAATAGGGTGAATCACAGACAGTTTGAGATTTTTCGGGAATACACCATATTCTAAGCACCTGTTGAAAATAAAAGTGAGAGGAGGAACTAAAAGCTCGATATTACTTTTTATTAGGTTCGATGAGATATTGTCACAACCTGTGGCGCAGTTTGATTTTAATGTAAGGATTGTACGGGTCACTTCTTCTTCCGTTGTTTCTTCACATACAAATGATCGCAAATGGGAGTCGCATGAAAACATAGAGGACCGATTATTAGATGTTGACGGAGAAGGGTTAAGAGGATACTTTTCTGCCAACGATTGACCTACTTTTACAAAGTGCTCATTAATAATATCAAATGTAGAGGGAACTGGAGAAACGGGCCAGAGAAGCTGACAAACATAAAAAAGAGGTAAGCTCTGTGAGTTTCTGTGAACCTAGTACTTCATCATGAATACGTTAAGAAATAATAGTTAGTGGATGATAAGGGAACTGGAGAAACGGGCGAGGAAGGTTGACAAGCATAATAAAGGGGTGAGACATTCCTCATACTCGTAAGTCAATAAGTTTAGTCAATCGCCCTAGATTATTTTACAAGCAAAAAATAACACTTTTTGAAAAGCACATTGTCACATTATATTATATACCATGATGTTTTTCACATTATTCATCTAGGGCGTCACTTGAAGAAAATCCTAGATCATTTTACGGTGTTTTAACGTCACGTGATTTTTATCGTGCCATTAAGAACCTCAAACGCACCCTGAGAATACAAAATAACGTGACGGGATTGTACGTTTACTTTGTAAATCTGCATGAAGAGATCTATAAGATTTTTGCCAACTTAAAGACTCGATTTGTATTTGACTGGAATTAAAAGACTGCGGCTACTCATCACATCAACCATTGCAAAAGCATTGTATCATCTGCTAACTTCATAACAATAATTTCCACAGCTCACAGCAACCGTAGACCAACTGAAATCCGACCCGAAGCCCTCACCAGCTCAGGTAGCTGAACTCCAACAGCTACGAGGTCTGGTCACGGAGCAACAACGTTCCGTACAGTCTCTGACTCTTCAGCTGCAGAAGGTGGAGACTAGGGAGGAGGCTCTGAAGCTTGAGGTGCATCGACTGAAGGAGCTGTTGGAGAGGCAGACTGTCAGTGGTAAAGAGAAGGAGGAGAGGTACCGTAAGGTTGGTAATCCCTTATCTATGATTTTTGAAACGGAGAATAACAGAGATAAAAATATCTTGTAATGATATCACAAACTAAATAATCTTTTCATTCATTTAAGATATATAGACCACTAGCCTGCGCTTCCATCTCGTGGAGGTCGGAATTTATCCCACGGGAACGTACTACCGGGATAAAAGTATCCAATGTCCTTTTCCAGTTCATGATTTACCCATGTGCCAAATTTCATACAAACCCGTTCAGCCATTTTAGCGTAAAAGCATAACAAACAAACTCACTTTCGCATTTATTACTAGCTGCGCCCCGCGGTTTCACCCACGTAGACCGGGATAAAAAATAGCCTATATGTTAAGCCAGGGTATAAGCTATCAACATATCACATTTCATCCATATCTGTTTGGCCGTTTGAGCGTGAAGAAGTAACAAACATACAAACACAAGCATACTCACAAACTTTCGCCTTTAAAATATTAGTGTGATAGTTAGGGTTGTTGTCTTGTGAACATGATGCAATGAATAGGTATTTTTGATGGTGGTCATTTATGATAAAGTAAAATAAATAAAACACTTAAAATACTATAGTTTTTACCATCGTCGTGTGATTTGATTTCAGGAAATCCAACGCCTAGAACAGCAGCACTCAAAAACAGTTGAAACCCTTCGCTCAGAGCACGCAGCTGTCACAGCATCCACGCGCGCGGCTCTAGAGCGGAGCCACGCGGAGAGGACCAGGAACGCACTCGCGCAGCTCAGGGCTGAGGCTGACCAGGACGCCAGGAATGCGGACAGGAAGCTCAGAGAAGTCACTACTAGGGTGAGTAACTTAGGAACAGCAGCTAGGATTTGAATACCATCATTCGTCGAAAGTGTAGACACTCAGAGATGTATAATAAATCAATCTGCCTAGCCTTTTACTAACTATGTTGGGGTTGGCTTCCAGTCTAAGCGAATGCAGCTGAATACCAGTATTTATGGAGCGACTGCCTATCTGACTTCCACAACCCAATTACTGGATAATTCGATACCCCTTGGTAAGACTGGTTGTCAGACTTGCGGGCTTCTGACGACCCGTAACGACTGTCAAAGATCCACGAATGACAGCCAGGACCAACGACTTAACATGCTTTCCGAGGCACGGAGGAGTCTCGGTATGTAAAGATGGTCAACCATCCACGGACCAACCCCGGCAAGTGAAGCTTAATCTGATGGATCGATCCGTGCGGCTGTTATTACTTAGCTACGAGCTCCTCTCGGGAGATGTATAATAGCACACCACATTTTACTCGTTTTGTAATAATATGTACTAAGGGTAAGCCTATTAGCCGTTGCCCGAAATATGGATTTCAGGAACAAATCCAGACATCGGGCTGCAACTAAGTATTTCGTGATGGAAACACTCGATAAGAGTTTGACTGACCCATGACTTAATATAGTAAAAGCTGCTAAATAAATACAGTCTACATTTAACAGGGTGAATTTGAATAAAGTCATAATCGTCTTGAGTATAGCCAGAGAATATATTGTACTAGCTTTTGTCACGACTTCGCCAGCGTGAAGACCTCGATCGCAGCGCCATCTACCGGGTTCATGATTTTGACGAGTTATGCGAACATCACAGCTGATTTTTTTTCGCGATTTCAGGTTTGGTCCCGTAGTAAAAGTTGTTTATTATCATGAGTACAATCATGTGTTTAAGTCAATCAAATTACTAGTCACCCTAACAACGTATCGTTTTGCATCCTTGTCAAGGGTGTGGGTGTGTTCTTGTTATAGTCGCCATCAATTATGCCGAAAGTACTAAAGCAGGGATATTATCTTGAAGGTAATAGAAAGAAAGAAAAATGCGTTTAATTAGCATTACAGCAAAAAAAAAAATACACCTTAAAATTATAAAACTATAAAACAAAGATTGTAATGCCAAAAGGGCCTCAGCTCAGCATATTGTCAGATAACAGCACAAGGCCACCTGACGCTGATTTTCAGCTGCAATCCACGAGTGCCATACGCTAGAATCTAAGGTTAGAATAATCTGAATAATTAACACAAGGAGAGAATAGATTTAAGAGAATTAATTAAAATTAAATGATGTGACATGCATGCGTGTGTGTATTGTATTGTGGTTAATTAAAAACTAAAATAAATACCCAATATCAATATTACCACATTAAAATAATAAGAAGAAGAACTAGTTAGTTATTAGTTTTTGTGTTATACTGTATTTTAATTTAACTACTTGTCATTTTAAATTCAATGTAAGCTTTGTAAATTTTAATTTTAATTTTGTTATTTCCATTTTAATTTTTATTATTGATCATACAAGTGCTGTGCACACCTATAAGTGACAAATTCACCGCAAAGCTGTTGATATAGAATATAATTTAATGTTATGATTTAGTGAATAAGTCGTTGGTGTGTCAATAAATAAATAAATAAATAATTAACAATAAAGCGCCCACGGTACCGTTTCCCAAAGTTAGGCATGCCATCAGAAAGAAGAGAAAGAAAGAAAGAAAATACGTTTATTTGCGGTAAACATGACGCAAAGGACAACATCAGTCGCGCGGCTTTATTTCTGTAGAAAATTGTAGATAATTAAGGCGGATACATATGCGATAGGTACCCATCCATTACAGTTAGGCTTAATAAAAAAGTAACATACATAAACTTACGCCTCCTTCCCATGGGGGTTAGCAGAAACTACAGAACGCCATCTGCTACGATCCTTACATAAATACATACTCCATTTGCCTCGATTACCACCAAACCGAACAACTTTCTCCATGGCACCAACATCTTAATCGCAATAATAATAAACCATCCCATACATTTGCGTCGAGTAGGTATTGAAGTTCTGAACCACACCCTGAAATTTGACGAGGATGCAAAACGACACGTTGTATAAATATCTAAGGTCTATAGAGATATTATGTGTACTTATAAAATTTGATTTTCTCTTACAGTTCGAGAACCTAAAAGAAGTTCTAGCAAATAAAGAGACTCAGTTCGAACAAGCCATCGCAGAGGCTCACGGCAAAGCAGACTGGGACATCATGCAGCTCAGACATATGCTAGACAAGGCCGACATCACATATGCCAACAAGTGCGAGGAGATGAGCGAACGATTTGAGCAGGAGAAAGGTATGACGGTTATTGTTGAATAGTAGATATCTTCTTAAGAGTAAACACATTAAAACTATACTGCAAAAAATAACTAATACAAAACTACTAACTAATTAATAGGAAAGTAGTACGCGACATACGTGTATACAGTATATATCAGAAAGGTGTGGTCAAACTTAAGAGACCAGGTACAGACCATCAAACTGAACAACTTTCTCTATGAGACCAACATCGTAGTCGAGAAAAAATTATCAGCCTTCCCATAAAGGGTCGAGTAGGTACTTCAATACCTACCTACCTATATTTAAATGGTGTGCATAATAAAGAGTATTCTATTCTATTCTATTCTAATACCTACACATTACACACAGGACAGCTGATATTTTTTTCTCGATTACGATGTGGATTCCATGGAGAAAGTTGTTCAGTTTGATGGACTGTACCACACCATTAAATTTGACCACACCTTCCTGATATAATGCTGCAGTATAATGCTCTTAAATGAAATATAAACAAGGCCTTTATGCTCTAAAATTTTAGTTAGACCTTAAATGAGAATAAAATTCAAGTCATCCCTCATTAATATGGCAAAAGAAACATTAAAAAAAAAACAAAAAATAAACATAATTGTTTATTTTCTAGGACAACAATAGATTTACTAAAACTTATCAAAATACTACATGCTACATTAAATATAGTAGCAACATTTACTGTTAATCAAATCGAGAAATTCCTTTTAATTTTTTGTTTTTGCAGCAAGTGTAATAGAAGAATGGTCAGAAAAAGTAAGAGTTATAGAAGAAAAAGCAGCCACATCTGCAGATGAGGCTAAGAGTCTTTTAGAAACTACTAGATTGAAGCTCATAGCGGAAAGAATGGAACAAGTCAACAAGCTCAAAGAACAGCATCGACAGGAAATGGGTGAGTCAAATTATAATCATAGCTATGATGAAAAGTCAACTCCATCTTTCGTTGCCCACCCATGCTTTATATTTTACCTCCTGTCACATATCGGATGAAACTTCATTTTAATTTACCATAATTACTAAACATAATATACTATTAAAATGGTTAAATTTAACTAACCATAATAAATACTATTACAGATGACCAATGGGAACAATTTATGGAAGACAAAGAGAATTGTCTCGCGAGAATGAAGACAGAGTGTCGGCAGGAGGGAGAAGAAGATAGAGTTAAAAGGGAGAAGGAATTGATAGAAGAAATAGCTGGTAAGAGATTTTATTTATCAACCTGATGTAGCCCACTTCTGGGTAAAGGGAGTTTTTCCTAACAAATCTCTCTATTTTGTACAAGTGTTTGTTTATTTAAAATATGTCTTAGATTTCTTACCAAAGCAAATCAATGATTAATTCTATGCTACTATATATCATATTATTTTTTACGAGTACATAGTGCAAAAGACGTTGCTACTGGTTACTATCAAATGTCTATTCCAGAATTAAAGTCTCAATTGCAGTCGCAATCAAGCGAGTACGACCATTTAGCTATTAAAGCAGCTGCTTGTGGAAGAACTTTAGCAGTAACTGAGCAGGAATTAAGGTCAGTGTACATTTGAGACTAACACCATTAGACCCATAATGTTCGTCTATATAGACGATGTTGTAATACGCATGTTTGCAAACCTCAAGTTTCGGTAAGACCCGTATTCAAAGATGTATTTAATTGCTTTCTGGGATAAAGATTAATTTATGAGAAAATAAAAAATACTTCTACAGTTAACATTGAATAGTTAACTGGTAGTTAAAAATGTTTAATTAAAAAAGCAGGAAATATTTTTTGTGAAAGGATCTGAGTTTAAATAGATTTGTAGAATGTGCCTGAATATAGCTAAATGTCTGGGCCTCTAAAATCATTACTTTTATCATTTCCCTTAAAATATCCTAATCACCAATCTTTGAATACGGGTAGAAATAGTCCCTCATTTCAAAAATAATCATTAATTCAACCAAACACAATTGGTAGCGAAATTTGTTCCTTTAAAACCTTTATTTTTTTATTAAAACTAATAATTTTAACACTAATTTTATTGAAATATAGTCTTTTGGACAAATTTGGCTACCATGACCGCATGTCAAAATTCACCCATGGAGTGATAACTACCATTTTATTTATATTTCATGGTAATTAACATTATTTTAATTAAAATACATTATTTTAAATCATTTATTTTGAAAGATGTCTGTATTTTGGAGTTTCTTGTCTCTGCATCTACTAGGAATACAGAACTGAGATACATATTCATAGTCAAAGTTAA
Source organism: Cosmia pyralina (assembly GCA_946251885.1). Taxonomy (NCBI): domain Eukaryota; kingdom Metazoa; phylum Arthropoda; class Insecta; order Lepidoptera; family Noctuidae; genus Cosmia; species Cosmia pyralina. The sequence goes on along the minus strand of OX276368.1, from coordinate 12,890,670 downwards.
ACCCACGTGGTCTTCATTTAATTATACTTTTGTTTCAATCTTGAATTACTTTTCTTTCGTGAGAATCTCTAAAAGTTTTGTTTTGAAAACATAATGTCAGAAATAAGTGAAAATTTTCATTCATCGCAGTAATTTTATTTTTAAATCACCCATTTCATTTATTATCATTGATTTTATAAGAATGTTGCACCCGTCTTGCTCACATGTGCAAAAACCGTTCAAAATATTTGTTTCTTACTTTCTCTAATTGGATAAAGTCATTTGTTGGAACATTATGTTGATCAACTAAATGTCCTGTAACTTCTACAATTGTTAAATTAACACTTCCTACCGAGAGATACCTACTGAGTACATAGCTACCAAATATTACCGTTTGGTACTTTTACCCATTCCATGACATCCCTACATCACTTGACTTATACTGGTCTCTCAGTATATTTTAGTAAAAGACATGACCCAATTATTAAAAGGCATCTTTCAAATTCTTCACACAACTTCACCCATAGACAAGTACATATCACAAAAACACATCATTTACGTTGTAATATCATTAAAAAAAACGAAGTCCAAAAGGCAATATTTCAATAAAATTATTATAGAAGAAAATATTAAACAGCAAATGCGTTATAGGGAACAAAGTTCGTCGTTACTTTAAGAGTGATAAGTTGTTATACTTCGCCAAAATCAATCAGCCTAGCCTGTCGGCTTTCAGTCTTACCGGATGCAGCTGAATGCCAGTATTTTACATGGAGTGACTGTCTATCTGACCTCCACAACTCAATTACTGAATAACTCAATACCCTTTAGTAAGATTGGTTATCAGACCTCCCCATATAGTTTAAATGCAACTTATTCTGAAATGGATTACAAATTGGCGACAAAGCAAAACTTTCTAGCCATCCATCCATTTCTAAACCTAGGTTCATACTGTGGATCGGCTTTGAAGGTATGGTGCCGTTGTAACATGAGATATTTCAGCAATGTCTCTGAATGGCATTCCTTTGGTATTGGTCAGATCACAGACATAATAAAGATTAGCAGACCAAACATTAATCCATATTTTTTTTGCTAAGCGACAAGTCATAACTTCTATCTCGTTCGTATATATTGTATCTCGTTCTGTCACCGGTTGTCACACTGACTCATAGACAAAATTTACCGCGTCGCTTGTCTATCCCACGCCGCCATATTGATAAGCAACATCAATTACTCAGGGACGGATTTGGAAACAAAGACGAAATTTTTTGTTCTATGTAAAATATTACCGTCATGCCGGTCGTCAAAAGGAGGAGAGTGGACTGCTGCCCATCGTCCTCTTAAAATACTCCCTTAGTCACCTTATACAATAATCACGGGAATATATGGGTGGTTCTATTCGTTAAAACTTTATTGATAAGTATCTACACTTCTTATACCCAGAGAATATCGATTTTCACGGATTTTCAGTAAGTATATCGGTTGATTCAATATCGTTAAACCAACCGGCCCTAGTCCGGCCCTGTATTAACAAGACTCCTATATGTGCGTAATTGTTACGAGCTAATGTTTGATCAGCTACTATTTATATGTCTGTGGGTCAGATGTCCATAGCCAGCAGTGACCTCTTACCATCAAGTTTGCCGCCACCTTGTTCGTTATCAATGTTAGAATTAGCCTCATTGTTACACAGTGTCGGCATCATCGTGGTTTTGCTGTGTGCGTGGGGAGGCTGTTCTCTGCGGGTGACACTCATCGCCACTCTGCTAGCCGTCACCGTGGCGCTAGCAGCCAGGCTGTTGCGTCGAACTAAACGACATTACTAATCAATATTATATTTTAATTTGAAGCCTGCTCCACATTTATTAGTACTTATACAGACAAGGAATTGTGTTTGTTTGTTTAATTACAGACCCTACAGTAACTATAATTACATGATTAGATATTGGTTTGTATTAGATGGCTTGTGCTTGATTTACCTAAATATTTTCTTTTCTGAAGAAACAAACATTTTTAAATTGTTTGTCTAGTCTTGAATTTGTTTCATCCATATTTTGTTTATCCCGGTTTACATTCTTAGCCAAATGGCAAAAAACGGAACACTTATTATTATTTTGTGTCAGCTAGAATCAGTCCCTGGACAGTATGAAGTATCATTCACAGCAGATTTCAATGCAAAGCATTAACATCTGAAGTCCTGCTAAATCAATGTTGCTAGGAACTATGGAATTTTCAATTTATAATTAGGAGTCAAACATGGATATTTCATACAAAATCACTTTATCAATGAAAAACTCGCGCATAAATGTGGAGCAGGGTTTGCAGCGTAGCCAGGATACTTGAAATAAGACGTAGGCACATACTCTTGTAGCACAATATACTGGATGACTTTTTTTACCGTCTCGATTTCGATATTTTTAAAGGATTTATTATTTTTCTTCAAAATTTATGTTTTTATTGTTCTAAAATGAAAAGTTTACAACGAATTTGTAGTATTTATTGATACTTAGATATTTTTTTTCTGACTAAGCTATTAAAAAAAAAAAAAACTAGCTGTGCCATACGCTTCTACTCCGTTCACCTAATATAGCCTATTTTTTCCGAGACGGTAAAAAAAGTCATCCAGTATACATCCTACAGTCGTCCGACGAAGCCCGAGCTGCATACGAAGTTCGCCGAACTACATAAGCAGTTCGGGCTTCCGTCGGACGACTGTATGATGCATGAATATTTTAAACGCGTATTAAAGATTTTAACGATTGCTGGTTTTTGAAAAATACGTTACGGTAACTTCACATACCTAGATATTTTTTTACTATCACTACGTAACGGTTATAACCAACGTAACAGTTGCTTCTCCCGTAACTGACACTTAAAATGTCAAAATTTTGAAACCTAAAGTTTCGGAAAGGAATCCTGACTAAGCTTTTTGTTACGACGTTTGCCTTTCCTAAAGCTACAGTTTCCTAAGACTACGGAGAATGCCATGTAGCGTCCGCTATTTTCCGCAATGCATTATTTATGAAAATAAGTTCGTGTGTTTTCAGAGCGTTTTTTGACACGTAAAGTTTAACCCCGCTGCCATCATTTTCTTGACGGTCGTTATGTGGCGACCACCGTTGTTGTACACACGGCTACAGATCAAGCTATACATTTCCAATATAAGCTGATCTCGCATTGTATAGGATTTCCTTACAATGAGAGGTCAGTGTAAACTGGAAATGTATAGCTTGATGTGTAGCCGTGTGTATGAAACCAAACATTTGAACAAAGCATAAAAGTGAGCTAAAATGCCAAATTAAATCATGACGACAGCAGCGTCTCTATTGGGTAAATATGGAACTAGCATTTTGAACTTGACTGCGTTTTCATTATTCGTATAATTTGAGTTTTTTCTTCTATTATTTAATTCATGTTTACATCGTTTATTGTTTTCATCGTTTTTTCTATGAATAGCGTAGAAGGAGCACTTAGGAAGGATTTTTGTAACTTCAACCCCTGCAGTGGTTAAATCAGAGATGAGAGTTTGTATGAAAGTTGGACATTTCATTTCATATCCCATCGGGTCGGTACGCGGCTTATATCTCAATAATTCAGGTTATGCCACTTCTTCGTGTATTGCTTGTTATTAGTTCCATAATCTGCCACCAGAGGCGCTGCTGTCCTAAATACCACAGATAATTAACATTAAAATTGTTGCTAACATTTAAACTTTTTCTTTGTATAATTTTATTATTAAAATACTGCCAATTGGACTGAAATCATATCATAAACGCATAACACAACATCAAGCCTCCATTCCTCGTTGGGGGAGGCAGAGATGTCTGATAGAGTTGTATTATAGTACACCCACATTTCACCAGTTATTTTATCGCCACATCATATAATATTATCATGTTATTGTATCACATCATGATTATTATCTAGTCATCATTTAGAATATTTGTTTGTTAGAAGCAGCAATAAGGTAAAGGGTATTTGACAAACAAAAAAATATTTTATATAATTATCTTCAGCCATTGATGTATAAATTAGGAAGGTATGGTTCGCGCTCCTCGACGTGGACCGCATAAATTGTGTTAAACGCACACAATTGACCTTAGTCACAATCGAACTGGCGTTTGTGTAGTATATGCACGTAAAGTGAAATTACCGTAAACGTCTTAATAAGCGGCAACGATGCACAGGCACAGGTAGGCATCGTTGCCGCTTATTAAGACGTTGAACTTCAACTAGACGTTCTAAAACCAAAAACTAGTTCCACGGGATTACTTTTCACTCGTAAGTACAGCCAAAAATGTTAATGTGCTGAAAATTATAATAATATTTAATGTTTGCTTTGCCATGCTTATGAGAGCGAGATAGATATGCAATGTCATTCATAATCGTAAACATTCGGCGGCTGACGCGATTTTGCTTGCACGACAGCGCCGGCTCCTAGCTCTGTCCTTGTCTATCGGTAACTGTAGGTTTGCGACTGTGATCACAGATGTGCGAGTTTCGGTGCATGTAGTCTTGTGTCGAGTCCAGGTTTAGTGATTGCGATGTTAGCACGTTACATATCTTCCTCTAATATATCAATGTCTTCAGTCTAAAAAAAAACTTTTAATCTGTTTCGTGACTGACTGACTTTTAAACAAGACACAATGCCCTTTCTCCACCCAAAAATCTAAAATATTTTTAGATGGTATTACCAAAATGGCTAAAAGTCGAGGGTCACAGATAAGATAGGATAATTATACAAAAACTCTATCAATCTGCATGCGAGTAAAATGGGATAAAAAAAAACTCTATATTCAAACGAATTCTCGAGTAACTGCTAGTAATATACTTAATCAGTTATTTCCGTAACGTATTTTGTAGTTTTTATGTGCAGAATATTTTTTATTACTTACTCATAATCAAAAATCTTTCGATTTTTATGTCTGCTTCAAATAATATTTTATGTTGAATACCCTGCATCATTGCTGTTATGAGAGTTTTTAATATAAATAATTATCATTACTTAACTCATCATTGCTCAAATTGTTATCATTCATTTTATTACTCGTTTTTCTATTTTTATACGACTTTGAAAATTATTTTGTGTGTAAAAGAAAAATAAATAAAATTCTAAACTTTTTTGGTTATTTTTAGTGTTGTCATTGTTAAAATATTTTTAAAACAGAAATATTGTTAAATTATTAAAATAATATTAATTTTACTAAGATACTAAATAATAGTTACAAATATTTTTTTCTTAACATCTACTTAAAAACCAAACACTTTTGAGTTCTTTCGCCTTTTTTTTACCTATTAATTTCCTTTTAAAAACTGGCAACACCAAACCACAACATAGGGTGAAAACCCCAGTTATCGGCAATACTACACATAAGTAGGGTGAAAACCCCAACTATCGGCATTGCATATAAATTAATATAACACACAATTTAACTGTCTTTCCTTAACCGACTAACGATAGAGAGGCATTGGCGAGGGAGAAAGAATTACGAGAGAAGAGATCAGAGGATGCTACGAAGATCAAACAGGTGGAAAATGCTTCGAAGGACCAGATAGAGCACCTGACCAGAAAGTGTGCTTGTTTGAGGAAGCTGTGAGTACCTACCCTTGAAGTATCTGCCATTGAAGTATCTGCCATTGATTTTTATTGTTTTATAGTAAATCCTGCCGATCAATTCTGTAAAAATTTCACTGTGAAACCTTGAAGTGAGCTGTCACTATTGACAGCTCACTTCACTTAAGTTTTCACGGTGAGATTTTAACAAAATAGAACAGCAAATGCTCAGAATGATTCTCACCTATGGTGCAGATAATAATATAATAAGCTTAAGGTGAATGCGCCGTGGTAGCCCAGGAAATTCAAATTTTCTTACTTTTTTACAATTTGCAGGGCAGTGTTAGGTTGTATCGTAATCAAAATATGATTCGCGAAAATAACATATGTGTATTTACATAATTATAACCATAAAAATCATCATTACATCTTTCTACGTTACATTTATTCTCTCTATGTTTGGTTTTGGAAATCATGACATTTTGGAACAAATCTAACTTAGAGAGATGTGTTGATGATTCTTATGGTAATAATTATATAAATACAAATTTGTTATTGTCGCTAATCATATTTTGATCAAGATACAACCTGACAATTGCAAAAAACGCTAGAAAATTTGAATTTCGCGGCCTATCACTGCGGATCAACCTTAAGGGGGAAGCGCCAGGACAGCCCGCGAAATTAAAATTTTCTTACATTTTTTGCAATTTGTAAGTCAGTCTTAGGTTGTATGTTGATTAAAGTATGATTCGCTACCGTAACAAATATGTATTTATAGAATTATAGTCATTAGAATCAGTAATACAACTCCTTAAGTTATTAAATAAATAATCATTAGAAATAGTCATTCAACAGGATTACCTGGTCTTAAAGAGTTGTATTGATGACTTTAATGATTATAATTCTGTAAATACATACTTGTTACGGTCGCGAATCAAATTTTGATCAACATAAAACCTAATACTGACTTGCAAATTACAAAAAACGTAAGAAATTTTGAATTTCGCGGGCTACCCTGGCGCTTTCGCCTTAAAGAATCAGTGATCTCTGCTCAAATCCAGTTGTAAATCGACTTTATGCTTGGTATTGTTCTTGAATAATTTGCCCTTAAAGGATTTTTGAAGCTACTTTTTTTTTTCTTTTTTTTTTCGAGTACTGCCCATCTATTCTGTAATTATCTCACCGTACAAAAAGGGGCTGAAGTGAGCTGTCAATAGAGTCTTCAAGTAGAATGACAGCTCACTTCACGTAAGTATATTACGTGAAGTGAACACAGTGTACTTATTTTACACGTTGAGATTTTTACACAATAGATTTGCTGAATTACGTTTTAGAGAATGATAGATATACTACTGCTATTGTTACGTTGAGGTTGAACTCAAAAAAGGATTTTTTGTTTTGATGATGGTTATTTGACGATCTTGTTTTTATTATAATTGAACCACTAATACAGTAAAACATTGATGAAATATAAAAACAAAAACATAAACAAGGTGTAATTTAAATAACACACCACCTCTTAAGGGGTCATTGTACATCATGATGAACAACTTTTACTATGGGACCAAACCTGAAAACGCTGAAAAAGATCAGCTGTTCCCATGTTCGCATAACTCGTCAAAATGTAGGGAACAGGTTCTTTCTTTTTCGCGATTTCAGGTTTTGTCCCTCAGTAGTTAGTGGTTCAAGCTGATGAATACATTAAACCCTTAAGAGGTTGTGCGTTATTTAAGTCACAACTTATTTCATCGACGTTCGTGATGGTCCATTGTTTAAGACCTTGCCTCTCATGCATAAGGTTGTGGGTTCAAATCCGGGCAAGTACCATATGTGACTTTCAATTCATATTATTATGTACTTTCCGAGTTTATCTTGGACATTACTGACATCGGTGACGGAAAAACATTGTGAGGAAACTTGAGGGCCTATGGCAGACAAAGTAACATTCGAATAGCGATGACGCTAGTAGAAAAGCTAAAAAGCCGAAGAATGTATGGGGTTGACATAAGCTATCGAAATGTCACGTCATCATGTCAATGTCACTTTGAAGAGGGCCTAGACAAATGGCATTCGCTTCGGAGCGATTCTATTTCTACAGTTGCTACAGCTTCAAAGTGACATTGACATGATCACGTGACATTTCGATAGCTTATGTCAACCCCATACAATTTTTTTGGTTTTCTACTAGCGTCATCGCTAATCGAATGTTACTTTGTCTAGGCCCTCTGGCCTCTGGGAAATATGTCTGAAATCGCCAACCCGTCTTGAGCAAGCGTGGTGACCAACGTGCCTTCTCTGTATGAGAAGAAGCCTTGCTCTGCAGTGGGACAATAATAGGCTGGTATTATTATTAATGTTCTAATTAATCAATCTTATCACAGTTTCGATGACATCCGAGCGCGACTCACTGCTCGGGAGAGGGCAGCTGAACAGGAGTCCAAAGCGAAAGATAAGGAGCTCCACCATCTGAGGGGCGAAGTTGCCAGGCTCACCAAGATACTCTTCGAACAGAAGTAAGTAGCAGGCATCAATCATAGTTGTAGCGGTGTAATTACATACTGTTGGTTAAAGGTACATGCATTTGACAGGACCTGAGAAATGTCAAAAATTTTGACATTTTTCAATAACTCGTCCGGCCGTCGTCGAGAGAATGTCTTCAATGATATCTGTCAGTTTCATACTTACGAATATAGGTTTTGCTAATTTGACCCTTATTACTACTATAAATTGTTCAACTGCAGCTGTCAGGAACGTATTCTCTTGGCGACCGGACTGTAGTACTTAGAGGTCTATGTGAAGGAGCTGGTTCTCTGAACTACAACCATGACACATATTTCTGGCGCCAAGTGTTGCTGTGTTCCTGGCTTGATGAATGCCCTTCAAGCTGGAACACAGAGGTGGCGAGTGCCACTGTAGGTATACATGTATTACAGGAACTTGGCCTCTAGCCTAGCAATCAACGACACATCAGTGGTAACACTTGCATTACGAAAATCGCCCTTATTGTTACGATATAAATGCGCTAGCAATGTCAAAGTGTTACCATTTATATGCGGTTGATTGTATCTATGATGCCTCCGATATTACAGTCTCAGATGACCACAGGCGGCATTGACCTTCACGAGGATTGCTTGGAGAACACTATGGCTCACCAATTTTTTAATGTAAAGACAATTTCAAGGCTATGGCTATGCTAAACTTAGAAATCTTATTAATGCATGAGCTGGCAACAGTGCACAAACTCACGCGCCATTTTTATCTCAGCACTCCAAAATTAGGTGCACGCACGAGGGCTGACGGATGCGAGACTCTGCCTCCCGAGGAGACGCCAGCGGAGCCCCGGCGCAAGGGTATGTCACCCTGTATATAGGTGAGCACTCTTGTCGCTATTGTGTGGAATGTGCGCCGGTGAACACCCTGTATTATGGTTGGAGCTAGGCATGTTTTGATGGGTTCAATTACATTATTGTTGAGAATCATTTTTCAACACACTTATATACAAAGTATATGAACACGGCTATATTGCCATTGAGCTAGGAAAAACATGGAGACGCCGCGTTATTCTATACATACATTTTCTTATACAAATATGAGTGAAATACGATACAGAATATCGTTTTGTCTCATTCTTTCTAATAAAATAATCGTATTAGATAAAAGAGACAACAATATTTAAGTTGTTGCTTATTATGGCAAATTTCTGTCGTGACGTAGTGACAGTTGTAGGTAAGTGCATCAAGTTTTGCTGTCAAACGGTTGTTTATTTTTTTATTATTGAGATTTGCGAGAAAATTATTAAGAGTTTACCTTTAGAACTACATGTAAATGTCAGAAAACAGCAATTAAACTTTAGTTATAGTAACACCACTTAAGGACGCTGTTACAAATGGGTAGTCAAATCATTACTTTTTTACACAAAAGTATGTTTATTAAGTAAAATACTATGTATTCTTAAAATGTTTTTTGACCAAATTGTTGATAGATATGCAAGGTATGATTCTGAACTGTAAATATAATTTTCGATAGGTACATTTTCTCAATAAATGTACCGAAGTAAAAATTTTCACTTCGGTACATTTATTGAGAAATTGTTTAATAAAAAAATTATATATTATAAAGTTCAGAATCGTACCTTGCACATCTATCAACAATTCGGCCAAAAAACATTTTAAGAATGCAAAGCATTTTATTTAACAAACATATTTTTGTGTAAAAAAGTAATGATTTGACTACCCATTTGTAACAGCGTCCTTAAGGTGAATGCGCAGTGGTAGCCCATGAAATTCAAATATTCTTAAGTTTTTTGCAATTTGCAGGTCAGTATCGGGTTGTATCTTGATCAAAATATATTCGCGACAATACCAAATGTGTATTGTAATGGATCTTTTGGCGGGAAAATCTTATGGTTATAATTATATAACCATAAGATTTTCCCGCCAAAAGATCCCTAAAGCACTCTACACAAGATACTTGTATCATTGTCATTGACTAATATTGGTTATTGTAGCACAGGTCGTAGTTTTAAATCATATAAATTCAAATCAAAACATGCCCAGCGCTGGCCATAGTCACAGGGGACGTGTTAACAAAGGTACTGGAACTACTGTGATAATGTTATGTTGCACCATATGTGTTAGAAATAGTTGGAATGCACTTACTAATACTCCACCAAGACAGCTAGGCTGACAGCCGGTCTGTTCTGTAAAAATCTCACCGTGAAAACTTATGTGAAGTGAGCTGTCAATAGTGTCAATCCCTAGCATCAATTGGGATGACAGCTCGCTTCAAGTTCACTTCACCTAAGTTTTCGCGGTGAGATTTTGACAGAACTGATCGGCTGTCTGTCAAAAAAAAAATATTTGTTTGACAAAGGACTATGGGCGTTAATGTATAAGAGAATCCAAATTAGAGATCGAGTATGATTCGAGATGGAAATATTCTAAATTCGGTCAGGTACCTACTATGTACTTTGGCTACTTCGAATCTTCGTTTCTCGGACTCGGATGTGATTCGATGCAGTGCGTAAAACACTCAAGGTGCAAAAATACTTATTTCACTCTGTTCTATATCGGTATTTTTTTTTTTTGTGACTGAAAATAAGTCTAGTTTTCTCAGTGGAGGTGGTAAGAAGGATAAATAAGTTGTTTGCTAAATTTCGTCGAGTCCACTCAACTTAAACAACTTTATTTTTAGTGTAAAGCAAACCTGAAACAAGTTCTTAGAAAAACAGTAAAAAAAAAAGTTTATTTTTCGCAACGCGGTATTTAAACTGCCTAGATAATAATTTATCTTGTTATACCTAAATTTTTGAGATATTTTTCGATTTTACCAAAAATAACGTTGTTTAAATATAAAAGGACGATTGGTTTTTTTTTATATTCGTGTGTATTGTATGTTGTGCTAAGTTCCCTGCTAGGTATGCAGGGAAGCTTTAAATATTAAGTGTGGAGAATGATATATAATAGTTTTATTTTTGTTGTAAATAAAATGTCATTAAAACAAAATTTAAATATAACGATTGGTTGTAAATATTTTCTTTTTATTTGTTTTTTTTTTCTTATCAAATACAAGTACTTAGTTGAATAATAGCTGAATAAAAAGTAGTTACTTAAATTAAATATTTTCAAAATTAACTTGAACATCCTTTTCTGGCCTAAATCTTTGCTTTCTCTCTTTTTTTTAATCTTTAAAAAACACAAATAATTTTGTTAATATTTTTTTTTTATTGCCTACTTATAAAATAAACCTATTATGCACTACCAGGCACAAGCGGTTCGGAAGCGGTATCGACTAAAGTTTGCCATAGTCAGATTTGTATACAATTTTCCTATACATTTTTGCTTGCTAAAAATGTAAGTGCATATGTATATGTAGATACAGTTTTTAGTTATTACAAATGTATAGGAATTATTTTATTTATATGAGAAAATAGACGGTTACACGTTACTGTATTACACAAAATTTGAGCTACAGAGTGAGTAAATGTAAGCCACGACATTTCTTATATCTTTACCATATATCAGAATCGTCTTCCTTTGCTCTACTAATAACAGCATACTGCGAATACGAATACCAATCCTGTAACTATATTCAATTGATAATTTAATTAATTAATTCCATACAAAAACCGCTCCGTACCGCTGACAGTGAAAAACACAAGAAATAATTTCTATCTATCCTTCGCAGGTGGGACTCTTCGCACTCCCGAACCAATCCGGAAACACTCGATGTTCCCCGAACTCGCACAAGCGCGCCTAACGCCCGCAGAAATATTAAATGGCCGGCGACGAGCCAAAAGCGTGGACCTACCGGCGGTACAAGTGCCAGTTAGAATTAAACAATTGGAGGAGAGGAATAAAGAATAAATGTATAGTTTTGAATACATGTTGGCTGAACGAAATTTGTACACGTATAGATTTATTTAAAGCGGTCTTATTCACTACCCTGCAGCAGACTGCGTTCCACCAACTATAATGCGGCCGGTTAATCATGGCCGATCCGAACTTTGCGCAGGAAGCTACGCAATAAAAAAATTTAGGAACCAAATGGTGACATGAGACGCGTGTGAGTGAGAGAATCTGCGCGAAAGTTCAGAGAGCCATGTTCAGCCATGATTCCATCGATCGTATTGTACCTGAAGCATAAGTGTATATTTTGTAATCGCCATCTAGAACTTACAATGCAGTTGCAGAGTAATGCACATTCAACGACAACATCGTACGCACGGCTACAGATCAAGACAACGTTCCAGTTTATGCTGATCTCGCATTATATAGGATTTCCTTACAATGAGAGGTCTGTGTAAACTGGAAATGTATAGTTTGATGTGTAGCCGTGTGTACAGACGCCAGCACGTCAAGCTACTAAAATCTGTCAAATTTCTTTAATAAATTTTCAACTTTATCGCTTAAGCATTAGGTTCAAGGTTGATTGGGAAAATTTGACAGTTTCGGGTGGTTTGACCTGCTGGCGTCTGTACATTCACATTTCACCGTTGTGTCGCCATCTATTTTGTATTTGAAACTAATTAATAAAGAAATAACGTAACGTAGATTTATTTGAAAACTATTTTCGTACTTCCTAGTGAGGTTCGTGCACGCGCACATTGCGCTCTTTCTGAGCAGTGAACGAACTGAACCGTCACGCTCGGATCAGTGTCGCTGAATCGCGTATACTCGGCTCCAGTCGGACAGTGACGCTGAATCGGGTACACTCGGCTCCAGACGGCTGGTGACACTGAATCACATAATACTCGGTGCTGAATCGCGTTTACTTGGCTCCAGTAGTAAGTTTTAACTTCTGCCGTGTGGTCATAAGCACACACCCTCTTTTTGTTCACTCGCGATCATTCATCGGTAATGTCGTTCAGTCAATGTGTACTTTAGCTATTAGTTTTAGTAAATGACTCTTAATTTAGTAAATTAGTCGTTAGTCGATTTTGGAGTCGTTGTGATGGTAATTTAGTGTCAGGTTTTAGTACATACCTAAATGTATAAAAAAATATTTTGAGCTCATTTGTCATCGTACGACCAGTCGTAGGACTTTTGACCAGCCGTAAGATGTCAGGCTCATGTCATTATGCTTACAAAATGTCAGCTTTCAACTGACAACGGACTGGTTACAAAAGCTTTTAATTTAGGGAACTATTTTATCAGTGAGTATGTGATTTGTTTTACTCCCAATCGTGTGTTCAGAGTCAATGTTTTATTATTTCATTACAAAAAGCAATGAAGCAAACAAAATCTTGTAGCCGTTTGTTTGTAAGCTACACTAGCCTCTTTCAAGTCAATAATTTGAGCCAGTAACTTGTATACTGCAGGTCAAATGCCTTTTCTCAAACAGAACGAACGAGCATTGATTACCACGCTTGCTCACTGATGTTGGCAATTTTAGACCATAATATTTCCTCATGTAGATTGTCTTTATCCAGCTTTGGAAAAAACCCACAAAAAATAAGACTAAAACTAAATAATTTAGTTTAGTCACAATGACTCTCCCGACTAATCCGGCTGACTAAAATGAGCTAAATCATAAAATACTTTATACTCTTTTGCTAATTCGCCTCTAATACCGAAGAGAAAGGGTATCAAACGTATACTATTATAGTAATATTATGTGCAATAAACACAGTATTTATGTTTCTCATTATTATTTTTAAGTATATTAGAACATCTTGGCAAAATGTTTTTATGAATAATTGATGTCTTACAAAAATTTTTGATGAAAAGTTTCAAGTCGGCCATTGTTCTTTTCCAAGACTTCGGTAAATAGAATAATTATCTATCTTTGTTTTCATTAGATAAATTCGTCCACTGCTGGACCATTGGCTTACAATCAAATACCTAATGCCATACTGGGTCGGGCTTTAATTTCATTAAATGTCTGAAATACTTATTAATTGTTGTGTAACGCCTCTCTAACCAACTAAGTACTTAATCTCAAAACATGAAATAAAAGCAAAATGTGTTATTAAAAACCTGTTATATTTTAATTAGGGCCAACATACATAATTATTCTATAAGTTATAACAGACTGTGTGTCTGTACACACAGTCTGTTATAACAAGACCTGGACCTGTGTCCTAACAAGTAAAATAAAGCATGAATGAAATAAATAAAAGGCTAAAATGGATAATCGAATCCTAAAAGCAGTATTGATGTATGTGCATTATTATAATGTATATCCCTTCTCAGTATGTCTGTAACTAGGCCTTCAGAATAGATATACATTCTAAAAGTCGTTTAATGAATAGGTTTCTTTAGGAATTTCGATTTTCAACAATCCTTTAATATAAAATAATGGTGATTGAATAAATGTGCAATTTAAATGGATTCTCTTAACTTTTACATTAAAGTTGTATTTAATCATTGACTGTGTATGTAAATATTATGATTTTTTGTAATAAATATTTTGAAAGTATTACATACAGTGCGTTTTATTTAGTTTAGTTATTTATAAACCGAAATACGTGGAATTTAATAGTAGGTATCTAGTAAATATTATCTCATTTCTTTGAAAGAAGCGGGTTCAAAATAATCCTATAATGCAAAAATATTCTATGACAAATACAAAAGTAAGTAGTAAGTAAGTTAGACTAGAGAGAATTAGTATTTTGGCCATTTAAATTAGTAATACGCACGGATACAGATCAAGCTATATTTTTCCAGTATAAGCTGATCTCGCATTGTATAGAATTTCCTTACAATGAGAGGTCAGTGTAAACTGGAAATATATAGCTTGATGTGTAGGGGTGTGTTGTGTGTGTGTAGTTGTATTGTCCGGTGACAATACAGAAAACGAATTTTCCCAGATATGAGATCAAGAGCTAGATCAATTTTTCGCCGGTAAACCCTTAAATTGCAACTTTCATCGAAATCGTTGGAGCCATTTTCGAGAACGTAAATACAAATATTTTATTTTATTTATTTATTTATTTTATTTATTCAATTCAATTGGTCTTACGAGCTAACAGACATACTATCCAAAACGCTCATATGATTAACTAACAAATATATATTTAATGGTATATTTAAACAAATATTGCTCATTTATTAGTATAGGCCTTGAGGCTAAGGACAAAATTCTAGAACAACCGAGAGTTTTTACATTTTTTTTTTTTATTTTGAAAACAAGAACATGCTAATGCTACAATGCAGCTACTAGGAAAGGAACACAATTTCGAAACTGACTGACAGTACTATGTGACAGCTGTCAAAGTCAATGTCTAATGTCACAACACTAGTCTAACCTAACCTCAAAATATAATAAATAAAACCAAAGAATTTACAGAATATTCATTTAAAATGTCGGCTAGGAACATGTTCTTGAAGCCCGGGTTCGTCCGGGCGCCATTACAGAACGGTATTGGCCGATACGTGTGTCAGTTACAACGAGTTGTGCTCAAATTCTGTAAAAGCAATGGATCTAGTCGTGGAATGAGGTAAGTTATTGGATTATTTTGTTTCGCTAGGTTAAGTTTAGTCTCCTACCTCCAAAGCCCACCACCATTATTACTAATAGGGAATATAACATCACGCTGTGAGAACTAGAATAGTTAAATTCTTCTTGCAATAGTTTAATCACATTATTTACTTCTTTTTCATTTCCCATCAACATTATATCGTCAACAAATAGTATAAGCCATATATTCTTGCCTGAGTAGAGACATATATCATTTTTGGATCTTGTCATATTTATTTTCTTGCAAAATGTATCAAATGTTTTATTCCAACATTTTGGCGATTCTTTTAGGCCATATAAAGCTTTATTAAGTCTTAAGACTGTTCCTTCCTTGTTATTTTGCACATTTACTCCCTCTGGAACTTTAATGTACACTTCTGTTTCTAATTTTCCATTTAGAAATGCTGTAGGTATATCTAATTGATTTATTTTCCAGTCATTGTTCACTGCTTGTGATAATCCCATTCTTATGGTAGTTAGTTTTGCCACTGGAGCATATACATAGTCTTCAACTGTTTGTTGGAATCCTCGGGCAACTAACCTCGCTTTTCTGGTTCCATCTGATTTGGTCTTAAAAATCCATTTTGTGTCTATTGTTTTACATCCTTTTGGTAGTTCTGTTTCTGACCATGTTTCTTGTTCTTCTAATGATTTTATTTCATTTATTACTGCAGTTTTCCATTCAATACTCTGTTCTATAGCTTCTTTGTATGTTACCGGGTCGCTTACACTGGATAATAAGCAGTATGCTTCATAAGTCTCATAATCATTTAACCGCTGTGGTTTTCTCACTTCTCTTCCTGACTTAGTACATATATTTTGACTACTTTTGTCTTCCCTATTTTCGTGTTGTTCAGTCTCTTCAACTTCTCCTGGGATTGTATCATCTAATATTTCTTCATTCAAATATTGTGGTTTCTTTTCTTCTGTATACTTTATATTTGTTTCATCAAATCTTACATCTCGCGATATTATTATCGAGTTTGTGTTGGGATCCCATACTTTATAACCATTTATAGCATATCCCACCATTCTAGCTGGAGTTGCTCTGCTTGATAGCTTATCTTGTTTAGGCATTATGTGTACCCAAGCTTTACTTCCAAAAATCTTTATCATTTGCAGATTACATTCTTTCTTCATTTCCTTTGCTGGTACTTTGTCTTGTATAGATGAACATGGTGAGCGATTAATTAGGAATGTGGCTGTTAATACAGCATGTCCCCAGAGGTGTCTCGGCAGATTAGACTCATCCAACATTGTTCTTGCTTTGTCATAAATTGTTCTATTCATCCTTTCAGCTTTGCCGTTTTGTTGCGGACTGTATTTCTGGGTATACTCTATCCTAATTCCTTTGTTTGTGCAGAAATCTTTTAATGAGTTTGCTGTAAACTCACCACCATTATCACATCTGACTCTTTTGACTTTCACTTCCATTTGTCTTTCCATTTCCTTTATGTATGATATCAGCTTTCCTGTTGCTTCAGATTTATGCGTTAACAAATATGTCTGTGTGAAGTGACTGTGATCATCAATTATTGTTTGGAAATACCTATAGCCTTCTGTAGTTGGCACTCTAGTAGGACCTGCTATATCTGTATGTATCAATTCACCAATTTTACTTGATCTTGGTCTCTGTAGCCTTTTGAATGGCAATCTTGTTGCTTTATTTTTCATGCATGGCTCACATGGTTCTGTACTAAATGGTAATCCTAATATAGCCAATTTCTTTCTACACATATGACCAAATCTTTGATGCCATACATTAATGTTATCTTCTGTCAACTGACATGAATGCGCATCGTTTTCAATATTTATTTTTACATCAAATGTATATAGCTGTCCCTTTTTCACTCCATGATAGGTTTCATTGTGGTGCTTTATTAGTAATTTACCTTTTCTAAAAATTACTTCCATTTTTCTTTCTACTAATTTACTGACCGATAGCAAGTTAGTACTGAGACCAGGTACTATTACAGCTTCTATTTTAATCCTTTTATTATTGTGAGTGGCTACTAAAATTCCCTTCTGTGTAGCTGTAAGGGTCTGTCCATTTGCTATTTTTATATTTAACTTTTGTGGCAAGTTTTCTACATCTGTCATATATTTTGAGTACTGTTCTTGTATAAAATGTTGAGTGGCACCGGAGTCAACAATAAAAGAAATAGTGTTTGCCATGTCTTTGGCAGTTAGCGCCTGCTCCGACGCTATAAACATGCTCTCCTCTTGTGCAGGATGAGCTGCTTCTCCTCTGCCCCTGGGACATCTGTAGCCCCGTCCCCGGCCTCTGCTCAACATCCGGCACTCATACGACTTGTGGCCCTTCTTCTTACATTTGTAGCAAATCACATGCGTGCTTCTGCTTACAAATGATGTTTCATCTTTTACATTTGACTCCTGGGACTTTCTTACTTCGTGGTCCAGCAATTTTGTCCGGACAAATTCTAGAGATAGGTCTGTGTTAACAGTTTCGATTGCAGTTATAACATTGTTATACTCCTCTCCAAGCCCCGTTAGGAGGTAACAGACTTTATCGCATTCTGCTATCTTTTCATCCGATACTTCTAATTCCCGAATCAGATTTTCGTATTTTGCAAAATATTCCTCCAAGCTGCCATCTTGCTTTAAAGTCAATAGTTTTCTTCGAAGAGTGATTTTTGATATCACACTTTTTCTTTGAAATGTGATTTTCAAGGAGTTCATCATTTCATTCGCCGTTGAACAATCTTTAACCAGGTTTAAATGCCTATCCGTTAGGCATTGCACTATTAAACTTCTTGCCTTCGCATCCAAGTTCTTCTTATTTTCTTCTATCTCTTTTGCCTCTGTTATCTCTTTTAGGCCTCTTTCATCTAATAAGCATTGTACTCTGAAGAGCCAATTTCCGAAAGATTCGGCTTTTAGCTGGGGAAAATTTATTATCTTTGCCGGCGTGGTCTCCATTGTGCTCTGAAAACGCGCTCGGTAAACCAAACTAAATACTCAACTATATTCCTAGCTCAACTAATAAGGCGTCTGGGCCCATAACCTGTGAGAACTAGAATAGTTAAATTCTTCTTGCAATAGTTCTCACACACGCCTGTAATCCCCGAAGGGTCAGGCAGAGGAGTACCTAGTACACTCATATTGCGCCAGTTATGTTTAAGCCTATTGCCATCAACCGGGCACAAATCCAGACTCCAGGCTGCTACTGAGAAATTGCAGATAGAAAAACCCAATAAATAACTAAAAAAAAAACATTTATTTCAGGCGACACTGGCCCATAGATAAATACCTTAACCTAAACATACATATTTGAATATAAACAAAACGCACAATAAAACTTTTTCCGACCTGGGAATTGAACCCAAGATCTCATGCTCGGCAGTAGCGCTTGCAACCACAACGTGGCAGTCAGTAATAGAAAAGTCTAAGAAAAAAAAAATAAAAAAAAAAAAAAAAAAGGTTCCGACGAATTGAGAACCTCCTTTTTGAAGTCGGTTAAAAAGGCAGATTGCGCCTATTTTTACGTTCTGTTTTCACAACCCTGATTTACACAACATCCTGACCGTTGTTTATTTACTCCATATAGCCTATCACACCAAGTATTGCTTAAGGCCGCACCAAGCGTTTGCCTTTGTCTTTTCCTTTATGTGCAAAGTGTAAAGAAAATAAACACACTTTTGCACTTTTTCATCGTTTTTCATTGTCATTGTATTTATATTGCTCTTAAATTTATTTTTTTTTTTTTTTTTTTTTGTTGTTCTTTCTGCTTCGTAGCAATCTGACGTCAACAACAATAAGCTACTTCTTTGTCCAATATCTCTGGGTTTTTTTTTTTTTTTTTTTTATTAATTTATGGAGCTTGGTGATAACTTCGCAGTTAAGTTATCAAAACAGTTAGCCGAATCTGTTCAGAAGAGTTGGGACGCTATGTCTTCTTAATCTCTTAAATTGTAGGCCACCATCACCGCTTAGATTTAGAGCAAGTTCATTTTGATGTTTTGAGAGTCTCTTCTGGTATTTGCCGCTGTATTGGGTAATCTCTTGTTTGACTGTGGGTATTTTCAAGTCTTGATATATTACACTTCTGGACACATCTTTTGGCCCACCTTGTATTTTCAGTTTCGTTTGGTCCTAGCTAAAATTTTATATTAGGTCGAGCAAAAAGTTTTTATGCAGTTTTGAACCTGGCACATTCACAATTTCATTCAATAGTCTTTTTTTGAATTTCGAACACAGAATTTAAAGAAACAAAAGACAATTTGGAGCCTGTTTGTTGATATCAAACAATCGAATACTAAGAAAACTTGGTTTTATTGGTTTACTTGGATTTAATTCTTGAAAAAGTGATTGATATCTTTGGTTTTACAACAAACATTACTTATTCTTAACATTAAGGTGAGGTTCTATCAATAATCTATGGATACTTCACCTGAAGTCGCCGCCCAAGCTGTGGCGCTTATTCAGGCCGGACACAGCCAAAGAAACGTGAGTGCTCAACTTAATTTAAGTCGATCTGCGGTCCGAAATGTTTATCGGAGGTACCTAGAGACTGGCGGCTTTGTTCGTCGCCAAGGAAGGCCACGATCTCGGGTCACAACTGAAAGGCAGGATCGATTCATCGTGACGACCAGCTTGAGAAATCGTCACCTTACCTCCATTGAGATACAAAACCAACTTCGCGACTTCCACGGAGTATCTGTGAGCGCTCGAACTGTTCGGAGAAGGTTAAAAGAACGCGATATGGTACCTCACAAGCCAGCTAATGGCCCCAAACTAACGCGAGCCCACCGAACAGCGCGCCTTCATTTCGCACGCAGTCATTTAAATTGGACACAGCAAGATTGGAGCCGTGTACTCTTTTCTGATGAGTCTAAAATTGTGTTACATGGCAATGATGGAAGGAAGAAGGTCTACCGACGTAAGGGAGAGCGTTTCGCACAATGCTGCTTTGAAGAGAGGGTTGCTTATGGCGGTGGCTCATGGACTGTCTGGGGCGGTATAAACGCGAGCGGCAAAACTTAACTTGAGGTTGTTACAGGACCACGGCTGCCAACATTAAATGCTGAAAGGTACATTCGTGAGTGCTTAGAACCTCACGTGATACCATACGCGGACTATGTGGGCCCAAATTTCCTTTTTATGCATGATAATGCAAGAGCCCATGCGGCCGGCATCGTCAGGGAATATCTTCGGGATGTGAACATCACAGTTATGGACTGGCCAGCCAGAAGCCCAGACATGAACCCCATTGAGCACATGTGGGACGAGCTAAAAAGACGTGTTAGGGCTCGTCAGCCAGTTGCCCAGACGATGCAGGAGTTGAAAACTGCCATAGCAGAGGAATGGGAGATGATCCCTCAAAATTTCATAGAGCGGTTGATAAACTCTATGCCTAATCGTATGAGAGCTGTGGTAGATGCCCATGGAGGCAACACGCGTTATTAAATTAAACCTTTATTTGATAAAAATGTTTTTTATTCAAAAATTAATTGCCTTTAGCAAGGCGCATATCCGACTTGTTAGGCGTAGCTCCATGTCGTGTGGTATTCTGAATTCAAATTTAAAACAATACGATCGAAAAAGATGGTAAAATGTATCAGGTTTAAAACTGCATCAACAGTTTTTGTTCAATCTAGCAATCATATTTCGATAGGGGCCATCGAAACCTAAACTCTAAGGTGGGCCAATAGATGTGTCCAGAAGTGTATTTTGTTGCTAATATATGGTGGTATGTTAAAGATAACTCTAAGTATCTTCGACTGAAACCTTTCCAATATCTCGATGTTACTTTGGCTGGCCGTAAATTGCTCTTAAATAAAAACTATTGTGTATAAACCCTCCAGTCATCTATGAACTTTATTTTAGTAAATGTCTTATTGTATCAAATTACTTATTTATATAAAAAAAAGTAGGGAAATACACAAAAAAAATACTCAAAATGAGGGGTAATTGCGAATTTATCTATCAAGCCATCTTTATCCATTCGTGTTTCCATCAACTGCTTAGTAGGTATATCCCCAAATAATACCAAAATATTTACCTAGATTTTAATTTAATTGTACTACTTCATACAAGGGTTATAAAAGCGTGTTTGTGTGTAGAATAACTTGGCGCCGTTAACAATGTTTTGTGGCTATATATTATAGCTCGTACAATGCTCTGCGAGTCCAGTACAATAACGCCTTTAGAGTTATGTTGAGGCTGCCGCGCTTTTGCAGTGCATCGGGGATGTTCACGGAAAATGGCGTGCCAGATTTTTACGCACTGATGCGGACTCGGATAGCATCCCTGATGCGGCGAGTGCGCGACAGCTCCAACAGCTTGGTGGCTACACTAGCCGACAGGACAGACAGTCCATTGATGTGGCAATGGATGACCACTCATCGTGCGTCATTCCAATATTTTAAGTAAATTGTTTTAGTGTATTTTTAGTGTAGTTATGTGTGTTCATGTATTTATGTATGTTTTTTGTGTATAAAATTGTATTGGGTGTTGTTTATGGACTTATGGTCTGAAATAAATGTATTATTATTATATTTCAGAGATTTCATTGAACAAGACCTAGTGGAATTTGCCAAGGTGAATCCAGGTGTCGTTGTATATCTAAAGCCTCGCAGACATAGAGGACCTGTGGTTGTTGCTGAATATTGTAAGTTATCATAAAATTTTTAATGTAGGTAGAGAAAAAATCTTCACAAACGGCTGGTACAGCTCGGTTAGCAACATGAGGCGATTTGCTGCACAGTAAGAAATTCATGTGTCAGTATGAGGGCAGAGCCACCATAAATGTCCTTATAAATTGATTAGTTGTGCCCCACAATGAAATTTAACTTTGTTAAAGCCCATTTAATTTTATATTAAAGCCAATAAATTCGTTTTTTAATTATTTTTTTTTAAAAGAGTAGCCATTGAGTTTCTAGGTGGCTCTTCTCCATAGGAAATGACTAATTGGAACAGTGCACCTAGCTTCTGATGTTTCATAAGTTTTGAATTACCTTATGTTATAAAACCAAACCAAAACAAGCCAAACTTAACTAGAGAAGTTATCTTGTTGTCAATATCAATCTGAGCAGCCTTTTCCCAACTATGTTGGGGTCGGCTTCCAGTCTAACCGGATACAGCTGAATACCAGTATTTTACATGGAGCGACTGCCTATCTGACCTCCACAACCCAGTAACTGGGTAATACAATATCCCTTGATAAGACTGGTTGTCAGACTTTCGGGCTTCTGACGACCCGTAACGACTGTCAAAGATCCACGAATGACAGCCGGGACCAATGGCTTAACGTGTTTTCCGAGGCACGGAGAAGTGTCGGTATGTAAAGATTACCCATCCACTGACCAATACCGGCAAGCGTTGCTTAACCTGATGGATCGACCTGTGTGGCTGTTATTACTTAGCCACGAGCTTCTCCCTAGTTTTCAAGATATAAGGGTATTATACTTATCTATAAATTGCCTCTACAAACGGTAAATAGTTCATACCAATAAGGCGCGGTATTAGCTCAATATTCATAAAAATTGGTTTCTTGGATTGTCGAGTATGACGTAACGCAATGAAACTATCCGACGCAAAAAATACAGTGGACAGAGAAGGGTTTAAAGAAAAATTTTAACCTAATAGAATATTAAAAAATAGTTTGATATTCCCAATAAAAAATATGGAAGTTGCTCCACAAAAATGAACTTTGGCATCGAACATCTCTAGGTATTTTCAGCGATAACGACATTCTTTTTTTAAGAATTTAATAGAATTAGTGATTTTTTTAAACTTTAACTGGACAATTATTTAATTTATTGTGTATATTCTGAATAATCTAAAGAAAACCCGGAAAATAAATGCACATTCGCAGCTTAGTCACATCTCGGCAACACAAATATTATTTTCAATGTTCAACCTTATTTCAAGCCAGCTAATGGTGACAAAAAATTACGCGGTTGTGGGCCGTTTAAAATCGTAGTCAATCCGCGCTTTAAAACATTTTTTTTAAAACCACTGTCATTAATCAAAACAACTTCTATTCCCAGTAAACGGAGACCGCGTATGGATGAATATGCACAACAAAACGCACGCAGAAATTACAAAATGGATCGACATCCTACGCACACAACAATTAGATAACGCTACCACACGTCTGCGCAAATACCAGTACACGGATTTCCCTTCAATCCAAGGACCGTGGACTCCGTTCACGTACAAGATACCCGAGTTAAATACTGCAGAGTTGCCGGACCCAGCATTTGGAGCTAATGATAGGCTACCTGCTACCGCAACTGAGCAGCTACGGTTAATGTTTGAGGCCCAGAAACTGGGTGGCAAGAGTGAGGACTTGAAAACGGCAGAGTGAATGTGATAAGTGTTAGTTTTGTAGTGTTTGTTTAGTTATAATAAAGTTGTTAGTAAGAATTTTGTTGGTTTTTTTTTATACCTACTTAAAAACCTTTTGGCATATACCAATCATATTCATTGGAGTACGGTCAGCAGCAGAAGTCGGTTAACACTGCAACTTTTTGACATCATCTGAATTAACACAAAATTATTCGATAAACTGTTTTTTTTCGTTTAACTGTTAAGAGTTAATGTTCTTAAAATTTTAAGTACTTCTGTTCCGGTTTGAAAAAAATATTTCGCTTAGTAATTAAGATTAAAAAACTGCATGTGTTAATCGACTTTTGTTGCTGACTATACCTATTTATGTGTCTATGTGGACCAATTAATATGATTGTGGATTTCAAACGCATAAATAGCAATAGCAATGTTACATAGCAGATAGCAGCTATAGTATAGTTAAAATCTCGCTGAAGACTTGGTCATAAATCATAATAGGAGTAGGGATGTGCGCTAGTTGCGCGCGCTCAAGGCCATTATCGATAACAGAATCATTAAGGTTATCACGTAAACATACTGCATTCATTAAGTATGCAGGGTAACTAATGAGTACTAATGTGTTTTTACGAGACTTCCTTCTCGTAAGAACACATTACTATCCATTAGTTAATTCTATAAACAGAAGGTAATTATATAAAAACTAATATGTTTTTACGTTCTTAATTACATAAAAAGAGGGTAATTAACAAATAGGTTTTTGTAATATTTAATTTGGTAATAAAATAAAATAAAAATGTGTATTTATTTCTATCACCCATTTATAAATATTATATATAAAACTATCGATATCACTCATCGACTGCAGTAATGCACAGGACTACGTGTGGGCGTGGCCTGCCCATAAGGCCCGTGAGTGGGAAAGAGAGCGAAACACTCGAATGATTTATGACCGAGTCTGCAGCGAGATTTTAACTATACTATAAGTATGCTGCGATGATGTGAAAGCTAAGCTACGAAACTATGTGACCGTTTCCACTGATGCTAAGCTGTGTAGCTGAGCGAGTAAATGAGCTATGAAGATGCGCCGCCGCGAGGTAGCTGTGCGAGGAAGATGCGCAGCTCGAGCTATGCGATGCATCGACAGTAGGGAAGGCGCGGGGAGCGGCAGCTACACCACTCGCGCATTCTTAGCTCCCATCCATAGCACGCATCCTTCCATATAAGAAACACAGCTTAGTTGCACCCGTTTCCACCAGTGCTATGCTATGTGGACCAATGAATATGATTGGTGGATATCAAACGCATCCATAGCCCATATCTGTTGGTAAAGCAGCCTTAAGGAGGATGCGCTGTGGTAGTCCGCGAAATTCAAAATTTCCTGCGTTTTATGCAATTTGCAGGTCCGTGTCAGGTTGTATCTTGATCAAAATATGATACGCGGCAATAAAACATATGTATTTACATAATTTTATCCATAAAAATCATCTCTCTTAAGTTAGATTCGTCGAACGAACGAAATCTAACGAATCGCGGGCCAACTTAGCGCATCCTCCTTAAGGCTGAAGATTACAGCCACAACGGGCCACAACGCATCGCATTGTAATACAACAAACAGCGGTACGGCATCTTGATCGAAAAAAATAAATGAAAATAGCAGACGAACGTTCATTGTCATTCATTGTTTGTCGATGTCGTGTGAACAATGAAACAGTAAATGAACCTTCTCTCGAGTGGAGCGTTTTACAGACACACTCCTTCATCATCATCTGCCTAGACTTTTCCCAACTATGTTGGGGTCGGCTTGCAGTCTAACCGGATGCAGCTGAATACCAGTATTTACAGACACACTCCGCTTTAAATAATAATTGTCTCTATAGGACTTGTGCTGCGCCGGCGACTGTTCGCGAGCATCAGAGATCAGCATGCAGAGTCACCACTTGAATGTCCGCTGTCAGAAAGTTTTTTATTTTTTTTTTTTTTCGTTAATTCACTAATCAATCAATAACATTTTAAGTGTAATAGTAGATAATATATTTTTTTTTGTTGTTTTAATATAGTCAACGAGGCTATGTAGCTCGGACATTCAAGCGGTTAAGGAATGAAAAAACCGGCCAAGGGCGTGTCGGACCATGCACAATGAAGGGTTCCGTAGTTGAAAAGAATTTATCCCAAAAAAAAATTTTTTTAAGTATGTGATAGAATTAGAAATTACGTAACAATTTTCGGACTTCATCCTTTACTTGTGCTGTGAGACATTGTATTACTTCTAGCCAAATTTCATAATTCTAGGTCAACGGGAACCCTTAGTTTACTTGCGAGTATCAAAATATGTCGCATAAATGGCTGTATTTTTTTATTGCGTTGCCATAGAAGCTTGAGTTTTTTAGAACTCCAAGGGACTATAATAGACTATTATAGACCTATCAACTTGGATACCTCCACGCATTCCTGAGATAAAGGGTCTTGAACTCTTGACAGACTGACAGACAGACGGACAACGAAGTGATCTTATAAGGGTTCCGTTTTCCTTTTGAGGTACGGAACCCTAAAAAACTACGATTCAACCACATCATTATAATTCTGCGTACCCCATAAACACAAGCGGTTGTAACACTACTGCTAAACAATTTCATCATTGCAATGTGCCAAGTTGGTGTTTAGTGAAAACAAGTTTTTGTGTTACCTACCTAAACAGTCTGTTCCAGTTTGTTTTACTAACTCAGCAAATTATTGATTTGTTATGTATTCGCGATACTTTATGCCTGATACCTGCTTGATTGTATTTCTGGTTAGCAGTGTGATATTTTATTTTGAGGTACGGAACCCTAAAAATTGGAAAATTTTCAAATTCGGGATAAAATGAACGTCCTGTTTTCTGTGGGATTTTTGTATGAATTATGGTAAGGACAGAACGTCTGTCGGGTCAGCTAGTATTGCCTACCTAAATAAAAAACCTGTCGAGTATCTTCCAAATCGTTTATTTAACAATAAAATCTATTTACAAAAATGTACAACGCTGAAATGAAAACTTTATAAACTAAACATTATTTAACTGACCACAAACCATTGTCTTTATACGCGATTTACATAATTAGGTAGTTAGGTAATATTGTTACAATTTAATCAAAACACATTCGATTGCACATCTTTTATGAACAATTATTTTCATGAATATAAAAGCAGATAACATAAAAATAGTCCTCCAGATCGAATTTCAGCCATGGCGACAAATCTCAGCGGGTCAAGCGTGTGCGCAGACACAGGTGCTCTCTCTCTTCCCTCACTCATATTCCGATGGGACGACAATCCGACACGACCGGAGAGAAGATCAGCACCCTAATTGCGTAACACACAATCAATAACTATCTGAAGGATTTTGAAGCATATTGCTAAACCATTGCTTCATATGTTGGAAAAATGTGTCTGCTCGACAACGTAAATAACGCAATGAATGTTGTAGAACTGTCAAAATTAAACCGATTCCTACTGTAAGAGCCTGTTTCACCACCTACGATTAAGGCGCGGTATTAGCTCAATATTCACAAAAATTGGTTTCTTAGATTGTCGAGTATGACGTAACGCAATGAAACTATCCGACGCAAAAAATACAGTGGACAAAGAAGGGTTTAAAGAAAAATTTTAACCGAATAGAATAGTAAAAAATAGTTTGATATTCCCAATAAAACATTTGGAAGTTGCTCCATAAAAATCAACTTTGGCGTAGAACATCTCTGTATTTTCAGCGATAACGACATTCTTTTTTTTATGAATTTAACCCGTCGCGCGCCAATTAGCAGACACAATTGAAATTCTATTGTTATCTGTACACATGGTGTACAATCGACATTTTAAGAGTTAATAGAATTAGCTTATTTTTTTTTAAACTTGAACCGGACAATTATTTAATTTATTGTGTATATTCTGAATAATCTAAAGAAAACCCGATAAATAAATGCACATTCGCCGCTTAGTCACATCTCGGCAGCACAAATATTATTTTAAATTTTCAACCTTATTTCAAGCCAGCTAATGGTGACAATAGATTACGCGACTGTGTGCTGTTAAAATCGTAGTCAGTCCGCGCCTTAAGTTCCTATTAACTTGGCAAATTTCATACAAATTCTGTTCCATTTTTGAATTTATTCGGTGAGTAGTAGCTATTCGGACATCGTGAAATAAGGCCCTTAGTGTGTTACGCAGTTAAGGTGAAGGCGCTAACATAATTAATATTCATGGCAACATCTATACAATTATACAGGGTGGCATTGCCGCGCAAACTAATCAGTACCATAGAGTCCAAAATTATCTCAATTATATAATTACCAGTACACATTATGGTAAAGCAATAAAGATATTGAGTATTGAAAAATTTATATGAACTAGGGTGTATACCATATAAATTTTTCAATTTTTTTTTTTTTTAAAGTTTCCTACAAAAGTGCAATACGTAAGTACACGATCAAAATGTATGAACAGCTAATTTATGATGTGTAACAACTTTCCTCTTGCTTTCTTGCAATCTGTGATTTCGTGAAAAGGGACGGAAGTGTGTAACAGGAAGTGAAAATATTTTTCTACAAGTTTTGAGTGACGGATTGAAATGTTGCCCTACCTTTAAATGTTGTTAATTTGTTATGGAACTAGAAAGTACTTTTACCAAGGTGAGATGTCAGATGTTACAAATCATAGACGATTACGCTTAATTAAGTTTTGATATATTTCTACGCTAGGGGGTTTAGAATCACGTGCTGAATTCATGGTTACAGTTTGTGCGTCGATGTCCCTGCCACCCCTGACTCATCAACGCAGAGCCTAAGCAGCTGGGGCTGCAAACTTGAAATTTTGGCAGTTGATGCCTTTTATGTCGTAAGCATCCATTAAGGGAGGATTTTTTGAAATTTCAAACGCGAGCGAAGCCGCTGACAACTGCTAGTAATCAATAAAAAATACCTAGGTACACTATCAATAACAATCTGAATGATTTTTGAAGAATATTGCTCATCCATTGCGTCGTGTTCGATAAATTTGTCTGCTCAATAACGTAAATAACGCAATGAATGTTATTGAACTGTCAAAATTAACCCGATTACGCAAAAAAACATCAACATATTCGGGCGAACTTGAACTATACTCTGTTCATTTTATGATCAACGATATGACACATTATGTACACTCAGTGAAATTAAAACTTTCTGTTGATTGCATTTTTATCTCTACATTGATTCATGTTTTGAAAATTTTGCTTAATTTCTCGTGTTCTATTTTTTATTTTACTTTATATTTTGTTAAATTTTGCTGTACAACGGCTTAGATTTATTCAAATCTTAAATAAATAAATATGTAAACTGACACTGTACGTCAATTTGCTATATTTTGTATTTTGTATTGAGCTAGGAAAAACATGGATACGCCGCGTTATTCTACACATACATTTGCTTAAACAAATATGAGTGAAATAGGATACAGAATGTGAAATATCGTTTTGTCTCATTCTTTCTAATAAAACAACAATATTGAAGTTGTTGCTTATTATGGCAACATTTTATCGTAACGCAGTGACAGTTGTAGGTAAGTGCCATAACGGCCATCTTATGCGACGAGTTTTGCTGTCAAACGGTTGTTTACTTTTTGTATTATTGAGATTTGCGTGAAAATTACTAGGAGGTTACCTTTAAAACTGCAAGTAAATGTTAGAAAAAAGCAATTTAACTTTAGTTATAGTAACAACTGTTCCTTGACTGACATTACCCTAGCAATGGCAGCCATTTTGCAACATTATGAATGAGTCGTAGGGTGTAGGTAATTAGGTATGCACTTTTTTTTTGTAGGTATTTTCAGTCCATATATTTATATGTCTATGTGTCATAGCCATTTCATACAAGTGTCAAAAAATGACAGCAAAATGTAAGTTGAACATACAGACAATAAGAGTGGGTAGTTAATTTGCATAACAATTAATTTCCTGACTTTACTGAAAATTAAAATGAGATCGTAATAATAAATTATTTGTGACATGTTTATGCTAAATTAAATAAGCAGTATCTAGGAAGAAGAGAGCAGTGGTGGGCCAGTGGTAACGCCCCGACTTACAGGCGTGGGTTCGAACCCAGGCAGGCGCTTTTCATTGTGTAAATAATTTAATCACCATTGCTCTCAAAACGGTGAAGGAAAACATCGTGACGAAACCGGCATGTGCTAGAACCAAAAATTCGAAGACATGTGACATCTACCAACCCGCTCTGTGCCCGCGTGGTGGATTACAGCCCACTCCCTCTCGAAGAGAGGAGACCTGTGTCCCAGCACTGGGAACATTATAGGCTAATTATGTATCTAGGAAGACTGGAATAGGAAGTAATAGGTTGGGGAAAAAGTTTCTTCGCATTTTTTAAGAAAATTCAAAACATTTTTTAATATACATTATTTTCATTTATCTAAATTATGTAGGTACCATTTTGTTCGATAACTTTTTGCCATCTTGTAGGTAGGGACATGATCCCATTGCTATACAAATTTTGGGACTTCTGATCAAAATACCGCGACAAGTGGTTTTGGCAGTCCTCTCATGATGTTAACCTGACACTGCCTAAAGAATTCTGAAGAGACCGAAACAGGTGGAAATCTGAAGGTGCAAGGTCAGGACTATACGGCGGATGCATTAACACCTCCCAGCCAAACTCTCTTAATTTTTGCTGAGTCGCTAAAGATGTGTGAGGTCTAGCGTTATCATGATGAAAAACCACACCCCTTCTGTTGATTAATTCCGGCCGCTTTCTCTCAACTTCTTGCTTTAATCTCATCAGTTGTTCGCAGTAGAGTTCAGAATCGATGGTTCTGCCTGGTGGTAACAGCTCATAATGCATAATGCCCTTCCAATCCCACCACACACACAGAATCACCTTGTTGCGAGTTAACCCGGGTTTCGCCACAGTCTGTGAAGCCTGACCGGCCTTTGATCACGACCTTTTTCGCACATTCTTGTCGTACGTGATCCACTTTTCATCACCAGTTATCAGTTTCTTCAAAAATGGTTCGGTTTCATTACGTCGTAATAAAGAATCACAAATGAGTACACGGTTCATTAGGTTTCTTTCAGTGAGCTCGTGAGGTACCCAAATATCGAGCTTTTTTGTGTACCCAGTTTTATTAAAATGCGCCAAAACTGTTTTGTGATCAATTCCCAGTTCTTCAGCTACGTCGTAACTACTGATATGCCGATCTTGCTCCACTTTTTCAAAAATGGCATCCATTTTATCCGTAATAGGGCGACCAGAGCGACGTGCATCTTTGACATCAAAATTTCCGGATTGAAAATGCTTAAACCAAATTTGTGCTACTCTCACAGACACTGCACTGGGTCCATAAACATCGCAAATTTTTTTCGCGGCTTGCGTTGCATTTTTACCTTTTTTGTAGTAAAATTTTAAAATGTATCGAATTTCTTCATTAGATTCACTCATCTTGACGGTACAAAAAACAAATGAAAATCACACATTTTCCTAATTTGAATTTGGAATTATGTTCTTTAAAATTTAAACTTTCAATGATACCAAAACCAACCAGATACAAATAGTATAGCCAAAGAGATTTTATTTTAAGTTCATACATACTATAATGCGAAAAGACTTTTTCCCCAACCTAATATAAGATGATAATAAAAATAAAAAATATAAAAACTCAAATAGGAATAACACTTATTTCTAATTTTGTCTAGCAACACTACTTCGATTCTTTTATTATATTAGTTAGTCTCAATGACATTATAATAAGTACCCGGGAGAAATTATGACACATCGAGCGTTAGTGCCTTTTCATACGTCCCGGTTACCGGGTAGCCGGTGCCGGTTACCCGGCGGCTAAGTGTAAAGGCATGCCGGGCAAATTACACCGGTACGTGTGAAAGATAAACTCAAACTCACAGCATTTATTTCAATTAACTCCTAAAATGTCGATTGCACACCATGTGTACAGATAACAATAGAATTTCTATTGTGTCTGCTAATTAGCGCGCGACGAGTTAAACCAATTACAGGCACTTGAATTGTCAAAACGTCAGTTAGTCAGAAAGTTGAAGCTAGTCGCCCAGTTCCAAAACGTAATAGATCTCTATGGAGAAGAACGGGCAAGAGACTCCACAGACACTTTTTTTTAAATCAAGATAAGTATTACAACACCTGGGTAATACATTATTCTTGTTGCTTCTACATATGAGAACAATATTAAAAAAAAATATTTAAAAACAATTCAAAATATAAGATTAGAACGTACATGCCCATACACTTAGCCGCGGGTACCCGGCAATAGGGACGTATGAAAAGGCACTTAGAAAGATAATGTCGCATAGCTATTAGTGAGAGAGATGATGGCGCTCTACAAAGTCAACCTTTTTATAAAAACTCGATGTGATTATATTAACGGTTGGGTATATTAAAACTTTCTTCAATCATCATGAGACACTAATGTCACATTCTCTTCGAGCTACGAGATCGCTTTTAGCGATAAGACCGCCCATTGTGTCACTCGTATGTAAAATTTCAACATTGTAAAATTGTAACCAGTAATTTAAATGGTGTGCATAATAAAGAGTATTCTATTCTATTCTATTCTATTCTACAGGTCAAAATAAATTAGTTAGCGAAACTTCGCAGACGTAACGGGTATCGGTATGTAAACATGATAACACAAAAACAAACATGATTTTATGTTTTTTTTTTTTTGGGTTAACAACCTCATTCAATGTAGATATTTAAGGATGATGCGCTGTGGTAGCCAGCGAATTCAAATTTTCTTGCGTTTTATGCAATTTGCTAGTTAGATGCTATGCAAGTTAGATTTCGTGCAGCGTCGTTAGATTTCGTTCGTTCGACTAATCTGCACGAAATCTAACTTAGAGAGATGTATTGATGATTTTTATGGTTAAAATAATGTAAATGCATATGTTTTATTCCCGCGTATCATATTTTGATCAAGATACAACCTGACACGGACCTGCAAATTCCAAAAAACCCAAAAAAAAAGGAATTTTGCGTGCTACCACAGCGCATCCCCCTTAAAATATCAGTTTAATTTTTTTTTTTTTTTTGTGTAAACTTCGCAGACGTTTTGACAATTACGTCTGCGAAGTTTACACAAAAAAAAAAAGATTGAAAAAAAAAAGAAGATTTGTCTTAAGAGGATAAAACAAAAAAAAATATATTTTCTCAACTCATATTTCAAGTAATGACAATACCAGCGGTCTCTCAAAAAAAATTCATTGTATTTATCGTGTTTAGATCAGGGACCGTACAACCACGGTTAAGAAATTTATTTTTTTATTTATCACAAACACTGCTATCATTACAGGAATTTCCCAATGCGGTAGCGTAATAATAAAAGCGGTAATTAAGTCTTTCGAAGTGGTAGTGGTGGTCCCGTCAGTTGGGACTGGTCGTCTCTTAGCTGCCATGGCTTATTTTCAATTTTAATATTTAATTTAGTTGTTTTAGTTTTTATCTTTTTATTACGGACGCTTTTTAACGTGCACGTCTTTCTACATTGTTCTCACATGTATATTTTCAACATGAACGATGTAACCAATATTTTGTAAAAATATTATGATTTAAAAGAGTGTCCGTGGAGTTTCTTGTCCGTTCTTCTCCATAGCGATCTACTACGCTTTGGAATGGGCAACTAGCTTCATCTTTCTGACTGACCGACCCATTGATAATTCAAAAGTGCCTGTAATTGGTTTATTTCAAATAAATGCTTTGAGTTTGAGTTTGAGTTTGGTAAGCCGTTTATGAGGTTACCTTTATCATGTGAAAAGGTTTTAAGCTTGAAACCCATTAAAAGGGTTATCCCTTCAATATGGATAACCCATTGGGTTCTATACTTGAAACCCAGTGAAAGGGTTACCCCTTCATTAAGATAACCTATATAATATAAGGGTTTTGTTCGGTGTACCATATTAGCTATTGCTAGTTACCATATTAGCGATTTGCTAGTTACCATATTAGAGAGATCATGTTACATTGCTCTGAGTCGGAATGTTATGCTGTTATCGTTTTTAAGAGAGTTGAAGTGAAACCCTTTTGAACAGCTTAATTTAACCCGTTCAAAAAGGTTACCCACATCGTATGGGTTTTCGTTTAACTGCTTAGAAAAACCCTATCGAAAACCTTTTCAATGGATACTCAAAATGGTCCTTTGAGGAGCTGGTGGCTAAGTAATAACAGCCGCACGGGTCGATCCATCAGGTTAAGCTACGCTTGCCGGGGTTGGTCCGTGGATGGGTGACCATCTTTACATACCGAGACTCCTCCGTGCCTCGGAAAGCACGTTAAACCGTTGGTCCCGGCTGTCATACGTGGATCTTAGGACAGTGGAGGGTATCATATGAAAGAGCGCTGTTTGCACATTCTCAAACATTATTTTTTCTTTTTTTTTTAGGCAGCATAGTTTTGAACTTTAGATGAAAAATGTGAAAAAAAATACCGCCCCCCCCGCCTTATCTCTGAAGTTTGCATAGAGAAAAATCTGAAACTATTCTATGTGACAGAAGTTAATGTATACATTACAGGAAAAATAAAACGATGTCTCTAAATAGCACAGTTTTTCAGAAATCATCAACAAAAATTACATATAAATGATATACGGAACCCTCGGTGCGCGAGTCTAACTCGCTCTTGACTGGGTTTTTTGTTTTTTTGTTTGAACGCGCAAATCTCTACAACTACCAGTCCGATTTGAAAAATTGTTTTTGCATTTGACAGCCCAATTCTTGAGGAAGGTTATAGGCTATTTAACATCACGCTACAACCATTAGGAGCCGAGCAAAAAGAAAAAAAGTCAGAAAGAACGCTACGCGAAAATGAAGTAGTAGGTGGGCGGGAAATATGGCTGTCAATTTAGTATATTGTGGTGTCTTACGATTTTCACGCGAACGAAGTCGCGTGCAGAAGCTAGTTATCTATAATTCTAAAGCTGAATGACCTATAACTATAGCGCTATAATGTTCTTTTGCCGCGTGGCTAAAATTGCCGCCATTTTGTTTTGTTGTCAAAACAAGATG
Source organism: Cosmia pyralina (assembly GCA_946251885.1). Taxonomy (NCBI): domain Eukaryota; kingdom Metazoa; phylum Arthropoda; class Insecta; order Lepidoptera; family Noctuidae; genus Cosmia; species Cosmia pyralina. Next base: position 12,855,820 of record OX276368.1, on the reverse strand, counting down.
GCCGCGATGTATTGTTATAATGTCTATATTTTTAGCACAACATGGGCTCTTCTTATAATGCCTTATTACAAAACGAAGTTTAAGTATCTGTATGTTTAAACCATAGAGCCAGTTTTGAATTTCGAACTTTATTCCGACAGAGTTAAAGAAGGATTTGTGGCTAAGTAATAAAAGCCGCACGGGTCGAACGATCAGGTTAAGCTACGCTTGCCGCGGTCGGTCCGTGGATGGGTGACCATCTTTACATACCAAGACTCCTCCGTGCCTCGGAAAGCACGTTAAGCCGTCGGTCCCGGCTGTCATACGTGGATCTTATGACAGTCGTTACGGGTCGTCAGAAGCACGAGTCTGACAACCAGTCTTACCAAGGGATATCGTACTATGGGTAATAGATACCCCTTGGTAAGACTGTTTGTCGACTGTTAGACGACGACGAAAATACTGGCATCCAGCTGCTTCCGATAAGACTGGAAACCGACCACAACATCGTTGGGAAAAGGCTAGGCAGATTGATTATTCCGACAAAGTTAAATTACAAATATAAACGTCGAACCTGAGTCTTAGGTGATAATTTTTTTTTAAGAACTTAAGGCAAAAAAGGGATATGAAGGAGGGGGGGGGGGGGGGGGGCACATGCTTGTAGCTGATACAAAACTATGCAAGTAATTTGCATGTCCTACTAATATTATAAATGTGAAAGTTTGTATGTTTGGATGTTTGTTACTCAATCACGCAAAAACGGCTGAACGGATTTGGATGAAATTTGGTATACAGATAGTTTATAACCTGGATTAAGACATAGGATACTTTCATCCCGGTAGAAGGTTCCCGTGGGATAATTTGCGACATACAAGCGGGCGAAGCCGCGGGCAACAGCTAGTGTACCATAAATAGCTTCTGATTGCTGAATGTCACCATTGCATGTAAGCTACTTGCATAGTACTGTACGCACGGCTACAGATCAACCTATACATTTCCAGTGTAAGCTGATCTCGCATTGTATAGGATTTACTTACAATGAGAGGTCAGTGTAAACTGGAAATGTATAGCTTGATGTGTAGCCGTGTGTACATAAAGTCACAAGATTTATTTGCAGATAAATTTGGTTACAAAAGCAAGTAACCATAAGCTACAGGCATGTGTAGCCTTTACAGCTGTCGAAATATAGTTCAAAATGCAATAACAGGCTCAAATTTTTGGGCATGGATTTGTTGAAACTCGTATAATGAGACAATAGTTATTTGTAACTTCATCCTTTTCAACTGAATTCGACTAAAATCGTATTTAATTTATTAAGTACAGTTCTTTTTACCCGACTACAGCAAAGCCTTTAAGGAAGGGTTATGATTTTAGCAGTCTATGTATGTGTGTATTTGCGTGTGTTCCACCGTAGCGCCTAAACTACTGAACCGATTTTGATGAATGAGGTATCAATCGATTTGTAATAATGCTACCGGTCACTTTTATTGTTCCGTAGTTGGGTTTCAGTTTTTTAAAATATTTTTTTTTATTCAACTAAAGACCTTAAAACTCACGAACGCGGGACTTGTATTCTTAAGTTATTGTTATACGGTATAAATTGCAGTGACACGCGTTTCTGACGTATAATTTAACAACTATACGGTACTAAAGCCAACGAGACGAGATAAATTTCATGCTTTGGGATTAAAAACTTTAACTTAATTGCGTTTGGTTCAGTTTCCATTGCAACTAAAATTATTTTATGACGTTTATCGATGGTTTTTTTCATTCAAAAATAAACTTAGTTTACTTGAGTTTAAAGTTGATATTTGTATAAGTTGCATTTTATGTATTTATCTCGTATCGTTGGCCGGAGTATACAATGTGTCGTTTTGCATCCTCATCAAATTTAAGGGTGTTGTAAAGACCATCAAACCGAACAACTTTTTCCATGACACCAACATCGTAATCGCGAAAAAATAATCAGCCGTCACATACATTTCTGTCCAGTAAGTATTGAAGTTTTCTATGGGACAGTTGAAATTTTTTTCGCGATTACGATGTTGGTCCCATGGAGAAAGTTGTTCGGTTTGATGTTCTGTATCACATCCTGAAATTTGACAAGGATGCAAAACAACACGTTGTATACTAATTGTATTGTTAACTAGTGTGTCACGCGGGGGTAGGCAGAAACTACAGAACGCCACCTGCTACGACCCTTACATATTCCTTTTGCCTCGTTTACGTTCATACATCTGGTCATACACGCACGCCGGTAACGAGGACTACGCACCTGACTTTTCTGAAGAACATCACCAATAAGGACACTATACAAGGTGTAACTCAAATAACGCAGAACCTCTTAAGGGGTCATTGTACTCCTCATTATGAACAACTTTTAATATGGGACAAATCTTAAAATCGCGAAAAAAAATTAGCGTTTACGTTGGCATCACTCGCCAAAATGTAGGGAACAGCTGACTTTTTATCGTGATTTCAGGTTTGGACCCATAGTAAAAGTTGTTCATAATGATGAATGACCCCTTAAGAGATTACGCTTTATTTAATTTACACCTTGTATAGCCTACTATGGTGGCCGCCACTTAAATCTGAAATAAAGTTCATTGCTCTTTCCTTAATTTCTCTGCTTAGGTACCCCGACAATACATTATGGATCGTTTTTTATTACTAGAAAAGTTTCGGGACAAGTTTATGTCATTATTTCGGTTTCCGGAATTACGTATTTGAATAAATGTATGCGGGTCAATGACCTGTAATTCAGATTTATTTGACGTTAGGTATAGGGCGTCCCTCCCGACGGTTCCACTCACATTTACCTTGTAAATGCCTTTTCTTAGTCGCCTTTCATACATCCTCTCAACATGACAAACCATACTCTTTTCAATCTTTATTCTAATATTCATCAGCCATGATAAGAACTACTAAAGCCGTCCATCCGTTGAAGGGCTTGCAGCCAGATCCCCTGCCGTCTTCGCCTGAATATTGCTCGAACAGGTATCCCGTTCGTTTGTATTCGTTTAGAATGTTACCTGTGAATAGAAAGACATATTATTAAAAGGGGATGTACAGTAGGCGCGCGATCTGAGTGCAGTTCTGAGGAATGCGCTAGTGATGTGACCTAATTAGCGACAATGAACGGAGATCGATATTTTTCTTTGACACCTTAAAAGTGGACGTCAAACTGCTTGTATCTGTTAGTATTTTAACACATTTTATTTATTATATTTGCGCTAGATATTTTTATTACAAGCTATGGTATAAAAAAAAAGAAAATATCATGCATATATTCCCTACTTTAAGAAAACTGTGGGAAAGCCGGAAATCTTAATCAAACAAGTTTATTATTGTAAACTATCATCACTGTCATCGCCGACCTCAATGACAAATCGGTCTACGGTATCTTCCATTAATCCATCCCTTTGAGTAAAACGCTATCGATAAGCGCGCGAGCGAGAGACATCAAGGTCAGCACAGCACTAAACTACAGGCGGCCGCGGCGAGGTGTCGACGGGCGGGGGAAGTTGCACCCGCCCCGCTCCTCATACCCCGACTGCACTCAAATCGCGCGCCTACAATAGTTTATAAACAGGAACCCAAAAAATAACGCGTGGTACTTTACAGAAACCCAGGAAATCGCAAAGTATTTAAAGGAACTCATAAAATAAAAATTAATTTAAAACTCTCGCTGTAACTTCATTAGCTTCTTTTAAAATTTTAATTTTGCACTTATAATCTTTGCGCTCTAGCATGGTGCGGGTGACACATGTCAGTATGGCATGACTAGGTCAGTGACAATATGCACAATTCAATTTTATCGATAACGATTCTTACAGCTAAAATCTCGTTCTCCTAATAATTTTAAAAATTTCTTTGATATATCATATTATTATTAAATTTATTTTAAAATATGTATTTAAGTCAAAACATTAAAAAACCACATTCAAAGCACTACCGATGTTTATTTTTTATTTTTTTTATTTTTCATGGTATCATTTTTCGGCTAATTTAACTCAATAGATGTCTAACAACAAAAAATTTAAAATACGAGGGGTGATCAAAAAGTAGTGAGAATGAGATAGATTATAATGACTATTGATAACTTAATAATTTATTTTTCTACATAGTCTCCGAGTCTCTCTACACACCGAGTCCAGCGCTTTTCCAAGACAAAACCAATCCACAAAACACAATCCCAATCCCAACAACAAAAAAAAAAGTTTCGTCTTGGTCCTGCAAAAAGCTCTCCACGGCATCCATCACCTCGTTATCGTCTTCGTACCTGTTTCCCCTTAAGTATTCTTTCAATTTGGGGAACAAATAAAAATCGCTAGACGCCAGATCTGGTGAATAAGGGGGTCAACCAATTCGAAGCCAGCTTGCTGAATGGCAGCCATCGCAACTGCCGACCTGTGCGCGGGTGCGTTGTCGTGATGAAACCGCACGCCCCTTCGGAGTTTCCCTCTCCTTTTCTCTTTGATGGCATTCCTCAACTTAGGAATTAAAGCTGCATAATATTGGCCTGTAATAGTGGTTCCACGCTCCAGGTAATCAATCAACAATATCCCTTCTGAGTCCCAAAATATTGAGGCCATAACCTTGCCAGCCGATGCCACGGCACGAAACTTCTTCGGGGTCGATGATGATGGCCGTTTCCATTGCGAAGATTGCTGTTTTGTCTCGGGATCAAAATGATGGACCCATGTTTCGTCCATTGTTACGAAACGAGACAAAAAGTTTTCAGAATCTTCTTGAAACTTGTCCAACAATATCTTCGAAATGTCAAGTCGATTTTGTTTCTGACTGTCGGTTAACATTCTCGGCACCCATCTTGCGGAGACTTTTCTCATATTCAAAGATTGTTTCAATATGGATTGAATACTTCCATATGAAATGCCCGTTTCTTGAATTAAGTATCGGATGGTAACTCTTCGATCGCTCAATACAATTTTCTCGACTTTCGCAACATTGTCTTGGGTGACTGACGTCGATGGACGGCCGCAACGATGTTCCTCTTCCGTGCTCGTTCTCCCTACTCGAAATTGAGAAGCCCACCTTGCGACAGTGGAATAAGGCGGAGCAGACTCTCCTAATGTTGCCTCCAAATCGCAATGAATCTCTTGCGTCGTTAACTTTTTTAAACAGAAGTATTTAATAACGGCTCGCACTTCGTTTTTCTCCATTTTCGAGAACACGTTCCCACACGAAGCAAACAAATGACTACATTCAGAAAAAAACAAAAGAGAATCGAAGATTTTTTTCTTTATTAATATTACAAATATGTATCTGAGCTATGCCTGCCAGTATTTTCTTACCAAGGAGTATATCGTTCTCACTACTTTTTGATCCCCCCTCGTACATACAGTAAACTTCTTTTCCTATAAAAAATATCGACTATCGATGAAAACCCATAATAGCAATACATCTCATCACTAAACATGTCTATGGCGTTACGTTACACGCCTATCACTTTGCTTCATTTTTCTTTAAATTTGACTTTATTTGTAGATAATAACATTTTGACAGGATGATTTATTTAATTTACTACAGTTATTATTGAATCCGTATTTTGCGATTATGATAACGTTCAAAGTGAAAAGGAACAGTTCGTCAAATGTCACCCGCACCATGCTAGAGCGCAAAGATTAATTCAAATAACTTAAAACAATATTCTTAAAATCAGCTTCCGTTTTTATTTATTCGATTAATCTGTGGACAATAGTGTGGGTTATATGTTTAGTTATTTATCTTAAGAATATTATTGTGTCGCCTTAACATGTAACTGTTTTTCATCCCTAATAAATAAAATAAAATAAACGCATTAAATCTAAATAGTAGCGCAAGGGAGTTTATAGAAACGCAGAAAATAACGCAAGATAGTTTATAGGAAGACATGAATAACACAAGGCTCACAAGGCTTTAAGAACAAAAATCAAAACGTAACGTAACTATTAGAATTCAAATAAAAACGCGAGGCAGATTTATAGGAACCCACATTATAAACGCGCAATATTTTATTGGAGTTTGTCCACCGCCGCCATCATCGGGACGTCACCGAGAAACGACGAGTCTTTGGACTGAACGTGACGTTTTGGTGACGAGCTGTGAACTCGGCATGATAGGCAAAACAAACTAAAAAAACAAATCTCGTCACAATCTCGGGCCGAGTTCTGGAGGTCGCGCCTTGTTCTCAGTGAAGGCTCCAGTAGACAAACAGACAGTAACGCGAGATAGTTTATAGGAACCCAACTCATAAGTACTAGGCTCACATAAAATCAAGAAGTCTTAATAATACCACAGATTAATACAGATGGGACACTCCGCAAAATCATTTAAATAAAAAGCGACTCTTGCAACGACACAATAAAGTGCAATTCAGGTCGCACAACGCTTCATTACCTACAGTTATAATTCACCTATAAGTTGCCTCTCTATTGCGTAACTCTTATGCCTTCTGACTCGTTAGGGTTGTCTTCTTTTACGACGCGGCGCGTGAGTGAGTATCGAACTAACGTGCGAGCCGGCCGGTGCGCGGCAGCCCACACTGAATTGACCCAGTGAGATGAGCCCGCCGCGTACTTGTAGCTTCATACCCAAACTGCGGAGTGTCCCATCTGTATTAATCTGTGGTAATACTCATGAACAACATTATCCCTAAGTCTCGCGTTCAACTCGGCCGCTCTCACCGCATGCGGGCCCTCAATACTAGCGTAGTACTTCAGAATTGATAACGCGAAGTAGTTTATAGGAACCCAGCTCCTAAATATCCTACGGTGCCGTAAAAGTACCAGGCTATCATAAAATGAAGAAATACTCACGAACAACATTATCCCTGAGTCTCGCGTTCAACTCGGCCGCTCTCACCGCATACGGGCCCTCAATACTAGCGTAGTACTTCAGACTTGACAGCGCGAGGTAGTTTATAGGAATCCAGATCTGGCCTCTCCAGTACGGAGGGTCATGTTCTGTGTTTCTCTTCATGTATAGAGGAGCTGATTTTGAGAGGGATCTGGGAAAAAACTTAATAATATAAATCAATCTGCCTAGCCTTTTCCCAACTATGTTGCTGCCAGTCTAACCGAATGCAGCTGAATACCAGTATTTTACATGGAGCGACTGCCTATCTGACCTCCACAACCCATTAACTGGGTATATGGGTATAACCCTTGGTAAGCCTGGTTGTCAGACTTTCGGGCTTCTGACGACCCGTAACGCCTGTCAAAGATACACGAATGACAGCCGGGACCAACGGCTTAACGTGCTTTCCGAGGTACGGAGGAGTCTCGGTATGTAAAGATGGTCATCCATCCACGGACCGACCCCGGCAAGCGTAAGTTAACCTGATGATCGACCCGTGCGGCTGATAGTACTTAGCCACGAGCTCCTCTATAATCTCCTCTGTAATATAGATGCTGGGTGTAATATAAACCTCTTATCTAAAATATACACGAGGCATATAATATTAAGCTTGTCATCTTAAAATAGAATCTGTTTCGTTTTTTTTTATATTTCTGCATATGATATTGTACAGTTATAATCCCTCAATCTTTTTGGACGGGCTGAAGTGCGCGCGACCGCCATCTTGCTCCATCTTGCGCATGGTATTTTCCCAACAGACACCTTAAGAGGATACATCGAAGCGTGGTTTAGCTCGGTGTGTAAGTGAAATGGCGTTATGGCTGTCTAGTTTGACGCGTGAGATAGAAGACTCTCACGCGCTCCGGAATTTAAGCGCGCTTCGTTTAAATGAAGATTTATGACAAAATGTTATATATACCTAAATCAATTTTTAGCTTAGTAAGTTCTTAACATATTTAAATTTCTTCGATTTAAAGCAAATTTTACTGCACAACATGGAACTGTTTACGTATAATCGTATAAAACAGAAAATAGACAAGTTAAAAAATTCAAGTATCCATGTTTCGGTTTTAGTACAGCAGTAGACAATATAGTCAAATAACACATATGGAAAATCCAAATGTTTTAACCATACATTTGGTTTTATAGGAATTTTAAAAACACAAAATTATCCATGTATCCCCTTAATTTTGCATTCTGCGCATCGGTTCGCGCCTACGTTCACCCGGTCAAAAAGATTGCTGTAACTTAGCTTAGAGATTCCTGTTTTAATTATTTTGATTGATCCCTAAAAAAGTTCCATATTAATAAAACAGTCCTTGGCTATATAAAAAAGTTCCATATCAATAAAACAGTCCTTGACTATATAAAAAAGTTCCATATCAATAAAACAGTCCTTGACTATATAAAAAGTTCCATATCAATAAAACAGTCCTTGACTATATAAAAAAAGTTCCATATCAATAAAACAGTCCTTGACTATATAAAAAAGTTCCATATCAATAAAACAGTCCTTGACTATATAAAAAAGTTCCATATCAATAAAACAGTCCTTGACTATATAAAAAAGTTCCATATCAATAAAACAGTCCTTGACTATATAAAAAAGTTCCATATCAATAAAACAGTCCTTGACTATATAAAAAAAGTTCCATATCAATAAAACAGTCCTTGACTATATAAAAAAGTTCCATATCAATAAAACAGTCCTTGACTATATAAAAAAGTTCCATATCAATAAAACAGTCCCTGACTATATAAAAAAAGTTACATATCAATAAAACAGTCCTTGACTATATAAAAAAGTTCCATATCAATAAAACAGTCCTTGACTATATAAAAAAGTTCCATATCAATAAAACAGTCCTTGACTATATAAAAAAGTTCCATATCAATAAAACAGTCCTTGATTAAAATGATGGACTTACCTTAGACCATAAGGTGACCACAACAGTTCGGGTTTATCCAAATCTTGTAATATTTTGCCTAACTTCTCACTGTCTGGTTTTAGTACTTTCAGCAACATTGGAAACAGGCTCACGTATCCTGAAAAAATGTATTATAAATTTAGTTAGCTAGCAAGGCAATTTAGGGCAAGTCATCCAGCTCGGTAGACACAACTTTGAGAAAGAAGCCGACAGAAGGATCCGGTTGGGTTGGGCAGCGTTTGGAAAACTTCGTCAAGTCTTTTCGTCACCTATCCCGCAATGTTTGAAGACTAAGGTTTTCAACCAGTGCGTCCTGCCCGTTATGACATACGGTGCTGAAACGTGGACACTGACGGCCGGGCTGGTCCACAAATTCAAGGTCGCACAGCGCGCTATGGAGCGGGCTATGCTCGGAGTTTCTTTGAAGGATAAAATCAGGAATGAAGTTATCCGGAAAAGAACCGGAGTAACCGACATAGCTTTCAAAGTAAGCAAACTGAAGTGGCAGTGGGCTGGCCATGTTTGTCGAAGGACCGATGGCCGGTGGAGCAGACGAGTCCTAGAGTGGAGACCGCGTATCGGTAAGCGTAGTGTGGGACGCCCCCCAGCTAGATGGACCGATGACCTGAAGAAAGTGTCTGGGACAGACTGGATGCGGAAGGCGGAGGACAGGGTGTTGTGGCGCAACCTGGGAGAGGCCTATGTCCAGCAGTGGGTTGCGATTGGCTGAGTTGATTGTTGATTGATTGAGTTAGCTAGCGAAACTCCGCAAACTTAATGGGTTTTTATTTAGGATCTCCAACAAAAGATGTACACAATACATTCTATGATATGAGCGCTTACATAAAGAATTAGGTTTCCGGTACGGGCGGGTCGGTATTGATCGGTGCAGGTATTAATTTCTATGTTATCTAAAGAAACCGGTTTTAACTGTCTCATTTAATATATTCATTTTAATTACAAATGCTATTGATTTGTATTAATGTTAAATGCTAAATTCCTGAGGAAACCTAATTAAGATTGTAACTAACTGAAATCATTCATTCATTAATTAATTTATTAATTTTGTGAACATAGAGTAAAATTAAACAGATGTTATACACTACTATTTTTTAATTAGTACAAAAAAAAATGGCGCTCTATCCGTACCCGTTACTGATCATATTTGTGTAGTCAAAAGTCAAAAAAATTAAATCCCAAAATTGTCCACGAAAATTTGTCATGATTGATAAATTCATAATTAAATCAATTATTCATAACAATTGCTACTAGAAAATATTACGCGCAGTGCTTTTCCATGATTAATGAATACTACTATGTAGCCTGTACAATATTTCCCTAAACTGAGTGACATTTTGGCATATAAACAAACGCTAATAACTTTGCTGTTTATGAATATAATTTTTTGAGACTTTACATATATAATAAAAAGACCTTCTCTAATAAGCCCTTTAATTATTTGTACTAATTAAAAATTAGTGGTGTATAGAAAAAAAAAAATGTTGGTTCATACTATGTCCTGCCCAGAAGGCATACAAAATAGCTTAAGGACGCTGTTACAAATGGGTAGTCAAATCATTACTTTTTTACACAAAAGTATGTATATTAAATAAAATGCTTTGCATTCTTAAAATGTTTTTTGGCCGAATTGTTGATAGATGTGCATGGTACGATTCTGAACTATAAATATAATTTTAAATAGGTACATTTTCTCAATAAATGTACCGAAATGAAAAATTTTACTTCGGTACCTTTAGTGAGAAACTGTACTTATCTAAAATTATATTTATAGTTCAGAATCGTACCATGCACATCTATCAATGGGCAAAAAACATTTTAAGAATGTAAAGCATTTTATTTATTAAACATACTTTTGTGTAAAAAAAGTATTGATTTGACTACCCATTTGCGTCCTTAACATGTAATCGAATATCACATTAAGAAAATAAAAACAATAAAATAAAGTAATTATATTATTAGATAAAAAGTTTAAACCTGTTTCTTATAAAGAAACAAGTTTAAACTTGTCGCACAGATTTGTCTGTACCGGAAACCTGCTTCTTTATGATTGCACCCTACCTCCACAACCCAGTTACTGGGTACCTGAAACATGAAATCACGAAAACAATCAGCTGTTCCATACATTCATGTTCGCATAACTCGACAAAATGTAGGGAACAGCAGATTTTTTTTTCGCGATTTCAGTTTTGGTCCCATAGTAAAATTTGTTCATAATGATGAGTGCAATGACCCCTTAAGGGGGATCGGGAGTAGTAACTGCGAAACTCAAATTTTCTTACGTTTTTGCAATTTGCAAGTCAGTATCAGGTTGTATGTTGACAAAAATATGATTCGTGACTATAACAAATATGTATTTTACATAATTTTAACCATAAAAATCATCAATACATCTCTCTAAGTTAGCTTTGTTCTCTTTAAGTTTGATTTCGGAAATCATGACATTTTGGAACAAATCTAACTTGGATTTATATGGTTGGCGCGGGCAATGCAATGTGACGGGGTGAGTCAAGGGAACAAAAAATTTCACATGGACGAAGGCGCAGGCAAAAGTTAGATGATAATATAACTTACCAAACGCAGAGGTGACTAGTCTCGGCTGAGGAGGCACAGTAACACTTCTGACGACCCTGGCACCCTCGGAGGGACTCTTAGGTTGCTGGCGAACCAACTTGACACCGTCAGTGTGAAGTCCTAGAAAGAACACAACGTAACATCACGCCTGAATTACTCGAAGGTAGGCAGAAGTGTATAGAAATCTACATTTTGCAGGTTATGTTTAAGGGCGCACCGAGCTTTCGCCTTTGTCTCTCTTTTTCTTTACGTGTAAAGAGTAAAGAAAATAACCACACTTTTGCACAAAGTTTTTCGTTGTTATTTTCATCAGTTTGCTCTTAAATAAAAAACTATTTTGTATAAATTCTCCAATCATCTATGAACTTTAGTAAATGAATCATATATCAAATGACTTTTGGCCACAGGACGTGGCGTTCCGTCGCTTCCGCGGACAAGTTCCACAGGGCAGCACTTAAGGTCAAGCTAGTGCCTTAGGAGTGCTACTAACATAGTCTTAAGCCTATTTTATTAACACAAGTTTTGTTTATATTCAAATATGTATGTTTAGGTTAAGGTATTTATGTATGAGCCAGTGTCGCCTGAAATAAATGGTTTATTATTATTTATTTAAATGACTTATTTATATTTTAATAAACCGGCCAAGTGCGTGTCGGACCATGCACAATGATGGGTCGGTAGATGAAAAGAATTTATCCCAAAAACAAACTTAACATTGTAATTCCAAAAAAAAATACTAATTAACAATTTTCAGACTTTTCCTTTACTTGTGCTGTCAGACCTTGCTTCTTGCCAAATTTCATGATTCTAGTAAAAAAATAATATAATGATGAGTTTAATTACCCCTTAACCCGTCGCGCGCCAATTAGCAGACACAATTGAAATTCTATTGTTATCTGTACACATGGTGTACAATCGACATTTTAAGAGTTAAGACGTTGTTGGTGTTTTACCAATAACCCCGTATATGGATGAGCTCTTTTAACGACGTCGCCGGCAGGTTGCTTCAAGACCAGCTTTACCAGTGAAAATGGAAATATCTACTAACACTGCCCAGCCTAGGAAACGAACCCAGAACCCCATGCAATCAAATTTATTAAAGTAACCTCTCCACGAGAGGCGAAATATGACTCCGGCGCATCTTGGATAGTTAGCTCCAATTTTTTTTTATACAGAGTCAAAGGGGTTAAATTACCTAGCGAAACTCCGCAGGATGGGTATCGATAACAAAACACGATAAAGCAAACAAAAATATTAATTTAATTATTTTTTGGGGTCATCAACCGCAGTGTAAGTAGTTGAAATATCAGTTTTAAAATCAGTTTTTTTTTTTGTATCGATACACAAGATAAAAAAAAAATCGATTTCTCAACTCATATTTCAGTAACAACACTACCAGCGGTCGTTGACCCCAACAAAATCATCTTTTTTTTTGTCTGCGAAGTTTCGCTAGCTAATTTAATTTGATCCTGTATAGTTCATGTCCATACGAGAGACAGAGAGAGAGAGAGAGAGAGAGAGAGAGAGAGAAGAAGAAGAATGATGGAATGATCGGACTTACCAAAGTCAGCATAAGTTTGCGTATGGGAGGACCAATGTAGGTCGTTTAGTAAGTCTTCATCACCGAGCTGGTCTCGAGTAACCTCATACCTGAGTGAAGAAAATATTCAAATTAAGCTGACAATCAGCAATATTTTAAACGTCAAGTTGCATAAATCAAATGTTGAGACCATTCGCCAATTTGGTGGAACGAGCCCCACCCTCCCCTAAATTAAATGTCACCTCTTCGGTAGCAAAAGTACTTGCCTAGCATTTTGTTTTTAACCGACGAAAAAAAAGGAGCAGGTTCTCAATTCGACATGCTTTTTTTATTTATTTTTATGTATATAGGTATATAATATATATGACCACGCATAACTTTTTACAGTCATCCGATTTGAAAAAAATTTGTTTTATTCGAGAGGGTATACCTCAAAGTTGGTCCCATATAAAATTGATTAACTTTGCTTGGGTATATTTTTTCCCCACTTTTATATGGATGATGTTCTAGTTTCTTTTGCAGGTAGTGGTGTTAGAATCTATGTGGGATCCTCCCCTACTTCAGTTTTTATAAAAAAATTTTTACAAAAAAAATACAACCGACTTCCAAAAACAACACTACAAAGTGAAAAATAACTTTAATTTCGGAAGTCGGTGGCAAAAAACGAAAATACATTTAACCAGACACCGACTTCCGAAATTAAAGTTATTTTTCACTTTGTAGTGTTGTTTTTGGAAGTCGGTTGTATTTTTTTGTAAAAATTTTTTTATAAAAACTGAAGTAGGGGAGGATCCCATGCACACATCTCCTCCCCTGCTTCGAAAGGACACGTCTTGACAGAACATCGAGATATCTTTATTATATGTAATCTATCTATATAAATTAAAATGAATGGCTAAATGTGTTGCTAAGCTCAAAACTCGAGAACGGCTGAACCAATTCGGCAATTTTTTTTTTTAATATTCGTTGAAGGCCGAGGAAGTTATCATGTAGAGAAAAATTGTCGGAAAAACTGAGAGTGCATTTTCTATGGGAATTTTATTGAAATTTGGACAAGACGTCTATTGGGTCAGCTAGTATTTATTATACAGGATTCAATGACCAGCCAAATTTTCACAGGGTGTTCTACCCATGATTATGAACAATTTTCACTATGGGACCAACTTTGAAATCATGAAAAAAAAACAGCTGTTTCATACATTTTGGTCGAGTAGGTATTGAACTTTTGTATGAAACAGCTGTTTTTTTTTTCGTGATTTTAAAGTTGGTCCCATAGTAAAAGTTGTTCATATTCACGGGTAGAACGCCCTGTGAAAATTTGGCTGGTCATTGAAAACTAACCCTGTATAGATAAACCTTCCAAAATAAATTATCTAAATGACGAAGAAACCGCATCAAAATCCGTTGCGTAGTTTAGAAGAACAACGCAGTCATACAGACAGACACGAAAAGCTTCTTTAATTTATAACATGTAGATGACTATTCCTCATTGAGAAAAGTACTAGGCGAGCATAAGTCACCAGCAGTTCTCACGATCCCGTACATCGTCGAGGCTACTTACTTGCTAGAATCCCTGTGTAGCACATCAGCTATTGTCATCATAGCGTCTGCGGCCGCGAACATCCAACATCTCAGGTCGACATGTCGCTCTATGTCTGATGGATGAGACGCCCTGCAATATGAACAACATTATCATTTGCCTAGCCTTTTTCCAACTACATTTTGTCTCTTCGCATTAAGAGCCCATACTACTTTAGCTTTTTATCTCGCTCGCACGATACTGCTCGCGGACTGAGTGCGGTGCTGGGCGCCGATAGTTTAGGTAATTGCTTTTTACGGTGAAAATAATGGTAATTTGAAAAAAATAAAAAAACATAAGACCTGCTTTATAGTTAGTTCAGTTAGTGTGCAAAGTTTCATGATCTAATTTGAAGTATTTTTTGAATACCAGCGGTTTATTGTTCGGTTTGGAGGTAACTTTGGATTTTTTTTCTATCGAGAATTTTCTATAGAATCATGTTTCCGTCAAACATAGTACTTAAAATTAATCCTCAACTTTACCATATATTTATTTCAAAATTAATGCTGCAGTGTTTTCGTCATAACGCAGAATTATGCTAAGCCATTTGAGGTAGTATAGGCTCTTAAAAATGTACAATCTCAAAAAACTCACGAAATTGAGTAAAGTATACAGAAATTTTCAAAAAAAAAATTAAGAAATGAGTTTTTAATGCGAAGAGACGATTTGTTTAAGCCAGACTTCCACAACCCAGTTACTGGGTAATACGATACCCCTTGGTAAGACCGGTTGTCAAGACTTTCGGGCTTCTGACGACCCGTAACGACTGTCACAGCCGGGACCAAACCGCTTAAAGTGCTTTCCGACGCGCAGGGGGGTCTCGGCAAGCGTAGCTTAACCTTACTTAATACAAACAACATTATAGTGGTATGAATTTAATTGCACCACAGATAATTCCCATTTTGCGCTCCTAAAAATATTATTGAACACTCTAATATAATGAATGCGCATCTTTTTGTGAACATCTAATAATTCCTATTTTGGGGTCCTACAGATACTGAATAGCCAATTAACTGCGTCCAACTTGGATGTAGCGCTCGCTCGGTTCGCGCGTGGTTGGTCACAGTTCCAACCTAACCTAACCTGTTTGGTTGGGTATCATGAGAAGCTAGGATATAATATAAATCAATTTCTAATTGGTTGATCACTGTAGTTTAGGTTTGCCACTAAATGGGACCTTTACATAACCGATGTGGGGAATGCCCAAGACCAGCGGTGGACGTGTTTCAGCTGAAGTAATTATGAAACCTGGCTCTTTACCTGGGATAGTCATCAAGTCCTGAGGTCAAGGACTTGGGATTCAATTGCAGCCCATCATCATCCCGCCCCCTCCATCGGTAGGAAGTTGGTTCATCCCCTCTCTGAGATGTTTGGAACCATTGGTACCAGGCCTGCAGAAGTATCAAGAAGGTGATTAAAAGCAGTAGTAGAGCTAATTTTGAAGAAGCTTGATGGGTGCCGGTGTGATTACAGACACATGAGATATTTCAGCTTTGTCTATGGGCTGACAACACTCCTGCAATGCCTCTGGTAATGTTCATATAGAGCTCTGGCCTCAAAGTACCAGGCTGTCACAACTTAGTAGAAGGCTGTTTTCACCAACTAAGTTGACCATTTTCGTCAGATTTCTCGTTCCACAGTACCAGGCTGTCATACATTGGTAAGTAGTCTGCTTTTGTTGTTTGCTTTTTAATTGTAACTTTAATGGTGAGAAATAAGAAATGAATTGCTATTTATACAAATAAGTTTTAAAAAAATATTACTAAATAAATGTTAGTAAGTATATTATAAATGAATATTTAATTGACAAATCCATAGAACTGACATCTTATATATAAAATTCTCGTGTCACAATGTTCGTTCCCGTACTCCTCCGAAACGTCTTGACCGATTCTCATGAAATTTTGTGAGCATATTGAGTAGGTCTGAGAATCGGCTAACATCTATTTTTCATACCGCTACTTTTTATCCCGGTCTACGCGGGTGAAACCGCGGGGCGCAGCTAGTAATAATATAAATGAATAATAACATTTTTAGATTAAATTAATAATTAATAAAATGCTACCATAGCTTTCACTCAGAATAAGATAGTTTTGCATGTATAATAAATAAGTCCTCTTCCTTCAAACTTTTCTTTTGCTGTGCCCGACAGGGTCCACGATTGTTACAACAAATGTCTACTTACCACCTAAGAATTATACATTGTAGAATGCAACAAATGATTGAGTATTGAGTATTGAATAAACAATTTTTCTTTTTATCTCGAAGATTGAATTGCGCAAATGCCAAATAGCTCGCTGAAAAGTACCAGGCTATCATAACTCTGTAGGAGCTTACCTACCAGCAACTGCAACTTGGAGCCGCACGGGAACAGCTCGGGTCGTATCTTCACCAAGGTGGGTAAGCAGAGAACGCCTATGATACTATTGTAGCAGGTTTTTAAAACCCAACAGCAAAGAATTTTACTTACTTTTCTTTAAGGAGAGGATGCGCTGTGGTAGCCCGCGAAATTCAAATTTTCTTGGGTTTTTGCAATTCACAGGTCCGTGTCAGGTGTCTTGATCAAAATATGATACGCGGCAATAAAACATATGTATTTACATAATTTTTATCATAAAAATCATCAATTCATCTCTCTAAGTTAGATTTCGTGCAGAGTCGTTAGATTTCGTTCGTTCGACGAATCTGCACGAAATCTAACTTAGAGAGATGTATTGATGATTTTCGTGGTTAAAATTAAATAAGTACATATGTTTTATTGCCGCGTATCATATTTTGATCAAGATACAACCTGACACGGACCTGAGAATTGCAAAAAACCCAAAAAAAAATTGAATTTCGCGAGTTTCAGCGCATCCCCCTTAAGAGATATTTTCGCAGTTAAGGTACCTATAAAATTACGTGCAGTACTCATGTCTTGAAACTCAAAGTACCAAGCAGTTATAACTTAGTAAAAGGCTGTTTACACTTTCCAAAGTCAAATTTTTCACCAGATTTCTCCTTTCAAATTACCAGGGTTCCATAAGTTAGAGGGATGCTCACCGTTACCATAGGATAGGAAAATTTTCACCAGAACTCTGGGCCGATGCTACCAGGCTACTGTCATAGCTTTGCTAGGAGTCATAACACTAGACTTTCTGGTAATTTTTACCAGACCTTTCCTGCGAAAGTACCAGGCTAACATACCTCAGTAGGAGCTTACCTGTAGTCTGCTAAACATCCTATCTAGCGTGCTGCGATACTTGGACCCGGTCACGAACAGCTCGGGACGTATCTTCACCATGTGTGCCAGTTGTATTAACAACATAGGAGGGTTGGCAGCAGCGTTGCTTTGCACCACAAACTCTTTTGGCACTCTTGCTAACGCCTCCGATCCTGGTAGACGAAAAGAAAAATGTTAGATTTTAAGAATATTTTCTGCTTCGTTGGTCTAGTGGTCTAGTGCATTAGCACCCTTGAAAACCATGAAAACGACACCCATGACGAAAAATTTGAAAATGATCACAGCCGCCATCTTGGATTTTAATTTAAAGGTGGTAAAACAAGACATTGTAGTTACTAAATCACACTAATATTATAAGCGAAGGTTTGTGAGTGAGTGTGTGTGTGTTTGTATGTTTGTTACTTCTTCACACTCAAACGGCTGGACCGATTTGGATGAATTTGGTATGAAGATTGTTTATGCCCTGGATTAACACATAGGCTAGTTTTTATCTCGGTCTACACGGGTGAAACCGCGAGGCACAGCTAGTAATTTTATAAATCAGATATAACCGTGGACCATACAGATATATTTAAGAAGGCAGATTATTATATAAAGAGGTAAAAACAGTTTAAAAGAAGCGTATAAGTACAGTTTATTAGAATATCAATTGAAAATCAGAAAAATCAATTTAAAAATTTGTTTGACACGCAGTTAAGTTACATTTCCCAAAATATATATATTACAAGGTGTGACTTAAATAACGATTTAGCGATTTTAGTGTCTCAGGCAGCTTGTTGTATATTTCTGTGGCCATACAGAAAGTAGTTTTGTTCATTAAGGCTGTTCTACTAAGTGATATTTCAAGCTCTAGTTTATTATTGTCACGTAATTTTCTATAGTAACTTTTGGAAGCTAATTTGTATTGCGAGATGTGTGTTTTTACAAATACATTAGTTTCATAAAATACAACGTGTAACGTTAAATCCGCAAAAGCTCTTAAGGGGACATTGTACTCATCATTATAAACAACTTTTATTATGGGAACAAACCTGAAATCACGAAAAAAATCAGCTGCTCTCTACAATTATGTTTGCATAACTCTTCAAAATGTAGGGAACAGCTGGTTTTTTTTTCGCGATTTCAGGTTTGGTCCCTTTGTAAAAGTTAAGGACTGGTGAAGATATACAAGACTTGACTGTACCTAATATCTGTTCCCTAGGAATCCATCCCTCAACGTTGATGAGGTCTATCCAATGTGCTGCTATGTCCATCTGAATGTCCGGAGACCAACGGCCGATCAGCAGGCCGTGGAAACCCTCATCCCAGAGGAAACCTCGAGGAAAGAATGATCTGAAAAAAAAAATGATTTAAAAAAACCGTCGATTATGCAAAAACAGTCCTTAACATCATTGACATTAAACTCAAATTCCCGGCCACCAAAGTAGTCGATTGTCTAACTAACATGTCCATACGAAAACAACCCTTAATATCATCACCGAGTCAAACTCATTATTATTCTTAGGAAGATTTTCACCAGAAATACTGATTGAATGAGAGAGAGGACTGTTTTTTACCGCGAACATACATCAAATTATGCCAATTTTGTCGAATATCTCGCATCAAAGTACCAGGCTGTCAGAACTCAGTAGGAGCCTTCACCGTTGACATTCTGCCACGCAAAAATAACCCTTAATTCTAGAGATACAAGGAAATCAGCTGCTAGGCACTCCAGTGTATAAGGGCGCTCTCCAGTATGCCACTAGTTGCTTCGTGTATTAGGACTGAACTCTGCTTGCCCCGAAGAAATAGCCCACTCCGCCGACCATGTGACGTGTTCACACGAAATTTACCCTTAACCTGATTGTCATAAGGGACAAACTGCCTGGACACTTCTAAGGAATTTACGAACATTTTCGCTTTATTTTTTCCTTCCGACAACCAGGCTGGCATATCCCAGTTGCAGTATGTTTTTACCGCGAACATTCCTCATATTTTGCCAATTTTTCCGAATATCTCGCATCAAAGTACCAGGCTGTCAGAACTTACTAGGAGACTTCACCTTCGTCATTCATCTGACTGTCGAGTCTACGCAATAATAACCCTTGAATCAATCAACAAAAGGCTCAAACTCCCGGTCAGCTTCGACGAAGTATCCGAATACGTGACTATCGATTCCACGGGAAAATAAACCTAAACTAGATAGACACAATGGTCAAACTCACCTGCTAGGCACTCCAGTGTATAAGGGCGCTTTCCAGTACGGAACAGGTTCCTTGGTGTATTGGGACTGAACCCTGCTTGCCCCGAAGAAGTAGCCCACTCCGCCAACCATGTTGGATAGCGCGGCTCGGGCTATTGCCACATCGTTGGGTGGGTAACTGTAATAAAATAATATAATAATACTTAAGATCAGAATTTAGGTATGAAACTACAAGTACGCGGCGGGCTCGACTTGTCGGGCTAATGCAGTGTGCCGCGCACCAGCCGGCTCGCACGTTAGTTCGATCCTCACTCACGCGCCGCGTCGTAAAAGAAAACAACCCTAACGAGTCAGAAGGTATATGAGTTACGCGATAAAAAGAGAGGCAACTTCTAAGTGAATATAACTGTAGGTAATTAGCGCTGTGCAACCTGAATTGCACTTTATTGTGTCGTGGCAAGAGTCGCTTTTTATTTAAATGATTTTGCAGTGAATCTTCTGTACTTCTACTATAATGTACTCTATGACACAACCTTGTAGCACCACACCATCACGTCTGCGAAGTTTCGCTAGCTAATGCAATTTGAACCTGAATAACAAAATTGAGTACTAAGTAGCTGAGTTGGTTGCACAGTGGTATTGGCCCCGAATTGAGTTATATAGGTCGTGGGTTCGAAACGGTGAAAAAAAAAACATTTCGAGGAAACCTGCATGTCCTAGAAGCAAAAATTCGAAGACATGTTCATCCACCAACCCTCTCTTTGCCCGCGTGGTGGATTACAGCCCACACCCTATCACCGAAAGTAGGCCTGTGTCCCAGCAGTGGGAACATTATAGGCCGATTTTTAGGGTTCCGTACTCAAATAGTAAAACGGGACCCTATTTTGCGTAGATGTGACGCATATTTTCCCCAAAACTTGCTTTTTACATTGTTTATTTTATTTTGTTGTCCTTTGCGTCATGTTTACCGCAAATAAACGTATTTTCTTTCTTTCTTTCTATTACTAAGACTCCGCTGTCCGTCCGTCCGTCTGTCATGTCTCATGAACCGTGATAGTTAGACAGTTGAAATTTTCACAGATGATGTATTTCTGTTGCCGCTATAACAACAAATACTAAAAAACAGAATAAAATAAATATTTAAGGGGGCTCCCATACAACAAACGTGATTGTTTTGCGTTTTTATAGATAATGGTACGGAACCCTTCGTGCGCGAGTCCTTCTTGTACTCGGCCGGTTTTTAACCGACTTCAAAAAGGAGGAGGTTCTCAATTCGTCGGAATGTATGTTCCCCGATTACTCGAAGATGGCTGGACCGACTTGGATTTTTTTTTTTTTTGTTTGAAAGGGTATACTTCCCAGGTGGTCCCATGATCATCAAGTCAGGATCTGATGATGGGATACTGGAGAAATAGAGAGAACTCTTCCAATTTTATAGGCAGACTTGAAGCGATTTGGATAGTTTTTGTAAGAGTACTTTCTCGGAGTGGTCCCATTTCAATTTGTTGAAGATCTGATGAAGAACTTCTGAGATAGGCAACGGAACTCCTCAATAAATGATAGCAAATGGACTGGGATTGCTGAAATCTCATGTCTGTCTATTGTTTACACCAGTTCATAACATAACATCACGCCAGTACGCTGTGAAGGGGTGAGCACGTGTGAATCACTAAAAAGTAAAAAATAAAAACTTTTTTACAACAAAATACAACCGACTTCCAAAAACAACACTACAAAGTGAAAAATAAATTTAATTTCGGATGTCGGTGGCAAAAACGAAAATACATTTAATCAGACACCGACTTTCGAAATTAAATTTATTTATCACTTTGTAGTGTTGTTTTTGGAAGTCGGTTGTATTAGGTCTTTACCTATGAAATTGCCGTTCTGCAGTAATGGCCATTTCAAATCAAAATAATTTTTGTTTGGCTAAGAATTCTAATTTCAAATTAATTTTATTTTAAAAACATGGATTTTTTTTTCCAAAAGTAGTCATTTGTTTATTGATTAGTGTTACATTTTCATCGCATTTCAATCTTTTTCGTCATCATGGATACGTTAAAAATTGGAGTAATTATGGAATATGAGTACCGTCGTGGCAGCAACGCGGCACAAGCGGCACGCAATATCAACGACGTTTACGGAGCTAACACTACAAACCAACGCACCACTTGTTATTGGTTTGCTCGCTTCCGTTCTGGAAATTTCGACCTGAAAAATGAACCTCGCGGTCCTCCGAAGACTTTGGTCGACAATGACGAATTAAAGGCGATTGTGGAAGCTGATGATACACAATCTAAGGCTGAATTAGCAGCAGCTTTCGACGTTAGCGACAAAACAATATTGGTCCATTTGCGTCTAATTGGCAAGGTAAAAAAGCTTGACAAATGGGTGCCCCACGAACTCAATGATCGCCAGCGCGAAGTACGCGTCGAGACGTGCCTTGCACTGCTCAACAGACACACAAATGAAGGAATTTTGAACCGCATTGTTACCTGCGATGAAAAATGGATTCTGTTCGATAACCGCAAGCACTCAGCAAGTTGGTTGGATCCTGGTTCAGCACCTAAACAATGCCCTAAACGAAAACTTACCCCTAGAAAAGTGATGGTCACTGTTTGGTGGTCTAGCGCCGGTGTGATTCATCACAGCTTCTTACCAAACGGGGTGAGCATTACTTCAGATGTGTACTGTGAAGAACTGAACACAATGATGGAGAAGCTGGCACATCTCCAACCAGCATTGGTCAATCGCTCGTCTCCGCTGCTCCTGCACGACAACGCGCGACCTCATACTGCACAGCAGACGGACTCCAAGTTGCAAGAACTGGGGTTGGAAGCTCTCCGTCATCCGCCCTACTCACCAGACCTTGCGCCTACAGACTACTACTTTTTCCAGAATTTGGATAACTTCTTGGTGGGAAAAAAAATCAATACCCGAGAGGCAGTACAAAATGCCTTTGAAGAATTTGTTGCCTCCCGTCCAGCTGATTTCTTTAAGAAGGGCATCAATAAACTGTCACTGCGTTGGCAAAGATGCATTGATTGCATGGGTGATTACTTCGATTAATACAAATAAAAAATGCATGAAAAAAATTCGTTTAAATTTTTTCATACAAAACGGCAATTTCATAGGTAAAGACCTATTATTTTTTTGTAAAAAAGTTTTTTTCTGCATAGGCTCGTAAAACCCTAAAATGAAAAACTCACCCTTTTTCATCCAATTTGAATTTTTCCTCGAACTCGAGCTCAAACGCCATCTTCTTGGCTTCCAGGGCCTTAGTATACTTATCCCCCTTCAAGGGAGGTGTGGCTAGATCCTCCGTAGTATACACTATATCGATACAAAATGGAGTTTCGACCAGCATCTGTATTGGTACGAAGTTTATGTCTTTTTCCTGTGAAAGAGAATTATGATAATATAACATCATCATCTGACTAGCCCTTTCCCTACTATGTTGGGGTCGGATTCCAGACTAACCGGATGCAGCTGAATATCAGTATTTTACATGGAGCGACTGCCTATCTGACCTCCACAACCCAGTAACTGGGTATACGATACCCCTTGGTAAGACTGGTTGTCAGATTTTCGGGTTTCTGACGACCCGTAACGACTGTCAAAGATCCACGAATAACCACCGGGACCAACGGCTTAACGTGCTTTCCGAGGCACGGAGGAGTCTCGATACGTAAACATGGCCACCCATCCACAGACCAACCCCGGCAAGCGTAGCTTAACCTGATAGTTCTTTACCTATAGATTACAGGAATACCTATAGGAAGTCTATAGTCTAATATAACATGGTAAATCTCTCAATATTGTGCGTACAAACTTACATTTCCAGTTGGAATATATGGGAGAACATGTTTTTCAACTACAATGCTAAGTTTGTTCTTGGGATAAATTGATCCCAACTAACCGTAAATTGAACCCTTCATTGTGCGTGGTCCGATACGCACTTGGCCGTTTTTTTTTTTTTTTTTTGTATCATGATTACAGTCCAGCCGTCGAGAGAATGCGTTCATATCACCTATGTTGGACAATTTTTAGTATTAATAAGGATCAAATTCGCAAAACACATCATATTGTTACGAGCTGGGGTTCGGGATAAATAAATTTATGCCAAATTACACGAAAAACACACTATATTTAAATAATCACAAATACAGTAATCAGAAACTTTAAGCAGAATCACTTATATGCTTCTCGAAAGTTCGAGGCCATAATTCGAGAACATTCTAGTACTTACAGGAATATCTAGAATGCTACAAAACGACACTTAACCATCTAGAACATTCTGGAAGTGTTTAGAATGTTCTAGAAAAATCTGTCACGAATCGACATATCGTGTAGTTCTGCTACTCGATAACAGATGGCGCTAGCGTCTACGTAACAATATTCATTAGTATGAAACTGACAGGGTATCAAGAAGACATTCTCGATTTTATTCTCTTCTGAAGTTTTCCTCTATCTTATTCTCAAGTGTTACCAGCTAATTTAATTTCACCGTGCATACCTGGATATGTAGCTCATCGTCTTGTCCTAGGACAGCTAGCTTCCCGAACATGGAGTGTCTTTCAATCTTTAATAAGGAATAGAACTTCTCCTTAAGCAGATGGAGCCCTGGTGCGTGGGCCTCTGAATATGATGTGTGGAGGAGCTTCCCTGAAAAAGAAAGCGCCAAATACTTATTAACACATGAACTCTTCTTTAAAGTTGGCTATACAACGTGTCGTTTTGCAACCTCGTCAAATTTAAGGGTGTGGTATAGACGATCAAGCCGAACAACTTTTTCCATGGCACCAACATCGTAATCGCGAAAAAATAATCAGCCGCCCCATACATTTGCATCGAGTAGGTATTGAAGTTTTCTAGGGGACAGTTGAAAATTTTCTCGCGATTACGATGTTGGTGCCATGGTAAAAGTTGTTCGGCTTGATTGTCTGTGCCACACTCTTAAATTTGACGAGGATGCAAAACAACACGTTGTATAAGGTGTTTAAAAACCGGCCAAGTCCGTGTCGGACCACGCACATTGACGGGTTCCGTAGTTGGGATGAATTTATCCCAAGAACAAACTTAACATTGTAGTTGAAAAAAACTTTTTTACAAAAAAATACAACCGACTTCCAAAAACAACACTACAAAGTGAAAAATAACTTTAATTTCGGAAGTCGGTGTCTGGTTAAATGTATTTTCGTTTTTTGCCACCGACTTCCGAAATCAAAGTTATTTTTTACTTTGTAGTGTTGTTTTTGGAAGTCGGTTGTATTTTTTTGTAAAAAAGTTTTTATTTTTCACTTTTTAGTTGTGGTACCTACCCCACACAAATTCTAATACCACTACTTGCAAAACAAACTAGAACATCATCCATATAAGGGCTAAAAATACATATTATTGGAGCTAACCCAAAAACTACCCAAGCAAAGTTAATCAATTTTATATGGCACCAACTTTGATGTATACCCTCTCGAATAATGCAAACATTTTTCAAATCGGACGAATCTGTAAAAAGTTATGCGTGGTCATACATAAAAAACAAAATAAAAAAATATACGTGTCGAATTGAGAACCTCCTTCTTTTTTTCGTCGGTTAAAAAATGTTCTCCCATACATTCCATCTGTAAATGTTAGTTTGCATTCACAATATTGAGAGATTTACCATGTTAATATAAGACCACAGACTTCTTATAGGTTTTCCTGTAAAGAACTATATTCTGTATTTTTTTTCAAAATTTTAGGCTCAGTAGTTTCGGAGATAAGGGGGGGATGGTCAATTTTAGTCTATTTTCTTAAATAACTTTAAAAAAAATATTTTAAAATTATAAAAAAATATATTTACAACCCTCTTATTAAGCCCATTCTTTTGATATGTCACACGGTATAGTTTGCAAAACTTTTTTTTGTAATTTTCTTATTTGCCGACCAAAAGTGACCCCATATAAAAAATTCATTTATTTACCTCCGTATTTGGGTCACAGAAATTCATATTATATATACAAAATTTCAACTTAATCGGTCCATTAGATTCAGCAAATTGGCTGTGACAGACAGACAGTGATCCTATAAGGGTTCCGTTTTTTCCTTTTGAGGTACGGAACCCTAAAAATTAACTCTACAAACTGAGTGCTTACCTTTATGAGGCACAAGGTTGACTCTAAAATTGTGCAGTTGTGGCGTGTGTCCCAATATGGATCCATCTTCATACCACAACCTGGAATGTGGCGCTGCCGGACCAAGAGACTCGTCCAGTGCACCATACCAAATTAGCATGAACGGTACTTTTGCGTGGCCCTGCAAATATAATTGTGAAACCTCAATTTTCTTGAATCAATCTGCCTAGCCTTTTCCCAACTATGTTGGGATCAGCTTCCAGTCTAACCGGATGCAGCTGAATACCATTATTTTACATGTAGCTACTGCCTATTTGACCTCCATAACCCAGTAACTGGGTAATACGATACCCCTTCGTAATTCCCCTTCTGACGACCCATAACGACTGTCAAAGATCCACGAAAGACAGCCGGGACCAACGGCTTAACGTGCTTTCCGAAGCACGGAGGGCTCTCGGTAGGTTCTGGACCTCGGCAGACGTTGCTTAACCTTGAAGATCGACCTGTGCAGCTGTTATTATTTAGCCATGAGCCTCTCTGCCCTCGCAAACCGGTTATAAATACTGCTGGGCAAAGACCTCTTCTCATACACAGAAGGCACGAGCATTGATCACCACGGTTGCTCAAGACGGGTTGGCGATTTCAGACTTCAGTAAATTAACTAAAGTAAATAATTAGATAATTAATTTCATTTAAAAAATCCTTACCTTAGCAGTAATATTAATCCTAGCTGTCCAATGACCCCCATGTTCACCCCCGGGGGTCTTTATAAACGAGGTTGTAATATTGTGGGGGAGATCTGTTATCAGCTGCTCCCCAAATGTGACCCCGTCGTGTCTGAGCCAGCCGAATGTAGCTAACTGGTCGTTTTGGTCACACCAATGTCTGTGAAAATGGTAATTTATTTTTTAATTATGAAATTGCAACATGGTCTGTAAAAGCCCTACACGGAAGACACCGAGCCTTCTGAGCCAGCCACACCTCGACAAGGTTAAGTCGAACGAATGGCTCAAACGAGGCGAATTGTTTCCCGAAACCGAGGGATTTATGCTGGCCGTACAGGTTCAAATAGTAACCACTCGTAATTACAGAAAGTCAATCTGCCTAGCCTTTTCCCAACTATGTTGGGGTCGGCTTCCAGTCTAACCGGATGCAGCTGAATACCATTATTTTACATGGAGCGACTGCCTATCTGACCTCCATAACCCGGTAACTGGGTAATACGATACCCCTTGGTAAGACTGGTTGTCAGACTTTCGGGCTTCTGACGACCCGGAACAACTGTCAAAGATCCACGAATGACAGCCGGGACCAACAGCTTAATGTGCTTTCCGAGGCACGGAGGAGTCTCGGTATGTAAAGAATGGTCACCCATCCACTGACCAACCCCGGCAAGCGTAGCTTAACCTGATGGATCGACCCGTGCGGCTGTTATTACTTAGCCATGAGGTCTATTATGTAGTGATGTGTGATTGAAACAGGAAATACATTCCATACACAGATACCTATTTACATTTGTATTCAATTGTATTGAACGAAACGATATTTACATTACTATATATTGTGTGAAGGCAGTTATATTATGTTAAACATGCCGTGGTAAATGTAAACCATTCAAATATTGCAAGACTATTGTTGTCACGACACTGTGCAAACACTCGGGTAACTTCCTATTGAACACACACACACACACAGGGCACACACAGGCACAGGGCACTACACAGGGTCAAATTAAATTAGCTAGCGAAACTCTGCAGTCGTGATGGGTAAATAAATACAAAACATTAAATTAAATTGTATTCCATATTGCAGTACAACTCATTAAGGAGGATGCGCTAAGGTAGTCCGCGAAATTTAAATTTTCTTACGTCTTTTGCAATTTGCAGGTCAGTGTCAGGTTGTATGTTGATTAAAATATGATTCGCGGCGGTAACTAATATGGCTTTACAGAATTATAATCATTAGAATCAGCAATACAACTCCATAAGTTAAAATTGACCTCTAACCTCATGATTTCATGAAATCGCTAGATTTGAGGTCAATTCTAACTTATGGAGTTGTATTTCCGATTCTAATGATTATAATTCTGCAAAGCCATATTAGTTACGGCTGCGAATCATATTTTAAACTCAACATACAACCTGACACTGACTTGCAAATTGCAAAAAACGTAATAAAATTTGAATTTCGCGGGCTACCTTAGCGCATCCCCCTTTATTAACCGACTTCAAAAAGGAGGAGGTTATCAATTCGTCGGAACCTTTTTTTTTTTTTATTTTTTTTTTTTTATGTATGTTCCCCGATTACTCGAAGATGGTTGGACCGATTTGGATTGTTTTTGTTTTGTTCGAGAGGGTATACATCACAGTTGGTCCCATATAAAATTTATTAACTTTGCTTTGGTGGTTTTTGAGTTAGCTTCAATAATACGTATTTTTTCCCCACTCTTATATGGATGATGTTCTACGAGTACTTTGTTTTGCAGGTAGTGAAATTAGAATTTGTGTGGGGTAGGTTCCACAACTAAAAAGTGAAAAATAAAAACTTTTTTACAAAAAAAATACAACCGACTTCCAAAAACAACTACAAAGTGAAAAATAACTTTAATTTCGGAAGTCGGTGGCAAAAAACGAAAATACATTTAACTAGACACCGACTTCCAAAATTAAAGTTATTTTTCACTTTGTAGTTGTTTTTGGAAGTCGGTTGTATTTTTTTTGTAAAAAAGTTTTTATATCACTGAAGTTAAGAGGCGGTATTCGAAATTATTCCGATTTCGCTGTTTCGCGTGATTTTACAGTTATAATACTGTCTTTCTATAAGTTTTTATGCACAAAATGAAAGGACTTTTCAATTATGATCTACTTTTTATTACCCGACTACGGCAAAACCAAAAGGAAGGGTTATGATTTTGCCAGTCTATGCATGTATGTAAGTATGTATATATATACATATAAGTATGTATTTACGTGTGTTCCACCGTAGCGCCTAAATTACTGAACCGATTTTAATGAATAAAAAAAAACTACTACTACTCTAATTTTACTTATTTTTTGTTAAAAATAAGTAAAAGTACTTATTTTTTGTTAAAAATAAGTAAAAGTAAGTACTTATTTTTTGTTAAAAATAAGTAAAAGTGGAGGTAAATAATATTAATTTAATTGATTGCAGACCGACCGCGACGAGCGTGTTTTTTCAGGTTTTAGTTTTGAACTTACTTTTTATTTATTTTTAATTTTGATTAATCGACCTAAACCGGCGACTGTTTTATGAATTTTTGCTGTAAGAGGTTTAGAATATCACATATTTACGAATCGTTTTGACGTCTAAAGGGTATGGAAAAATTACAATGTATTCTTGTGAAAGTTGTCTTTACAATATATGAATTACTTTTTACCACTTTCATACAAAATGTTTGAGTAAAAAATATTTAACTTAGTCAAATGTTAGAGAAAATTGGTAAAGATTTGTTTTTGATTTCGGCTACTTAGAACTCTCGTTCCTAAAATTAAAACATTAGATATAAACTTCAGTTCAAAATCAATCCATTTCCTGAGAAAAAAAAACCGACAAAGTGCGTGTCGGACCACGCACAATAAAGGGTTCCGTAGTTGAAAAGAATTTATCCCAAAAACAAACTTAATATTTTAATCCCAAAAAAAAAAATTTTATGTGATGAAATTACAAATTAACAATTTTCGGTCTTTCTTTTTCCTTTACTTGTACTGTGAGACCTTGGTTCTTGCCAAATTTAATTATTCTAGGTCAACGGTAAGTACCCTATAGGTTTTGATTTACTTGCGAGTAAGTATCAAAATATGTCGCATGAATGGCCGTATTTTTTTATTGCGTTGACTTAGAAGCTTGATTATTTTAGAACTCCAAGGGACCTACGTATTTGATATTAATTTCAAATTGATACCTCCACGCGTTCCTGACGTAAAGGGTCTTGACAGACAGAAGGACAACAAAGTGATCCTATAAGGTTTCCGTTTTTTCCTTTTGAAATACGGAACCTTAAAAATGCGAAAAATTAAAAACATTTGGCATTAAAAAATCTTTTAAAACAATCTAATTCCCGCATTATAAATTCGACGCAAAATAAAAAAGTAGCTCATTTGTAGATCATAATTGAAATGATATTTCATGTTGTGCATTAAATTAAAACTTATAGAAATACAGTATTTTAAGTGTACAATCACGCACATCAGCGAAATCGACAAAATTTCGTGTACGGCTCCTTAATAGGATACAATATCATTGAAGTTAAACATGCCATGGTAAATGTGAACCATTCAAATATCATTATAAGCCATGACATTTCGAACGACTTGACCTTCTATTGGCACGACACAGTGCGAACACTCGCTAACTTCCTATTGAACCACTGTACAAGGTCAAATTAAATTAGCTAGCGAAACTCTGCAAACACGTTGAGTATCGATATCTAGCGAAACTCTGCAGACGCGATGGGTAACGAAATCAACATCATCTGCCTAGCCTTTTCCCAACTATGTTGGATTCGGCTTCCAGTCTAACCGGATTCAGCTCCAGTATTTTATATAGAGCGACTGCCTATTTGACCTCCTAGCTACTGGGTAATACGATACCCCTTGGTAAGACTTTCGATGGGTAAAGAAATACAAAACATTAAATCAAATTATTTTCCATACTAGCTGCAGCCCGCGGTTTCACCCGCATAGACCGGGATAAAAAGTACTAAGTATCTGTTAATCCAGGGTATAAGCTATCTACATACCAAATTTCATCCAAATCGGTCCAGCCGTTTCAGCGTGAAGAAGTAACAAACACACACCCACACACTCACAAACTTTCGCCTTTATAATATTAGTGTGAAGTGTGATATATGGCAATACAACTCATTAATATTGCTGTAGTTAATAGAATTCTCACCGTATTCCTTTATGTGATGATGCAGACAGTTCGTACCACATCATACCGAACACTGGGGAGCGAGGCTCTCGGCTCTTCATACCCATGTACACTCCTGGTCTGTATGTACCCCAGTAGCGGTTAGGGATTTGTAGCCCTGTTTCTTTTACGACCTGGAAGAATGATGGGGAAGGTTTAAAATTGTCCTGTTGTGGCACAGACTCAGAACTGATATTAAATGTTTTGTACTACAATTATCACTGAAAAAGGCTATAATAAATCAACAAATAAGGGGTGAGCAGTTACAATGGATACAGTAAAAACTATTTTACAAAAAAATACAACCAACTTCCAAAAACAACACTACAAAGTCAAAAATAACTTTAATTCCGGAAATTGGTGTCTAGTCAAATGTATTTTCGTTTTTTGCCACCAACTTCCGAAATTAAACTTATTTTTCACTCTGTAGTGTTGTTTTTGGAAGTCGGTTGTATTTTTTTGTAAAAAAGTTTTTATTTTTCACTTTTTAGTTGTGTACCTACCCCACACAAATTCTAATACCACTATCTGCAAAACAAACTAGAACATCATCCATATAAAAGTGTGGAAAAAATACGTATTATTGAAGCTAACTCAAAAACTACTACAGGTTTACTTTGATACTATTTTAACTAAAATAGGTTTGTAAAGCATTATAGTTTTTTTATGAATAAGGGGGTAAGGGTAACTATTAATCAGTTGAATGCCGTAATTACTGAAACAATTAAAAAACCATTGTGTCTCGCATAGATCTGCGTTTCTGGCAACCAAGAATTAAAACATACCATAAACTCTGTATATCTTAAATGGGTTAGCAGAAGTGTACAGTAAACCCATATTTTTGTCAATGGGTCGTCTTTTCGCCAGTTATTTTAAGCTCCATGTAATAAGGGGCCTGTTGCCATCAATTGAAGACAAAACAAGACTCCAGGGTGTTACTGAGCTATTCCTATTGGAAAACACTGCTTGTCATAAGAATCGAACTCAGGACCTCTTGCTCAGCAGTTGCACTTGCGATCACTAGACCATCGAGGCGCTTACCGGCTTAAAAATGATCAAACAGGAGAAAACAATGTTTAAAAAACAGTAATATTTTTTTTACCTTATCATCGTCGAATGGTGTGTTAACTCGGGTTTCTAGATAACCCAAAGTGCTGATATATACAGCAATCAAGAAACAAACGAAGCCGACGCCGGTCTTCCAAACAGAAAGAAATTTAAACGTTTTACTACCGAAAGACAACTCGCTACTTCCCGAACTACTGCTAGTATCTACCTTATCTGTCTTAAGTGAAACTACTTTTCTATGTCTAACCATGTTAAATTATTAATTAATAACTAATCTAGAATATGTATGCGGAATTGACACGTTTTCTTGTATAATTTATCTGTAATATCGTTTATTATTTTTATCGGCGAACGCAAATGTAAGCGTCAATACCCGACCGTGTTTGACGTTTCGTTTTGATAGTGATGTGACACGGATACTAAAGGCACTCGACTTCTTCATTGAACACAAATTGAACATGAAGTAAATAAATTATAGGTAATGACAATGATCTTTGATAGTCGTTGTCGAAGCACAAAAGTCTGACCACCAGTCTTACCAAGGGTACCATGTTACCCAGTAACTGGATTGTGGAGATCAGAGACAGTCACCCGCTCCAAGAATGTGGTATTCAGCTGCATTTGGCTAGACTGGAAGCCGACCCCAACATAGCAGGAAAAGGCTAGGCAGATTTTGACGTCATTTTCGAATGGGACTTCGACTTTCTCCAGAACTTTTGTAACCATTAAGAATTCACTTGCTTCGTGCATTGCTATGTTTACGAAGGGAGCGAATAGGAAAACGTCCACAGACACTCTCTATTATGCTACGGTCAAACCTGCGCTTCAAGTAGGACGTGATCCAGGAGCGTCAACAATGCGAAACTTTTACGTGCACACCTGCGCGAACCACGAACTTCATTTTCAGGGAATATCATTGAAGCCGCAAGCTTAGTTTAGTTTAGTTTAACACTTGAATTTTTGTGATGTTATTATATTTGAGGGTTAACATTGTACAACTGATGGTCACTATTCATAAAATTCTCGCTTTGATCAGAACAAGCAAGCTCTACATACGTCTGACCACAAGACGCGTGCGTCCCGCTTTACAAAAGCAGTCTTCCCGCGTCTCGATCGCGCAGGTGTGCAAGGCGCCATCGCCATAAGATATCACGAGCAGCGTCCACCGCGCAACTGACGCTACCGCTTCGCAGTTGCTTTGGCCATTGATCTTGAACTTGAGCTTCGTGGTTAATTTTACGCCATACTTTTCATTCTTCTTCGTAATTGCGAAGAAGATCGGAAACTCACCGTACGTTGTCAGGTTTGTTTGAGACGAAAAGACATTTTAATTTCTTGGGAGTTCTACCAGTGGCCTATTTCCGTAACACGCTCACGTTGCTTTTTTTTACGCTGTCGAGCATTTAAATTTTCATTAAAACACTGAGTAAAAAATAAATGATTTCGACCTAAAAAAAGACTGCTTATTAGTTGGCATTCAACTGATTTAGTCGATTTTTGAAAAACTAAAATTCGTAGGTAAGATTAGTAATAAATTTTGCATCACTAACATCAATACGTGTGGCTTGTTGACATTTGATTTGATTTGTATATTTTCGTTCGGAAATTTTGTAAATTCGAACTTAAGGTTTTTTTTATCATAAATCACAAAATCTAAATAAAAATCATCGTGCATAATGGCTAGTTTACACAGTGCGAGCTAGCGAGCGAGTTGGCCTGCCGCACTCTTAAGTTCCGTTTACACGGTGTAAGTTTCTGGAACGTTCAAGAGCAATAATTGCATGCCTTAAAGCTTATTCAAGTTTATTGTCATTCAAAAATTGCATGCAAGTGTTTACACGCGTGCGATTCCGAAAAATGATATACAATAATTGAATGTAAGTTTTGCCATTCAATAAAATCGCATGCGACTTACACCAGGCATTGGAGTTTTTAATCTAACCGCACTGTGTGCACGTAAGAACGTTTCATACGAGTTACTCGCACTTGCGAGGTGGCAGTAGTTCGCAGCCGAGTTCGAGTGATGAGAGACCATAAAGTCACAAGAGGATCTTTCCAACGAATTATTTTACTACATAGCGTCCATGAAGTACATACCTATTGCATTTAGAAGTATGTACCTACATACTGCATTGAGAGTAGGCAGAGATAAACAGCCAAGGCAAGCTGAGCTACTGACATGCGAGTACCTACACAGTGTGAGCAGCTGTCTAGTCAGCAGCTCGCACTGTGTAAAAAGCCAAGGCAAGCCGAGCTGCTGACATGCGAGTACACAATACCAGTAGCTGTCTACTGTCTACTCAGCAGCTTGCACTGTGTGTACTAGCCTACTACTACTCCACTCTTGCAAAAACACGAAAATGGCTCGAACGATTGTGATGACATTTTGGTATGTTGTTTGGTGCACTCGGGAGAAGGCTCCTAACAAAAAAAAAAAAAACATGAAAATGGCAAAACCTTAATTAAAAAATAGTTTCCTTTAATTTTCAATACTTATGCCATTCGGTAAACACAGTTTTTTTATTTGATATAAAAAATTTCTTATTTGTACCTTTGTATTATACCTATTTAATTGTGTCCTAACAAAAAACAGACCACGTAGGTATACATACGTGTAGATACTGAGGCCAGCACATCATGCTACCCCAATCTGTCAAATTTCTTTGATAGATTTTCAACTTTATTGCAAAGGAATATGGTTCATATTCAATTGGGAATATTTGACAGATAGGGGTAGCTTGATGGTAGGTATGAACTATGAGCTAGGTACTTTGTTCGCACTCACATATCGAC
Organism: Cosmia pyralina; assembly: GCA_946251885.1. NCBI lineage: Eukaryota > Metazoa > Arthropoda > Insecta > Lepidoptera > Noctuidae > Cosmia > Cosmia pyralina. Next base: position 12,821,033 of record OX276368.1, on the reverse strand, counting down.
AGACGCGAGCGTTCTTCTCTACTACTAAACTAAATTATGTTTCTCATACATTAATTCCTCTCGTGATCTACTGCAAATAGACTAAAAATAGAGGCGTCAGAGGAACGCCTTCAGCCAGCATGAAAGACAAGCAAACGCAAAGGGTACGTATCAAAATCCCGAATTTTAAAATACCAATGGACGAAATCCCGAAAATTGAAACGCCGAATGGTTGTTTGGTCGAAAGTTTAAAATCCCGAAAGTTCATTTGCCCGAAAGTTTAAAATCCCGAAATTGTCAAAAAATTGAATTGTCAAATTGTTGAAATTCTGTGTAAAGTAACCTTACCAAATCTAACCTCGGGGTGCCCTTCGCTCGCTCGTCTCCTATGTTGACGAAGCCCCGCTTCGCGGGGCTCTGTATATAGGGTTTAAAGTAACCTAACCAAACCTAACCTCGGGGTGCCCATCTATGAGTAATCGCGGGAACTACGTCGCCGCTCCTTGGGATTTCATCCATCGGTATTTCGTCCATTCGGGATTTCATCCATTCGGGATTTCGTGTTTCGATATAACGACTATCGACATTTAAAACTTTCGGTATTTTGAATTTCGGTGTTATGGACGTCGGTATTTCAATCATGGGTATTAAGTATGAACTTTCGGGAATTTGATACGTACCCAACGCAAACGGGTTGGTGACCGCTGAGTAGTGACTAGTGAGGCTCTGTCATAGAAGAAAGTAATCGCATCGCAGTCAGGTGAGCTGAGTCGGGTGGCAGTCGCCAGTCGGGCTCAGCTCAGAGACCGTAGCAAACCGCCGCGCCGAGGCGCCGACCGATGACGATGCGATGGTGGCAAGCAATCCCAAGAATCGTTTTCAACTGCTTGGTTCTGTTCCTACACGATTTAGGCACTAATGTTCACTCTAAAACCTCTTGTAGGTATTGTTTATAGACATCGATTTAAGCAATGTTTCAAAATTTTCTTTCTCGACGATAAAAAAAAAAATGATAAATCTTCGTTCGAGCAAAGATACAATAGCGCCACCTATCGTACTAGTACAGCAATTTTAGGTATATTAAAGATACTTTTTAATTTCTGCGTAAACAGTAGTTTAAGCTTTGTTAAGGTTGTAAGTTGTAACTAAGTAAAGTCAGGTGTTTTACAATGCTTACAAAAAGTGATAAATTTTTTATTTTTCTCCGTGACAAGACAAGCGCATCTCTGACGTTTGATCATTCAGCCTATGCAGCGCTTTATTATAACCGATTGTTTAAAACGGGAGGGTTATGTTTTGAACAAAAGTATAAAACTAGTGTAATGTCTACAGAAGCACGGACTGCTGATGACCGTTTTTGAACTGTGCAATATTAATTTTAATAGCAACAGCAGAAATAATCCTTGGATAATTTCTGTCGTTTTAGAAATTCTCAATAGTAGTTACTGGCAATAATTTTATTCACGTTTCTCTGGGATTTTCACTTTCATAAGGTATGACAAGAACGAAAACATTCTTAACTAGGTACAAATGTGTCCATCTCCCGCCCATTCCATTTGCCGTCACGGCTTATGAGTCGATATTACTCCCAAGGCGCCAATAGATGTTTCACCAGTATCGTGTCACATCAAAAACTTCGCTTTTTTCTTTACTTACACAAACGACTTTTGTTATGGAATCAAAAGAAGCACTAAACATTCCTTTTCATAGGCTAAATAAAACAACGAAACAAAAATCATCAACAAAAATCAAATCGCTTTAAGTCCATAAAAGTCATTCGCTTCAAGCGCTTTCTTGCATCGAACCACCAACCGCGCCACCTGTCCGTTCCAAATGTAGATAAAACAGTTCAGAAATACCGTGCGTCGGTAAAACAGGCATTCCCCCCGCGGCGGCGTACCCGACCCCCTCCGAGGGCGCACGAAACCAGTGCGATCGAGCGATACGAACCGCGCGTACCTGCTACTAAACCGTAAACGCGCCACGCTACGCGATTATGATGAACCGAACACAACATTACACGCATTTATTCAGTGAAATAATGTAAATAATAACGTTAAACAACATTTAGTATAGTTTTAGTGTTGTGTAAAATCCGTGAGCATTGTTTACCGGCCGGCGAACGCACGCGACAACGCTCCCCGAAAAAAAAAACTCCGATGTCGGTGGAAGTGAGGATGCTTGTGTCAGTGTAGTGTATTAAAATAGGTAAATGTATAAACGGCGGGCTATGATCGTATGAGGAAGAAAAGCACAAGGAACATTGTAAGTGAAAAGCGTGTCGCTCAGTGTTATTAAGTTGTGTTTGGGCAGAAATGGGTAGCTCGCCCCAGACCACGGAGGTTTTATCCGAGTGGGGCGGCCGCTGATCAAAAACGGAGGTACGGAGGACTCCCTCATGTACTCTAGTGTTTTTTATAACCGAAGCAGGTCCCACGTAACCCCTTTTTTGTGCGACGCGTTTTTTTTTTTGGAGGGAATGTTTACGAATCGATACTCTTGTAGGTTATAAGCGCCTAGTACTCGCGTCAGAGTTTCTACACGCGTTTTCGATAAATAAACAAAAAAATCGATCGGTCGATAGTTCTTTTTGTTTCGAAAACAAAGTTTGTTTTTTCTGTTGTTGCTTGTCGGCTAACTTCGGGTTTTACCGTTCAAAAGTTTAAGATAACTCGCATTCGTTGGTGGCTCTGGATGTTAAACTTTTATTCGTAGGTATTCAGTATATTTTTTAGAGCTTGATAAGTTATGGTCCGTAACCATAACTGTAAATAAAAACAAATACACATCGAAGGTTTGTATACCTAATTTGTTTTAGTTTGATATGACTGAAAAAGCAGAATCAATCATAACTTTATCTTACCTTCACTTACCTCGTCAGTGGCCGTAGACAGCTCGTATTCTCTATATCGAATAATTTTAATTTTCGAACCACAATGTTCATTTCAAAATTGACCTCCTGTTTGATCATGATAGCCTAGTACCTACATATCTTGGGAAAGCCTAGAATTAAAACTACTAAATGGAACATAGTCCCAGACTATGGGTATCATCGATAAAGGCAACATACCCTAAAGTTATTTACTAAGCCAAAAGCAAAAGGAAAGAATCTTCTATTTTATAAAAACCACAAACTGATAACGCCATTTCTTTCGGCAATCGTGGTAAAGTCAAAATCAAATCAAGTATTTCAAAAAGGCACTTTTGAATGGCATAATACAAGAAAAAAGAAGAATTGAATCTAGTTGCGCCTTCCAAAAGCTAGTTTCGTATGGAGATGAATGGACGAGAAACTCCATTACATCATGTTACAGCACGCCAGTATTCCTCAAACGGATGTGCACTGCTGACAGTCCACCCACAATTGCCAGTAATGTTGGAAACCTATGCCATTACCGGGGACAAATGCGAACTCCAGGCTGCGAATGCCGATTTTCTAAAAGAAAAAATTGGCCAAGCGCGAGTCGGACTCGCACTCGAAGGGTCCGTCCGTACAACCGTACAATATTTAACACTACGTTTTTACTGTAAAAAAAAAACCGATCAAGTGCGTGTCCGACCACGCACAATTCTCCCACATATTGATATTACGAGTATAATCTGCCTAGCCTTTTCCAAACTACGTGTTGGTGTCAGCTTCCAGTCTAACTACATGCAGCTGAATACCAGTATTTTACATGGAGCGATTGCCTATCTGACCTCCACAACCCAGCAACTGGATAATATGATACCTCTTGGTAAGACGGTTGTCAGACTTTCGGGCTTCTGATGACCCGTAACGACTGTCAAAGATCCACGAATGACAGCCGGGAACAACAGTTTAACGTGCTTTCTGAGGCACGGAGGATTCTCGGTATGTAAAAATGGTCTCCCATCCACTGACCAACCGCGGCAAGCGTAGCTTAACCTGGCGGGTCGACCCGTGCGGCTGTTATTACTTAGCCACGAGCTCCTCCTACATTGATATACGTCACAGTCATTTCTCCAACTGCAAATTTAAGTTTGTAATCCGAAAAATATATTTTTTTATGTGATAAAATTACAAATTTTCGGACTTTTTCCTTTATTTGTGCTGTGAGACCTTGCTTTTTTCCAAATTTCATGATTCTAGGTCAACGGTACGTACCCTATAGGTTTTGATTTACTTGCGAGTATCAAAATTTATGTCGCATAAATGGCCGTATTTTTGTATTGCGTTGACTTAGAAGCTCATTTCAGAGGGTCATCTCAGAGTTGTGGTTTTGGTTGTTCTTGAGCTATTGTAAATAGTTAGTGCTGATTCCAAAGGACGGACTTCCTGGACCAATACTTTTCGTATGGCGACAGAGGGCTGTCGCAGTTTGTCACACAGGACCAAATTTTTAAGCCCCCGTTCGCACGGGCGTAATAAAATCGCGGCAGGATTTTATCGCGCACTGGATTTTCAACTCTCGTTCTTGAGCCGAGCGTTGAGAATCCAACTTAACAATAACAGAGTACATTCTAGCGCGTCGAAAAACACACTGTTGGATTTTGCAGTCTCGGCGCTAATTCAATTCAATTTATTTTATTTCAGATAATAAAAATCCATAATATTACATAAAAAAAAAAAACAATATAAAAACATAAAGATGAATAAATTTAAAAAAATACAATAATTTAAAAATATTATAAAAAATTAATCATGAGTGTCAAAAAAGCTAAGCAGAGCATTGAAAATCCAGTGCGCGAAAAAAAATCGCCGCGATATTATTACGTCCGTGCTTAGTCGACGCTAAGATTGTTAAAATGAAAAGATGTTTTTTTGAAAAATGTAATCAACTGGCGAACTAATAAATAATATTCATTTTAATAGGTAATTAATAAAATATACATTCACTATTGTGTTAACTGTTACCTATTAAACACAGTTCAATAAGTACTAAGATCTGAACCCTAATTGCGTAACACATTATCGATCGGAGTTCGTTTCATTTTGAAACTAATTGCTAATCCATTGCTTCATATGTTCGAAAAATTTGTCTGCTCGACAACGTAAATAACGCAATGAATGCTGTTGAACTGTCAAAATGAAACCAACTCCGAAGGATAATGTGTTAGGGTGCTGTTTTTGAGATGAGTTAAATAAATGCCATAATTAAAATGAGCTTTAAATAATTACCTCTTAAATTAATATTATATTTGTTCGCCAATTCATTACATTTTTTCAAAAAAGCATCTCTTCATTATAAACGAAAAATGGTAAAAACGGGTCTTCTCGCGATATTCCTTTTTACGATTGTGAAGACCAAGTGAGGGTAGATGCCCATACCCGCACTTTACGAAGACGTCGCTGAGCTGTCATCAGTCCTCCCGTGACCACGATCGCTGCAAGGCGGTCGAAACGTCGGGAAACAAGTAGGTACCTGTTTACCTCGTAAAAAGGAATATCGCGAGAAGACCCGTTTTAGTTTTGTTTATAATGTGTGCAAATCGCGAAAGTTTATAAAGCATCTCTCTTCATTTAACATTATTGAAATTTGGCTCCGTGTGAGCGAGAGAGGTGACAAAATGCGACAGCCCTCATAAGTAAGTATGTACGCACATTACGCCAGCAGCTCAAGCCACCCGAAACTGTCAAATTTCTCAATCAACCTTGAACCTTAATGCTTAAGCGATAAGGATGAAAATCTATTAAAGAAATTTGACAGATTGTAGTAGCTTGATGTGCTGGCGTCTGTACCTTGCGACTACGATTGATAATACTTAAAAATCTTTTCACAGAAGATAATTATCTAGGTATGAATTAAGAGAAAAATCTCGTAAAACGAGTAACTGGTTTTTGAGGTGTCCGTGTAACGGAAATACAGACAGTACCGATAAATAAGGGGCAATCGATCTATTCTGTTAAAAGCTCACCGCAATAACTTAATTGAAGTGAGCTGTCATTTCCCCTGATACTAGGGATTGACAGCATACTTCACCAAAATTTTCGCGGTGAGATTTTTACAGCATATACGTAGATGGGCTGGTTCCTGAGGTATAACAGAAATACAGACATAACGGATAAAAATGGACAGCTTTGGGACTAACTACACTAATTATTCAGCTCAATTCAGCTTTTCTCCATAAAAAAAAAAAAAAAATGGAACGACGCGGAAAGCTGAACGCATCCCCATACAAACTGTTCTTTTTTTCTAAGGACAAAAGCTTAATTTAATAGAATAAGGGTAGTTAGTCCCATATTCGTCAACCACCATTTAAATTTAAAACAGCCAGTTGCAATGCACTGATATTTAAATATACCTACCTGCTCAAAAGAATAGCTACCAATCCACAGAACTTTAGTGTTGAAATGACACATCGTCCTTTAGAAAGAGACAGTCATACTGCCCGTATGAGTGACACAGACAACGCTCTACAAGCCCAACTTTTTAAATGAACCGTATGAGCTTCTTACGCTCTACGCAGGCTATCCAGGACAAACCACCCATTGAGAGAAGCAACCACCACCTGCAGACTTCCTTAAACCCCAGGAGCATCTGCCTCCCGGGCGTAATCTTCAATGTCCTATCTGGAAAGCTCTCAATTGATTGCGTACACAAGTAGGCCGCTGTCTGCAGACACAATTTGTCGCAGAATGCCAAGGCTTGGCCGAGGGAGGGGCCTCTATCCCTCAGTAGGTCTGCACCTGCTGAGAGAAACAACTTAATCATCATCCTTAATCATCCATTCCTTCTTCCAGTCTACAGTCAGTCAGTTACTGGGTAATAAGATACTCGTAACCCTTGGTAAGACTGGTTGTCGGACTTTCGGGCTTCTGACGACCCACATGAATTACGCCAGGACCCGGAGCTTTACGTGCTTTCAGAGACACGTTGGTGTCTCGGTATGGTAAACATGGACATGTACGGACCAACCGCGGCAATCGACCCGTGCGGCTGTTATTCTTAGCCACGAGCCCCTCACATAGTAGAAACGAAAGGCCGATTCATTTGCGCATTGAAATGAATTGTTTTCTTTTATTTCATAAATGTTGGTCTTTCAAGTGGCCTTCTACATGGCAATGTTTATACCTAAACTCAAACGCGATGGCACTGCTATAGAACGCCGAAACAAACTGTGTTGTCAAGATATGTAATTTATTTAACACTAGTAACACGCCCCTGCTTCGTACGGTTTTTACGACTTGACAAAACATCAAAATTTCTATGTAAGCTTAATATTAATGTAATACACTCAAATCTAGCCGAGACTCCTCCGTGCCTCGGAAAGCACGTTAAGCCGTTGGTCCCGGCTGTCATTCGTGAGTCTTTGACAGTCGTTACGGGTCGTCAGAAGCCAAAAAATCTGACAACCAGTCTCACCAAGGGGTATCGTATTACCCAGTTACTGGGTTGTGGGGTCAGATAGGCGGTCGCTCCATGTAAAATACTGGTATTCAGCTGCATCCGGTTAGACTGGAAGCCGACCCCAACACAGTTAGGAAAAGGCTAAGCAGATAATGATGACACTCAAACCTAGCGGAATCAATTCTTTAAGTGATGGTGAAAACCGCATCAAATCCGTTGCGTAGTTTAGACGAACAACGCGGTCACACAGACACGAAAAGCGACTTTAATTTATTATTATAATTTTTTAATATAATACAGGGTTACTTGTAATTCGACGTATTCTTTGCTGTTAAAAATTAAGCCACCAAATATTCTTGTTCGCGCTTCTATGACGACGTGTAACGACTGTCAAAGATCCAAGAATGACAGCCGGGACCAACGACTTAACGTGCTTTCCGAGGCACGGAGGAGTCTCGGTATGTAAAGATGGTCACCTATCCACGGACCTACTGCGGCAAACGTAACATAAATAAAATATCACACTGCTAACCACAAATACAATCAAGCAGGTATCAGGCATAAATCGCGAATACATAACAAATCAATAATTCGCTGAGTTAGTAAAAAAAAGTGGAACACACTGTTTAGGTAACACAAAAACTTGTTTTCACTAAACACCAACTTGGCACATTGCAATGATGAAATTGTTTAGCCGCAGTGTTACAACCGCTTGTGTTTATGGGGTACGCAGAGTTGTAATGATGTGGTTGAATCGTAGATTTTTAGGGTTCCGTACCTCCAAAGGAAAATGGAACCCTTATAGGATCACTTCGGTGTCCGTCTGTCAAGGCCCTTTTTCTCAGGAAGGCGTGGAGTTATCAAGTTGAAATTAATATCAAATACGTAGGTCTATGGTCCCTTGGAGCTCGAAAAAAATCAAGCTTCTAAGTCAACGCAGGAAAAAAATACAGCCATTTATGCGACATATGTTCAGACTCGCAAGTAAAAAAAAAAAATGGTACTTCCCGTTGACCTAGAATCATGAAATTTGGCAACAAGCAAGGTCTCACAGTACAAGTAAAGGAAAATGTCCGAAAATCGTTAATTTGTAATTTTATCACATAAAAAACTTTTTTTTTTGGGATTTCTACTTTTTCAACTACAGAACCCTTCATTGAGCGTGGTCCGACACGCATTTGTCCGGTTTTTTTTTTAAATAAAATTTGAAAGGACTGGCGAATTTTTGTCGGACGCCACGCCGACTCAAGACTGAATTCCTATAGAAATACACCCTTTTGATTATAGTCTTTTGGAAATCTGGAAATAAGACCTAAACTTGAATGAAGATGTTTGTCAGGGCGTTTGTCCAACGCCACTGTCAACGAGAACGAGATTACGGCCCAGAATTAGCGACACATACCGGATGACTTTTTTTATCGTCCTGAAAAAAATGGGGCACATATAGGTGAACGGAGTAGAAGCCTATGGCATACCTAGTTTTTTTTTTTAACAGCTTAGTCAGAAAAAATGATCTAAGTATCAATAAATACTAAAAATTCGATGTAAACTTTTTTTTCATTTTAGAACAATAAAAACAGAAATAAGTTTGCCGAGACAACCTCCCATCTTGCACCGCATGCCCTGTCACCTCCACTCGTGACAACCTAATGGCTGCGTCAGCGAAAGGTGTTCGCGTTGCTGAATTTTGGGGCAAACTAAAAAACTACATATTTTTTTTAACTGACTTCAAAAAAGCTTCAAAAAAGTATTCGACCCGTATGTATGTATGTTTGTTTTTCCGCGATTTTCTCAAAAACTAATGAACCAATTTTGATTATTTTTTCACTATCGTAATTTACATACTTTCAGGAAGGTTTTAGTATTAATGTACTGTATCTCCGACATTTCTAAGCGGATTTTGTGATGATTCTTTTTTTCTTTCGTCTTAGGCTCATGTAATTGTCCTAATTGTATATTCAACTAAAAATGGAAAAATAAATTTACTTAAAAAAAAGTAAAAACCGACTTCAAAACCTAAAAAGAATAAAATAACTTTAAAAAAAAAATTAACAGCTTCTGAAGTTGGTGTCTTCCATTCTTCAATGCACCTTAGCTTGACACCGACTTCCGAAACTGTTAAGTTTTTTTTAAAGTTATTTTATTCGTTTTAAGTTTTGAAGTCGGTTTTTACTTTTTTTGAAGTAAATTTATTTCGTATTATTTTTCCATTCCCACGAATACGTTCATCTACTTATCTCGACAAAGTTATGCATAATATGAAGTACAGCTCCAGAAAACGTGCTCCAGCATTGCTTTGCAGGTTTAGGTAGCATCAGTTTAAGGGGATGCGCTAAAGTAGCCCGCGAAATTCAAATTTTCCTACGTTTTTTGCAATTTGCAGGTCAGTGTCAGGTTGTATGTTGATTAAAATATGATTCGCGGTCGTAATTAATATGGCTTTACAGAATTATAATCATTAGAATCAGCAATACAACTCCATAAGTTAGAATTGGCCTCAAATCTCATGATTTCATGAAATAGTCATTCAATAGGAACTTTGAGAGTTTTATTTCTAATGATACTGTGAATTATAAGATTATTTATTGCAGTTGCAGAAAATTGTCCATATTTAAACCAAATATCTTTTGAATCGGAGTTTTTAGTATTTCTTTATTAAATACGGTATAATGGTACATGATAATTGATAATACAGAAGTTTCAAATTCTTAACTTGTTTAATTTTTGCGATAGAGCTCGTATCACGACCCCCTATTTCTTCATTTTTGAAGATAAAAAAAATAAAATTTTACTCTACTCGATGATTTCTAGACAATAACACCCCGCATGCTTGGGTAAGAATTTTTTTTTTTATAATGATAAGTTTATTGTACCTTTAATTTTTAACTATTTTATTTTTGTTGTTATAGCCGTAATAGAATATGCAATCTGTGAAAATTTCAACTATCTATCTATTACGGTTTATGAGATACAGCACTGTGACAGACAGACGAACTGACGGACGGACAGCGGCAGCGGAGGCTTAGTTAAGGATTCCGTTTGGTACGAAACCCTAAAAAGGCTATACTCTGTTGGCGTCTTGATTTGTAGTATATCAGTAATTCTAAAACGCTAGGCAACTTTTTTTGGCGTCAGAAAATTGGGCTTGCTTGGGTCAACGGTCGAAAGAGTCTGCATTACAGTTACACTGGCTGGATGCCACAGAATCTTCGCCTTATTCACATTTTTTAAACTTAACATCTCATCTGCATTATCCGAAGAGGTAAGCAGAATGTACCACTACCCGCATTTTGCTAGTTAAGTCAGTAAGCCGACGTGGCACGGACGTAAAAATATCGCGCACTGGATTTTCAACTCTCGCTGTTGAGCCGAGCATTGTGAATCCAACCACAGAGTGCATTCTAGCGCGTCGAAAAAACACACTGTTGGATTTTCAACTCTCGGTGCTAAGCAGAGCGTTGAAATCCCAGTGCGCGAAAAAATCGCCGCGATATTTTTACGTCCGTGCGTACGTCGACTTAGGACCTGTTTCACCATCTACGATAAGTTCCTATTAATTTACTTGGCAGGTAATTTTTCATACAGTCGCGGGTAGTTCGAAAGAGATACCGTGGCCCTGGCACGGGCAACTGAAGGAACATGGGTGGGTTTTAGTCAGTAAAAGTCTGACACGCCCTCCCGCTCTGCCCAGAGCGGGAGAAGTCATTTGATGATTTCCCATCCACAAAAAAAAAAAAAAAAAAGTTACTTTCATACAAATTCTGTTCCTTTTTTGAATTTATTCTGTGAGTAGTGGCTATTTGGACATCGTGAAATAGGCCCTTTGCCATGTAAGGAGAATGCAGTGGTAGCCCTCGAAATTCAAATTTTCTTGCGTTTTTTGCAATTTTCAGGTCAGTGTCAGGTTATATCTTGATCAAAATATGATTCGCGACTATAACAAATATAGGTACATAATTATTTAACCATAAGAATCAACAATACATCTCTCTAAGTTAGATTTCCCGTGTTTCAATATCGAAACACTGCAGATCCATCTTAACCACTCGTATGTACTCTACGATCTACGTTCTACGAAGGGTTAATCCAGCCTTCATGCTGCTAAGAAATTCCTATGGGATACCGAATAAGCTCGCCTTAAGGTTCCGACCAATACACTAACTAGGAAGTAGCAGTGACATTTAAACATTTAGACAGTAAACGGCCATAGATGTCATAACAATAAAACTTCTATTGTGTTTCATTCAGTGTCCTTGAAAGCGTTAACTGACCATCGTCGACCGCGTCATGAAATATTTTTACTGAAGGTACCTTTTATCACCTAAAGATTTAAATCGCTAGATGTGTCCTCACCGGACTTAGTCACTCGAAAAAGTGTCTATAGTACTGAGAAGAGTGAGCTTCACACATAATTAAATAGCTTTTCCTTGACAATTATGCCAAGTCACTGCGCCATTTGTATCACAAACGCGACTATCTTTTGACGCGGTAAGACGAATCTAACGATGTAAATCTTTGTTATCATCATGCTTTGCAAAATGATAGGTTTTTTAAGACACGTGACTTTTATGACAGGATAATTTCAAGATGACTGTATAACCGGGCAGTTCATTAAAGAGGCTGATTAGTTGTGATGATTTGAACATGACACAACACAATAACACAACTTCTATAAATAACCTTTTGCGAAGCATAAGCAGCCTAAAATGTTTCCGCTTCTGGGACACAGGCCTCCTCTCTGTGAGAGGGAGTGGGCCGTAATCCACCACGCGGGCTCAGTGCGGCTTGGTAGATGTCACATGTCTTCGAATTTTTGGTTCTAGGACTTGCCGGTTTCCTTAATGTTTTCCTTCACCGTTTTGAGAGCAGTGGTGATGAAATAATTTACGCAATAGTAAAGCGCCTGTCTGGGTTCGAACTTACGACCTACAACTCGTAAGTCGCCGCTGTTACCACTGGGCCATCACAGCTCCGAGCTCCTCTTAAGGGGGATGCGCTGTGGTAGCCCGCAAAATTATTTTTTTTTTGGGTTTTTTGCAATTCGCAGGTCCGTGTCAGGTTGTCTAAGTTAGATTTCGTGCAGATTCGTCGAACGAACGAAATCTAACGACTCTGCACGAATTCTAACATATAGAGATGTATGATTGTGATTTTCATGGTTAAAATTATATAAATACATATGTTTTATTGCCGCGTATCATATGTTGATCAAGATACAACCTGACACGGACCTGCGAATTGCATAAAACGCAAGAAAATTTGAATTTCGCGGGCTACCACAGCGCATCCTTCTTAAAGGCGAGATCACCGATGATATTTACCAAATAATAATAAAAACGAATACCTACATACATGGCTTTCATTTTGATTTATTTTATGTTATGCAACAAATCAGTAAAATAAGTATTTAGGACTAAATTACAGGTAACTGCTTCGTTGGTGTTGTGGTCGCAAGGGCTACTGCAGAGCATGAGGTCTTGGGTTGGTTTCCTAGGCCGGGCAAAGTGTTATTGGGTTATCCATCTGGAATTTCTCAGTAGCAGCCCGGAGTCTGGAGTTGTGCCTGGTTGACGGCAACAGGCTCGCCCCCTATTACATGGTGAAAAGTGGGTGTACTATAGGCCTCTGTCTAACCATACTTTTCCCAACTATGTTGGGGTCGGCTTCCAGTCTAACCGGATGCAGCTGAATACCAGCATTTTACATGGAGCGACTGCCTGTCTAACCCCCACAACCCAGTTACTGGGTAATACGATAGCCCTTGTTAAGACTGGTGGTCAGACTTTTAGACTTCTAACTACCCGTAACGACTGTGAAAGATCCACGAATGACAGCCTGGACCAAATGGCTTAACGTGCTTTCCGAGGCACGGAGGGGTGATGTAAAGATAGTCGCCCATCCACGCAGTGACAGCGGCTAGCGAAGCTTAACCTGAGCGATCGACCCGTGCGGTTGTTATAACTTAGCAACGAGCCTCTTTTCCACCAGATATGTGCTATGCTGCGAGAATGTAAAAACTAAACTACGAAACTATGTGACCGTTTCCATTAATGCTAAGCCGTGTAGCGGAGCGAGTAAGATGTGCTATGAAGATGCGCCGCCGCGAGGTAGCTGTGCGAGGAAGATGCGCAGCTCGAGCTATGCGATGCATCGACAGTAGGGAAGGCACGGGGAGCGGCAACTACACCACTCGCGCATTCTCAGCTCCCGTCCATGGCACGCATCCTTCCATATAAGAAACAGCTTAGTCGAACCCATTTCCACCAGTGCTGTGGCTATGTGGACCAATGAATATAATTGGTGGATATCAAATGCATCCATAGCAACGTAGCATAGCACATCTCTGGTGGAAAAAGCAGCCTAATATCAGTTTCATTTTAAAGAATAAAAAAATAACATAGTTGCCACGTTACCTCCTTATCATAATGCACGTTTAAAGTCAAACAAATGAGGAAAATACTCGAAATACCAGAACTGGGAAGTTGATAATATGACTGCTACTGCGCAATTCTACTGGCACGTGCCAAATAGCGATCATACTGTAAGGGCGCGGGCGGGTTGTTTCACGTCCACTTAACGCACGAGTATACGTGACAAATGGCGCTAACTATCGTCCAACCAAAAAAAGCGTTGTTTCACAGACAATCGGTTTTTATTTGCAGTGGAACAACGCTTTGTATTTGGCGAACGTTAAACATCTAACATTATTTGACGACGTTTTGAAACAACCGGCCCTTGGAAGACTGCAACACGCTAAAAAGTCTACTTTTTTCACAAACAAGCAACAGAAGAAAGAGACAGGAGAATGTTTGAGCTGTCAAATTAGTAGTTAAGTGCTGGCAATTTAATTCATTTATGTATTCAGAGACAATCTGGGCTCGTGAAATATTCTATCTATGAGAGCTCGTGGCTAAGTAATAACAGGCGCACGGGTCGAACCATCAGGTGAAGCTACGCTTGCCGGGGTTGGTCCGTGGATGGGTGACCATCTTTACATATCGAGACTCCTCCGTGCCTCGGAAAGCACGTTAAGCCGTTGGTCCCGGCTGTCATTCGTGGATCTTTGACAGTCGTTACTGGTCATTAAAAGCCCGAAAGTGTGACAACCAGTCTTACCAAGGGGTATCGTGTTACCCAGTAATTGGGTTGTGGAGGTCAGATAGGTAGTCGCTCCATGTAAAATACTGGTATTGAGCTGCTCCGGTTAGCCTGGAAGCCGACCCCAACACAGTTGGGAAAAGGCTAGGCAGATTGAGCAAAGGTTGTCAACGTGGTACAATTGCGCATAAATAATGGATGTGTTTAAAAAAATACTTTTGCTCGCATTAATTATCAAAAATATAACGGTTCTAACTTATAATTCTACAAATACATATTTGTTACGATCGCGAATCATACCTGACACTGACCGGCACCCTAACACTCAATCTGCCTATAGGTCGGCTTCCAGTTTAACCAGATGCAGCTGAATACCAGTATGTTACATGGAGCGACTGCCTATCTGAACTCAAACTCAGCATTTATTTCAAATAAACCAATTACAGGCACTTTTGAATTGTCAATGGGTCGGTCAGTCAGAAAGATGAAGCTAGTTGCCCATTCCAAAGCGTAGTAGATCCCTATGGAGAAGAACGGGCAAGAAACTCCACGGACACTCTTTTAAATCATAATGTTTTTACAAATTATTGGTTACATCGTTCATGTTGAAAATATACATGTGAGAACAATGTAGAAAGACGTGCACTGACCTCCACAACCCAGTAATTGGGTAATACGATACTCCTTGGTAAGACTGGTTGTCACATTTTCGGGCTTCTGACGACCCGTAACGACTGTCAAAGATCCACGAATGACAGCCGGGACCAACGGCTTAACGTGCTTTCCGAGGCACGGAGGAGTCTTGGTATGTAAAGGTGGTCACCCATCCATGGACAATCCCGGCAAGCGCAGCTTAACCTGATGGATCGACCCGTGCGGCTGTTATTACTTAGCCACGAGCTCCTCTTGCGTAACACACTATCGATTGGAATTTGGAATCTGTTTCATTTTGACAGTTCAACAACATTCATTGCGTTATATTTACGTTGTTGAGCAGACAAAGGAGATGGCCAATTTACTTAGGGCACTCTGCCTAGTATCGAAAAATTCATGTACATTAACGAGTTTTGCTTTATTTTGAATTTAGTATGCTCTAAAATTAACTGTACAAGTTACATAATCCAATAACTTCGGATTTCTTAGAAATTAACAAAAACATGTTTTGATCATGAACCTACTCGGGCTCATAACTAGGTAGTAGCCAGATTATTCTGGGTGGGGTATAAGCTACGCTTGTACCAATGTGCAAAGTGTGTGTGTGTGTGTGGTGTTGTTGTATCAATGGATGGGTAACCATTTTCTTATCGAGACCCTTTCTCGGAGTGCATGTAAAGCCGTCGGCCCTGTATGTAATACTCTCAGGTCGTGTCAGATTGCCGTCCCATCTGACAATCACAGTAAGAAATAGAAGTATAGTCACAGATTAATACGGATGGGACACCACAAAATCATTTAAATAAAAAGCGACTCTTACGACACAATAAAGTGCAATTCAGGTCGCACAACGCTTATGACCTACAGTTATATTCAACTACAAGTTGCCTCTCTTTCTATCGCGTAACTTTTATACCTTCTGACCTACTGAATTAGCCCCGTGGACGGGTCCCGCCGTGTACTTGTAACTTCATACCTAAACTGCGGAGTGGCCATCCGTCGACCTGCTGTCAGTTTTCTAAAGTTATAATTTCACAACAAAATAGTTTTAATTTTGGTGAGCATTTATCCATTTTGTTGAGCATTTATCCATTCTGGCAGGTGTTTCGAATTTTTTGGTAGTAAAATAGGTACTTTTCTGGTAGGCGTTTAAACACAAGCCAAATGAAATCTTTCAAAATTTTTTTACATTCAGGTACACAAAATATGATTTGTAACAACGAATTTCGTACAAAATCATATGAAGATGGATATAAACTCGTACCTCGTACCAAGTCCTCTGAATCTCGTACATGTACGAGAAACATGGTACGGATGGCAACACTCTGCGATTGTCACCTGTCATGTCGTTTCGTTTCGTTGTTACAAAAAAAAGTTATCTAAAACAATAATATTTCATAGCATTCAAGTAATTTACAAAATGTTTTTTATTATGATTCTGATTATTGTTTTTTATTATCATTTTACAGTCCGAATCATTTTTAATATAACTCTGATGGAACATTTATATTTTAGGTTTACAGGGAATGAAACGTTTATCCAAAATGGCCCGCTATCTTGATACGACCGAAACGCAAAACAACTATTTATGTTTAAATATTTATTCTGGACTTGTAAGAAAATGTAATTAGTTTTGTATTTTTTTTTCTATTTTTATTTACTTATAATTAGGTGTCTAATAATGTACATGCCACTGAGTAACTAGGCAGAAACGGGCCATGTCATTTTTCGAACATATGAAGCACTGGATTAACAATTTGTTTCAAAATTATGCAAATTCCGATTGGTAGTGCGTTTCGCAATTAGGGTGCTGGAAATTGCAAAAAAACGTTAGAAAATTTGAATTTCGAGGGCTACTTTAGCGCAAAAAGGATCCAAGAAGTAAGAACTATCGCCGCGATTCTTTCGCCCATGGAGATGACGCCTTAGGCTTCATATACGCACGGCTACAGATTAAGTTATACATTTCCAGTATACGCTGATCCCGCATTCTATAGGATTTCTTTACACTGAAAGGTCAGTGTAAACTGGCAATGTATAGCCGTGTGTACACGATACCGCAGTTGCGCCGGAGCCACACCGGCGCCGGACCGCCATGTACAAACATACGGTATACACGGCTACATATCAAGCTATACATTTCCAGTATAAGCCGACCTCTCATTGTACGCAAATTCTATACAATGCGAGATCAGCTTAATACTGGAAATATAAGCTTGATATGGTAGCCGTGTGCAGAAACTCGGCATCAACGCGGACGCGGTTCCGGTAGCGGCACCTACCTGTGCGGTTTTCATTCGTGTACACAAACGTGGTCCGGCGTCGACGCGGCTGCGGTGTCGTGTACATAAAGCCTTAGCTTTCCGAATTTAAATCGATTAGCCGTTGATTCCAGCTGTTATTTGTAGACCTTTGAAAGTCGGCAGACGCCCAAAAGTCTGACAACCGGTCTTACGCTCCTACCAACTTATCTGTGGAATGGCCAAAATTGGAACTACGGCCGTTATGTTGAAATGTCATTCGATTGTGCCGACGCATGTCTTTCGATTGTATCGACGCATCGACGGTGGCGTCCTCTTTCAGTTCACAGATATGTTGGTAGGACTGTACTAAGTGCGGATTTCACTAATGAAACTGAATCATAGATTTAGTAAGTATATGAACTGAACGCGTTCAGCACTTCTAGGCCGCGTTCAAGAGTTGTCAGTGTCATAGACTGAATGGAAAAGGCTAGCTACAGTCCTACCAACTTATCTGTGAACTGAAAGAGGACGCCACCGTCGATGCGTCGACACAATCGAAAACATGACGGCCGTAGTTCCAATTTTCGCCATTTCACAGAGAAGTTGGTAGGAGTGTAAACAGACAGGCAGATTGATTTTAGCCAAAAAGAGTAGAATCTATTATTTTCCGACAACAGATCAGCTTTCCGTATTTAAATCGATACTACTAATCGCTTAATATTGGTCGTGTTGGTAGCTAGCAAAACCCGTTTCGGTCCTTCAGTTTTTTTGTCCTTTTGACCCTTGTTGTTATTTATCGAGAACAAAGTGGAAGTAAATATGGGTATAAGTTTTATACCCTGGCTGGAGGCCATAATTTATCGAGGTACCTACCCACAGGAAAGTCCGGTTAAGCAGCCGAAAATCTCCTAGGTGACCTGCGAGATGCCAACCCCAAAAAAAAATGGGAATAGGTACAGTCAGTAACAAAAGTCGATTAAAACTTGCCGTTTTTTAATCTTAATTATTAAGCGAATATTTAATTCAAATCGGAACAGAAGTACTTAAAATTTTAAGAACATTAACTTTTAACAGTTAAACGAAAAAAAAGCAGTTTATCGAATCATTTTGTGTTAATTTAGATGACGTCAAAAAGTAGCAGTGTTAACCGACTTCTGTTGCTGACCGTACCGTTGCTGTTTCCCAAAAATCATTATAATCCATCTGCTCTTATCTCAATTTAGATGTGATCTGCGCAGCATGTATTCTTTTATCCATTGTCATTTCGATCAGAAGTCATCTCAATATTCACCCCCTTTCTAGCCATGTCATCGTTCCAATCCATCCATCGTTTCTTTGGTCTTCTCCTACTCTTATAGCCAATTAATCCGCCAAGCCTTGTCCCAACTATGTTGGGGTCGGCGTCCAGTCTAACGGGATGCAGCTAAATGCTGAATACCAGTATTTTACATGGAGCGGCTGCCTTCCTGACCTTCACAACCCAGTTACTGGCTAACTCGATACACTTTGGTAAGGGGGCGTTCATTAATGACTCGTACGTGAGGCAATTTTGGCGATTTTTTGACGCCCGCAACCTCTCTTGGTGAGATGTCGTGAGATTTGGCTCCCCCTAATCTCACGTGAGATTTTTCAAAATGCGTATTTTTAGTGTAAATACGTTAATGTATGCTTGACTGTGTTGGATTTATTTACATACACATAATTTGCTTAACTATTACCTATTAATAATTACCTACCCAGTTTTCTCGCAGAATTACAGTTTCTTGCGAAAAAAAATTACGTGATATTTGCCGAGACCGTCTCCCCGACGTAAGATTGGGTGAGATTCGGCTCGACCCCCTCCCCTCCTAAACAATCAATCTGCCTAGCCTTTTCCCAACTATGTTGGGGTCGGCTTCCAGTCTAACCGGATGTAGCTGAATACCATTATTTTACATGGAGCGACTGCCTATCTGACCTCCACAACCCATTAACTGGGTAATACGATACTCCTTGGTAAGACTGATTGTCAGACTTTCGGGCTTCTGACGCCCCGTAACGACTGTCAAAGATCCACGAATGACAGCCGGGACCAACGGTTTAACGTGCTTTCCGAGGCACGGAGGAGTCTCGGTATGTAAAGATGGTCACCCATCCACGGACCAACCCCGGCAAGCGCAGCTTAACCTGATGGATCGACCCGTGCGGCTGTTATTACTTAGCCACGAGCTCCTCTGTTAATTAATACTGAAGGAACGCAATTGGGTTATTCCTCGATAGAATTTAATTTCGAAAAGTCCTCTACTTTTTTTAATTTTTCTGTAATTCATTAATTTCATTGCCCTCCCCTCCTAAACGCCTGATGTAATTAATGAACGCCCTCCTAAGACTGGTATCAGACTTTTGGGCTTCTGACTACCCGTAATGATTGTCAGAGATCTTCGAATGAGAGCCGGGACCGAGGGGTCACGATATGTAATGGATTGTCATATCGAGACCGAGAGAGGAGCTCGTGGCTAAGTAATAACAGCCGCACGGGTCGATCCATCAGGTTAAGCTACGCTTGCCGGGGTTGGTCCGTGGATGCGTGACCATCTTTACATACCGAGACTCCTCCGTGCCTCGGAAAGCACGTTAAGCCGTTGGTCTCGGCTGTCATTCGTGGATCTTTGACAGTCGTTACGGGTCGTCAGAAGCCCGAAAGTCTGACAATCAGTCTTACCAAGGGGTATCGTATTACCCAGTTAATGGGTTGTGGAGGTCAGATAGGCAGTCGCTCCATGGAAAAATAATGGTATTCAGCTGCATTCGGTTAGACTGGAAGCCGACCGCAAAATAGTTGGGAAAAGGCTAGGCAGATTTTTGTCATATCGAGACCCCTCGATGCTTCCTTTAGCCATTACTGCCAAAAATAACTTGCAAAATTGTACAAAAGCCAAATGTTTATTTAAAAACTAACCCTTTAGCCGCTCTTATAACGTTCTAAATGATAAATATCTGTTTTCACGGGACTAAATGTTTTGCAGTGCAGGTAGTAAGTGAGTCATGTCGACCTTCAAAGTGATACATTATTTCTTATTGTTTTATATGTTGGTTATGCTAACCTGGCAGTTTGGGTATTTGCGATTCCTTTTTAAGGTGATTGCGCAGTGGTATTTAGTGATTATTGTCTTGTACTCTCGAATGATAATGAAACCGCATCAAAATACGTTTCGTAGTTAAGAAGAATAATGCAGTCTCACGATTAAGCTGTGAAGGTGCTTAATATTTAGATTAAATCAATCTGCCTAGCCTTTTCCCAACTATGTTGGGGTAGGGTTCCAGTCTAACCAGATGAAGCTAAATACCAGTATTTTACATGGAGCGACTGCCTATCTGACCTCCACAACCCATTAACTGGGTAATACGATACCCCTTGGTAAGACTGGTTGTCAGACTTTCGGGCTTCTGACGACCCGTAACGACTGTGAAATGGAGGAGTCTCGGTATGTAAAGATGGTCACCCATCTACGGACCGACCCCAGCAAGTGTAGCTTAACCTGTTGGATCGACCCGTGCGGCTGTTATTACTAAGCCACGAGCTCCTCCTCCGTGCTTAATAATTAGATATAGATTTATTATTATTTTAATGTAGTTAATAATATTGTTAAATGGGTATTTATTTTAGTTTTTTAACCGACTTCAAAAAGGAGGAGGTTCTCAATTCGTCGGAACCTTTCCGATTACTCGAAGATGGCTGGACCGATTTGGATTTTTTTTTTTGTTTTGTTCGAGAGGGTACATCACAGTTGGTCCCATATAAAATTGATTAACTTTGCTTCGGTAGTTTTTGAGTTAGTTAGCTTAATACGTATTTTTTCCCCACTTTTATATGGATGATGTTCTAGTTTGTTTTGCAGGTATTTGAATTTGTGTGGGGTAGGTACACAACTAAAAAGTGAAAAATAAAAACTTTTTTACAAAAAAATACAACAGACTTCCAAAAACAACACTACAAAGTGAAAAATTAACTAGACACCGACTTCCGAAATTAAAGTTATTTTTCACTTTGTAGTGTTGTTTTTGGAAGTCGGTTGTATTTTTTTGTAAAAAAGTTTTTATCATTACTCGTTTAGACGTGATCTTCAGTTTAAAATAAAATCATCTTTCATCGCCTTAGCTAGTGGTGCTTTTGACAAAAGCTCTATCATTTTCAAAGTACACCAAGAGGTACAAATTAAGTGCATTTTTCAATCAAAAAGCCGCCATATGATGTGGGTGTTAGTCATTTTGTCGAACAGTAGTACCACCTGCACGTCTGTTGAAAGTTCATGCCCTAAATTTAGCACGCGATAAGTTGGCACGCGGGAGATCTTCAATGGAATCACCTCGGTTGTTATGCGCTCCTGGTATTTTAATTGCTCTCTCCTGGTTGCGGAAGACGGTAACCTAGCAACTGATTGTTGTTAATTACCCAACTATGGCTAGGCAAAAAGGCGGGTTATGATTTTGACGGGTATGTATGTATGTTCATCTGTTCCCTCATAACTTCTAAACTGCTTATCATAATTTGACAAATCAGGTATCGTTAGAAGCGTCTTGATCGTCCGCTGGTTATAGGCTATGTGACGTCACATTAAATTGATTATGGCGCCCGCTAGAGTCCATAAATACATGAACTAATTTTTTATTTCTTTTACTCCCGGCTTTGCTTGCATGCCCCCGATAATTGGGAATAATTTCTAAAATCACGCCTCAGATGTGAGCCAATCATATTTTCTCTCCAAACGTACCCAAAATACATAATTATTCTTCTTTAAAACTGTAAAGTGGCTCTGCAAATACTTTATCACGAAAATAGAACCCCAAAATATTTCAAATAAAAAGTTAGTTTTTTTTAAAACTAAAACCCGACCACTGAAATATCACGCTCTAAAAAGTATGAAACAAGAAAATAAAATTAAAAATCCGGAGTCACACGTAATCTGTTCGATTTATGTAACATGACGTGTGACTCCGGATTTTTAATTTGTCTGTCTTTTTCTAATTTCAGATGAGAATATTTTCTTGTTTCATACTTTTTAGAGCGTGATTTTTCAGTGGTCGGGTTTTAGTTTTTAAACTTACTTTTTCTATACTAATAATATGTGGGGGTGAACTGGGGGTTCCCCGTGGTCCCCATGGTCCAGTACAAAAAAACGATTACAATGACGGGAAGAACCAGCGAATCTCAGCTTCGAATTACACCCGATGTTAATTTTCATTGTGGCTAAGTAATAACAGCCGCAGGGGTCGATCCATCAGGTTAAGCTACGCTTGCCGAAGTTGGTCAGTGGATGGGTAACCATCTTTACATACCGAGACTATTCCGTACCTTGGAAAGCACGTTAAGCCGTTGGTCCCGGCTGTCATTCGTGGATCTTTGACAGTCGTTACGGGTCGTCAGAAGCCCGAAAGTCTGACAACCAGTCTTACCAAGGGGTATTACCCAGTTACTGGGTTGTGGAGGTCAGATAGGCAATCGCTCCATGTAAAATACTGGTAGTCAGCTGCATCCGGTTAGACTGGAAGCCAACCCCAACATAGTTGGGAAAAGGCTAGGCAGATGATTGATTAATTTTCATCTTGCAGTTATGAGAAAGCAGCATAACATAAGCGGGAGCTACATTTTAAGCCGATCGGAAAAATCCTTTGGTGTCAGTCACAAAGTATTACCAGGTGCTCGAATCCTCCGATCAGATAGATACCAGGTAGGCTGATAAGTTTTGAGCTAAAGTCCCTTCAAGTCAATCAATCTGCCTAGCCTTTTCCCAAATATGTTGGGGTCGGCTTCCAGTCTAACTGGATGCAGCTGAATATCAGTATTTTACATGGAGCAACTGCCTATCTGACCTCCACAACCCAGTAACTGCGTAATACGATAACCCTTGGTAGGACTGGCTGTCCGACTTTCGGGCTTCTGACCCACCGTAACGACTGTCAAAGATCCACGAATGACAGCCGGGACCAACGGCTTAACGTGCTCTCTGAGGCACGGAGGAGTCTCGGGTCACTAAGTATCTCTAGTCTCGCGCTCCATATTAATAATTTGCAAATACCCTCTTTAGTATATGTACAGAGTTTCATGTCATTAGCATCATTACGCTTTTAGTAATTAATTCGTAAACATCATCATGCCTAGGGATGGACCGCGGATGACTGAGACATGATGATGTTTACGAATTAATTACTAAAAGCGTAATGATGCTAATGACATTGAAAATCTGTACTTATGTTTATGTTAAGCCTGCACTACACTACTCGCGAAGTTGCTTCGACGAAGTACTGGTCGCAGTTGACCGAAGTCCGAAGTACGAGGAACTGTCCCCCGGCGCCCCCACCACCCGCACTCTGCACCATGGATAACATTCAAGTGGCAACTGCCGTTGCAATGTGCACTCTCGCGTGTTAATAACTACGTTCGTATTTCGAATCTCCACGCGAACCGAAGTGAGCCGAGTATTGTAGTGAGACGCTTCGTGATAGAACTTCGGGACACTTCGAGTCCTTTGACTCGGGCGCAAAAACCAACAACGATTGGAAGTCGCCCGAGGTTGGACGAAACGAAGCGAAGTGCCCTTCTACATTATCGTATTCGCCTAACTTCGACGAACTTTGCGAGTAGTGTAGCGAAGGCTTTGAAGAGGATGTTTGCAAATTATTAAGAAGTATGGAGCGTAAGACAGTAGTGACACTTGAAGGGACTTTGGCTCAAAACTTTTCAGCCACCCTGGTATAAGTACTTTTTTTTTTTGTGGATGGGAAATCATCAAATGACTTCTCCCGCTCCGGGCAGATCGGGAGGGCGTGTCAGGCTTTTACTGACTAAAACCCACCCGTGTTCCTTCAGTTGCCCGTGCCAGGGCCACGGTATCTTGCTGATTCCCGGCCACCGTAGGCGCGGGCTTGCGGACGACGAGTAATGGGCAGCTCGCCGTCCGGTAAGGAACAGGCCCGGGTCGACGGCGCGTTGTGCTCCACGCGCGCCTCAAAGAGATGTCAGCAGTGACGGGGTCAATTGGGCCGATGCCGCCGGGGTCGCGGGTAGTTCGAAAGAGATACCGTGGCCCTGGCACGGGCAGTTGAAGGAGCATGGGTGGGTTTTAGTCAGTAAAAGTCTGACACGCCCTCCCTCTCTGCCCAGAGCGGGAGAAGTCATTTGATGATTTCCCATCCACAAAAAAAAAAAAAAAAAGGGCCACGGTATCTCTTTCGAACTACCCGCGACCCCGGCAGCTTCAGCCCTATTGGACCCCGTCACTGCTGACATCTCTTTGAGGCGCGCGTGGAACACAACGCGCCGTCGACCCGGGCCTGGTCCTTACCGGACGGCGAGCTGCCCATTACTCGTCGTCCGCAAGCCCGCGCCTACGGTGGCCGGGAATAACTAAGAAGTACTTAGATTTTATTCAGTGGTATACCGGAGGCAATGATAGACATACATACATACAAAAGACGGCCGCTTTTTGTCGGTGACCGATTCTCATTCTCACCGACTATTGTGCTGTGCCCGACAGGGTCCAAAATGCTCGCATAAAATTTTAAATTACCACCTAAGTCGGTACTAGGTGGTGGTGATAATCATTTGAGTATTGACTACAGTCAGTTGTCCGACCTTGATGAAGCAGCCTTGAAGATCAAAATGGCTTCCGTCCCCGCAAGGGCGTTATAGTACCAGGATAGCAGAAACCCAAGGAGCATAGATCGAAAGATAAACAGCAACAAACATGTAGAGACAGGTTGCTAGTTCATGGAAACCTGTTTCTCGCAACAACACAAAGATAAGACCCTCTGCCTTGTGTCTTGTACGTAAAACGCTATGGATATGGATTGCTTTGGCTTTGAAATCGTATGCTAGACTACTTTCTGCTTCCGACTTCGTCTGCGTGAAATTTCGGCGCCCGACCCAGCGTGTCGCATCGCATCGCCCGCCCGCGCTATTACTTCGTTTTCGCATAGCGTTCTTTCTGACTTTTTTTCATTTTGCTCGGCTCCTATGGGTCGTAGCGTGATGATAAATAGCCTATAGCCTTCCTCAAGAATTGGGCTATCAAATGCAAAACGATTTTTTTTAATCCGACTGGTGGTTCCAGAGATTAGCGCGTTCAAACAAACAAAAAAACAAACTCTTTAGTTTTATTGTTAGTTTAGATTTAGATTAGATATCAGATCAAATCCGGCTGGTAGTTCCAGAGATTAGCGCGTTCAAACAAACAAACAAACAAAAACAAACTTTTCAGCATTATTATTAGCATGATAGATTTACATCCAGTTACAACGGTACAAGGATCTTTTGGCGCGTGCGTAAAATCGGATCTAATGCCGCCATCTTGTATTATTTGCTAAATTCACTGAATTTAGAATGTCAAGTGCGCGCAAACGCAGGAAGTGCGTTATACGTTCGCGCTTTTCAATTTCAGAATGCAGAGGCCTTATAGTTCGAGTTTTTATACTTCCGTGATCACGTTAACTTCAATTTATACTGCAAG
Source organism: Cosmia pyralina (assembly GCA_946251885.1). Lineage (NCBI taxonomy): Eukaryota > Metazoa > Arthropoda > Insecta > Lepidoptera > Noctuidae > Cosmia > Cosmia pyralina. Next base: position 12,795,263 of record OX276368.1, on the reverse strand, counting down.
CTGAAACTGAATAAACGCCGTCTGGTAATAATATAAGCCGACGTACGTAAAAATATCGCGGCGATTTTTTTTCGCGTACTGGATTTTCACCGCTCTGCTTAGCGCCGAGAGTTGAAAATCCAACAGTGTTTTTTCGTCGCGCTAGAATGCATTCTGTTGTTGTTAGGTTGGATTCTCAATGCTTGGCGCAACACGAGTTGAAAATCCAGTGCGCGATAAAATCCCGCCGCGATAGTTTTACGTCCGTGCGAACGTCGGCTTATGTTGTAATGGGAATCACAATTATTTCATACAAATTGACGTATGCTAACTTTAATGTTACCGCGATTGAGTACGTATAAAAACTCGCACTAAGGCCACAGTTCTCTTTTACAAAGTAACTGGTTACAAATAAAAAATGTTTCCTTCTAGATTCAATATAATTTTGTGTGGAAATTGACCTACTGAGAGCTTTTATCATACTTCTTCCCTCGCCTGGGCACGAATGTGGCGACGCAGAACCATGGATGTATCAGAACTATGTGAGGCATAAAATAGCTCCGACAGCTGTCCACCATTTTTTAAAAGCTTAAAAATCACGAGCATTATATATTTAATTTCATTTCATTTATTTCAGTATCAATTTTTACATTGTATCGAAATGCCACACTAAATTATAAAAATTCATACTAAATTATAAAAATTAAAATTTAAAGAATTACAATATAAATCATTATTAAAACAGTCATCAATTAAACAATGTCAATAAAAATAGTATAATTTATTTATTTAAAGACTTTGGAAGACTTACAGCTAAATACAATGGTAATAGATAACAGTATGCTAATCTGACAGCCAATTACAAGTCTTCGCGTCTAGAGCTTGTCTGGTATAAAAGTACTGTGGAACAAAATATAATAATAAATTAAAATCTATTTGTATGTCACATCACTCACCAAGGGTGTTATAGCACGGGTCGCGGGTTGTTCGAAAGAGATACCGTGGCCCTGGCGCAGGCAACTGAAGGAACACGGGTGGGTTTTAGTCAGTAAAAGTCTGACACGCCCTCCCGCCCCGCCCAGAGCGGGAGAAGTCATTTGATGATTTCCCATCCACAAAAAAAAAAAAAGAAAAGGTAAAATAGTACTTTTCTATTAAAAATTATATTAACTGCTGCTTAAACTGATTAAAGTTGTATATTGACTTTAAGTGTAAGTACAACGTGTAACGTTAAATGCACAAAACCTCTTAAGAGGTTACGATTAGAGGATGTTCAGTACATTTTGACGAATTATGCGAACATAAATGTACTGAACAGCTTTTTTCGCGATTTCAGGTTTGGTCCCATAGTAAAAGTTGTTCATAATGATAAGTACAATGACCCCTTAAGAGGTTTTGCGCATTTAACGTTACACGTTGTATTCTATGAAACTAATGTATTTGTAAAAACACACATCTCGCAATACAAATTAGCTTCCAAAAGTTACTATAGAAAATTACGTGACAATAATAAACTAGAGCTTGAAATGTCACTTATTAGAACAGCCTTAATGAACAAAAGTACTTTCTGTATGGCTACAAAAATATACAGCAAGCTTTCTGATATACTAAAATCGCTAAATCTGGACAAATATACAACAAGCTGCCTAAGACACTAAAATCGCTAAATCTGGACAAATATACAACAAGCTGCCTGAGACACTAAAATCGCTAAATCTGGACAAATATACAACAAGCTGTCTGAGACAATAAAATCGCTAAATCTGGACAAATATACAACAAGCTTTCTGAGACAATAAAATTGCTAAATCTGGACAAATTCAAAGTGATTACCGATTAGTTCTGACATTCTTGTGTTTATTTATTTATTCATTACGTGGAAAACTAACAGCTTTACTTATTACAATAAATATACTGAAATAAGAAACATGAAGCCTTTTCACGGCTAGCTATACAGTAATTATAGTAACAGATCTTATACACGACAAGACATCAAGAAAAGAAGAGCACCAATCGTCAAATCGGTACCGCCAAACATACAATAAAATAAAATAAGAAACACAACTACTTTTAACACTAAGAATTCATTTTGAAAAATTCAAGGTCTATTGCATACATTATTATATTTTAAGTTTTCCTAATTCACGTAATTATATGGTTTTGCTGTTGTTGACATACTGGAAATATTTAAATGATTTAGAATTTTTAATAAAGTGCATTAGGTACGAGTACTTAAAACGCGGTCAAAATATATGGAACAGCTCTCATCATCTGCTTAGCCTTTTCCCAACTATGTTGGGGTCGGCTTCCAGTCTATCCGGATGCAGCTGAATACATGGAGCGACTGCCTATCTGCTAATTTTTTTTTTAATACCCGACTAAAATGTGAGGAAAATGTCGTAAGGAAAGTTTTGAGTATGAATGTCGATGGCTATAAGAGTAGGGGAAGACCAAAGAAACGATGGATGGATTGTGATGACGAATAATAGAGAAGTATGGAAAAAAAGGACATGTTGCGCCGACCCCAAATAGATTGGGATAAGGGCAGGAGGATGATGATGACCCGACTAAAATGTGAACGCTGGGGTTCCAGGATCATGTACTGAATCCCTGGTAACAGGTTGCGAGTTGATGTCCCTGCAATCCTGTATGTACTAAACCGTCAAATTTCTCCAAAAGATTTTAAACCTTAAAGTGTTGGTACTTAGTTCAAAATCGAATGAATAAAATTTGACAGTTTGTAGTAACTTGACCTACTGCTGTGTGTACATACTGCATAGACCAAGGGTTTCGGTGCTCCTTTTCAAATACTGATTTTCAGCCTTAGATTGTCGCGAATTAAATATTGAAGAGCTCGTGGCTAAGTAATAACAGCCGTACGGGTCGATCCATTAAGTTTAGCTACGCTTGCCGGGGCTGGTCTGTGAATAGGAGACCATCATACCGAGACTCCTCCGTGCCTCGGAAATCACGTTAAGCTGTTGGTCCCGGCTGTCATTCGTGGATCTTTCACAGTCGCTACGGGTCGTCAAAAGCCCGAAAGTCTGACAACCAGTCTTACCAAGGGGTATTGTATTACCCAGTAATTGGGTTGTAGAGGTCAGATAGGCAGTCGCTTCAATATAAAATACTGGTATTCAGCTGCATCCGGTGAGACTGGAAACCGACACCAACATAGTTGGGAAAAGGCTAGGCAGATTGATACTGTCGCGACTTAAATCGAATAGAATATCATTTAAAGACTTCTATTTCAAACGCGTCTAGCTTCTTAATTCATCAATTAGCCGAAAACCGTCTACTGATGCACCTTAGCCATTCTCCCTAAAGCATTACCTCTAGAACCGGTTCTGCGCTTCTCGCATCTAGCGGATTCCCGCGCCCTTCACGGTCTCGATCCACCTTGTGGTGTTCACCCTTATATTATTAGGCTTCTTAACGGTTATTTACTTCCTGAGAGGATTTTCAGCATCAAAATTCCCGAAAAATAAGGAGATCATGAGATCGAAATCATACCAAGTTTACTACGAAATCAATGCCAAATTATTTCGCATATAAAAAAACAAATAATACAATTTAATAGACCGTACACTTTCTATATTTAGCAATAATATACAATTTACTGAGCGTATGACGTAAGCTGCGCGTACGCCGCTGCACCAAAGTTGTGTAACAACTGTATAGAAATAGTTCAATAAACTCGACACAACATGAGGCGTCGATTGTAGCGCTGATTCGCTGTCAGTGATGCTCGAATTTTGAATTTTCGAACGACGATTACCGATTTCGAAATGTACGAGTATATTTTTTAACGTTTCTTCGGTTTGTATTCAGATTTCGAATTTGGAAAATCACGGCCGAATAAGGCACTATCGGGTTTTAGGAAAAAAAAAAATCGGCTTTGTAGAGCGGCGGTCGTCTTTGTCAATCAATCAATCTGCCTAGCCTTTTCCCAACTATGTTAGGGTCGGCCTCCAGTCTAACCGGATACAGCTGAATACCAGTATTTTATATTGAAGCGACTGCCTATCTGACCTCCACAACCCAATTACTGGGTAATACAATACCCCTTGATAAGACTGGTTGTCAGACTTTCGGGCTTCTGACGACCCGTAACGCCTGTCAAAGATCCACGAATGACAGCCGGGACCAACGGCTTAACGTGCTTTCCGAGGCACGGAGGAGTCTTGGTATGTAAAGATGGTCACCCACCCATCTAGTCTGCGGTAAACTTTGCGCGATGCAGGATTTTGCGTGACGTCAGCATGATGCGTAGTTCGCATGTGGGGATGTAGATGCCGCCACTGGCCGAACGTCAGTGGTAACAAAACCGGTATAAGCTGGTCTTTAATTCTATTGAAACATTGTACTTCGCTAGGCCAGTTCAAGTTTAAGGTACCACAGACGTGCGGTCAATTGTACAAGCACATGAGTAACTTCAAACAAGTCTTCAGGATGCCAAAGTTCTTTGTGAAGGAACTTGTCCATGGAGCTATAGCTGCTGGCACGAAACTTGAGCGCTGTCCTTGAATTACTTTAAGCGATGCTCAAACAACCCCCACCACTCCACCGAGCGCTCAAGATTAGTGCGGCAGGTTTACTACCCCCATCCATGTCGACGGCGTAGTTACTCGTAGCCCACATTTTATCGCGCTCTGGATATTCAATTGTCTGTATTGAGCCGAGCGTTGAGAATCCAATAGAGTGCATACCAACGCGTCGAAAAGACATACGGTTGGACTTTCAACTCTCGGCGCTAAGCAAAGCGTTGACGAGCCACTCTGCGGAAAAAGATCGCCCGTGTTGGTCTTATTGGTATATGAGACATAATTATCAGCATTGCCTTTGGTATTGCAGATGTCCAAAGGCGGTAGTGAACTAGTGACCCTGACCACTTATCATCAGGTGGGCTACCTGCTTCCAAAATATCCGTCACCTGCTGAACTTGAGCTTTCCCTTAACCTCTTGATGAATTGTCATAAGATTTGGCAGTTAGATAGAAGATTGCACGAGAACACTGCTGGCTTTTCACAGATTCTTTTATATTGACGATACAGTTCTTTGCTTTATTTGGTCGTCAAATTCTGCTGCTCGATAGCTAAATAGATCAACGTTTACATTGTTGAATTGTCAGCGAGTGTGTTACGTATGAAGGCCCAGTTTCCACTAAATGGGGAAGATAGAAGTCTGGTAAAAAGCTATTAGGTTACCAGTAACTGAAGAGATATTCGAATGTCGAGATCGAGACATCTCTCTTCTCTGCCTTGGTGGAAACCGGTGCAGGAACTTTCCATAGTTATGGAATAGATGTTGTATGAAACTCTTAGGTAACCATGTCGTCCTGGTACCCAGATGTCGGTGGGGCTGCAGCGGCGCGTGCCGGCGCTGGACGAGACCGGCGGCGGGGTGCCGGCGGCGTGGAAGACCGGCAACGCCGAGCCGCCGTTCGCGTCGTTCGCGCCGCCCGCCGGATCCCCGGCCGGGCCGGCGTTCGCCGCGTCCCCAGCCCCGTCGACCCCCGGCCCTGGCTTCGCAGGCCCGCCGTATGCGGCGCCGGGCCCTTTCGGCTCGCCGTCGGCGCGGCCGGGCTCCGGCGGCGGGTTTCCCCCGGGCCCGCCGCAGCAGCCACACTTCCCTGGGCCGGGCTTCGCGCCGCCGGGCTCCCCCTTCCACCCGCACCCCCCACATCCGCCTATGCCGCCTCACCCGCATATGATGGCGCCCTTGCCGCCGCCTGTTGACAGGTCAGTTTTATTGTTTTCTTAGATTTAAAAGATTCGGAGATGTAGAGCACGGAATCGCCGCGACTAGAGGCGGCATTACTAATAATATTCATGGTGCCGAAACTTCTGTCATGGACCGCCTTCAAAGACGTCATTTTCTATACGTCATTAGTGACGTAGTGCACGGAAACGGAAACACGCTTGGTTTGTATCGAAGTGTTGACAGTGCCACCTCTAGCAGCGGCCGCCGAGACGGTTCCGTGCTCTGTGTTCGTAGACCATAAATTTCATGCTTTGGAATTAAAAACTTTAACTTAATATCGTATGGTTCAGTTTCCATTTCAACTGAAATTATTTTATAAAGTTTATCGATAGTTATTTTCATTCAAAAATCAACTTAGGTGACTCAGTTTAAAGTTGATATTTGTATAAGTTACAATTTTATGTATTTATCTCGTATCGTTGGTCTGAGTTTACGCGTCAGAACTGTACTGGAATCTACGGAGGTGCATGGCAGCGCCCACGGTCGTCACATGGCCGCATGTCTCTGCAGCGTGTACGTAGTCGCTCCGACATGCGTCACTATGAGAGAACACCTTATACGCACATTAGTCAGTCAATAAATGCCCGCGGCTGCTGGAGCTGCCCGCCGCGCGCACCGAGCGCGGGCGACAAGCGCCCACCAACCGCGTACTCCGCACTATCGGGGACATACTTGCTCAGCACCACGAACTGGACTTATTTGCCGATGGATTAGGACATTTGTATAATAAATTTCGTATTATTTTAAATGACATATTATAATCATACATAATAACTGAGTTGAATTGATCACTATTAATTGACACTAAACTGACATTATATTCTGCTGCTATATTAATTCTTCGTTGTAATCTAATTTTTATTATTATTTATAGACATGGGCATTATTGCTATTTTAAGAAAATTTATTGTATAAGGAGACGAGTGTGTGTAGCCACAATTGAATTGTTGGTAATCTTATGAGCGTTTTGGATGTTATGTCTGTTAGCTCGTAAGACCAGTTGAATAAATAAATAAATAAATAAATAAAACCACTGATTGAAAAAGGATTTTTCCCAGAAAGATGAACTACCTAAACTATATTCCAGTCCTTGTTTTCAATTGATGTTATGCCTAATTAAGGCGCGGACTGACTACGATTTTAAACGGCACACAGTTGAAAATTGAAAATAATATTTGTGTTGCCGAGATGTGACTAAGCTGCAAATGTGCATTTATTTTCCGGGTTTTCTTTAGATTATTCAGAATATACACAATAAATTAAATAATTGTCCGGTTAAAGTTTAAAAAAAAATGCTAATTCTATTAAATTCGAAAAAAAAGAATGTCGTTATCGCTGACAATACAGAGATGTTCGACGCCGAAGTTTATTTTTGTGGAGCAAATTCCAGAATTTTTATTAGTAATAACAAATTTATTTTTGATATTCTATTCCGTTAAAATTTTTCTTTAAACCCTTCTCTATCTACTGTATTTTTTTGCGTCGGATAGTCGTCATTGCGTTACGTCATACTCGACAATCCAAGAAAGCAATGTTTGTGAATATTGAGCTAATACCGCGCCTTAAACGAATATTCAACTTTATTTAAGTATAAATTAAGTTAATTTTGAAATGGCTAGTAAGTACTATTGAATTTCATGTGTGGGTTGTTTTTCCAATATCATATATTTGTTTACATGTTCGTGAACTAAATCGTGAACGCAGTATACCGAATTAAGCTCGACCTCAATTGATGGTAGAATTGGCTACCTTTTGGTTCTATAGGTGTAGGTTAACAAAGTGTTGCCCACAAAAATGATTAAAACCAGCTGAGTTTTCTTTACAGTATAGTTTTACCATTTTATTTATACTTAACTAGCTTTTTGCCAGCGGCTTCGCCCGCTTGAATGTCGGAAAATATCCCACGGGAACGTACTACCGGGAATTCCTTCCTTATTCCTTGTCTACATTATAAAGGGAACCTCTGTGCAAAATTTCAGCTTTCTAGGTTCCAGGGGTTCGGGCTGGGCGTTGATGAGTCAGTCAGTCAGGACTTCTCTTTTTAAACCGACTTCAAAAAAGGAGGTTCTCTATTCGACCCGTATGTATGTATGTTTGTTTGTTTGTCCGCGATTTTCTCAAAAACTAATGATCCGATTTATACGATTCTTTCACTAACGTGATCTACATACTTTCAGGAAGGTTTTAGTATATAACACATTATGTAATTATTCTTATGTACGAAATTATATGCATAAATGTACTGTATCTCCGACATTTCTAAGCGGATTTTGATGATTCTTGTTTTCGTTCGTCTTGGGCTTATTTATGTAATTGAATACAACGTGTCGTTTTGCATCGTCGTCAAACAGGGTGTGATACAGAACATCAAACCGAATGACTTTCAACTGTCCCATAGAAAACTAAATACGAGTACACTACCTACTCGACGCAAATGTATGCGCCAGCTGATTATTTTTTCGCGATTACGATGTTGGTGCCATGGAAAAAGTTGTTCGGTTTGATGGTCTATACTATACCATACCCTTAAATTTGACGAGGATGCAAAACGACACGTTGTATATTCAACTAAAAATTTTGGCACCGTCTTCAGAAGCTGCTAAGTTTTTTATGAAAGTTATTTTATTCGTTTTTTGTTTTTGTAGTCGGTTTTTCCTTTTTTTTAATTTATAAAGGGTTACTTGCAATGCGACGTATTCCTTACAGGACGTCACAGTTGGGTTAAAATGCCACAAATGAAGCCACCAAATGTTCTACAGAAATTCAATTTTAGACTTTTGGGCTTCTCCCCGTAACGACTGTCAAAGACCTACGAATGACAGCACAAAAAATAAATAAATAATCACCCAGACCGACCTCACCTCAGTAAGTGTAGCTCAACCTGTGAGTCTCGTGATCAACCCGAGTGGCTGTAATTATTGAACCACGAGCCCCATTATTAAAGTTAAACGCAGATTTTTCACAAACAATAGGCCACGGTCTATAAAGTCTGGTGGCCGTCTATACTCGTTATCAATCTCTTATCAGTAGCTCAAAGTTCATTATGTTTTCTTTAGAACGCGTCTTGAGTGACAAGCTTTCGCGGACGCTGAGGCGAGCATGTCTTTAACTTCGCACTAAAATAATCACACTAATATTATAAAGGCGAAAGTTTGTGTGTGTTTTTATGTTTGTTACTTCTTCACGCTCAAATTTGGATGAAATTTGGTATGTAGATAGCTTATACCCTGGATTAACACATATGCTACTTTTATCCCGCTCTACGCGTGTAAAACCGCGGGGCGCAGCTAGTATAAAATATTTCATGATATAGTCTATTCCAAAAGTATGTGATTAAATTTTAAACAAGCCCTGTTCAGGTTAAATTCTTATGCCATCACTCACTAAAAGTAATTAGTAACACATTTACCTGTATTTAGATGGTTTAAACTTTATATCTCATGAATTTTTACGGTTCCGTACCTCAAAAGGAAAAAACGGAACCCTTATAGGATCACTCGTGTGTCTGTCTATCTGTCTGTCCGTCTGTCACAGCCAGTTTGCTCCGAATCTAATGGACCGATTAAGTTGAAATTTGGTACACATATGAATTTCTGTGACCCAAACACGGACGGGTAAAGTAAATAAATTAAATTTGAATATAGAGGTCACTTTTGGGGGGCAAATAAGAAAATAAAAAAAAAAGTTTTGCAAACTACACCATGTGGCATATCAAATGAAAGGGCTTACTATGAGAGTCTCAAATATATTTTTTTTTATAATTTTAAAACATACTGTTTTAAAGTTATTTAAGAAAATGACGAAAATTGACCATTCCCCCCCTTATCTCCGAAACTACAGAGCCTTGGCACAATGCATTGGCATCCACATTTACGGTTTCTGAACAGACCGTAGACCTTATTATGTGATGGCTTGTTATGGACAATTTTTACTATAGCGCTACCAAGTACTCATCATCATTCTCTTGCCCTTATCCCAATCTATTTGGGGTCGGCGCAACATGTCCTTTTTTCCCATACTTTTCTATTAGTCGTCATCTCGGTAGTCACACCCTTTCTAGCCATGTCATCTTTCAAAAAATCCATCCATCGTTTCTTTGGTCTTCCCCTACTCTTATATTCATCGACATTCATACTCAAAGGTTTCCTCACGACATTTTCCTCACTCCTCCGCATCACATGCCCATACCATGTCAACCGATTTCCGCACAACTTTTCAGTCACCGGTGCCACCTTCAAACTACCTCTTATGTACTCATTTCTTATTCTATCCATTCGTGTAACACCACACATCCCTCTTAGCATTCTCATCTCAGCTGCATGCAATTGATTTTCATTCATCATACCAAGAACTCTAAATAATAATATTGTAATATCGATGAAAAATATTGTTTCTCTCGTGTGTACAATAACAAACTTTCTGTCGATGTACAAAATCGCGCCCGCTTCCGCCCAAGTCACGTTCACTCTGACCGAGGTCTTAGTTCTGATCATTGGCAGGAGGGAGATAATGTTTCTGCGTATAGCTTGAGGCAAAATCTCTGCCTAACTGGAAGTCATCTTGGACCAGCCTTTCCTAACTATGTTGGAGTCGACTTCCAGTCATAACGGATGTGCTGAATGCCGGTATGTTTAACCAACTTCAAAAAAGGAGGTTCTGTATTCGACCCGTATGTATGTATGTTTGTTTGTCCGCGATTTTCTCAAAAACTAATAAACAAATTTTATTATTTATAGATTCTTTCACTAACGTGATCTACATACTTTCAGGAAGGTTTTGGTATATAATACATTATGTAATTATTCTTATGTACGAAGTTATATGCATAAATGTACTGTATCTCCGACATTTCTAAGCGGATTTTGATGATTCTTCTTTTCGTTCGACTTGGGCTTACCTAGTAATTGTATATTCAACTAAAAATGGTACCTACTTAAATAACTTTCATAAAACACTTAACAGCTTCTGAAGTCGGTGTCTTCAATTCTTCACTGTACTTTAGCTTGACACCGACTTCAGAAGCTGTTAAGTGTTTTATGAAAGTTATTTTATTCGTTTTCGGTTTTGAAGTCGGTTTTTACTTTTTTTAAAGTAAATTTATACATGGAGCGACTTCCTATTTGACCTCCACAACCCAGTTACTGGGTAACACGATACCCATTGGCAAGATTGGTTGTCAGACTTTCGGGCTTCTGACGACCCGTAACGATTGTCAAAGATCCACGAATGACAGCCGGGACCAACGGCTTAACTCTTTTGAGTCACACTTTTAGATAAACAAAGATTTAGATTTTTAGGGTTCCGTACCAAGTGGTACCCTTATGGTGCGAGTCGCACCTTGCGACTCAGTCTGTCTGTCTGTCACAGATATTTCAATAACTATTAATGCTATCAACCACACTCAATCAATCTGCCTAGCCTTTTCCCAACTATGTTGGGGTCGGCTTCCAGTCTAACCGGATGCAGCTGAATTCCAGTATTTTACATGAAGCGACTGCCTATCTGACCTCCACAACCCAGTAACTGGGTAATACGATACCCCTTGGTAAGGCTGGTTGTCAGACTTTCGGGCTTCTGACGACCCGTAACGACTGTCAAAGATCCACGAATGACAGCCGGGACCAACGGCTTAACGTGCTTTCCGAGGCACGGAGGAGTCTCGGTATGTAAAGATGGTCACCAATCCACTGACCAACCTCGGCAAGCGTAGCTTAACCTGATGGATCGTCACGTGCGGCTGTTATTACTTAGCCACGAGCACACTATCGATCGGAATTTGAATAATTTTGAAACAAATTACTAATCCACTGCTTCATATGTTCGAAAAATTTGTCTGCTCGACAACGTAAATAACGCAATGAATGTTGTTGAACTGTCAAAATGAAACCAACTCCGATTGATAATGTGTTACGCAATTAGGGTGCAGTTTTAGATGACGTTTGCCCAACTATTTTGCAAATAAGAAAGAAATAAAAATATGTTTTTTTTTTTGGAACAGGGCCTGAAAGGGGGTCTTAAAATTCGAAGTGGGGCTACTAGGGCATACGAGCGTGGCATGGGTGTGGGTGTACTATGGGTCCACCACGAGCGGGTGTACTATATGTAGGTATACCTCTGCCTAGCCCTTCGAGAAGTACCTACAGGCGCGGTGTTACGTTGTGTTAGAATAATCTATTTTACGTGTAAAAAACCTCGTGGCTAAGTAACCACAGCCGCACGGGACGATCAACCAGGTTAAGTTACGCTTGCCGGGGTTGCTCCGTGGATGAGTGACCATCTTTACATACCGAGAACCCTCCGAGCCACGGAAAGCACTTTGAGCCGTTGGTCCCGGCTGTCATTCGTGGATCTTTGACAGTCGTTACGGGTCGTCAGAAGCCCGAAAGTCTGGCAACCAGTCTTACCAAGGGGTATCGTATTATCCAGTAACTGAGTTGTGGAGGTCAGATAGGCAGTCGCTCCATGTAAAATACTGGTATTCAGCTACATCCGGTTAGATTGGAAGCCGACCCCAACATAGTAGGGAAAAGGCTAGGAAGATGGTGATGATTTTTAATTAAATAAGTCATTTAAACTTATCATTTTACGAATGACACCGGGACCTACAGCTTAACGTGCTTTCCGAGGTACAGAAGGGTCTCGGTATGGAATGGATGGTCACCCATCGACATACCGACCTCGTCAAGTGTTGCTTAACCTTGAATATCGACCCGTGCGGCTGACATTACATAGCACAAGCCCCTTAGTTTCTCAATATTCTTTTATATTTTTAAACAATACTTTTTTCTACCAATACCTACAAAAAAAGGTTTATTTATAATAGGTAAGGTTATAAGGTTATACGGTTAGGTGGTTAGGTTTATAAGGTTTACTTATAGTTCAGAAAAAATCTCAAAAATTCACCGTCTGCGTAAGAATAAAATAAATGCCTTCGTATGTGTGGGTACCTCGCTCGAAGTCGTGTCGGTGTGAGCTTGTGTGTGTGCGACTCGAGTCGAGTCATAAAACTGCCTCTGTGTGTGTGCACGAATAAATGTAGGTGAATGTAGTATGTACTTATAGCTGGTACCGACAGAATATTCGCTGTAATTAAATAATGTTGGCTTTATTTTTTTTTTGTTGAGTTTTTTTGTAAGTATTAATTTTAGTTGGTGATAGGAATCTTAGGAATTACTTTTGTAGGTTTCTTTTTTTTTTCAAAATAATCATGTTTGTAATTATTTGTTACTGATTAAACTTCCTATAAACCTACGTCAAAGAAACATCCATAATATAAGTAGGTATTTAAAAATAAATCTTAATAAAGTTACAATTTTTTTTTAAATTGTTTTTTATTTCTTTTGCAGTTATGTCTTGAAGTTTTTTGTTTCGCATTGCTCTCGGATGTCTATAACGATATTTTTTTTAATAACTATTCAGCCCTAGCAATTACTAATTATTATTATCATTATGTACTCTACTTACATAAAAATAATTGACAAGTTATCATACCAAAAACATGAATTATTTAATTCAGAAAACCTCAAAAAATAATTAAACACAAATGAGCCACATTTTCTGTCGGTACCAGCCCACCCCGAACCTACATACCTAAGTATAACATCGGTAAAGCTTCGCCCAACACATCTTGATCCTCGCCGTTACCGCGACCGTTACCTCCGAGGGGTCACGCTAAACTAGTTGACGATACATAGCTAGATTGAAACTCCACTTCGCTGGAGTGTCGTCTGCCGCGCGCTCCACGATCAAAACGATTCGAAATTCGAATGAATATAATTTTTTTTTTGTTATTTTTTTTTTGTAAGTTTCGAAGTTTGAATTTGAAATTAGTTTTTTTTTCAAGTGTTTTTTAGTGAAATGGAATAGTACCAACACCATTTTGACAAGAGTAATCTTCACTTGTGGATTAAAACGATACGCTACTACTCATTGTTTATAAAAGATAGTAGGTACCTGGGCGACCGAGCTCTGCTCTGAAGAAAATAGAGAATACGAATTTTCCTAGATATGAGACCTAGCTAGATCGATTTTTCGCCCCCGTAAACCCCATTTTTTTTATAAATCATTATTTATTTCTCTCTTCACAAAGGCATACTTAGTTTTATTAACCGACTTCAAAAAGGAGGAGGTTCTCAATTCGTCGGAACCTTTTTTTTTTTTTTTTTTTTTTATGTATGTTCCCCGATTATTCGAAGATGGCTAGACCGATTTGGATTTTTTTTTGTTTTATTCGAGAGGGTATACATCACAGTTGGTCCCATATAAAATTGATTAACTTTGCTTCGGTAGTTTTTGAGTTAGCTTCAATAATACGTATTTTTTCCCCACTTTTATATAGACGATGTTCTAGTTTGTTTTGCAGGTAGTAATATTAGAATTTGTGTGGGGTAGGTACAACAACTAAAAAGTGAAAAATAAAAACTTTTTTACAAAAAAATACAGCCGCCTTCCAAAAAAACACTACAAAGTGAAAAATAACTTTAATTTCGGAAGTCGGTGGCAAAAAACGAAAATACATTTAACTAGACACTGACTTCCGAAATTAAAGTTATTTTTCACTTTGTAGTGTTGTTTTTGGAAGTCGGTTGTATTTTTTTGTAAAAGACAAGAATAATAACGTTGTTACAAAATCTATAAATATTGCAACTTTCATCGAAATCGTTAGAGCCGTTTTCGAGAACGAGTATAGACATTACAAACACGAAGCCTTTATAAATTACTACAAAAAAAAAAAAATATATGTTACTTCGCTTGATAACTCCAAATGGTTGAGTAGACCGATAATACATAGAGAGGCACGTGACTCATTTCAAGTTTGTCTTTAGAGTCGGCAATGCATCGGCTTATCCCTTGGCGTTGCAGGCGTCTGTGATATGAAGGTGGCGGCGGCGATAACCACCGTCAGATGGGCAGTCGGACTGTTGAACAACCTAGAGGTTAAGGACGATGCGCTAAGTTAACCTGTGAAATTAATTTTTTTTTACGTTTTTTTGCAATTTGCAAGTCAGTGTTCTGACACTGACTTGCAAATTGCAAAAAAACGTAAAAAAAAAATATAAAAAAAAGTAAAAATAAAGTAAAAGTAAAAAAAGTAAAGTAAATAAAGTAAAAAAGTAAAGTAAATAAAGTAAAGTAAAGTAAAGTAAAAATATGAGACGCGGCCGTAGCTAATATAGCTTTACAGAATTATAATCATTAGAATCAGCAATACAACTCCATAAATTAGAATTGACCGCAAACCTCATGATTTCATGAAATCGCTAGATTTGAGGTCAATTCTAACTTTTGGAGTTGTATTGCTGATTCTAATGATTATAATTATGTAAAGCCATATTAGTTGCGGGCGCGAATCATATTTTAATCAACATACAACCTGACACTGACCTGCTAATTGCAAAAACGTAAGAAAATTTGAATTTCGTAGGCTACTTTAACGCATTCCCCTTAAGGGGACTATAGGACTGACTGCATAGAAAAGAAAGAGAAACGCGATAACACAACGCTGGTAATTTATTGCAAAATATGAAGCAATAGGGTATTACACCCATTTTTGAAGTGTCTCAATTAGATTCTATAGTGCTAATAAACCACTAAAAAAAACACAAAATTGTTATTCAATCGATAAGTGCCATAAAAACGCATTTAAATGTTACATTTTCAAATTTCGCGCGAAAACGCTGGACGCAGTGGACGCCATATTGCTCTGTGGTCATGACGTCAGTTGGCTGTGTAAACAAACGCTATTTATTCGCTGATCAGTTGACATTGACACTTTATAATTTACACAGCCGTATGAGGTAATAACATGGCGGCTACTTTCATGGCGTTAGAAAACAGATTAATAAACTGAAAACTTTGAATTGAATTTTAAAATTTATTTTGTTATTTTATGCACATATCAAAAGAAAGGGCTTACTGCTCACAGTAAGCTCTTTCTTTCCTTTTTTTTTATTAAAATAATTTATGTAGGTAAATAGATGAAAATTGACCATTCTCCCTTATCTCCGAAAAGTATTACAAAAATTATGAAAAAAATGCAAAAGTTGTTCTATACTCACAGATTACAGGAAAACCTTTAGGAAGTCTATGGTCTTAAAATAACATCGTAAATCTCCCAAAATTGTGCGTACAAACTTACATTTGCAGTTGGAATGTATGGGAGAACATGTTTTGTTCTTGGGTTAAATTCATCCCAACTACGGAACCCTCATTTAGTTACTCTCAATGATTGTTAATTTATTTTATTGCATCTGTATTTAATAGGTACATAATTTACAGCGAAAGGAAATTTGTACGAAATTATCTGCCAAATAAGTTAATAGGAACTTAGTCGTAGGTGTTGAAACTGGCCCATAGTGTAATTAATTTGTTAAGTTATGTCTAACGCGGATAAAAAATAAAAAACTGAGAATCACGCAAAAACTATCAAACGTATTCGTATGAAAACTTCACCATTTTAAAGATAATTTAAGTATTTATCTTTTAGTATACGTGTTTTAATATAATACCTTTTTTTAATTGTATAATAAATTAATAATAAAAAATAAATAAAATAAAAATAATTTATTTCAGTCATTTCGTCCATATGATGTTAGCATTGATGTTAGTAATACACACTACTTATAAACTATGTTAGTAAATTAGTGACAAATCTTAGACATTATTATTAATTCATGTATCTGTTGCGCTCACCTGACGCACCAGGCACATGCACATGTACATGTACCCAATGCGCCCTAATGGCGCAACAGGGCTTCTCACAGATGACCTTCAGAATGCCGTTGACGCTCCCACACACTCTGTGCATCATGGACGCAATCCTTTTTCGCAGGAATAATAATGCATCTAATTTGTCGCAGTTACTGGGTGGATGTACGACGCGTTGCGTGTGCTCAGTAGTGAACTCGCAAGCTAACCACTCAAGGCCGTTGGCATTTATCTGCGTCTTAATGGAGGAATACTAACTCTTAAGTCACAGGTATAAACCTAGTTGGGAGCCAGGGGACGTATATTTAAGACGATACTTCTGTATACAGGGTTAGTTTTCAATGACCAGCCAAATTTTCACAGGGCGTTCTACCCAACTTTAAAATCACGAAAACAAAAACAGCTGTTTCATACAAAAGTTCAATACCTACTCGACCAAAATGTGTGAAACAGCTGTTTTTTTTTTCGTGATTTCAAAGTTGGTCCCATAGTGGAAGTTGTTCATAATCATGGGTAGAACACCCTGTGAAAATTTGGCTGCTCATTGAAAACTAACCCTGTATGTTCTAAATGTGAAGTCTGTATCAATGTTTTTTGAAAATAAAGAAATTTATGTAATGTTTCAAACCGCTTAGTTCAAGGGCCCCCTGCGACCTTCAACACGTCTCGTTGTTTGACCATCAATCAAGGAATGCACTGAATTGTATCAAATCGCGATCTTTAACTGCTAGCAGCAATACAGGGTGTAAGTGTAAACAGTGGCAATCTTTTAAGGGGTCATTGTACTCATCATTATGAACAACTTTTACTATGGGACCAAACCTGAAATCGCGAAATAAAATCGGCTGTTCCCTAAATTTTGACGAATTATGCGGACATAAATGTACTGAACAGCAGATTTTTTTTTCGCGATTTCAGGTTTGGTCCCATAGTAAAAGTTGTTCATAATGATGAGTACAATGACCCCTTAAAATATTGCCACTGTTTACACATAAACCCTGTATATTTTGCATTATCAAAGAGCAAGAAGTTTTATTTTTTGGTTCCATCCATTTTATTTTTCCAGTAATTAGTACTGACATTTTCTATTTGACAGGCTCTAGTTTGGAATTTTCTCATGCTCTGTATATTATAATCTGGTCCTTTACTAAAAATAAATAAAGGAGTTGTACGGATCGTAGCACGAAACATTCTATAGTTTCAGCTTACCCCCATGGGAAAAAGACGGTGAGTATATATTCATACGCATATAACCAAGAGTTCTACCGACCCCAAAGTAGAACAAGAGGCTATATCTATAGTATATATAGCTCAAAAACGTGGTTAGCAACTCCACACAGTGACAGACAAGCTAACCTATATTTAAGTATATATACTAGTATATAGCTGTAGGTATGTACGCGAGGGTGGCGAGCACGTGGCGAACGAGGGGTGGTTGCAACCCCCTCGGTTCGCTGCGGTCTTGGTACTTTGATAGAGCCAGATATGTTATTTTTTTTATGGCGACTTATTTTTTTTAAATATATTATGCAATGGTTCTAATTTTACAAACGAACGATGCGTGAGAAAGTTCTCTATTCTTTTATTTACTTACTAGCTGTTTTCACCCGCATACCTAAGTCTCGATCTTGTGGAAATATCGGGATAAAATGTATCGTATGTCCTAACCCAGCACCCTAATTGCGTACTTAACACACTCAATCTGCCTAGCCTTTTCCCAACTATGTTGGGGTCGGCTACCAGTCTAACCGGATGCAGCTGAATACCAGTATTTTACATGGAGCGACTGCCTATCTGACCTCCACAACCCAGTATGTGGGCAATACGATACCCCTTGGTAAGACTGGTTGTCAGTCTTTCGGGAATCTGACGACCCGTAACGACTGACAAAGATCGACGAATGACAGCCGGGACCATCGGTTTAACGTGCTTTCCGTGGCACGGAGGAGTCTCGTTATGTAAAGATGGTCACCCATCCACGGACAACCCTGGCAAGCGTAACTTAACCTGATCGATAGTCCCGTGCGGCTGTTATTACTTAGCCACGAGCTCCTTTTTAAAGTAATCTAATTAATTTAAAATATCCACTACCATATAAAAATATTCAATCTAAACTACAAATATATGCGAAACCCCACATAGTTATTACCGATTTGACAACATCTTAACATAAACTGTCACCATATCTACATGTTAAAACGCATTCAGAATAATTTCCCATTCAAATCACACGATTTCCTGTCAAATTGTATGTCATCTTAATTAATGTTTGACAGTTTTATTATGTTTTTATTATTTTTGACAGTTTTATTGGTATTTTAAGTTGTTGCATAGATTATTATACTTTAAACAAGCAATAAATGATTTGGACAACAGATAAAAATCAAAAGAAAAAAAAGTTTTGACTGCCGAAAATCGTTTTTTGCGGATGATTTAATTACTCAAGGATCAAAATTATTTCATCGCAGTATACGAGTTCCCCTCGATCGCGTGCCCCCTGCGAGTACGGTTTGCAAAAATGCTGAGCTACACAAAAAATATTATCATCAGTGGCCGAGTCAGCATCACCTGGGTATTGCTGTGTGGCTATGTGCTCCTGGTACTTTGAGTCCGATTAAATGTTTTTTTTTTTTACTCTGACAAAATTGTAGGTATTGATTGGAGTATTAATTAGTGGGATTGATTTAGTCTTAAACATGGTGATTTGGACAGGAATCATTTTTGTGGGCAGCAACTAATTCGTCAGTTGTCAAATCATTTTATCGCTTGAAAAATCTCGACCTTGTCGAAGGTTAGACCAAATCGTAACTAAATTTTTCTTAGAAATTGTATAATTAGCTGAATCTTTTTTCAATGGTTAGTGAATCTGTTGAGATAGAGAATACGCGATGCCATTGCTAATAGACCATTTTATTATTACTCAGTCATCTTCCTCACAATTCCCCCGCCCAGTTCAGTCGAATGTTTTGACATTTGACGTATCTATGCTACCCTAGTAGTTCACGGCCAACGTGACAGGTGGCGGCAGGCAATGCCCGCCGCCGTTCGCTGCCTTCTGTAACTTATGAGTGCCTGGTACTTGCCGGTGGTATCGATCGCCGTTACGGGGGTAGGCAGGAATCTAGGTTATTTTGTAACACGTCAGTGAATAGATGGTTATTGGTCTAAATTAGCCAGAGCCAGAAATCGTCACTTGAGTTTTTAATTTTTTTTTAACTGACTTCAAAAAAGGAGGTTACTCAATTCGACCGTATATATATATTTTTTTATGTGTGTTCGCGGATAACTTCGTCGTTTATGAACCGATTTTTATGATTCTTTTTTTTTTGGAAAGGAGATATCCCAAGGGTGGTACCATAATAAGGAAACCAGGATCTGATGATGGCATCCCAGAGAAATCGAGGGGAACTTTAAAATTTTATAGGCACACCTATAGCGATTTGGGTAATTTTTATAGTAACTCGTGAATTTGCTCCCGGAAAGCACCATTTAGTGAAATGGAACTGATGAGGAAGACCAGCGATGGCCATCGGAACTACTCAATAATACGTATTTCACGGGTTGCAAATTGCAATTCGATTATTGCTAAGCAATTTGTGCTCGTCACAATACATATGTTGAAATGGGGCTGATGGTGACTTCACCATCAGTTCCAGTTCTCCTGGTTCCTTACTGGGAGAACTCCTCAACAATTAACGTCCTTGTATCGGGAAAAGCAATGTTTTATAAAGGTGATGAGCAGTTGACATTAGGCTATTGTAACTTAGATGAATTACAGACTGACCCACTAAAAAGTGAAAAATAAAAAAACTTTTTTACAAAAAAATAACAACCGACTTCCAAAAAAATACTACAAAGTGAAAAATAACTTCAATTTCGGAAGTCGGTGGCAAAAAGCTAATTACAGGGTGGTAAAAAAAATACAGATCCAAAGACACCGACTTCCGAAATTAAAGTTATTTTTCACTTTGTAGTATTTTTTTGGAAGTCGGTTGTTTTTTTTTTTGTAAAAAGTTTTTATTTTCTAAATGTATAATAGATCGGCCATTACGATATTTGCGAAAATGAACGCTATTAATTATTATACTTATGGAACGTGTTGGCAAGAGCCATTTTGATACTGAATTACTTCAGTTTTTCCTTTTACAAAATATTATGTTGCAGTAAATTATAATTATGTAAGTATTTGCCTGACTTGCCTAGAGCACTGGTGGCCCAGTGGTAACGGCCGCGACTACGAGTTGTAGGTCGTGGGTTCGAACCCCAAGCAGACGAATTTACTTTGTGTAAATTATTTCATCATCGCTGCTCTCAAAACGGTGAAGGAAAACATCGTGAGGAAACCGGCATGTCCTAGAACCAAAAATTCGAAGACATGTGACATCCGCCAACCCTCACTGAGCCCGCGTGGTGGATTACGGCCCACTCCCTCTCACAGAAAAGGCCGGGCTTCCAGCAGTTGGAACATTATAGACTGATTATGCCTGACTTGCCTAGGTTTCAACCTAGGAGACACACCACGCTTACAGCCAGATTCTTTAAAAAAAAAAAACGCCAGGTAGTCAGCTACTGCAATTGAAAGAATGTAAACAAACAGGGGATGCGCTGTGGTAGCCCGCGAAATTCAAATTTTCTTGCGTTTTATGCAATTTGTAGGTCCGTGTCAGGTTATATCTTGATCAAAATATGATACGCGACAATAAAACATAATGTATTTACATAATTTTAAACATAACAATCATCCATCAGATTTCGTGCAGATTCATTAGATTTCGTTCGTTCGACGAATCTGCACGAAATCTAACTTAGAGAGTTGTATTGATGATTTTCTGTGATTACTTTTACGAGTTGTAAAAGTAATCACAGCAAAAATAATCTTAGCAACACGTCAAATAACCCGCCCCTAACTGTTCCTGGCGCAAAGGTGCCCATAACACTTGCAGTGTTGCCACGTTGTATGGCAATGGGTAACCTTTGCACCAAGAACGAGCCGGAGCGGGAGTCACCCGTTTTCTCACGGAGCTTATAATGTCAAATTATTCACCATTTATAATTCCACTCCCAAAAACTAAACATTATTTAAATCAATAAGAGAAATATTGATTTCAAAAATCGACATCAAGTGACTGAGTGAAGGGTGCGTAAAGTCACCCCTAGTAATATAATAAAATACACTGTCTTTCTCGCACACGAAGCATTGGTATATCTCTTTCTCAATTGACATGTAAATTAAGAATCGATGACTGCATTAGTATAAGGATTATTTTTGAGAAATTCTACTTATATTATAAACTAGCTGACCCGACAGACGTTGTCCTATCTTGGCTATGAATATTCTACTCGTAATGTAAACGCGTGAAGTTAAAATGTTTTTTCTGAAATTTTCCAATTTTCTACGAAATTTTCTTAATTTTTTCTATCATAAAAACCTTCTCCTGACAATCATAAACACAACAAAAAAAGAATTAGCGAAATTGTTCTATCCGTTCACGCGTGATGCGATGACCAAGGGAAATAGGGATTAATTTTTTATATATAAGGTGACTAGTAATTAGTGACCGATACTTAAACACATCATTATACTCATAATAACAAACAACTTTTACTATGGGAACAAACCTGAAATCGCGAAAAAAAAAATCAGCTGCCCCATACATTCATGTTCGCATAACTCGTCAAAATGTAGGGAGCAGCTGATTTTTTTTTCGCGATTTCAGGTTTGGTCCCATAGTAAAAGTTGTTTGTTATCATGAGCACAATCATGTGTTTAAGTATCGGTCACTAATTACCAGTCAAGATACCTACTCTGTTTTTAATTAACTTAGGGTAACTGCTGTAGTAATTGGCCACTCATTAAAAAAGAGGTAGAAACAAGGTAATGCAAGCAAGCTCATGAATGAAAAGGACCAAAACAATATTTTTCGTCCTTTTCATTCATGAGCTTGCTTGCATTACCTTGTTTCTTCTCCTTGTTTCTACCTCTTTTTTTATGAGTGGCCAATTACTACAGCAGTTACCCCTATTTAAAGTAAATCAATCAATCCAATCTGCCTAACCTTTTCCCAACTATGTTAGGTTCAGCTTCCAGTCTAACCGGATACTAGCAGTTTACATGGAACGACTACCTATCTGACCTCCACAACCCAGTTACTGGGTAACACGATACCCCTTAGTAAGACTGGTTGTCAGACTTTCGGGCTTCTGACGACTCGGTAACGACTGTCAAAGATCCACGAGCTTTCCGAGGCACGGAGGGGTCTTGGTATGTAAATACAGTGTTGCCCTTTTAGCCACTTTGTGGCTAGATCTAGCGGATTTTTAACGGGTTTAGCCATAAAATAATCCGTTTTAGCCACCAAAATTAATCTAGCAACAGTAGGCGCGCGATCTGAGTGCAGTCGGGGTATGAGGAGCGGGGCGGGTGCAATTCCCCCCGCCCGTCGACACCTCGCCGCGGCCGCCTGTAGTTTAGTGCTGTGCTGACCTTGATGTCTCTCGCAAGCGCGCTTATCGATAGCGTTTTACTCAAAGGGATGGATTAATGGAAGATACCGAAGACCGATTTGTCATTGAGGTCGGCGATGACAGTGATGATAGTTTACAATAATAAACTTGTTTGATTAAGATTTCCGGCTTTCCCACAGTTTTCTTAAAGTAGGGAATATATGCACGATATTTTCTTTTTTTTATATACCATAGCTTGTAACAAAAATATCTAGTGCAAATATAATAAATAAAATGTGTTAAAATACTAACAGACACAAGCAGTTTGAACGTCCACTTTTAAGGTGTCAAAGAAAAATATCGAACTCTGTTCATTGTCACTAATTAGGTCACATCACTAGCGCATTCCTCAGAACTGCACTCAGATCGCGCGCCTACTGTACTTCTGGTAGATTATTACTACATACCTACTTCTATTACTGTTTTGCCACCTGAGAGTTTAACCAAACTCACAAAAACTGTCAAACCATTAAAACCAACTGAAATACCATCCACATCATCATCCATTAACGAAGAGATTCCAGAAGACATTGTAAACTTTCAAATTAATTTTTATTTTTTTACTAAAAAAACAATAATTTTAATGTTTTTAACTGTAAACTAGTAACCAGTTTCTATTTTTTTTAACAACACTATTAAATCCACTTATCCCCAATTCCCCATTCCTATATATTAAAATTATAGCATAAAGTATGCCAAAAATACTTTAGCCACTTAGCGGAATTTCGGAAGTAGTTTATTTACAAAACTGCAACTGCAACACTGTGTAAATATGGTGACCCTTCCACGGGCCAACTGCAGCAAGCGTGGCTTAACCTGGTCGATCGACCTGTGCGGCTATTATTACTTAGCTAAAAGAGTAGGTATTATAATATGAAAATAAGCTATGTAGTGGAAATACAGGGTGGCATGGGACATCCATCAGGTTAAGCTACGCTTGCCGGGGTTGGTCAGTGGATGGGTGACTATCTTTACATACCGAGACTCCTCCGTGCCTCGGAAAGCACGCTAAGCCGTTGGTCCCGGCTGTCATTCGTGGATCTTTGACAGTCGTTACGGGTCGTCAGAAGCCCGAAAGTCTAACAACCAGTCTTACCAAGGGGTATCGTATTACCCAGTTAATGGGTTGTGGAGGTCAGATAGGCAGTCGCTCCATGTAAAATACTGGTATTCAGCTGCATCCGGTTAGACTAGAAGCCGACCCCAACATAGTTGGGAAAAGGCTAGGCAGGTGATGATCAACATAATTATTATTGCGCGGAAATCGGTTGTCATGGTACGGGCATGTGATGCGGAGGAGTAAGGAAAATGTCGTGAGGAAAGTTTTGAGTATGAATGTCGATAGCTAGTAGAGAAGACCAAAGAAACGATGGATGGACTGTGTGAAAGATAGAGAAAAAATGGAAATGTTGCGCCGACCCCAAATAGATTGGGATAAGGGCAGGAGAATGATCCACATACTATTTCATTCCAATTTAAAATTACAGCGTTAAGGTACGCACCGTTCTTGAGAAAAACAAATTATTCTAACTCAACCTCAAAACTCTTTAATGTGGCTTCTGCAACGTCTCCGGCGCTGCGGGAACTGCAACCCCTTCGCTCTTACGTAACAAAGGATAGGCACCCATGCTTACCTCCGCAGCTTCGGCTCGCACGGCACGGGTGCCTATGCTCTGTCACAGCGGGCGGGGTCTGCCCTCCCTCCGCGCCTCCGGATTTTTATATTATACATTCTAGAGATAGCAGCCAAAAGACTACATGGATTCGGGGTGCCCCGATTCGCTTTTGCGTAGACGCATTTAAACTGTGAGAAACACCATAAATATTGTGACTTGTCGACGCCATATTGACAGCGTGGATTTCAGCGCCAGGTGGCAGAAAATGGAGCTAAATTTAAATTTAAATGTCTGGGTTAGGCAAGTAGTTAAAAGCTATCGATCCAAGTAGCCTAGTCGTTTGATTGAATGTCTGAATATCATTCAGGCCGTTGCGTTGATTGAATGGCGGTGTTTAGTGAAATGGCTAGGTGGTTGATCAAACGGCTAATTTAACCAGTTGGCTACGGCATATACATAATATATGTACTGACCGAATTTAATACATAATAAATCAATTGGTGATACACTTCATAGCCGTCAAAGGTCATTATGAAATTGTACAAAAAATGCTTCTGTAACTTCTTTCGTGGTAATAGGTACCTAAGAAACGGTGGATGGCTTGTGTAAAAGATGATATTTATTTTGTCACTATTGTATTATTACCTATACAAAATATTATATAACATCACGCCTGTATATCCCCGAAGGGTAAAGCAGAGGTGTACCTATAGTACACCCACATTTCGCCAGTTATTAAGTCCCATGTAATAGGGGGCGAGCCTATTACCATCAACCGGGCACAAATCCTCCGGGCTGCTACTGAGAAATTCCATAAGGTAAAACCCAATAACACTGCTCGACACGGGAATCGAACCCAGGTCCTCAGCAGTAGCGCTTACGATCACTTCACCAACGAGGCAGTCTCATTATCTTCCTGCCCTTGTCCTATGCTACGTGGGGCTGGCGCAACACGTTTTCTTCTTCCATTCTTCCCTGTCAACCGTCACACTATAATTTACTCCCTTCTCTTTCATATCATTCCTCACACGATCCATCTTTTCTTTGGCCTTCTTCTCCCTCTTCATCCATCAATGGGGCAGTCTCATTATCTTCCTGCCCGTGTCCTATGCTACGTGGGGCTGGCGCAACACGTTTTCTTCTTCCATTTTTCCCTGTCAACCGTCACACTATCATTCACTCCCTTCTCTTTCATATCATTCCTCACACAATCCATCCATCTTTTCTTTGGCCTTCTTCTCCCTCTTCATCCATCAATGGGGCAGTCTCATTATCTTCCTGCCCGTGTCCTATGCTACGTGGGGCTGGCGCAACACGTTTTCTTCTTCCATTTTTCCCTGTCAACCGTCACACTATCATTCACTCCCTTCTCTTTCATATCATTCCTCACACGATCCATCTTTTCTTTGGCCTTCTTCTCCCTCTCCATCCATCAACGAGGCAGTCTTATTATCTTCCTGCCCTTATCCCATGCTACGTGGGGCTGGCGCACACGTTTTCTTCTTCCATTCTCCCCTGTCAACCTTCACGCTATCATTCACTCCCTTCTCTTTCATATCATTCCTCACACGATCCATCTTTTCTTTGGCCTTCTTCTCCCTCTTCATCCATCAACGAGGCAGTATCATCATCTTCCTGCCCTTATCCCATGCTACGTGGGGTCGGCGCAACACGTTTTCTTCTTCCATTCTCCCCTGTCAACCGTCACACTATCATTCACTCCCTTCTCTTTCATATCATTCCTCACGCCATCCATCTTTTCTTTGGCCTTCTTCTCCCTCTTCATCCATCAATGAGGCAGTCTCATTATCTTCCTGCCCTTGTCCTATGCTACGTGGGGCTGGCGCAACACGTTTTCTTCTTCCATTCTTCCCTGTCAACCGTCACACTATCATTCACTCCCTTCTCTTTCATATCATTCCTCACACGATCCATCTTTTCTTTGGCCTTCTTCTCCCTCTTCATCCATCAATGAGGCAGTCTCATTATCTTCCTGCCCTTGTCCTATGCTACGTGGGGCTGGCGCAACACGTTTTCTTCTTCCATTCTTCCCTGTCAACCGTCACACTATAATTTACTCCCTTCTCTTTCATATCATTCCTCACACGATCCATCTTTTCTTTGGCCTTCTTCTCCCTCTTCATCCATCAATGGGGCAGTCTCATTATCTTCCTGCCCGTGTCCTATGCTACGTGGGGCTGGCGCAACACGTTTTCTTCTTCCATTTTTCCCTGTCAACCGTCACACTATCATTCACTCCCTTCTCTTTCATATCATTCCTCACACAATCCATCCATCTTTTCTTTGGCCTTCTTCTCCCTCTTCATCCATCAATGGGGCAGTCTCATTATCTTCCTGCCCGTGTCCTATGCTACGTGGGGCTGGCGCAACACGTTTTCTTCTTCCATTCTTCCCTGTCAACCGTCACACTATCATTCACTCCCTTCTCTTTCATATCATTCCTCACACGATCCATCTTTTCTTTGGCCTTCTTCTCCCTCTTCATCCATCAATGAGGCAGTCTCATTATCTTCCTGCCCTTGTCCTATGCTACGTGGGGCTGGCGCAACACGTTTTCTTCTTCCATTCTTCCCTGTCAACCGTCACACTATAATTTACTCCCTTCTCTTTCATATCATTCCTCACACGATCCATCTTTTCTTTGGCCTTCTTCTCCCTCTTCATCCATCAATGGGGCAGTCTCATTATCTTCCTGCCCGTGTCCTATGCTACGTGGGGCTGGCGCAACACGTTTTCTTCTTCCATTTTTCCCTGTCAACCGTCACACTATCATTCACTCCCTTCTCTTTCATATCATTCCTCACACGATCCATCTTTTCTTTGGCCTTCTTCTCCCTCTCCATCCATCAACGAGGCAGTCTTATTATCTTCCTGCCCTTATCCCATGCTACGTGGGGCTGGCGCACACGTTTTCTTCTTCCATTCTCCCCTGTCAACCTTCACGCTATCATTCACTCCCTTCTCTTTCATATCATTCCTCACACGTCATCCATCTTTTCTTTGGCCTTCTTCCTCTCCATCCATCGACGAGGCAGTCTACATAATCAGCCTATAACGTTCCCACTGCTGGGACACAGGCCTCCTCTGCTGGAGGGAGCGGGTTGGTAGATGTCACATGTCTTCGAATTTTTGGTTCTAGGACATGCCTGTTTCCTCACAATGTATTCTTTTACCGTATTATGAGCAGAGGAGATCGTCACGAGGCAGTCTATTACATATTATTTCGTCAACAAATGCCTCAAAGGCTACCCATTCCTCTGCTAGCCCCACAGCAACGTGTCTTGAAGATATGTTGTACAAAATCTTCAAAGTTACTCCTAAACTAATACTGCCATGCACACATGCGCAGACAGTTTACAATATTGTTTGTATGCTTGGAATGCTTACATGTGAGTTTGTTCATATACCGATCACTAATTATGTGTGTGTTTGTGTGTACACAGTCGCGTGGTGATTTTGATTCTTTACGTTATATATTTTTTTTTTATTTATTTGCATAAAATTAGAATTAAATAATAAAAAAAATGATTGCCTCGTTGATCTTGTGGTTACGAGCGCTACTGCTGAGCTCGAGGTCCCGAGTTCGATTCCCGGGTCGGGCAAAGTGTTATTAGGTTTTCCATATGGAATTTCTCAGTAGTAGCCCGGAGTCTGGATTTGTGCCCGGTTGATGGCAATAGGCTAGTGAAATGTGGGTGTGACTTTAGGTACATCTCTGCTTAACTCTTCGGGGAATACATGCGTGATTATACATAAAAAGAAATTAAGAGAATTATGTTATTTTAAAAAGAAAAGTTCACACTAAGTAATAAATATTTGTAATAGTTGGCACAATTTCCTCAATTTAAAAATTATTTACTTTAATTCAACTGATACACGCGTTTCAACTAACTGACCCGACAGACTTTGCCCTGTCAAAATTTCAATAATTCATACAAAATTCCCATAGAAAATGCACTTTCAGTTTTCCCGAATTTTCAATTTTTCCCGGCAACTCTTCTAACATTTTCTTTCATACAAACCTTGTATTGACAATTACAAACACAAAAAAAAAAAAGAATTAGCCAAATAGGTGCAGCCGTTCTGAAGTGATGCGCTTACATACATTCGGCGATTGATTTTTATTTATACAACGTGTCGTTTTGCATCCTCGTCAAACTTCAGAGTGTGATACAGAACATCAAACCGAACAACTTTCTCCATGGGACCAACATCGTAATCGCAAAAAAATTTTCAACTGTCCCATAGAAAACCTCAATACCTCGACGCAAATGTATGGTGGGACAACTGATTATTTTTTCGCGATTACGATGTTGGTGCCATGGAAAAATCGATCTATTTACGAATCTCCTTCAAAACCCTTGGAATTGTGGTTGGAAGAGTATTAATCAATTAGGGTCCTGGAGTCAGAATTTGTGCAAGGTTAAAGGCGAATGGTATACCGCACAACAATTCAATCAATCTGCCTAGCCTTTTCCCAATTAGGTATGTTGGGGTCGGCTTCCAGTCTAACCAGATGCAGCTGAATACGAGTATTTTACATGGAGCGACTGCCTATCTGACCTCCACAACCCATTAACTGGGTAATACGATACCCCTTGGTAAGGCTGGTTGTCAGACTTTCGGGCTTCTGACGACCCGTAACGACTGTCAAAGATCCACGAATGACAGCCGGGACCAACGGCTTAACCTGCTTTCCGAGTCACGGATGAGACTCGGTATGTAAAGATGGTCACCCGTCCACGGACCGACCCCGGGAAGCGTAGCTTAACCTGATGGATCGACCCGTGCGGCTGTTATTACTTAGCCACGAGCTCCTCATACCTCACAACAACTAAACCATGAAAATCAGCTCAGCCTATGGCAGGCAGTCCACTGCTGGACAGTCTATCCCAGCCACCTTCTTAAGGTCGTCGGTCCATCTAGCTGGGGGCATCCCACACTCGTCTCCTCCACCGGACTTCGCAACCGCTTTCTGCGCTATCAAAAACAAATTGTTACCACTATAAACCTGCACTACTATACATCTCTGCTAACCCCTTTTGGGGCATCATACATGCGTGATGTTGTATATGATCCCGTAGTATTATTTTGACCAAAAACTTTGCCCCATTACTATTAAAATAATCCCGCTTGCAAGTATCATAACTGTGCGGTCGTGGTATACATCTAGACATCGCACTCACCCATACGTATTTTATTGTCTTCACTCTTCACACACACGAGACGCGTGCACCTGTGTGTGTGAGTTCAACGGCGCACGACGCATCGGGGTAAGGTGATAAGTGAATTTTCTGATTATAATTTTTTTTCGTTGATTATTTATTTTTGTTTCGTGTAAGTGGCTCGTGGCTAAATAATAAAAGCCGCACGGGTCGATTGAAGGGTTAAGCTACGCTTGCCGCGGTCTATCCGTGGATTTGTGACCATCCATTACATATTGAGGACCCCTACGTGCCTCGGAAATCACGTTAAAGCGAGTAGTGCTGCCAACTAGCGCCACCATTGAGAAAAAAATCATAAGTCTGGAGATATGGAACATTTCGAAATTTCCTATGCTCACATTTTTAGTCGGATGAGGTAGAATTTTTTGTATCAAAAAAATCAACACTAAACCCCCTAGGTTCGAAGCCTTAGTAGCTAACGTCAAAAACGGCCTTGTTTAAAAATTTGAGTATAGGAAATTTCAAATTCTTCCATATCTCCAGACTTATGATTTTTTTCTCAATGGTGGCGCTAGTTGGCAGCACTACTCGCCTTAATTCGTTGGTCGCGGCTGCCGTGCGTGGATTTTTGATACGCATTACGGGTAGACAGAAGTCCAAAAGTCTGACAACAACCAAAGGGATACCATCTGGTAAGACCAACAGCAGGGTTATCGTGTTACCCAGTAACCCATCTTTACATACCGAGACTCCTCCGTGCCTCGGAAAGCACGTTAAGCGGTTGGTCCCGGCTGTCATTTGTGGATCTTTGACAGTCGTTACGGGTCGTCAGAAGGCCGAAAGTCTGACAACCAGTCTTACCAAGGGGTATCGTATTACCTAGTTGCTGGGTTGTGGAGGTCAGATAGGCAGTCGCTCCATGTAAAATACTGGTATTCAGCTGCATTCGGTTAGACTGGAAGCCGACCGCAACATAGTTGGTAAAGACTAGGCAGATGATGTTATGTAAATAAAAGATTGATATAAAAGCTTTGTGTAGTGTTTTTTTTTTTAATTGAAAACATCTTTAGGCGCTTTGAACGATTTTTGGTCAGGGGAAATTACGGGTTCGCATCACCGCGACATGCCCTTGACTGCTTATTTTATTTATCGATGTACTGTAGTGAAACAAATCATGACAGTGGTATCGCTGTCTGCTTGTTATATCGTACATAAACAGTATGTTTATCGGTGTTCAATGTTAATTTGAATATTCAAATTAGGTTGAGATTCTTCTGACAGTAAAAGTTACAAAAGAGAGCCCCAAGGAAAAAAAACTGGGAAAACGAAACTCCCCAGTGACACCTGTCTTATAAGAGATTTTAAGAAAAATATACAATAATATAATAATATTCCTGATATTGATTTGCTTTTTCTTTCTAGATAAAAATTAAATTGAAAAAACTTTTGGAGTCTTCACTGGCTATTGTAACAAAAAAAAAAAAAAAAAAAAATTTTTTTTAACTCATCGTGTTGTACATAAGTTGAGGCAGCCCCAGTAAGTTACAATAGTACTTGTATTAAAGGTTAGTTTATTTATTACAACTTTATGCACAAGTAAAAAATACTGTACAAAGGCGGACTTAATGCCTGAGGCATTTTTAGCCTGAATTCCAAAAATACTCTGTTTTGTTATTACAACTTTAATTTATTACATAATTTCAATTGAAATAATTATATCTAAAACATCCTCAGATTCGCAAGAAAAAATTTTTCACTTACAGCATTATCTATCTGTCCCGTCGTGTAATAATAATAATTTTCGTCTGTGTGCGTGCGACGTAACTTGCCTATGTGTGCGTTCGGCTCGAGCCGCGTTTGCATCTTGTCATTGTCGGTGGCAAGTTGTTAGGCGAGCGGATGGGCGAGTGGAATGTGTAGAACTGTTTCAAGTTCATCGCTGACAATCGTGGAATTAAGATAGTAATCTTGATATTTCAAGCCACACTCTGAAGTGACTGATGGATGAACTTAGTTTAGATTAGGTCGAGCAGTTTTAAAGGATTTGTACTGACTGGCGATTCTAAATGGAAGCATGAATTTAAGAAGCCATACTGGCATGAATTAGCCTGATTGTTGATTCCTCCAAACATGCCTCCAATATACAATCGACCATTTTGCAAATAATTTGAGTTAGATTTTAAATTATTAACATTGAGTACCTACGTCTAATTATTTCAGCGTCTACCTTGAGAAAAGTCCAGGAACAATGCTATAGAAGTTGCATTAAACATTTGAAGCTTGCCACATTTCCCATACACCTCGATTTCGTAACAATCTCACACCACACTACAATCGTCCACTTGCCACAAAAAGCCGTCACAAAAGTATTCAAGTAAAAAAAACAGTTCGAACGCGCACGAAACTGCTGATAGCCCCTTATCTCATCTACTACTACGTCAACAGACTGTCGCCGTCTCTGTCTAGCGCGGGCTAGTAACGTATGTCTGTCTCGCTAGCTCGCCGGTGCCTTTCACTCATTCAGTGTTAAGAGGGTTATACACTGTTGAGTTTTGACGTCGAGATTGACAATGCATGGAATGGTTGAGCTGCTTTTTTTTCGTTTTAGTAATGTTTTTACTTTTTATGTTCTGACTGTTTCTGACCTGCGGATATTGTTTGAGAAGGCATGTTGATGTATATTATACAACACACACCCTTTCCACCCGCGCTGAAACGAGTGAGTTTGAGTTTTACACTTTGAGAAAATTCTGGCGCGAAACCGTTTAGTTTTTGCCGAACGCAAAAAACCCTCGGATTGTGATCTAGTTTGTTACGCAATTAGGGTCATAGCATAATCAGCCTATATTGTTCCCGCTGCTGGGTGCAGGCCTCCTTTCGGTGAGAGGGAGCGGGCCGTAATCCACCACGCGGGCCCAGTGCGGGTTGCTAGATGTCACAGGCCTTCTAATTTTTGGTTCTAGGACATGCCGGTTTCCTCACGATGTTTTCCGTCACAGTTTCGAGAGCAGTGGTGATGAAATAATTTAAGTACATAAAGTAAAGAGGAGCTCGTGGCTAAGTAATCACAGCCGCACGGGTCGATCCATCAGGTTAAGCTACGCTTGCCGGGGTTGGTCAGTGGATGGGTGACCATCTTTACACACCGAGACTCCTCCGTGCCTCGGAAAGCACGTTAAGCCGTTGTTCCCGGCTGTCATTCGTGGATCTTTAACAGTCGTTACGGGTCGTCAGAAGCCCGAAAGTCTGACAACCAGTCTTACCAAGGGGTATCGTATTACCCAGTTACTGGGTTGCGGAGGACAGATAGGCAGTCGCTCCATGTAAAATAATGGTATTCAGCTGCATCCGGTTAGACTGGAAGCTGACCCCAACATAGTTGGGAAAAGGCTAGGCAGATTGTTTGAAAGTAAAGCGCCTGCCGGGGTTCGAACCTACGACCTACAATTTGTAAGTCGTGGCCGTTACCACTGGGACCGTTACCAGGTGCTGCGGGGTGATTGCGTTACTCACTAACAATGACATTGGTGCCGATTCTCTTGTGAACGCACTAAACTAAAATTAGAGAATCGCTATCTTTTACTAACAGGCAGCGCGAGAAAAAGACGGCTATAGCTATGAACTAAGTTGGAGATGTCAAACTAGTTCACGCCTTGCGCTTCACCGTGTTTTTAGTCGACATGTTTTTACGTGTCGTCTAAATGTCTGTGGAAAAATTAGTTCTAACTAATTTGACAGCTCTAATTTACTTCCGTCCCTTTCTTGTCATAATAGAGAGAAAAAGTTAGCAATAGCCTAAATTAAGTTTAGTTTGTGCACAACAGAATCGGCACCAATGCCTTTCATTTGGACAATTTAAAAACATTTGAATACACTAATTTTTCAAACAAAGTGTGTTACGCAATTTGTGCTGCAGGGTAATTGCATGTCACAAATACAATTGCAATCGGTCGCAATGTCATTCATTTTGACTTCCATTGCTTCAACGGTAATATAACGCGATGAACGTGGCTGAAGAGTCAAAATGAAAGGCATTGCGATCGATTGCCATTTTATGTGTTACGAAATTACCCCGCAGATCTACTTTTATTTTCCTTTGAATAACAAGTGCAACAGTAATCTGAATAGCGGGCGCCACCAACAGGATAGCATGTCGAAGGATATTTAGGTGTCGAATAATAATGTAACGTACCTAAAAACTGTGTTATTATAGTCGAAAATTAAAAAATTGCTGTCTAAAATTCCTTAGCCTCGTTTCGCACGGGCGATACTTTTCCTGCACTGGTTTTTCAACTCCTGTTATTGAACCGAGCATTGAGAATCCAACAGAGCGCAGCCCAGTGCGTCAAGAAAGCATTTGATTTTAACTCTCGGCGCTAAGCAGAGCGCTGAAAATCGCCCGTGCGAACCTGCACCCTAATCGAGTAACACACTATCAATTAGAATCTGAATCATTTTGAAGCGTATGCTAACCATTGCTTCATATGTTCGAAAAATATATCTGCTCAACAACGTAAATGATGCAATGAATGTTGTTAAACTGTCAAAATGAAACCGATTCCATAGGCTTAGTTACTATAGGTATTCATATTCATACCAAAAGCCGTCACCTGTGAAAAGTCAACGACACAACCGGACAGTGTACAGACCGCTTAACGCATCGTTATGTCGCTATCTCATTCGCACGCCGCTATTGCCGTCTCTGTCCCGCTAATGAATTAAATCAACAACCTCGCTCGCTCCCTCTCGATAGATGATCGTTCCATATTTGAATTTATTTCAAAATAGGAATTCGATTTTTTTTAATACTTGGTTTTGAGCTTAATATTGGTTCCATACGGTTGTGTCGATTTGTCTTAACATAACTCATCAACGACTTTTCTTTAAAGTATCATCACGCTTGAATTCCCCCACCCGGGTAGGCACAAGTGTACCTACATTACACTCTATGCACCAGCCGCTATTCAATGATAATTTTATCTTGGAATTAATCATTTATTTATATTATAAGTAACTTCACAGCTGACAGTAAGTAAACAAAATTAATTTATGATTCCAAACATTATGCCAATTACGAAGTACACAGATATTTAAAAAAACCGGTCAAGTGCGTGTCGGACCACGCACAATGAAGGGTTTCGAAGTTGAGAAGAATTTATCCCAAAAACAAATTTTAACATTAAGTATGAGTACTTACTTAATCCCAATTTTTTTTTTATGTAATAAAATTACAAATTAACAATTTTCAGACTTTTTTCTTCACTTGCGCTGTAAGACCTTGTTTCATGCCAAATTTAATTATTGGTCAACAGGAAGCACCTACCCGATATGTTTTGATTTACTTGCGAGTATCAAAACACGTCGCAAAAATGGCCGTAGTTTTTTATTGCGTTGACTTTTCAACTTGATACCTTTACGCCTTCCTGAGAAAAAGGGTCTTGACAGACAGACAAACGGACAACGAAATGATCCTATAAGGGTTCCGTTTCTTGCTTTTGAGGTACGGAACCCTAAAAAAAAAGTACAGAAAGTGACATAATTATTAACATTTATAGTGTGTTTGTGCGTGTATCTTAGCGGTGTGTGCTGTAAATGTGTATGATGGTGTGTGTGTATTATGTATGTACATATGACAAAACATTTTTTAAGGAAATTTCTCGCCGACTGGTCGAGTCTTCACGTGACCAGAGGGCTGGCTCGTTCTTTGGCCAAAGAATTAGCATTGCCATTCAACGTGGCAATGCTGCCAGTCTTCTGGGCACGTTTCCGGATGACATCGATGCGGACGAGTACTTCGACGCCTAAGTGTCCTTTTGTTTTGTATTTATTTGTATAGTTAGTTAGTTAGTCTTTTACAATAATAATTGAATTAAATTATGACAAAACTAAATTTATTCTTATTCTATCTAACTTCGTCTAGTTTGTTATATTTAACCTAATTTTAAGACTTTCTAAGTTGACCGATACCTTGTGTGTGCAAACTGTTAAATTAATACACTTATGCGGGATCCAGTGTCACACCAATTTTGAACACGTTTTATGTTATGAATAAACTTTTCTTTTTTTTTTTTTAATTATAAGTAAGTTGGTAGCAGGTAGCGTTCCATAGTTTCTGCCTACCCCCATGGGAAGGCGCAAGTTTATGTACCTACACAATCCAGTAACTGGGGAATACGATACCCCTTGATAAGACTGGTTGTCAGACTTTCGGACTTCTGTCTGACGACCCGTAACGACTGTCAAAGATCTACGAATGACACCGGGACCTTCAGACGCACGGAGAAGTCTCGGTATGTAAAGATGGTCACCTATCCACAGACCAACCCCGGCAAGCGCAGCTTAAGCGATGGATCGAACCGTGCGGCTGTTATTACTTAGCCACGAGCTCCTCGATCCTCCTGAACGATGTAACCAATATTTTGTAAAAATATTATGATTTAAAAGAGTGTCCGTGGAGTTTCTTGCCCGTTCTTCTCCATAGGGACCTACTACGCTTTGGAATGGGCAACTAGCTTCATCTTTCTAACTGACCGACCCATTGACAATTCAAAAGTGCCTGTAATTGGTTTATTTGAAATAAATGCTTTGAGTTTGAGTTTGACTACCAACCTTCGCGAGCCCGCGCGTCGTTCCAGTTTTGGCGGAACCTATCCAGGTCGACCTGTCGTTTACGTGGCCTGCCGCGACCCCGCCACACTGTCACAGGGCACCAGTTCTGACTAGGGCGCTTATCTGTCTTTCAAAACAATCTGTTCCGTCATTGGGTTCAGTGGTTAGGCGTGAAAAGGAGGAGCTCGTGGCTGAATTATAACAGCCGCACAGGTCTAGGGAGTCCTTCTTTGGATTCAGCACTAACTAAAGACAATAGCTCAAGAACAACCAAAACCACAACTCTGAGATGAGCTTCTAAGTCAACGCAATACAAAAATACGGCCATTTATGCGACATATTTTGATACTCGCAAGTAAATCAAAACCTATAGGGTACGTACCGTTGACTTAGAATCATGAAATTTGGCAAGAAGCAAGGTCTCACAGCATAAATAAAGGAAAAAGTCCGAAAGTTATTAGTTTGTAATTTTATCACATAAAAAAAATATTTGTGGGATTACAAACTTGGAGAAATGACTGTGACGTAATATCAATGTAAGAGGAGCTCGTGGCTAAGTAATAACAGCCGCACGGGTCGACCCGCCAGGTTAAGCTGCGCTGTCCGTGGATGGGTGACTATCTTTACACACCGAGACTCCTCCGTGCCTCGGAAAGCACGTTAAGTCGTTGGTCCCGGCTGTCATTCGTGGATCTTTGGCAGTCGTTACGGGTCATCAGAAGCCCGAAAGTCTGACAACCAGTCTTACCAAGGGGTATCGTGTTACCCAGTAATTGGGTTGTCGAGGTCAGATAGGCAGTCGCTCCATATAAAATACTAGTATTCAGCAGGAAGCCGACCCCAACATAGTTGGGAAAAGGCTAGGCAGATTGATTGGTTAGGTGTGAAAAGGTGACAGACAGACAGAAGGAATTAATTTTGTATTTCGGCATTTGTAGAGACTCGAGTCGCACCGTCGCGTCGCGCCTGTCTGAGCTAGCCTTAATACTAAGTGGTAATAATAAAGTATGCATTTATACCATTCGAAAAATGATAAATGCATGACAAATTCGATAATTGAGACAAGATTTTTCACACTGTCAAGACAATTCGATAAATAAATAAGTTCGATAATAAATGCCGATAAATTACACTGTTGACATTTATCGTTTTCACCTTGCTTGACACCACTAATAGTGTCAACTGTCAAATGTTAGTCATTTGTCTCTCGTTTAGATAAAATCTACGAAACTTGTGTATTGTGAAAGTTTTAACGAAATTTTTAACACGTATGAAGAAAATTACTCAATTTTAGTAGACTATTCCTAGAAAAAAAAAAAATACAGTCGTCAAGGGTAGTCAGAAGCCCGGAAGTCTGGAAGTCTGGTAACCAGTCTTACCAGCAGGTATCGTTTACCCAGTAACTGGGTTGTGGAGATCAGATTCATATCGCTCCATGTAAAATACTGGTATTCAGCTGCATCGGGTTAGACCGGAAGCCGACGACTCCAACATTATTATTGTCCCACTGCTGGGCAAAGACCTCTTCTCATACAGAGAAGGCACGAGCATTGATCACCACGCTTCCTCAAGATGAGTTGGCGATATCAGACTTATATCCTAACTATTTAATATTATAAATGCGATAGTGAGTTTGTTTGTTACGCTTTCACGTTAAAACGGCTGAACG
This sequence comes from Cosmia pyralina, assembly GCA_946251885.1. NCBI lineage: Eukaryota > Metazoa > Arthropoda > Insecta > Lepidoptera > Noctuidae > Cosmia > Cosmia pyralina. The sequence continues at coordinate 12,757,230 of OX276368.1, read as the reverse complement.
GATTTTGATGAAATTTGGCACATGGGTAGACCATGACCTGGGTTAGGACTTGGGATACTTTTTGTCCCGATATTCCCACGGGATCGAGACTTATGCGAGTGAAACCGCGGGGCGCAGCTAATTAACTATAAGTCCAGGATTCCTCACGATGTTTTCCTTCACAGATGTCAGTACTGTCCAAGATAAACTCAGAAAGTACATATGGATTGAAATAACCGGCCAAGTGCGTGTCGGATCACGCACAATGATGGGTTCCGTAGTTGGAATGAATTTATCCCAAGAACAAACTTAAAATTGTAGTTGAAAAACATGATCTCCCATACATTCCAACTGCAAATGTAAGTTTGTACGCACAATATTGAGAGATTTACCATGTTATTTTAAGACCACAGACTTCGTATAGGTTTTCCTGTAATCTATAGGTATAGAACTATTTTCTGTATTTTTTTTCAAAATTTTAGGCTCAGTAGTTTCGGAGATAAGGGAATGGTCAATTTTCGTCTATTTTCTAAAATAACTTTAAAACAATCTATTTTGCAATTATAAAAACAATATATTTGAGACCATCACAAGTAGGTAAGCCCTTTCATTTGATATGTCACACGGTATAGGTTGCAAAACTTTTTTTTTTTAATTTTTTAATTTGCTCCCCAAAAATTACCCTCATATTCGAAAATCATTTATTTACGTTACACGTCCTTGTTTGGGTCACATAAATTCATATGTGTACCAAATTTCAACTTAATCGATCCATTGGATTCGGAGCAAATTGGCTGTGACAGACGGACAGACATACGAGTGATCCTATGAGGGTTCCGTTTTTCCTTTTGAGGTACCGAACACTAAAAGTCATATTGGTACATATTTGCCTGGATATGAACCCACAACCTCGTGCATGTGAGGCGAGGCCCTAACCAATGTGCAATCGCTGCCCACTCCTTCGTGTAATGTCGGCGTGATGTTTTACGTATCCAGAGCACAAAATGATTTGCTCGACAATGGTGAGAAAGTTGGTGAAAGTTCGTCGTCGTTTTGATGCTTCACTGACGACTGACGCTGTCGCTCTATTCAGACACATTTGTTCTTGTTGTGAGCAAAAATATTGTTTGATTCGATCTTTCAGTTTCTTAAAAATCTCACCGTGAAAACTTATGTGAAGTGAGCTGTCACTAGTGTCAATCCCTAGCGTAGCTCAAGAACCAACAAAAAAATGTCATCAAGAAAAATTTTGAAGTGAGCTGTCAATAGTGTCAGTTGGAATGACAGCTCACTTCACCTAAGGTTTCACTGTGAGATATTTACGGGAAAAATCGGCAGTTCTGTTATACTGTAAAATTCACTTGGAATCTCACTCAAATGAACGCAATAGCGCACACAATTAAAAAGCGAACTCAAATTTGTCATAAAAATCATCGAGAATTCACATCGAGGCACCGCCACCGTTCGAATTTCGACGTGATCTCTATTGCTAAGAATCCCTATCATCATCAAAATCTCATTGTCGCCCATTTAAAATTTCACAAGTTGCCATACTAGGGGGTTGTTTCAAAAAATCAAAATCAATATACTTTATTTCACATTAAACCTACATACAATCTGCCTAGCCTTTTCCCAACTATGTTGGGGTCGGCTTACAGTCTAACCGGATGCAGCTGAATACCAGTATTTTACATGGAGGGACTGCCCATCTGACCTCCACAACCTAGGAACTGGGTAATACGATATCCCTTGGTAAGACTAGTTGTCAGACTTTCGGGCTTCTGACGACCCGTAAAGACTCAAAAATCCACGAATGACAGCCGGGACCAACGGCTTAACGAGCTTTCCGAGGCACTGAGGAGTCTCGGTACTGAAAAGATGATCACCCATCCAGTGAACAACCTCGGCAAGCGTAGCTTAACCTGATGGATCGATCCGTGCGGCTGTTATTACTTAGCCACGAGCCAACCTACATACACGCTGGGCACTTAAGAAACATCAGAAGCTAGGTGCACGTTTCCAATTGGTCATTTCCTATGGAGAAACTCCACGGTTACTCTTTTAAAAATAATAATTGGCTTTTACAATATTTCGTGGACTTATTTTAAGAAAACAAGCTCATTGGCTGTAAACCCGTGCTACCTTACTGACGGGAAAAATTGTTTACTGGGTCACAACACCGGTTAGCTGGTCTATTCTGTAAAAAAACGCCCTGAAAACGTAGATGAAGTGAGCTGTTATCGCATCTGATGCTACGATTGACACTATTGACAGCTCACTTTACCTTAGTTTAGAATAGATCGGCAGAATTCCAATTCTCGTAATAAAAACGTTCAATATGAAGTTGCAACCTCAGGGCCAATTCTCGTAATTAAAAACGTTCAAATTCCAAGTCGCAATGTCAGCCAGCGACAATCAAATGTCAAAAATGTAGGCAAACTCTATACAATTTTGACAGATTGAGACTGAGATGAGATTGCGAACGTTGTTATAAAAATACGGGAATTGCCCCTCTCATCTCGGCAATGTCAAAAATTTATTAGAGGTATTTTTGACAGATTGTGACTGACAGAGAGAGATGTTCTTCTCCTTCTTTTTTTGAAGTAGCCGGTTTATGCAACTGCACCTAAGGGCTACTATACTTACCGGTTCGTGGTCTGAACTGAAGGATATAAGCGAGGACTACTACATTCCGGGGTTTTTTTCGATCCTGAATTCCGTGAGGAAAACATCTCCGCGACAAGAAGTCAAACTATACCTACTGACTGAGTCGGGGTCTCCGTGCTCGATACCGACCCGTGCTTCTTTGGATTTATCAGGCCTCAGCGCTGACGAGGCCTGATATCTGGCCTGGCCTGGTGCCGTATTTCAAAGTTTCCTTTTTAACCGACTGCAGCGAAGCCCAAAAGGAGGGTTAAGTGTTACTAAAAATCTGAGAGTGTGTGTTAGGTAGGGAAGTGTTTTTTTTTTAATATAATTTGTATTTCTTATCTTAATTTCCTAAATTATATTTTGTTTACGTGTCTATTCCCCTTTTATTTTATTAGATTATTAGATTCGTTACAAGGACTCGTCTGATCCATCAGCTACCAGTCACATGAAACATCTTAATCAGCCCACTGCCACTTCACCTTGCTCATACAGTATCCAGTTATTTTTGAAAACACTTCGCAATCTGCATTTTCACGTCTACACTCTTTATTTTAGTTAATCCTTATTTGCTTTAAGATAAGCAGGCGTGAATGCTGACATACTCCAAATTACTCCCACGTTATCTTGTTCCATTCTCTTCGTGCTACATTTTATTGAAGATAACAGTGGTGTGGTCCTGTACCAAAAAATGCCTGTACCACTACCTACCGATGTTGATTTTCTGTGGCTGTTGGTATCCTGGTCGGATCATCATCCTCCAGATGTAACTGCATACCAGCATACCAGTATTTTACATTGATTTTACTGCTCATCTGACCTCCACAACCCAGTTACAACATGCGTAATAGCATGCTGCCTCTTGATAAGACTTTCGGGCTTCTGACGACCCATAATCATAATCTGCCTAGCCTTGTCCCAACTATGTTTGGGTCGGCTTCCAGTCTAACCGGATGCAGCTGAAACCAGTATTTTACATGGAGCGACTGCCTATCTGACCTCCACAACCCAGTTACTGGGTAATACGATACCCCTTGGTAAGACTGGTTGTCAGACTTTCGGGCTTCTGATGACCCGTAACGACTGTCAAAGATACACGAATGACAGCCGGGACCAACGGCTTAACGTGCTTTCCGAGGCACGGAAGAGTCTCGGTATGTAAAGATGGTCACCCATCCACGGACCGACCCCGGCAAGCGTAGGTTAACCTGATGGATCGACCCGTGCGGCTGTTATTTTGACGACCCATAATGATTGTCAGAAATCCACGAATGAAAGCCTATAGTATCCTGGGCCGGTGTCGGGTTAAAATAACTAGCAACAAAATACAGCAAGTTGTGTTGTGGTTATTTATTTTCAGCATGTGGTTTTCAGGGCTAAGGAAAAAGCCTCGCTAATATAAACCAATCCAGTCTTTAAGTATCAAGGTAGTCTTCTCAGCGCCTCTACTCCACATTTATTTTGCGCACGGTCAAAGTGTGGAACTCTGCCAGCGTCTGTGTTCCCTTCCACGAATAACCCCAAAAAAAAGAAAAAAAAAGAAAGAGTCAAACTCAAACTCAAACTCAAAGCATTTATTTCAAATAAACCAATTACAGGCACTTTTGAATTGTCAATGGGTCGGTCAGTCAGAAAGATGAAGCTAGTTGCCCATTCCAAAGCGTAGTAGATCCCTATGGAGAAGAACGGGCAAGAAACTCCACGGACACTCTTTTAAATCATAATATTTTTACAAAATATTGGTTACATCGTTCGTGTTGAAAATATATATGTGAGAACAATGTAGAAAGACGTGCACGTTAAAAAGCGTCCGTAATAAAAAGATAAAAACTAAAACAACTAAATTAAATATTAAAATTAAAAATAAGCCATAGCAGCTAAGAGACGACCAGTCCCAACTGACGGCGCCCGTTTGTACAGGCTTCTGCTGGGCTTGCTCGTTCTATCGTAGCCCTTATCCATCGCTTTCCATCAGGCGAGATTGAGGTCAAGAGCAGGCACATTCGGCAATCACACTAATATTATAAAGGTGAAAGTTTGTGAGTTTGTTAGTTCTTCACGCTCAAACGGCTGGACCGATTTGGATGAAATTTGCTATGTAGACAGCTTATACCCTGGATTAACACATAGGCTACTTTTTATTCCGGTCTACGCGAGTGAAACCGCAGGGCGCAACTAGTAAAAAATAAAAAAAAAGTTCAAGCTTGTCCTGCCATCTTCACTTAGGTCTTTCGTAATGGTTGCAGCAGTTTTAACCTTTTAGCTTTGCCCCCTCTTTAGGAATCTTATTTTTATTTTCTTCTGGGGATATCCAGACTCTTTTGGGCCTTTCACGAGATAATTTTCTAGTGCATTAGACACAAAACATTTTTTCCAATTCCGAAAATATAACTTTACAATTTTGTTTTGCTAAATGATGGCAGTTGCATGCAGCTGAGTTGAGAATGCTAAGAGGGATGTGTGGTGTTACGCGAATGGATAGAATAAGAAATGAGTAAATAAGAGGAAGTTTGAAAGTGACACCTGTGACTGAAAAGTTGTGAGGAAATCGGTTTTCATGGTATGGGGGGCATGTGATGCGGAGGAATGAGTAAAATGACGCCAGGAAAGTTTTGAGTATCAGTGTGGATGGCTATACAAGTAGGGGAAGACCAAAGAAACGATGGATGGACTGTGTGACATGGCTAGAAAGGGAGTGACTACCGAGATGACGACTAATAGAGAAGTATGGAAGAAAAAGACATGTTGCGCCGACACCAAATAAATTGGGATAAGGGTAGGAGAATGATGAATGATGATGAATTCCTGAGGACACACTCGGAGAAATTAGAACTGAGGAGTGCAGCATTATTATCAGTAGTCATGTTCCTGTAACTTGCAACATTCAGGTCATGATCTTAAATGTCCCTTCGTTTGTGGAACCGCACCTCATTTGCACAGGTTGGATTCGTCAAAGGATTTCCACCTGAGCAGGTGCTCATAATCATAAGAAAGTACTCATCATCATTCTCCTGTCTTTATCATCTGACTAGCCTTTTCCCAACTATTTTGGGTAGGCTTCCAGTCTAACCGGATGCAGCTGAATACCAGTATTTTACATGAAGCGACTGCCTATCTGACCCTTGGTAATACTGGTTGTCAAACTTTCGGGCTTCTGATGACCCGTAACGACTGTCAAAGATCCACGAATACTAGCCGGGACCAACGGCTTAACGTGCTTCTTGAGGCACGAAGGGGTCTCTGTTTGTATGTATCATTCTCCTGCCCTTATCCCAATTTATTTGGGGTCGGCGCAACATGTCTTTTTCTTCCATACTTCTCTATGTAATCTCGGTAGTCACCCCCTTTCTAGCCATATCATGTTTCGCACAGTCCATCCAGCGTTTCTTTCGTCTTACCCTACTCTTATAGCCATCCACATTCGTACCTACTCAAAACTTCCTTCCATGCGTCAGGTTCGTGAACAAGCGCTGTCAGTGAAGGCTGGTCATACCTTAGCGGCCATGGCTTATTTTAATTTAATTTAAATATTTGAATTGTTTTTTTTTTAAGGACGCTTTTAACGTTCTGCATCGTTCTCACATGTAAAATTTCAACATGAATGATGTAACCATTATTTTGTAACCATATCTTGATTTTAAAGAGTGTCCGTGGAGTTTCTTGCCCGTTCTTCTCCATAGGTACCTACTATGCTTTAGAATGGGCGCCTAGCTTCATCTTTTTGACTGACCGACCCCTTGACAATTCAAAAGTGCCTGTAATTGGTTTAATTGAAATAAATGCTTTGAGTTTGAGTTTGACTTAGATAAGAGTTAACTGTCAGTACGAAAAGAAGAAGTAGTTGGATCAAAAATAACTCACGTAGGAGCTATTATATGCCTTATGTCTATAACTACGATACATAAAGTACAAGAAACCAGTTTTCCCAACAAATTGTGACGAGACTGCATCATTCAGTTGCAAATACATTTATCACTCGTTATCAGACGACCTTAGATCGCGGAACCACTTGCCCACCGCCAAAACTAGTCAGCCATTATAAATTGTAACCAGTCGAAGTGATTGACCTAACTATAACCGGTTTATATTAATCATTTTGACATAATCTAATCGTGTATCCGAACTAGCCGCCTGCCGACGCTGCCCGACCGCCGCCGAGAGCTCACGGAAACTCCCGAGCGTTGACAGTCCGTCACCCGTCAGAGCGGCACACTTCTGCTATGTACTTTACATAGGTGCAGTACGCCGCGTCGCGCCGGTAACTAGCTAGTGTGCATTCAAATTTGGAATCGCTTTGTAATACGCTTTTTTTTTCAATCGATTCGTTTGATAATGTTTACGCCATGTTTACGCGTAATTATTACTAGTGTTGTAGCCGCCGGGTGCAACGCACGTCGCGATGTTCGATCGGTCTCGATTTCCACCCCGATTTTCTTTCTGCACGTGTATAAGTTTACGTGTTACTCTGTACTAAAGTGAAGTCATTGACTCGTCATGGCACACATTCTATCCGACGGAACTGCACGTCGGCGGTTCCTCGCGGACGTTTTTTTTGTCTAATTTTATTGTTTTATGATCGTTATAGTTTCTTGTGTACTGCGCCGCGTTGTTTGGTGTTGTTATCAGTGTATCTAGATAACGCTTCAAGGCAACATCCTTGGGTTCGCGATTCGATAATTGTGTGAATTGTTTTTTTATGCTTCGCTCTTACAATGAGGTTTTTTGTTGTAGTAATTGTTGAGACGTCCTTGTTAGTTTTGGACGATGTTTTAGTACATATTTTTTTCTCAATGTAAATAAATAAAAGTTTGTCTTCGTAGAATTTTAAAGAAAATCTCTTAACAATTTCAATAAGTAAGTAACCTAGTTACGCGAACATTAAATAGAAGAATACCGAAAAGTACACTATCGTCACATTGACCTAATTATCCGAATTTAGATTTTCCAATTCGAATTTCAAAACTTTCCCAAGCGCTCACACTAGTGACTAGACTAAACAGCGTCTGTTTGCGAAAAAAAAACTTCACACGTCACTCACTCACTGTGACGTTCCACGCGCCATTTTCGAATAAATTCGAATTTCATCATTTTCCGAAACAATCGAAGATGCGCGCGTTTCATGGACACGTCTGCATTTTATTTATAGACGCAAATGTTTGATTTGTACAGCGACGTAGTTTACCTACATATCTACCGCCGTGGAATGTACATTATGTACCATCTTGCACTATGTACTGCGGATACAACAATATAAGCGCTGTCTGTGTGCGTGCCAGCGTAATGAGAGTTTCTATGTGCTAAGAAACAGTAAAAAGTATGGCGCGAACGGTATGAGCGGCAACGTCGCGTGCGTTCCGAGGCCTTGCCGCTTGCCGCGGTGAAAACAATAGTCTTTTATTATTTAATTTTTCTTGAATAAATTATTTTATACGATAATTTTTACGTTGATGGATAATAATATAATTAAATGATTACCCTCATTTTACTTTATACTTCCAGACCGGTTTTTTGGCGATACAAACAACGCTACGGAACCGACGCCGTATGCAGTCTATTATGAAATTCAATACAGACATTCTTGTATGAAAATCAATACCTACCTAAATGCGTCAACCGGAACTCTTTAGCGATGTTGTTACTCGATGATTTCCAATCCACATTCCAACCCAAAAAAATCAATATATCAATGATAAAAAAACAAACAAAGCCAACGAAAATAGCCGGTGGGATGAAAAAAAAATAGTAACCGATGTTGACCTTTTCGAACGCGTCTCGCTAGTAGCACGGCCAGCTGACGCGACGTTGCCGCACTTCCTGCCGTGCCCCGAACCGTTCACGCTTATCGCCTCTACTGCCACGCGATTAGGCCCAAATTCGCGTAGCAACACTAAGTATATAAAGGATTTAGGACGTTTCACGGTACTATGACACTTCCCGCGCGAAAAATTTGAAATGCTTTATCAGTCGTAACTCGTACTTCGTGATGCGCGGCGCGTAGTAAATTCTTGAAACGTTTTACCTATTAATAGTTCTTTTTCTTTTAGTCGCTCTTAGACGTGAAGAAGTGTTTTAGTAATAAATAAATGTGTTACAAAAACCAAAGTGCCCAAAGTTATTAAAACAAAGTATTTTATTAATTAAGAAATAAAATTTATATTTATAAATTCAAAAGATTCTATAAAATAAGAGAAAAACCCAAGTGACTAAAAAAGTGTGTATTATTAAGTGGAAAATCAGAAGACAATAATCTGTGAGCTACCAGGAGCGCATATCGTCAAAGAGTTTTCAACGCCCCACAAGTGACACGAAGATGGCTCGGTGACCAAGGTGGCCTACATGCCGGTGGCGCTGGGCTCGCTCGGCGGCGAGGGCGAGTACCGCGAGTACGGCCACCATCTCTCGCCGCACCACCCGGCGCACATACAATACCACGAGTATGCGCCGCCGCCGCCGCCGCCGATATACCATCCTATACCGGAGCCCTATTTTAGGTAAACAATTAAACCACTTCGAACTATGTGAGCCTAGTACTTGTATAGAAACTAGTTGACGCGTTTCAGCTTCGCAAATTTATATTCTTCGGCTGCGTGGTCTTCAGAATTAGGTCCAGAGAGAAATGAAAAATACAGAAGTCAGTTTTAACCATAGTCTATGTATCAATGGTTTTAACATAAATTGATAACAGGACATTAAATCATGTCATTTACCGACCGGAATAAAAAGTATCCTAAGTTTTAATCCACGTTATAAACAATCTATGTGCCAAATTTCATCCAAATCCGTTCAGGAGTTTTTGCGTGATTGAGTAACAAATATTCAAACAAACAAACTTTCACATTTTTAATATTAATAGGACTAGCTTTTGCCAGCGGCTTCGCCGTGAATTTCGAACATTAACCCACGGAAACGTACTACCGGAATTTATTAATTTATTTATTAAGGATCTCCAACAAAAGATGTACACAATACATGAAACAAATAAAGGAAACATCAGGTGCTAAGTAGGTGTACTCCTTCACTTAAAGGAGAGCACAGCATGCACAAAAATGAAAAGAAAGAAAGAAGTAAAGTAAAAAGAATGAAAAGTAGCCTATGTGCTATTCCAGACATCCATTATCCATCATCATCATCCATCAATCAATCAATCATTCATACATTACATTATCTATCTCTATCCCAAATTTCATCCAGATCCGTTCAGCTTCAGCCGTTCTAGCGTGATTGAATAACAAACATCCATCCATCCAAACTTTCGCATTTATAATATTAGCAGGAAAGTAGGATTAAATTATTAAAAGGATATTTAGGTAAACAATCAAACCACGTCGAATTATGTGCGAATTAAATTTGAGGGCGAATTTCACCAAGGAATCTGATCGCGATCAGCACATCTAAACCGCGTTCAAGAGCTGTCACTGTCATTATTGGTATGGAATATTAACACTGACAGCTCTTGAACGCGGTTTAGATGTGCTACATCGCGTATGTGCTGATCCTATTCAGTTTCATTGTTGAAATTGGTCCTGATTGAAACTCGCTGACGCATTTCTGCTCCACACATTCAATTTATACGAAAAAAAATCTTTCTCTATTCTTGAAGAAAGGTATTTTTGTGTGGTTTTCAGTTTTCACCAGATAATTGTTTCTCTGGTGAAAACTACATCAAAATCTAACAAGTGGTTTAGAAATACTACGCGAGTACACTGACAGACGACCATGTTTTATTGAATGACCGGCTGACCCGACAGACGTCTTGTCCTAATTTTAATACTTCATACAAAAAAGGACGTTCAGTTTTTCCTGAATTAGAACATTTTCCGGGAACCTTTCCATTAAAGCCTATAACTGGCTCATTAACAAAGCCTCTCGCTTCACTTTCAACTGTTTCCCGCCATTCGCGGTGAACTGACAGTTGACATTAGTGACAGCTACCTCACTACTGAGTCTACTGACGTGCATGAGATAGTGTTTACATATCTATAAATAGATAGATACACTAAGGGCCTATTTCACGATGCCCGAATAGCCACTACTCACCGAATAATTTCAAAAATAGAACAGAATTTGAGATACACTAAGGGCCTATTTCACGATGTCCGAATAGCCACTACTCACCGAATAATTTCAAAAATAGAACAGAATTTGAGATACACTAAGGGCCTATTTCACGATGTTCGAAATAGAACAGAATTTGAGATACACTAAGGGCCTATTTCACGATGTTCGAATAGCCACTACTCACCGAATAATTTCAAAAATAGAACAGAATTTGAGATACACTTAGGGCCTATTTCACGATGTCCGAATAGCCACTACTCACCGAATAATTTCAAAAATAGAACAGAATTTGAGATACACTAAGGGCCTATTTCACGATGTTCGAATAGCCACTACTCACCGAATAATTTCAAAAATAGAACAGAATTTGAGATACACTTAGGGCCTATTTCACGATGTCCGAATAGCCACTACTCACCGAATAATTTCAAAAATAGAACAGAATTTGAGATACACTAAGGGCCTATTTCACGATGTTCGAATAGCCACTACTCACCGAATAATTTCAAAAATAGAACAGAATTTGAGATACACTTAGGGCCTATTTCACGATGTCCGAATAGCCACTACTCACCGAATAATTTCAAAAATAGAACAGAATTTGAGATACACTTAGGGCCTATTTCACGATGTCCGAATAGCCACTACTCACCGAATAATTTCAAAAATAGAACAGAATTTGAGATACACTAAGGGCCTATTTCACGATGTCCGAATAGCCACTACTCACCGAATAATTTCAAAAATAGAACAGAATTTGAGATACACTTAGGGCCTATTTCACGATGTCCGAATAGCCACTACTCACCGAATAATTTCAAAAATAGAACAGAATTTGAGATACACTAAGGGCCTATTTCACGATGTTCGAATAGCCACTACTCACCGAATAATTTCAAAAATAGAACAGAATTTGAGATACACTTAGGGCCTATTTCACGATGTCCGAATAGCCACTACTCACCGAATAATTTCAAAAATAGAACAGAATTTGAGATACACTTAGGGCCTATTTCACGATGTCCGAATAGCCACTACTCACCGAATAATTTCAAAAATAGAACAGAATTTGAGATACACTTAGGGCCTATTTCACGATGTCCGAATAGCCACTACTCACCGAATAATTTCAAAAATAGAACAGAATTTGAGATACACTAAGGGCCTATTTCACGATGTCCGAATAGCCACTACTCACCGAATAATTTCAAAAATAGAACAGAATTTGAGATACACTAAGGGCCTATTTCACGATGTCCGAATAGCCACTACTCACCGAATAATTTCAAAAATAGAACAGAATTTGAGATACACTTAGGGCCTATTTCACGATGTCCGAATAGCCACTACTCACCGAATAATTTCAAAAATAGAACAGAACTTGAGATACACTTAGGGCCTATTTCACGATGTCCGAATAGCCACTACTCACCGAATAATTTCAAAAATAGAACAGAACTTGAGATACACTTAGGGCCTATTTCACGATGTCCGAATAGCCACTACTCACCGAATAATTTCAAAAATAGAACAGAACTTGAGATACACTTAGGGCCTATTTCACGATGTCCGAATAGCCACTACTCACCGAATAATTTCAAAAATAGAACAGAATTTGAATTTCACGATGTCCGAATAGCCACTACTCACCGAATAATTTCAAAAATACAGCAGAATTTGAGATACACTTAGGGCCTATTTCACGATGTCCGAATAGCCACTACTCACCGAATAAATTCAAAAATAGAACAGAATATGAGATACACTTAGGGCCTATATCACGATGTCTGAATAGCCACTACTCACCGAATAAATTCAAAAATGGAACAGAATTTGTATGAAATTATCTGCCAAGTAAGTTAATAGGAACTTAATCATAGGTGGTGAAACACCTACAGTACTTATCTTTGCAAAAATTCTTTCTTAATTAGTTTTAAGATTGCATATTAAATACTATTACGTAAATAAAATATGAATTGTAAAAATATACGTCATATTGTGTCTCTTATCAATCCGTATTTCAATCAATCTGGTTAGCCTTTCCCAACTATGCTGGGGTCGGTTTCCAGTCTAACCGGATGCAGCAGACTACCAGAATTTTACGTGGAGCGACCGCCTGTCTGACCTCTACAACGCTATACCCATTGGCAACACTGGTGGTATCAGGTTTCTGACTACGGGTGTAAAGACAGTCAAAGATTTACGAATAACACCAGGACCAACGGCTTAACGTGCTCAGCACGGAGGGGTCTCGATATGTAATGGATGGTCACCCATTCACGAATCTTCGATCGACCCGTGCGGCTGTTATTATTTAGCCACGAGCCCTCTTATCAATACTCGTACCTATTCTGGTCTGTTAATAACCTTTCTTTGATTTGAATAACCATAATATGACTCAAGTTTTCTCTAAAGGGGTAGGTAGAGGTGTACACCCACATTTCGCCTGTCCAACCGCCGAAGATTGAAACTAGAAATGAGTTGGCGAGTTATGAGCGCAGCGAGTGTGTGTTCGAATAATTTTTTCGCTGCGCTATGAGCGAGTGCGACGAATAAAATAACCTGCCCAGTCACTTGCTGGTATGCGTATGCACCAAGGTCTCAGGGAGTGTTCTACCCGCCAAGTGAGCTCTGCTGAGCGAGTATTTTCTTTGATAGCTCTTGTCGCTGCGACAAACTAGTCAGGAGGAGAGCGTTCTTGTTGGCCAGCGTTGAACTATTAGATGACTCGTGGAAGTAGGATGGCATGTCGTAATATCGGGAGCGAAAAAGAGACGAGACGACGAAAATGTGGCTAATTAGCTAGATTTTGATGTGCCACTTGCTGAGCCTGTATAACTTTATCATCATCTTCCTGCCCTTGTTCCATGTTACGTGGGGTCGGCGCATCACGTTTTATTCTTCTATTCTCCCCTGTCAACCGTCATGCTATCATTCACTCCCTTCTCTTTCTTGTCATTCCTCACACAATCCATCCGTCTTTTCTTTGGGCCTTCCTCTCCCTCTTCATCCATCAACATGTAACATCACCCTTTTAGTCACATGCGTTTCGTCTCTCCTCATTACATGCCCATACCAAGACAAACAATTTCCTTTCAACTTTTCTGTCACTGGCGCCACTTTCAAACTTCCTCTTATATACTCATTTCTTACTTTATCCATTCTCGTCACTCCACACATCCATCTCAACATTCACATCTCCGCGGTATGCAATCTTTTTTCATCCGTCTTCTTCACAGCCCAGCATTCCGATCCATACAGTACGACAGGCCTTATCACGGACTTGTTTTTCCTCCTTCTCTTAACACGACACATTTTTCTTTCTTCTCTTTTTCTCTTGCCTTCTTTCACGGGATTTCTATCTATTAGACGTAGTCGATTCCTCGTCGGGGCGGTGCATCATCATTCATCATCATCATCATTTCACCCGAAACAAGTCCATTATTGGACATAGGCCTCCCCCTGCAAGCACCGCCACTTCAACCGGTTCTGTGCTTCCCGCATCCAGCGGTTTCCTGCGGCCTTCACCAGGTCATTGGTCCACCTTGTGGAAGGCCTTCCATTCCTACGTCTTCCGGTACGCGGTCGCCCCCTGCCGTCTATTCTACGGGCTATGTCGGTTACCTTGGTTCTCCTAAGGATCTCTTTATTTCTGATTCGATCACGTATGGGAAACTCCCAAGTATAGCTCTCTCCATTGCTCTTTGGGTGACTTTTAGCCTTCTAATAAGTCCCATTGTGTTGTGAGCGAGTGAGTGTTGTGTGTGTGCGTGTCTATGGCCGCTCCGCTATAACAACAAAAAATAAAATAAAAGTATTAGTAGGTACCAATACTTTTTACTGAAGTATTTAAAAAAAAATGTAGTGTTCAATATTGTACGGTGGTACGGGGTACCCTTCGTGTGCGAGTTCGACTCGCAGTTGGCCGCTTTTTTTTAAATACATTTCACAAAACAATTGCACAAAATTAAATGTTGACCAACAACGCCCCCTGTCAAAGTGTCAATGTCATTCAGCCGCTAACAGTACAGTCCTACCAACTTATCTGTGAACTGAAAGAGGACGCCACCGTCGATGCGTCGACACAATCGAATGACATGCGTCGGCACAATCGAAGACATTTCAACATGACGGCCGTAGTTCCCATTTTCGCCATTTCACAGATAAGTTGGTAGGAGTGTACTGCTATTCTGTAAAAATAGCAGTAGGTGAAGTGAACTGTCATTCCACCTGATGCTACGGATTGACAGTGACACTATTGACAGCTCACTTCACCGAAGTTTTCACGATGACAATTTTACCTGCAGATTAGATCGGGCTAAATAATAACAACCGCACGCACGAGACGATCGAAGGTTAAGCTACACTTGCCGAGGTCGGTCCGGGGATGCGTGACCATCCATTATGTATCGAGACTCCTCCGTGCCTCATCGATAAGTTTTGTATTTTTTAAATTCCTATAAAATCAAATGTACTTACATATATGGTTAAATCATTTGGATTTTCCATAATGTATTATTTGACTATATTGTCTACTGCTGTACTAAAACTGAAACACGATTACTTACTTGCAATTTTTTCGATAGAAAAAAATTCCAAAGTAGCACCGTCTATTTTCTGTTTTATACGATTATACGTAAACATTTCCTTATTGTGCCGTAAAATTTGCTTTAAATCGAAGGTATTTAAATATGTTAAGAACTTACTAAGCTAAAAATTTATTTAAGTAAGTATAGCATTTTGTCATAAAATCTACATTTATACGAAGCGCGTGAGAGTCTTCTATCTCGCGCGTCAAACTAGACAGCCATAACACCATTTCACTTGTACACCGAGCTAAACCACGCTTCAATGTATCATCTTAAGCTGTTGGTCCCAGCTGTCATTTGTAGATCTTTGACAGTCGTTACGGGTAGTCAGAAGTCCAAAAGTATGACAACCAGTCTTACCAAGGAGTATTGTATTACCCGATAAATGGCCTGTGTCTTTTTTTTTTTTGTTATGTATTTTTGTGGTGTACAATAAAGTATATATAAATATAAATAAATAAATGGCTGGTGGAGGTCAGATAGGCAGTCGATCCATGTAAGTTACTAGTATTCAGCTGCATCCGGTTATACTGCAAGCCGACTCCCACATAGTAGGGAAATGGCTAGGCAGATGGAGATCATGAAATCCTTGTAACACACATAGCAGTGGCCGGTCGATTTTATTGCATTACCCAATTAGAAAACCTCTAGGTACTCTCGTAATTACACAAACTCGTACAAATGGTATTGTTTTTCTCAATTGGGGACGGACGTAAGGCTTCGACGGGTGACGTCATTGTGTGACGTCATAGACACATTGAACTCTGTGGATGGAATAATTTTGTGTTTCTGGAATGTTTTATTTAGCTTAAGTAAAGAGGAACAAAAATGTTGTGAAATATTTTAATTGAGGTGAATCCTTAGGTCATGTTCGTGAACGGGCGCCGTCAGTTGGGACTGGTCGTCTCTTAGCTGCCATGGCTTATTTTTAATTTTAATATTTAATTTAGTTGTTTTAGTTATGATCTTTTTATTACGGACGCTTTTTAACGTGCACGTATTTCTACATTGTTCTCACATGTATATTTTCAACTTGAACGATGTAACCAATATTTTGTAAAAATATTATGATTTAAAAGAGTGTCCGTGGAGTTTCTTGCCCGTTCTTCTCCATAGGGATCTACTACGCTTTGGAATGGGCAACTAGCTTCATCTTTCTGACTGACCGACCCATTGACAATTCAAAAGTGCCTGTAATTGGTTTATTTGAAATAAATGCTTTGAGTTTGAGTTTGAGGGTGGTCCCCCGATTTTGTTGGTGGGGACGAACGGGAATAATTTATTAATTTTTTTCGTTAGTCCCCACCAACAAAATTAGGGACGATCGGGAAAAAAAATAACGAGTTCCAGTCGAGGGAACGATCGGGAATACACCAATTAACGCACACCACCGACGACCCCAATTAGAATATTATTTTATAATCATAATTCATACATTGAATTTTTACTAATATGAATAATACATTGTTTATTAATTAAATTAGTTATACTGATTGTGGGAACAAATTGTGGTCTCATTTCAAATCTGCGCAATACAAGGGTCTAGCATAGTAGGTACATACTTCGTCCATTTTGGTTTGTTTTGACTGTACAGCGGAAGTGTGACAGTAGTTTACGTAGGTTTTTTTTTATTATTAGTTTTGGGATAAAAATTACCTATATTAAAATTGGCAGACATCGATTCAGTAAACGATTCTGAACAAACTACTTTCATAATCATAATGTGCATTAATTTAGTTACACATTGTACAACTTTGCCCAAGACCCTTTACCCGGCTGCAGCCAAATCCAAAAGGAGGGTGTACTAATTTTTTCTTCTATCATTTTAACAGTTTCTTTTTTGTATTATTTCAGGCGGCATGCCCCTTACTTCGGTCAACCAGACTACAGAGTTTACGAACTCAACAAACGGTTACAACAGAGGACAGAGGTTGGTATCATTTCACTTTCTTTTTAATCTAATAAGGCTCTAAGAGAGCTACAAACAAAAGTAAAGTACAACTATTTTCTTAATGTCCGCCGAAACTTCCAAGATTTGGAAGTTCCAAGTCGATAGAGAGCGTCCGGTCTGCACCATGTGCAACAAAGGGCAACTTATAGAAATCCGACGACTGACGAAACACGAACATGCTGAGGGACATTAAGAAAATAGTTGTGGTGTATAATGGCTGATTTACACAGGGTTATTAGCCGACTCCAAATGAAGTCAAAGCTGGCGCCAAGAACTGACTCTCATTTTTACATGAAGACAGTAAGAGGCAATATTGAAGCGTAGTTTAGCTCGGTTGTAAGTGAAATGGCGTTATGGCTGTCTAGTTTGACGCGCGAGAGATAGAAGACTCTGACGCGCACCGGAACTACACGCGCTTCGTTTAAATGTAGATTTATGACAAAATGCTATACATAAACAATTTTTAGCTTAGTAAATTTAAATACCTTCGATTTAAAGCAAATTTTACTGCACAATAAGGAACTGTCTACGTATAATCGTGTAAAACAGAAAATAGACGGTGCTACTTTGGAATTTTTTTCTATCGAAACAATTTCAAGTAATCATGTTTCGGTTTTAGTACAGCAGTAGACAGTATAATCAAATAACACATATTATGGAAAATCCAAATGATTTAACCATATACATTTGGTTTTACAGGAATTTTAAAAACACAAAATTATCGTTGTATCCCGTAACGGGTCAGCGCTAACTTGGTTCGAGTCTGGAGTCAGCTACTGCAGTGCTATTCTGTATAAATCTCACCGTGAAAACTTAGGTGAAGTGAGCGTGGAGTGAGCTGCCAATAGTGTCAGTCCCTAGCATCACGTAGAATGACAACTCACTTCACCTAGGTTTTAACGGTGAGATTTGTACAGAATAGCCCTGATGAGCCTATGTAAATCGGCTTTAACTTCAGGGGGATACGTTAATGTAGCCCACGAAATTCTAAAGGACATTAGGCAAAAATGCCCATACATTTTGCCCAATGTTCTTTTGAGTTTCGTGGGCTGCCTACACAAATATCAAAAACGTATCCCTATTGGTCCATAGACCATACAAAATCGCCCAGTTCCTTTTAATATTAAATTTATTTATTTAATACTTCAAGCCCACATTATGTATACTCAGAGGCGGACTCAATGCCATAGACTTTTTATATCAGTCAAAAACTGAATTTCGTAGTGGCATTTTTTGTCTCAATCAATACAACTCAGTTCATATTACCCTATTGAATGACTATTTCATGAAATCATGAGATTTGAGGTCAATTCTAACATAGGGAGTTGTATTGCTGATTCTAATGATTATAATTCTGTGAAGCCATATTTGTTACGGCAGCGAATCATATTTTAATCAGCATACAATCTGACACTGACCTACAAATTGCAAAAAACGTAAAAAAAATGACGTGCTAAACTTACTGCACGTAAACAGTGAGAGTCAGTTCTCGGCGCCAGCTCTGACATCATTATTTGGAGTCAGCTAAGTACTGGGGGCTTACTATGATCTTTTATAGCAGGGCTGAAGTTGAACGGTTCCAGTGTGAGAGAGAGACGGCCTATAGCACTATCCTTTTTTCTCAACGGATCCATGATGTTTTTTCACGTCCCCAGGACCGTGTGTAAATGCCTGTCTTGTGTCTCATTAATCGAGGCTTGCTTGATCTATGTCGTAGTGAAACCCCGCCGTGCCTCGTAAGGAAAGCGTGGTAGATATTTGACAGTCGTTACGGGTACTCAGAATCCCGAAAGTCTGACTACCAGTCTGACCATGGGGTATCGTGTTACCCAGTAACTGGGTTGTGGAGGTCAAGAGTTGGCAGTCGCTTAAATTCTAAAATATTGGTTAGACTGAAAGTTGACTCCAACATCTCAAAAGTGCCAGTTTTTATCTTTTCGCTCGGCAGTAATGTTTTGAAGTACCAGGATAACATGAACTCACAGTGTAATTTGTACATTCCAGGACTCGGATAACCTGTGGTGGGACGCGTTCGCAACAGAATTCTTTGAAGACGATGCGACGCTGACACTCACATTCTGTTTAGAAGATGGACCTAAGAGATACAGTGAGTACGCTTTGAACTTATACTACCCTGGTACAACACACTATAGCTTCTGTCCGCGACTTCGTTTTCTCGGAAGTCGTAAGTACATATTAATTATACTAAAAAACAGTCACATATTTATAAAACTCCCTCGGCGGGGCCGGGGGTCCCACTGCGTCGCATCGCCCGCGCCAATCGCGCTGTTGCTTTGTTGTCGCTTAGAGTTCTGACTTTTTTTTTGTCGTAACATGAAGTTTTCAAATCCGACTGGTAGTTCCAGATATTAGCGCATTCAAACAAAAAACTAACAAACTCTTCAGCTGTATTATTAGTTACTTATACAGTTAAGGAGCTCATGGCTAAGTAATAACAGCCGCACGGATCGATCCATCAGGTTAAGCTACGCTTGCCGGAGTTGGTCCGTGAATGTGTGACCATCATACCGAGACTCCTCCGTGCCTGTCCCCGGCTGTCATTCGTGGATCTTTGACAGTCGTTACGGGTCGTCAGTAGCCCGAAAGTCTTACCAAGATGTATCGTATTACCCAATAATTGGATCGTGGAGGTCAGATAGGCAGTCGCTCCACGTAAAACAATGGTATTCAGCTGCATCCGGTTAAACTGGAAGCCGTCCCCAACATAGTTGGGAAAAGGCTAGGCAGATTGGTCAAATTAAATTAGCTAGCAAAACTCTGCAGACGTGATGGGCGTCGTTATATAAACGGCGAAATTAATACTGGCAATAATTTAAAAAAATATGTGGTTTTATGCGGTAATTAACCCGAGTAACCGACGTAGCTTACAGAGTAAGCTAACTGAAGTGGCAGTGGGCTGGCCATGTTTGTTGAAGGACCGATGGCCGGTGGAGCAGACGAGTCCTGGAGTGGAAAACGCGTAGAATAGAATAGAATAGTTCTTTATTTGCACAGAAAGTAGGTAAAAGTTACAGATGTTTAGTTTAAAAAGATCCTTATACTATAGTATAGTTAAAATCTCGCTGCAGACTTGGTCATAAATCATAATAGGAGTAGGGATGTGCGCTAGTTGCGCGCGCTCAAGGCCATTATCGATAACAGAATCAGGTTATTACGTAAACATCAAATGGCTTTGGAGCATGGTCATGAAGTTATCCGCTTGCCGCCTTACCACTGTCATTACAATCCCATCGAGTTGGTGTGGGCTCAAGTAAAAAATGAAGTTGCAACGACAAACAAAACCTTCAAGATAGCTGATGTCGAGAAGTTAGTCGATGAAGCCATTTCCAATGTCTCCATTGAAAATTGGCAAAAATGTGTGGAACATGCAGAATTGCTGCAAGATGAAGACTTAAGAAAAGCACATTTATGCGAAGAGTTCATCATTCATGTGGATGATGATGACGATGACTCAGACGAAGAATTTTAATTTTCTATTTTTAGTTTTATATATACTTTTTTTTTGTATATATATATTTAATATGCTTTGTAGTAAATTTGGTAATAAAATAAAAAAAAAATGTGTATTTATTTCTATCACCCATTTATAAATATATGTAAGAGCGGGAGGTCTTGGGGATCTTGAATGATGATCAGACATCTTGTAAACACTTTTTATTACTCACAATCAACAATGATTCACCACTTAGTTACACAATCAACAATGATTCACCACTTAGTTACACAATCAACAATGATTCACCACTTAGTTATAAGGAGATGTTCACAGTTCAAAATACAATTCAATACTGAGCGCTCTGCCCCTAGGGTGAGCCTATTTATACGTTTTAAACAACTGTCAACGTCACGCAGCAATGGCGGCCAGTGACATTTGTTTTACAATAAAGTTTAGATTTAATTTGGTAAAAATAATGTGATTGTGCACAATATTTTATTTGTAATTAATAACACTTTTTAAATATATGTTCCAACTTCCTTTTTACAATTTTAAATTAATAAGTAGGTACTTCAACAAAAACAAACCTTAAATTTAACAATACTTAATTTAATACGATTAAGATTTATTTACGATTATTTAATGCAATGCAAAATCACATTTCACTGATTCGTGTTTCCGTTACGTCATGTTTTTATTTGCCAGCGCTATCATATATAAAACTATCGATATCACTCATCGACTGCAGTAATGCACAGGACTACGTGTGTGCGTGGCCTGCCCATAAGGCCCGTGAGTGGGAAAGAGAGCGAAACACTCGAATGATTTATGACCGAGTCTGCAGCGAGATTTTAACTATACTATAACTACCTTAATTCAGGCATGCAAACAGCATAAGCTATAATAATAAAGACTCCTTCAAAATATATTATTAATACATTCAGTATCAAATCAGTACAAGTTTACCATGTCAACATGAAATTCAGCAAATAATTTGAAATAGGCAATACATAATGTCAAGTTTAATAAAATGGTATTATAAATTTGTCAAGTTCGAGGTCAATACAGTTTAATCTATATAAATAAATATTAATCCCTATTTCCCTTGGTCATCGCATCACGCGTGAACGGATGGAACAATTTCGCATATTCTTTTTTTTGTTGTGTTTATGATTGTCAGGAGAAGGTTCTTATGAAAAAAAAAAAAAAAATAAGAAAATTTCGCAGAAAAAACATTTTAACTTCACGCGTTTACATTAGAATATTCATAGCCAAGACAGGACAACGTCTGTCGGGTCAGCTAGTTAAAAATATAAATGAATTAGTACATGTCAGGAAAACAGAGGCTCAATTTTAGGACCTTTATTATTTATACTGTTCTTAAATGACATAAAATATTGTTTTCAAAATTCTAAATTTCTATTATACGCTGACGATTTAAAAGTTTTTAAACAAATTTCAAATGTACAAGACTGTGTTGAATTCCAACGTGATCTTGATCGTTTTTCTGACTATTGTTCTTATAATAAACTGTACCTTAGCTTGCCTAAGTGTCATAGTATAACGTTTACTAAAAAAAAAAATATCATACATTTTAATTATCGACTTGCTAATAGTGCTATTGACAAAGTTAGTAATCTTCGTGATCTTGGTGTGCAGCTGGACTCGAAACTACATTTTGATATTCATGTAGAAAACATTGTCACTAAGGCATATCAGATGTTTGGCTTTGTAATGAGAGCATCTAGAGATTTTCATCGTCCCTCCACCTTATTGCATCTGTATAAGTCCCTAATTAGGCCGCAATTAGAATACGCAGTGCCGATTTGGAATCCCTACTATGCGAAATATGTCGAAATTATAGAATTGGTCCAACGTAAGTACCTTCGTGCTATGCAATTTAGATGTTTTCGTAAGAAAACATCATGCCAATCACTTCTTAAAAAATACGACCTGCTTACATTACAGTCAAGACGCGTCTTCCTTGAGACAATGACGTTATTCAGTATATGCCGAAACAAGTTTGATTGCCCTGACTTGGTGTCTGGTTTGTGTTACCTGGTTCCTCGAACAGTACATGGACGGGAGGTGCGCACCAGGCGGCTTTTCGCTACCGGCTTTTGTAGATCCAATGCTGGTGTGCGCTCACCACTGTACCGCTTAGTCGACACATACAATACGCATTTTGGTGCAATAGACATATTATTCCTAAGCAGATATAAATTTAAAACTGATATTGTTAAGATTCTCAAGGATCGGCTGTAGGCTCCATAGGCACACAATCATTATTAATAGGCTAGGGACCTGTAGTGCTATTCTGTAAACATCTCACCGTGATAACTCAGGTGAGGTGAGCGTGAAGTGAGCCGTCATTCCACCTGATGCTAGGGGTTGACACTATTGACAGCTCACTTTATGATCACTTCACTCATGCTTTCACGGTGAGATATTTACAGAATAGCACTACTGTGTTGTATATCACGCATGAATTTATTTGTTTGTTACATCTTTTAGAACTTCTTTTTCACTAAGGTAGCCCTGCTACAGTTCACGTTTGCTAATAGCTTGTTTTTATTATATAATGTAGTAATCTGTGGAAAATGTTGTGGGTAGTATATTTGTAAAGTTCTAATTTTAAGACAACACTGTTTATGATTAGTATACTACTGTTTGTTTTCCCAAATGAAATAAATAAATAAATAAATAAACAGAGATGTCATAATATCAATTTAAATGAGTATCGGTAAGCGTAGTGTGGGATGCTCCCCAGCTAGATGGACCGACGACCTTAAAGAAGGTGGCTGGGGCAGACTGGATGCGGAAGGCGGAGGACAGGGTGTTGTGGCGTAACCTTGGAGAGGCCTATGTCCAGCAGTGGACTGCGATTGGCTGAGTTGAATATTGTATGGCATATTTTTACAAACATTTTTTTTTAAACATATGCTTTCTCTGTCTCCAGCGATAGGAAGGACGCTTATACCGCGGTACTTCCGCAGCATTTACGAGGGCGGAGTCTCCGAGCTGTATTATACGATGCGCCAGCCCAAGGAGTCCTTCCACAACACAAGCATCACGCTAGACTGCGACCACTGTACCATGGTGACGCATCATGGAAAACCTATGTTCACTAAAGTAAGTATTGGTATTTAGTAGCTAGTAGTTTATTTATTTATTTTTTTATGTATGTTCCCCGATTACTCGAAGATGGCTGGACCGATTTGGATTTTTTTTGTTTTATTCGAGAGGGTATACATCAAAGTTGGTCCCCTAAAAAATTGATTATCTTTGCTTGGGTAATTTTTGAGTTAGCTTCAATTTTGACGACACGGTTGGCGCAGTGGTTGAGCGATTGACTGCTGCGCAGCATGTCGCGGGTTCGATTCCCGCACGGAACAAATATTTGTACGACCTACAAGTATTTGTTCCGAGTCTGGGTGTTTTTCTATCTATAATATGTATGTATTTACAAAAAAAAAAAGTATATAAGTAGTTTATCAGCCATCTCGTTACCATAACACAAGCATTAGGTTGCTTAGCTTGGGGCTAGATGGCGTTGTGTGATATGTCCAAACATATTTATTTTATTTATCTTTTTATTTTTTTATAATACGTATTTTTCCCCACTTTTATATGGATGATGTTCTAGTTTGTTTTGCAGGTAGTGGTATTTGAATTTGTGTGGAGTAGGTACACAACTAAAAAGTGAAAAATAAAAACTTTTTTCCAAAAAAATACAACCGACTTCCAAAAACAACACTACAAAATGAAAAATAACTAGTTTCGGAAGTCGGTGGCAAAAAACGAAAATACATTTAACTAGACACCGACTTCCGAAATTAAAGTTATTTTTCACTTTGTAGTGTTGTGGGAGCTCGTGGCTAAGTAATAACAGCCGCACGGGTCGATCCATCAGGTTAAGCTACGCTTGCCGGGGTTGGTCAGTGGATGGGTGACCATCTTTACATAACGAGACTCCTCCGTGCCTCGGAAAGCACGTTAAGCCGTTGGTCCCGGCTGTCATTCGTGGATCTTTGACAGTCGTTACGGGTCGTCAGAAGCCCGAAAGTCTGACAACCAGTCTTACCAAGGGGTATCGTATTATCCAGTTACTGGGTTGTGGAGGTCAGATAGGCAGTCGCTCCATGTAAAGTAATGGTATTCAGCTGCATCCGGTTAGACTGGAAGCCGACCCCAACATAGTTGGGAAAAGGCTAGGCAGATTGATTTTCACTTTGTAGTGTTGTTTTTGGAAGTCGGTTGTATTTTTTTGGAAAATAGTTTTTTAATAATGGCAACACTGTCACTAAATGATTATTATAAAACCAACCACTACCCTCAGTTCGCTCCTTTTCCTATTCGCTGTGCTAGGAGACAGACATAAAACCTTCCCTGTCAAAAGTTTAAGTAAAATATATTTTGATATTATTTAAATTCAAAGTGCTGCTTTTTACTTCACGCCCGTAACCTGATTTCCTATAGTAAGTGGTAATTTATATTGGGAAAATTTATGTATTTTACTTTCGCCCGCGAAATTTCACGCGGACGAAGGCGTGAAATTTCGCCCACCGACCCACCGCGTCGCATCGTATCGCGCTCTCTACTACGTTTTGCGTTTGGATGCTAGCCTGCATGTTTTTATGGGATATTTTTGATATTTAATATTTGGACTTTAGGAGACCCTGAGTTTGTTTCGCCATTTCTTATCAAAACAACCATCACACACACCACCACCACATTTTCCCCTCCATCAACTCATTAGCTTCTTTTTTGTTTTTAGGGTTCCGTGCCTCAAAAGGAAAAAAACGGAACCCTTATAGGATCACTTCGTTGTCCGTCTGTCAAGACCCTTTTTCTCAGGAACGCGTGTAGGTATCAAGTTGAAATTAATATCAAACACGTAGGTCTATGGTCCTTTGGAGCTCTAAAAAACTCAAGATTCTAATTCAACGCAATAAAACAATACGGCTATTTATGCGACATATTTTGATACTCGCAAGGAAATCAAAACCTATAGGGTACTTCCCGTTGACCTAGAATTATGAAATTTGGTAAGAAGCAAGGTCTCACAGCACAAGTAAAAGAAATAGTCAGAAAATTGTAAATTTGTAATTTTATCTCCTAAAAAAAATTTTGTTTGGGAGCTCAATGTTAAGTTTGTTTTTGGGATAAATACTTTTTTTTAACTACGGAACCCTTCATTGTGCGTGCTCCGACACGCACTTGGCCGGTATTTTTTTTTTATATGGCGTGTGAAAGTGATTCCGATATCGTATTTACACAAAATATGCGCTTTGACGAGGAGTTGCGGACACTTATTACCTACAGAATAAACAATTTCATTTGATTTCCTTCACATGAACTATTATCCACAGGTGTGCACAGAAGGCCGTTTGATCCTGGAGTTCACATTCGACGATCTCATGCGCATCAAGACGTGGCACCTCGCCGTGCGCGCGCACCGCGAGCTCATCCCGCGCGCAGCCGTGCACCCGCCCGACCACGCCGCGCTCGACGCGCTCGCCAAGAACATTACGCGCCAAGGCATCACTAACTCCACACTTAATTATCTCAGGGTAAGTCTGGCTCCGTTCACACCCGACAGCGCCGCGATGCGTCAAGCGCCACCTGTTACCGTCTCGCTCCGCAAGTTGCGTCGCGGTGACTCATGACATGCTCTTTTTTTTTTTTTTTTTGGAATGGCATCTCGTAGTGTGACCATGAGAGGTCTCGACTACTTAACCGGACTTTCCTGTGGGTGCCTTTAAGCGAGCTCAAAAGCCTCCAGCCAGGGGCATAAAATACTAACTAAACTTATAAACTAAACGACTGCGCACTAAGGGCACCCCCTGTGGGGTACGGACCTCGGCTTAGGGAGTCGTTGTCATTGACCAATGATAAACAAGGCAAAGCAATAGGCTGGATCAAGTTAGGGGAATTATTATTATCAGGGGAGTTTAAAGCTACAGGCTCAGCTACGCCACCAGCTGGCTCGATTAAACCGATCAAGGGACATGAATTTACATTTACATTTACGTTAGATGGTCTTAAACGCGGTGGGCCTCGGCGGCGAGGCCGGAATGTAGATCTGTACATGCCATGCTCTAAACAACTTCTTTCTTTTGTTTTGTCCGCAAGACGCGTGTAGCTCGTGGTCACTGGGGGGGGGGGGGGGGGGGGGGTATACATTACGAGAAGTGAGTCGCCGGAAACCAGCTAGGGTCGCAGACTGGCAGCACTATGCTAAGCGATGGCCGTTTTGCGTGGATGTGACGCATATTTTTTACCGACTTCAAAGAAGGAGGTTCTGTTTTCAATTATTAATTTATATCTGTATTCAATTCCCGTATGTATGTATGTATTGTATTATGTATGTTTGTTTGTCCGCGATTTTCTCAAAAACTAATAAACCAATTTTGATGATTCTTTCACTGACGTGATCTACATGCTTTCAGGAAGGTTTTGGTAGATAATACATTATGTAATTAGTCTTATGTACGAAGTTATATGGATTAATATACTATATCTCCGGCATTCTAAGCCAATTTTATTGATTCTTCTTTTCGTTCATCTTGGGCTTACTTATGTAATTGTATATTCAACTAAAAATAAATTTACTTTAAAAAAAGTAAAAACCGACTTCAAAAACCAAAAATTAAGAAAGTTATTTTATTCATTTTTGGTTTTGGTGGCTTCTTCGGCGGGGGGAACTTCAGAAGCTTCTGAAGTCGGTGTCTTCGGTTCTTCAATGCACCTTAGCTTGGCACCGACTTCAGAAGCTGTTAAGTTTTTTATTAAACCATCTTGTTACAAGTTAAAACTTCTAAAGCCGCGTTGAGCGATTTTTGGTAGGGGTGAATCTTGTGGGTTCACGTCAATGACATGCGTCATGCTATGCATAGTTTTACGTTTAAGTTTCCATTTCTGTCGGCAGGCCCCTATTTTTAACCAACTTCAAAAAAGGAGGTTCTGTATTCGACCCGTATGTATGTATGTTTGTTTGTCCGCGATTTTCTCAAAAACGAATGAACCAATTTTGATGATTCTTTCACTACCGTAATCTACATACTTACAGGAACGTTTTAATATCTAATGCATTAGGTAATTAATGTTATGTACGAAGTTAAACGCATAAATGTACTGTATCTCCGACATTTCTAAGCGGATTTTGTGATGATTCTTCTTTTCGTTCGTCTTGGGCTCATCTAATTGTCCTATGGAAAAATAAAAAAAATTAATTAATTAATTTAAATGGTGTGCATAATAAAGAGTATTCTATTCTATTCTATTCTATAAATTTACTTAAAAAAAGTAAAAACCGACTTCAAAACCAAAAACTAATTAAATAACTTTCATAAAACACTTAACAGCTTCTGAAGTCGGTGTCTTCCAATACACCTTAGCTTGACACCGACTTTTGAAGCTGTTAAGTTTTTATTTGTTTTAGATTTTGAAGTCGGTTTTTACTTTTTTTTAAAGTAATTTTTTTCTTTTTTGTATCTTTGTTCTTTGCGTCATGTTTACCGCAAATTAATGTATTTTCTTTCGGGTAGTATTTAAACGCACATCAAAAATTATCAATTTTTCCCAACAGAATACATACATCAAAAATACTGTATGCACATCAACATTTGCTTGTCTAAATAAGCTGGATTTAAAGGGACCTAACCAAACCGACCCTCGGGGTGCCCGATAATTGTAATTTGTACAAGTTTTGATATTGAATTAGTTAACTAGTAATGCAATAATAAGTTTATTAGATGCGCATTTGTTATTTTTGATGAACAGTTAGTATTATTGATATATAATTAATATTTTTGTTGTGACTTTGGAGAAAAATTTATGAATAAATGTTGATTATTATTTGTACAAGTTTTGATATTCAATTAATGCAATCGTTGATTTGGTGTTCATGTATTAGGTGTAGTATTTGATGTAAGAATATTTTTCTGGTGTGAGATTAATAGGTACAGTTAAAATACTGTATTTCTATAAGTTTTGAAATGATGAAAGATTATTTAATTTATGATCTAAAGTATGAGCTAACTTTTTATTTTTATTATTTCATTTTGATTAATCGACCTAAAACCGGCGACTGTTTTGTGATGTTTTGCAGTAAAAGGTTTAGAATATTTATGAATCGTTTTGACGTTTAAAGGGTATGAAAAAATTACAATATATTCTTGTTAAAATCGTCTATCATCTATCTATCTATATAAATAAAAAGAGAACTCCTGACTGACTGACTGATTGACTGACTCATCAACGCCCAGCCCAAACCCTTGTATATCTAGAAAGCAGAAATTATGCACAGAGGTTCCCTTTATAATGTAGACAAGGAATAAGGAAGGAATTCCCGGTAGTACGTTCCCGTGGGATATTTACCGACATCCATGCGGGCGAAGCCGCGGGCAATAGGTAGTACAATACATATATGAATCACTTTTAACCACTTTCATATAACTTGGGATTAATTTTAATTTGAATATACACACATCAAAAGTGTCTAGGGATCAAGCATTTTTATGCGGATTTCTTGAGATTGAGATGTGGCTTTGTAATAAATTTATGATTTTATAAATTTATATGGATCCTTTTTGGTGCATTTCATAATTTGAATCAGGAACTGTGAATCAAATTCGAGTAAAAGATGAAAATCAGCTGTCAATATTTTCCCTATAAAAACATACAACGCATTGAAGACATTATTAGTGCTACTGTTTCCCTACTACTGATTAAAACCAACGTTATTATGGAGCGGCGACGTCATTTAAGCAGGGAAGAAATGCTCAGAGCCGTGGGAATGATAGAAGCTGGTTCCCGGCAACGTACTGTGGCTTTAGCTCTGAATACAAGTCAGAGTGTTATCAGTCGACTTTGGACACGTTACCGAAGCACTGGTACCGTGGCTGAGCGCCATGGAGGACGGTATCGCTGCACCACACGGAGACAAGACCGATACATTCAAATCTTAACTCGAAGAGCTCCAACTATAACCGCCATGATGTTAGCCGTGAGGCTTCATCACTCTTCAGGGAACTTAATTAGCGACCAAACAGTCAGAAACCGCTTGCATGAAGTGAACCTTCATTCCCGAAGACCGCTACGGGTACCACCTATAGCAATGCACAATCGTAGGATTCGATATCAATGGGCTCTTGAACACAGAAATTGGGCAGAAGAACAATGGCGTTTCGTGTGCTTGCTTTTCTGATGAGTCTCGTTTTGGTATGAGACCGGATACAAGACGTATACGACACTGGAGAACCCCTAGACGCCAACAGCGATTAAAATCCTGCCAGGAAGTCCATCCTTATAGTGGTGGAACCATCATGGTATGGGCGGGTATTTGGATCGGCGGAAGAACTGAGTTGATTTGGATCAGAGGCAACCTCAACGCTCAAATTTATGCTGAGACGATTGTATCAGACGTCATCGTTCCTCTACAAGTGCAAATCGGTCCCTTATTTCAGTTAATGCATGATAATGCACGACCGCACACCGCAAGAGTTGTAAGACAGACTCTCGCCGCAGCTAACATCAATGTCCTGCCCTGGCCTGCTCAGTCGCCAGACTTGAACCCGATTGAGCATGCATGGGATATGCTACAGAGAAGAGCTCTGCCGAATATGGAGGGTATCCAGTCGCAAGAAGACCTTTTTTTGTTGTTGCAACGAACATGGGCGGCCATTCCACAGCGTGATTTGGATGAACTCATTTTGAGTATGCCAAACCGATGTTCTTGTGTTGTTAGTGTTCGCGGTAGAAACACGGATTATTAATTGTTTAAGTTACCCAATAAAATTTTAAAGAAAACTGTTATTTCAGTCTTTTTTTCGAACTTTAATGTTAGTGGTTCAAATGTCAAAAATCCCTTTATTAGGAAAATGGCAAATTTCTTTATTAATGCAAAGGTGACTTGGTTTATCGTTACTGTGACAAACGAAAACACTTTATTTGATGAATCCTTAAAGAAAATTTTAATTAATATCAATCAGGAGAAAAGTTATTGCAAAAATATATGTTGATCCCTAGACACTTTTGATGTGTGTAGGTAGGTAAGCAAACATTCGTGAAAAATCCACGAGAACCTACTGCCGACAAATCGCTTTGCAGTTTGGCAGGTGTTATATAAGGGATAAAATTGTATCACTAATGATTAAATAAATAAAAAAAAATATATACAAGGTGGAGCAGGGCGATTGACATTCCTTTAAACCACGTAAAGAGTATCATGTTCTTTACCCGTATACAAAAAATCAATCAAATCCAATCAATACTTTAGCCACAGGAAATTATTTTTCATTTTCTTATGTTTCAACATGATGTAGATCTGAGTCCGTAATAATAGGTAAACATTGTGAGGTCAAGAACCTGTGCAAAACGTACGATTCTATTATCTACGTCTCAGTATGCTTGAAAGACAGAGAAAGGTGTCATACGATTCCATTCTGCTCTGACGCGTCCCACCCATTCCCACAAAAAACTACAATGAAAGAAAAAGAAATATTTACTTACGCAAATTATGCATTAGTGGTGCATAGAAAATTTCGAATGTGTGTGTGAGCGGAATTTTTTCGGCAAAAAGTCCCGAACTCTGTATTACTCGGTAACTTTATCAATCAGTGCATAGCGGTGCCCTTTGAGGACAGCACAAATCTACTGTTTTTATCCCAAGACGAGCCGCGCGCGCATTGTCGTGATTTTTTGAAACAGTTTTACCTAGTTGTTATTGTGACTAAAGACGATTTATGATAGTTGGATTAGTGCATAGGTTATTGTGAATTATTGTTAAGTGTTAGAGTAATATTAGTTAGTTAATTAGGCATTTAATAGTTTATAAGTTTTGTAGTTTAATTTTGCCTCAAATAAGGTACACAGCTGCCGAGTACACCGATATGGTACTTACGTACGGAGATTGTAACCAAAATGCGGCTTTAGTATTGCGTACATATCGAGAGAGAGATTTCATTTTGTGGGGGGCCGTAAAAAACGAGGTGTATGCACGAGAAGTGAATACCTACTGTGGACGATTTACAAAATAAAATAATTAATGCCTTCGACAAACTTAAAAGACTGGCAGATGGGGACTTGTTAAGACGAGTCCGTGAAAATTTAATAAGACGATGTCGCTTGTGCATAATGCACAATGGTGGACACTGAAAATTTGACTATTGATGATGTAAATTCTGATTGTGATGTGATATTATGTGATTAATTATTCAATCAGTGATCTTTTAACTATCAACGTGCAACTTAGAGAGTTTATGCCGCTGATTTGTTGTTCTCCGACTTTAGGGCCCCCACACATTTCCGGTTCGCCGGCAGGCAGTCCCTCATAAAAACAGTTTTTGACAGTTTTTATGAATGACCGCCTGCCGGTGGACTGTCATGTGGGACCCTTTTACTACCTACCTACGCCCCCCCCCAGACCCCCCCCCCCACCTCCTGCGTCCGGCACCGCGCCGCGCAACAGGTCAGTGACGTTTCGTAGATAAAGCGTGTTTACTTTTTATGCAGTTGATTCTGCTATTTATTTTGTTTGAAAATTGCAATTTTTGAATTTTCCATTAACTACTAATCTTCGTGTTTTAAAATGTTTCGATGGACTAGTACTGTGCTCGTTTTAATTTAATGTCGTAGTTCCAGTTCCACTTTGTATATAAAATTTTTGAGTAAATAAATATTTAACTCAGTAAAATTTTAGAGAAAAAGGGGCAAAGAATTGCTTTTGATTTCGGCTACATAGAACTCTCGTTCATAAAATTAAAACAACAAAAATAAACTTCGGTTCAAATCTATTCATTTCCTGAAATAAAAAAAACTGCAAAAAAATTAAAAAAAATTGGCAATAAAAATCTAAACCTCGCATTATAAACTACGCAAAATAAAAAAGTAGCTCATACATTAGATCATAATTGAAATGATCTTTCATGTTGTGCATTTAAACATATAGAAATACAATATAATAGGTTATTAATGTAATAGGTTGTAAGTCTTGAACAATTTTTTTTTTAAATATTTTTACTGTAAAATCACGTAAATCAGCGAATTAGGTAAAATTTCGTATACAGCCTCCCTAGTAGTACGTACTATGGACAAAACTTAAGCATGCTCACTTAAGAGGGCTATTACAAAATCGGAGTGCTCAGTTTTAGGTACATTTGCCGGCGCGTGGCGCCGGACGCGCACGTGTGCGTCTAGTGAAGTACGCTACGCAAACATGCACACCGCTATGCGCCGGACGCGAGGAACAAACCAACATGAGCCTTGGCCACTTTTCTTTCGAAATAAATGAAATTAATTACTGTTATTATAGTTCGTGAAATATTATTTGAACCAATGAATGTTATCACCGAACGGCTTATCTAGTGAGTTATAGGGTCATAAAAATTTAGGTAGGTAAGTACTTGAAATTTTTATTTATATATTTTAGACCACTAAATCGGCATATTTTACAAGCGGCTTGCGGCTCGCCCGATGGTAAGCAATTACCGCAACCTACAGACGCTTGCAATGCCTGAACCACCACTTGCTCGTTGTCAGCCTTTAGAAAAGGAATCGCACTGCTACTAATAAAAATACTTTATGTAAATTTGTTTTATTGTAGCAGAAACGATGTGTTAAAAAAAGTTAGTAGTTAGGTATATAAAATATGCGCATTTAAATACTTCATCGGTATTTACAGTAATGCATTGTGTATGGTTTTTATGGATGAGTACAACTGGTAAATAAAAAGCAAAGACTGAATAAAAAAAATATAATAAATTGTAAAAATAAATTAAAATAATATTTTCCGAAGTGGCATAGACCGCGCTTTCCTCGAATCTATGATTTCGGGAAGAACGCATTCCTCATAAAACTTTACTAATTTTGGCAACATTTTCTGGTTCCAGAAATCATGATCTTTGTAAACTTTTACAACTTTTAGTGGATATTCAGTACCAGTCCACACTGCAAATAAACAAACATTTTTATTTGCAACGTGGAGTTGGCCTTGTATTTGATAATACCAATCGTGATTTTTATTAAAAATTACTTCGCTGTTTTGATCGATTTTGAAGCATTTTAATTTTTTTTCTAGAATAGCTGTATCAGGATCCATCTCAAAAGCAGATATGGGGCACTTAACTTCAATAATACCGTCTTCAAACAGTCCATCAGGTGTAGCTCCTAAAAAAAAATGCTCTGAACTTATAAATAGGCCACACTTTTCTATTTGTACGTCCATTTGGCAGCTAAGTTGAGCTAAAGCTTTCGCCTCGTTTTCTTTTCCATGTTTGATGGAAGGCACATGATCTAAATTGTAAGAGTACAGTAAAGTTTTGACCAAAGGCGCAGAGTCCGTATTAGGGCGCCTCTTGCATATTTTGCTAAAAATTGATGCAGTGAGAATGCATCTGCGCAGTTCCAGCCATAAAGCACTTTCTGCTTGTAGAACAGTATTGCGTTCAATTTCTTGGCGATTCAATGTTTGCTGTTGCAAATTGGACAAAAACATTGTCTTAGCGTTCTTGTAATCATCGCAGTTCATATCGGGACGTTGGCATTGACTACCATATTGGCCATCTGCGCTACTAAATTGCAGTTGCCTGCGACAACGCTTAGAGCCTGTCTCAGTTCTTTTGATGTTGGCCAAATGTCGTTTACGTTCCAAAGTTTTTAAAAATTGCCCCGGAGACTTTTTTAAAATGGATTTATACAAATTATATTGAGGTAGGCCAGTATTAAAAATCACAACAGCTGCGTAACAGCGTGCTGCATAGGAGTCTTTTAATGAAAAATTTATTCGTTTTCCTCCTACTACTTTCGCTACAACGCTGTTAAATTGTTCAGCTCTGTTGTTGGTATAGCAGAACATGAGACTTCTCGAGTGAAATGCTAGTTGGGAAGCATTTTTTTGTAATTTGATCATCAGAGTTGAAATCAATGGAACTAAATTTTTTTCTTTTTTTCTTTCATCAGTGCAATAATAACTAT
Organism: Cosmia pyralina; assembly: GCA_946251885.1. Lineage (NCBI taxonomy): Eukaryota > Metazoa > Arthropoda > Insecta > Lepidoptera > Noctuidae > Cosmia > Cosmia pyralina. Next base: position 12,722,570 of record OX276368.1, on the reverse strand, counting down.
CACACGAGGTGTGATCTCCAAAAATATGCCGGGGACTATTTAAAATATCTGTTTGCAAATTCTGTATTTGAGTTGACGTTGAAGTACTTTGTGCTTTCCTAAATTTAATTGCTGAGCGAATAGCCGTACGTAATCTTGTTAAGCGATCCCCGGTCAAAAATTTACGCTCGCTAAGGGGAACCGTTGTATCCTTTTGCAATGCCAAATTTTTACCATTGTAATTGCGTAACAAATGGTTCGTACATTCAATTTTTTGTATAGGAACGTCGGGATAAGGCCTACTTTCTAAAATATTTTTGTACGTGCTGGAGTCACCGTCAGCAATAAGTGTGCTATATATTAAATTTCTTTCTACTATCGACACCTTGAAGCCTTCAACTAATATAGATTGCTCCATGCTAGTTGATGATCCTGAGTGATTTTTGTGGCAGTCGTGGACTCGTGGCGCTAATCCTTTTTTGTTTGCGCGAGCACATATAACGCAGTATTTATTTCTAACCCCGATATGAAGTACTTTTCCAGTATGCTCCCCAATTATTGCGGCCACTCCTGATAAAGCCGAATAATTTGTTTTGTATGACCGTTTACTCCAGCATGCATCAGCTTCTACTGATATCATTGCAATACCCCCATTGTTGACGTCACCTCGTGATACTGCAGCTTCTATTTCTTTTGTGGCAGCTTCTTGCATGGTTTCTTCTGCAGTGATACGCCACATTTCAGCCACATCTGCATGGATTGAGCTATACAAGCGGATTGGCATGGTTGGCAATTCCATAGATGCAGTGAGCTCATTTAGATTGGAAAGACCAATTCCTACCATTAATGCTCCTGACACTACGCCTGTATTGAGATTTAAATTTAAATTATCTTCGTTGCATGTTTCTAATTTAAAAAGCGACCCACACATACAACATTTTAAATCGAATTTTGAAATGAGTCCCTTTTGTATTTCCTTTACAACTATTAAACTATTCAATCGGCAACCAAATTTTTCGCCATGATTGTCAATGGAAACTAATTGATTCATAAAATAATTAAAATCTATAATTCGTCTTCCATCTATATCTTGAAATTCCTGAAACAATGAAATAAACTAATATTATAAAGAGGAAAGATTTTTTGTTTGTTTGTTTGTTTCTGTGTACCGAATAAGATCCGAAAGTACCGGATCAATTTTAACCATTTTTTCACCAGTAGAAAGCTAAATTATCAGAAAGTAACATGGAATAAGCTTATTTTCAAAAAAATTAGAGATCCTTAAGAAAATTGCAATAATGTAACCCAAAGTAGCAAAAATGTTGACTATAAAAATCATATTATATTATTATATATCACTCATAGTTAAGACAAATTTATCGACACATTATTACGTTAAAATCCATCAAACCATTTAGGCTACAGGAGGTCACAATGGAACGGACATACATACATACATGCGCGCGAAAACCATTACGGAGGGTTCTGGGTCAGTCGGGTAAAAACAAGATACTCCTCGACATCGAGAAGTTTCTACCGCGAAATAGTGAATACATTGGCGTGTGACATTTAAAATATTATAAACAAAATTCTTACCGATAAGCTTCTCTTGCGCGTTTCAAACTATCGGCCAAAACCTTTTTTTTTATTTTGGCAGCACCGAAAATTTTATTTTTTTCTCTTTTACCCATTATTAATAACAATGTCTGAAAATAATTAATTGAATTTAAGTTAGAGATTACATTAAATAAACAGTTCAGAAAAAGAAGAAACAAACAACTATATTTACGTGTATGTTCTTTTTCTATAATATATTCGCATTAGAATATCATATGTATTTACATTACAATCAAATCATAACTAATTTTTAAAAAAAATACTCACTTGTATCAAGAAGTGTTAGTTGCGCTATAGACTTAGCGAATTGGTGAGATTACGTGGCGCACCGAGCGGCGACAACGAGCGATACGTCCTCCCTCCGTAAGCGCTTGGCGCGGACTAAAGCTAAACACTGCGTGTCCCGAGATTTATATTGATTTTAGCACTGCATACAATAATTAATTAAACATATTATTTTACTTTTAAATAGACTAATTTTTTTTTATCAAGCAAGGTAACATAGTAACCTTATTTATTAAATACATTTTGTATGAATTTGGATTATACATTCGTAGATAAAAAATATAATTTCAGACGAAAAATTGTCAGTAACTCTGGTTTACGGAATTATTTTTGGTGTATTACTGTATGAAACATAAAAAACTGAATTGAGCACTCCAAAGTTGAAGATACAGTTGTTCCAAGGACATTTTTTTAAATGATTAAATTATTATATCTTCGATGTAACAAAGCATCAAAACATGTCCAAAAGTAAAATTTTATGAAACATCCTTTGCAGAGACAAGGTTTTTACTGATTTTTGTAAACAAATTGAAATATTTATTTAGAACACTCCTAAGAGAAATAATCAAGCTTTCTTGGGCATATTTTTTTTTTAATTTTGTGGCTCTAACAAAACCACAATCACATATCAAAACTCGAGTCAAACGCTCAAATACAAGAGAAAATGTGATAGCGCTCTTAAGAAAATATTCCTGCGAGAGCGCAGTTAGTCGTGAGCCGTGCATGCGATTATCGCCTTTGAGGTGATCATGCGGAACTTTGGCCCATAGTACGTAAGTAGTAAGTACTGTAAAGGCCCAATACTCGCAGGTTCTAAACTGAGGGGTAACAAATAATTGGAAAGAGGTCGGGAGACGAAAGGCTTATGCCGTATATATGTACATAGATTGATAGATAAAACATTTATTTGGTGCAAAAGATGTAGCACAACTCACAAAAAAACAATTAACAACAAGATGCCAATAATGAAAACAAAAAACAAAAAAAGAAAAGAAAAACGTAAAAAAAAAATGTAAAAAAAAAATAAATAAAAAAAAATGAAAAAAAAAATGATGATGATGATGATGATGATGTGAAATATGTATTTATAATAATAACTCTAATCCAAGATCAAAATATATCACACTGCCTAAGCGTAGCCCTAACTAAAATTTATCTGTCATCCTGCAAAGAAAAACGAGGTTCGTTTTTCTTTCTAGAGCACCTTCAATATTTGAATGATTGAATGTCAGCCAGTATAACATTGTCGAGGCTTGATCAAAGCATCAAACCTCGTTGTGAACATCCTCGAAGTGAGCGTGGAGTGAGCTGTCAATAGTATCAATCCCTAGCATCAGGTAGAATGACAACTCACTTCACCTAGGTTTTCACGGTGAGATTTGTACAGAATAGCACTGCAGTACCTAAGGAATGTTACTAAACTAGTGTTTCACCTGTGTTCCAGTTATGCGTGATCCTGGAGCCGATGCAGGAGTTAATGTCGCGACACAAGGCGTACGCGCTGTCGCCGCGAGACTGCCTCAAGACCACGCTGTTCCAGAAGTGGCAGCGGATGGTAGCGCCTCCTGGTCAGTACCCACAACCACAAGCAAAGATGGAAAATACATACAGGGTCAAATTAAATTAGCTAGCGAAACTACGCTGACGTTATGGGGATACGTAAACACGACAAAATAAAAATGATTTGATGATTTTTTGGGGTTAATGACCGCTGGTAGTGGGCTGGTAGCTAGTACAGTCAGCAACAAAAGTCGATTAACACTTGCAGTTTTTTAATCTTAATTATTAAGCGAAATATTTAATTCAAATCGGAACAGAAGTACTTAAAGTTTTAAGAACATTAACTCTTAATAGTTAAACGACGAAAAAAAAACCGGCCAAGTGCGTGTCGGACCACGCACAATGAAGGGTTCCGTAGTTGGGATGAATTTATCTTAAGAACAAACTTAACATTGTAGTTGAAAACATGTTCTCCCATACATTCCAACTGTAAATGTAAGTTTGTACTCACAATATTGATAGATTTACCATGTTATTTTAAGACCAAAAACTTCTTATAGGTTTTCCTGTAATCTACAGGTAAAGATCTATTTTCTGTATTTTTTTCAAAATTTTAGGCTCAGTAGTTTCGGAGATAAGGGGGGGGAATGGTCAATTTTCGTCTATTTTCTTAAATAACTTTAAAACAATTTATTTTAAAATTATAAAAAAAATATTTTTGAGACCCTCATAGTAAGCCCTTTCATTTGACATGCCACATGGTGTAGTTTGCAAAACTTTTTTTTTTAATTTTCTTATTTGCCCCCAAAAGTGACCTCTATATTCAAAATTCATTTATTTACTTTACCCGTCCGTGTTTGGGTCACAGAAATTCATATGTGTACCAAATTTCAACTTAATCGGTCCATTAGATTCTGAGCAAATTGGCTGTGACAGACGGACAGACAGACAGACACACGAGTGATCCTATAAGGGTTCCGTTTTTTCCTTTTAAGGTACGGAACCCTAAAAAGCAGTTTATCGTATCATTTTGTGTTAATTTAGATGATGTCAAAAAGTAGCAGTGTTAACCGACTTCTGTTGCTGACCGTACTTGAAGTGTGAGTTGATAAAATCTGTTTTTATAGTGTTGATATATCGATACTCATCACGTCTGTGAAGTTTACACAAAACAAAACTGATTTTTAAACTGTGACTATATTATCAAAAAAAAAAACATCATCAAATCAATTTGTATAACTTTATACATTACACGTACATAAAGTTCGAAGTTCGGTCAGCAACATAAGTTCATTAACACTTCTATTTTTACACATCAATCAATCTGCCTAGCCTTTTCCCAACTACGTTGAGGTCAGCTTCCAGTCTAACCGGGTGCAGCTGAATACCAGTATTTTACATTGAGTGACTGCCTATCAGACCTCCACAACCCATTAACTGAGTAATACGATACCCCTTGGTAAGACTGGTTGTCAGACTTTCGAGCTTCTGACGACCCGTAACGACTGTCAAAGATCCACGAATGACAGCCGGGACCAACGGCTCAACGTGCTTTCCTAGGCACGGAGGAGTCTCGGTATGTAAAGACGGTCACCCATCCACGGACCGACCCCGACAAGCGTAGCTTAACCTGATTACACATCATATAAATTAATACTAATTGATTTGATTATCTCCTTTTTTCCTAAAATACCTAAGAGTATCTAAAGAGATCTTTAAATAATTCTGTTTTGATATTAATTAAATATCTTGCTCAATAATTAAGATTGATGGTCTCTCCGGTCCTGTGCCCATATCTCTTGCCGGAACGCCCTTACCGATCTGCTCCGACTTCCGGTACCTCGGGTCGCTTGTCCAAGGGGATGGCGAAGTAGACCGAGACATAACACACCGGATCAACTCAGGGTGGATGAAATGGCGACAGGTTACAGGAACAACTTGCGACGCACGGATGCCCCTCAAGTTGAAGGGGAAAATTTACAAGTCCGTGATAAGGCCTGTCGTACTTTATGGATCGGAATGGTGGGCAGTGAAGAAGACGGATGAAAAAAAATTGCATGCAGCGGAGATGAGAATGTTGAGATGGATGTGTGGAGTGACGAGAATGGATAAAGTGAGAAATGAGTATTTACGAGGAAGTTTGAAAGTGGCATCAGTGACAGAAATGTTGAAAGGAAATCGTTTGTCTTGGTATGGGCATGTGATGAGGAGGTACGAAACGCATGTGACTAAAAGAGTGATGAATATACATGTTGATGGATGGAGAGGCAGAGGAAGGCCAAAGAAAAGATGAATGGATTGTGTGAGGAATGATATGAAAGAGAAGGGAGTGAATGATATCGTGACGGTTGACAGGGGAGAATGGAAGAAGAAAACGTGTTGCGCCGACCCCAAGTAATATGGGATAAGGGCAGGAAGATGATGATGCTCAATAATTAAGATTAAAAAAACTGAAGTGTTAATCGACTTTTGTTGCTGACTGTACACGTTACTTGCTTCATGCTCCGCAGTTACAATACTTTTAAAATTTTATGCTCACTAATAATAAAATTTTTGCATACATTACTGTTATTACCTTAGTATTACACATTATTGTACTATGTACAAAACTTAAGCATGCTCACTAAGAAAATATTCCTGTGAGAGCGCAGCTAGTAACAAACGAACATTGTGCGATAGAGTCGGTGAGCCGTGCATGCGATTATCGCCTTTGAGGTGATCATGCGGAACTTCGGCCCATAGTACCTACATTATTATTATAGTGCGTAGCAATCTCTGACGGAAAACTGAGCATGCGCTAAGGTAGCTCGCGAAATTAAATTTATTTCAATTTGCAGGCCAGTATTAGGTTTCATGTTGATATAAATGTGATTCGCACCCGTAGAAATTATGTACACACGCCAGCAGCCCGAAACTGTCAAATTTTCCCAATCAACCTTGAACCTAATACTTTAGCGTTAAAGATGAAAATTTATCAAAGAAATCTGACAGATGACAAAATTATAATCAGCAATACAACTTACAATACATGCAGAGTCGTATTAATGATTCAAAATAATTTTATGTCAATAAATATTTGTTATAGCCGCGAATCATATTAAAACCATTCATTCATTTTCATTCTTAAACCTTACACAGACTTGAGGGCGTAGACAAAGTAACATTCGAATAACGATGACTGTAGTAGAAAAGCCATAAAATGTACGGGGTTGACATAAGCTATCGAAATGTCACGTGATCATGTCAATGTCACTGAAGCCGTAGCGATTGTAGAAACAGACTCTCTAAAGCGAAAGCCATTTGTTTGCCTTTTTTTTGGCTTTTTGACTTTGCTACTAGCATCATCGCTAACCGAATGTTACTTTGCAAAAGATGTAAGAAAATTAGAATTTTGCGGGCTACTCTGGCGCATCCCCCTTAAGTTGTGTGTGACGATGTACTAAGTCGCACCCCCCTCCCTGCCACAGAGTCGCAGCGGCCGGCCAGCAAGCGGCGCAAGCGCAAGGGCTCGGCGGGGCCCAACGCCGCGCCGCCTGCGCCCGCCAAGAAACGATCTCCCGGACCCAACTTCAGTTTAGCGTCGCAGGTATTGTTACTACAGCTATTTATTTATTAAATGATTTTATTTCTGTAAGTAGGTCTGTACAAACACTTTCATATTTTTAAAACTAGATGAGGTCGACGTTTGCCATCTGACTACTCTGAGAAGAAATGCCTAAACAAACTCAGAGGTCACAGTCCCTTATAAAATCCAGACATAATCTTGGTTAGATCATTACAAAGTCAAAAATAACTTTAATACTTAATTTCGGAAGTCGGTCGCAAACAACTAAAATATCATAAAAACACACCAACTTCCAAAATTAAAGTTATTTTTCACTTTGTTTTGTAGTGTTTACTTTGGAAATCGGTTGTTTTTTTTTTTTTTTGGAAAAAAGCTTTTAAAATATGGTTGACATGTAAAAGTGTTTGTACAAACCTACCTAGAGAAATAAAATAATTTATATCGGCAGCTTCTCTACTTCAGACGCCACATGAGTTATCAAAAAACTATGATACAACTAACTTATGAACAGATGCGTAAACACCAATAAACTTTGCGCTTTTTGATGCGAAACTTTAATAAAAAGTAAGTTCAAAAACTAAAACCCGACTACTGAAAAATCACGCTCGCCGCGGTCGGTCTGTAACCTATTATTAATATTATTTACCTCCACTTTTACTTATTTTTAACAAATTAAACATATTTATTTACTTAAACAATATGACATATATACATATTTGTAATGTGCTCGTCAAGACCTTTCTTTTAATACCAAACATGTCATTATTATCTCAATTTAATTTTTTTCGTGGTCAGAAATTTACGTGTAAAGTCCACCATATTCAATTTAGGGAGAATTTATATAGCCTATGTCACACGGACCATTTTTATGAATCTATTGATACCTCATTCATTAAAATCGGTTCAGTAATTTAGGCGCTACGGTGGAACACACGTAAATACATACACGTAAATATATACATATATACTTACATACGTACATAGACTGCTAAAATCACTACCCTTCCTTTTGGCTTTGCCGTAGTCTGGTAAAAATTAAGAACTTTCAAACAAACTTTCATCCCCTATTTAACCCCCGTACGGCGAAAGCGCCAGGGGAATTCCTCTTCCCGGAATTCAAATTTTAATCTAAATGCTAATTACTTAATGACAATCATTAACTATAATTAGGGTTCCGTACTAAAATAGCAAAAAGGAATCCTTATGGTGCGACTCAGTCTGTCTGTCACAGCTGGATATCTCAAGAACTACTGATGCTATCAACTTGAAATTTGAATCAGTTTGAGATTACGTTTGCCCAACTATTTTGCAAAGAAGAAATATTTTTTTTTTTTTGTAACATGGACTTAGGCACAGGGCGTTTTAAAATTTCGAACATCAATTGATTTTTATATATATAGATAGATAGATTAAAGCTTATACTAGGTATTTCACGAATGAGTGCTAACGCTTGCCCGTGTTCCCGCTATAAGCGGCAGAGGAGGACACCGTGGAGTTTTAGTGGGTTAGAGTCCCACATAACTGCACTGTCTCCCCATGGTAGTGCAGTATGCATTTCTCCACGAAAAAAAAAGGCTTATACTAGGTCTAGGTATAAAGTTTGGTTGAATTCAGCCTAAGAGGGTTTGCGTTAAATACTACATGTTGTATAAATATTTTTAGGGAATCAAAATTATTTGGAGATTGATTAAATACTTACATGTCTCTTGTTAATTGTTCTCAGGACGTGATGGTAGTCGGCGAACCTTCGTTAATGGGCGGTGAGTTCGGCGACGAAGACGAACGCCTCATAACTCGCTTAGAGAACACGCAGTACGAGGGAGCCGATGACTGGAGCGCGCCCCCTCCCGCCTCGCCCGCTAAGACGCCGCCCAACCACTGACACACTGACCACATCACCCGCTGACTGTACCACCAACCGCCTAATACATGAATAAAAAACCTGAGCAAAGTCATTCCACAGTTATTTTATCTCGAGAGTTTCTGTACTACCACCTCTTAAAGCAATATTATTTCACAGCATTGATATATAAATTAGGAAGATAAGGTTCGCGCTCCTCGACGTGGACCGCATAAATTGAGTTAACCGCACACAATTGACCTTAGTCACAATCGAACTGGCGTTTGTGTAGCACGTTAAGTAAAATTACCGTAATCGTCTAAATGAGCAGCAACAATGCCTTCCTGTGTTTTCAAAATATGCACAAATAGTTCAAAAACCAAAAACAAGTTCCTCGGGATTATTTTTCACTCGTAAGTACAGCCAAAAATGTTAATTTGTTGAAAATTATAATAATATTTAATGTTCGCTTCGTCATGTTTGTGAGAGCGAGATAGATATGCAATGTCATTCATAATCGTAAGCATTCAGCTGCTAACGCATTTTCGCTTGCTCGACAGCGCCAGCTCCTATCTCTGTCCTTGTCTATCGGTAACTGTAGGTTTGCGACTGTGATCACAGATGTGCGAGTTTCGGTGCATGTAGTCGTGCGCCGAGTCCAGGTTTAGTGATTGCGATGTTAGCTCGTAACATATCTTCCTCTAATATATCAATGTTTCACAATGAGAAAGAGATGGAGCTATACTTCCTGTATAACTCCATCACTTTCCCATTGTGAAGTAATATTAAAATAAAAAGTGCAGTGATCTTGCTCAGCGAAGGTTGCTGTTGCGGTGATTGCTGCCACTGACCAGTCTGTCGTTGTAATAAGGTTGCTTTTGGGTTGATAGTTCAGAGGTACAATAACTGTGACAAGTAATCTCAACAGAGACAAGCTTACGCAGGAGATGTTATAATGCACAAGTGTGTGCGCAAACGCAGGTTTATAAATTATACAGACATATTACACTATTTACCTTATTGTACATAAAACATTAATAAATACAATTGTTATAAAACAGAAATGTAATGCAGGGTCGCCTCTGTTTGTGAACAGTCCTTTATCGTTCAGGGCGATTTCTGTTAACGGCCGCAGTGACGGCTGTCATGAAAATGATGACAGCGGCAAAGATTTAAATCGTTAGATTCGCTCTACCGCGTCAAAAGATAATCGCGTTTCTGTTTAGTTTTGACATCTCTGACACACAATGACACAGTGACTTCACTTATCATGGAAACGCTGTTTAATAATGTGTGAGCTAAGTGTTTTGCGTGACTAAGTATAGTGAGAGAGAGATTCAAGTCTGGGCGGCGGGGTTTGGTGAAAATGACAGATTTTCATGGTGGCCGATGACGGAACCGCTTTCCTAGACATCCAAAACTTTACACAAAAGAAGACAGTGTGCACACCAGAGTCAAAATAGTTTTGTCTGTCAACACATTGTTACGAGTGTGCGCGCCATCGTTGTTTTCATAGAGTCTTGTCTTAGGTCTGTACACAGCCTAATAAGTCCATCTTGGAATAGACAAGGGTTTTTAACCGACTGCGGCGAAGCCTAATAAGAGACTAATGATTAAATTACCTATGTTTTGTATGTATGCTTTCAGTTCAGAAGAAATAATTTCTGGTTAGGTCTTCGTGCTGTCGAGCGAAAGGTCTCGGGTTCGAATCCCATCCTTAAGTGTTCCACTGAAGGGGAGACTAGCAGCGCTAAGTGGACAAGTGCAGGATTCGACCAATCACCAACGACGACAGACGAGAGTGTGAATTTTATTTTATGTAATTGGCCGATTCGTGCACGTCACCACTCCACTGGCCGCAGTGGAAACTCAGTCTAAAACTCCTAAGTTTAAAGCCAACGAGACAAGATAAATTCATAAAATTGCAACTTATACAAATATCAACTTCAAACTCGAGTAATCGAAGTTGATTTTTGAATGAAAAAACTATCGATTGTTAATTTAGTGCGCGCGCGAATGCCACCGCCAAAGGTATGTGCGGTGAGACGGGGGAGGGTGCGATTGACAAGATTGGCAGATAGCTTGATGTTTGTCTACCTCCCCCGTCTCTCCCCTCCCATAACTCGGTCGGCCATCGGGACTAAGTACTATCGTCTCGGCGATTCCGTTCTCTGTGACGTAAATTAAATTATTTAAATCGACCGTCCAAATCACTGGTTAATTAAACTTTGATTTTATTTTATTGTACCAACTTTGCTTATTAGAAAATTGTTTTTGACATTTTTGTATTTTATTACAAAAGGTTTACACCGCGCCATTTTTATCGTCTTGAGATGGCGGCCATTTTAATGAATGTATGAAAATATTTATATGTAAAACACAAATAAATATTTTCTTTCATTAGTTATCAATGTATCATCCTTAAGCCTTTATCCCAATTTATTTGGGGTAATAATTTATTTATCTCTTGACTGAATAAACGGATTGTAGAAATAATTTATCCTACTATATTATAAATGTGAAAGATTGTATGTTTGGATGTTTGTTACTCAATCATGCAAAAACGGCTGAATGGATTTGGATGAAATTTGGCACACAGATACTTTATAACCTGGATTAACACATAGGATGATTTTTATCTCGATAAATGTCATGGCTTATTCGACATCCACGCGAGCCTAGCCTCGGTCAATAGCTAGTAAAATTATTATTAAAAAAAAAGTAAGATAAAAAGGCACGGTGTATACAGAGATATTAATATCGTATTATTATAGAATTAAATTAAATTAGTACTGTTTCTATGGTGTATTGTCATTATTCAGTGTTAAAAGTGTTTTTATTATTTAATTATGGAGAGCATACATTATTTTTATTAAATACAGAAAATGGAATTGTTAAATTGTGCAATTCTAGGCAATTCCTTAAGCATAAGTTTTTTCCTTCAATTGGCCGACCATATTGACCACAATGAGGGTTTTCATGAAAATTCAGCCACCAGATGGCGCCACAATGACAAGAGGTCTTCCATTTCGACAATGAATATAAAATCTATGATGAAGTTCATCATTCGTTTCATTCATCCGTTCATCATTCAGTCACAACTAAAAATATATAGGTAGACGCTTTGACAGGTGCCCGGACCTGACGTCTCAGTGCTGCCAACTAGTGAACGTTACTTCAGAAAACCTTCATTGCTAAGAATTGCTCAATTAATTGCCTGTGTTAAGGGGGATGCGCTGTGGTCCCGCGAAATTCATTTGTTTTTTTTTTTGGGTTTTTTGCAATTCACAGGTCCGTGTCAGGTTGTATCTTGATCAAAATATGATACGCGGGAATAAAACATATGTATTTACATAATTTTAATCATAAAAATCATCAACACATCTCTCTAAGTTAGATTTCGTGCAGAGTCATTAGATTTCGTTCGTTCGACGAATCTGCACGAAATCTAACTTAGAGAGATGTATTGATGATTTTTATTATTAAAATTATGTAAATACATATGTTTTATTCCCGCGTATCATATTTTGATCAAGATACCTGACACGGACCTGCAAATTGCATAAAACGCAAGAAAATTTGAATTTCGCGGGCTACCACAGCGCTTCCTCCTTAACAGTACAAGGATCTTTTGACGCGCGGAACTAGAGCCACCATCTTGTTTTTTTAATACATTTGACTAAATAAGCCATAAACGACCCATTTTGACTCACTTCGGCTGCATGTCTCTAATGCTAATGGATCTTTTGGCGCCAGAATGACATTGACAGGGGGGCGTTGTTGCTGAACATTTGTGCAATTGTTTTGTGAAATGTCACTTGAAATGCATTAAAAAAAAAACAAGATGGCGGCTGTAGTTCAGATTTTGGCCGCGCGCCAAAATAATCTTGTAGAGCTATTCTATTACATTGGGACACCATAGGGGCGCAACAATGGTCCAAAAATGTATGGTTTTGCACAAACAAACGCACGCATCCTGCCTGCTGAGATCCATGGTGTTCCAGTGAAAGGGCCCGTTCACACGTACCACAACCATGCCACATCGCAGTGACAAAATATGGGCAAACAAGAAGTTGCGTTGTGGCTTGTAGTTGCGATGTGTTACTTTGTTGCTAGTGTTTGCAGACAGACAGCACAGTTAGACAGACAGATAGTTGTAGCTGCGATGTAGTCGGTATCGCCGACACGGTTGATTTTGACGGCAAAATGTGGTCCATGTGTATAAACTATTCATCTTCATACAAATTTGCGCCCGACCAAGTGTTGTGCATTGTGGTACGAGTGATCGGGCCCTACTATTGCCTTTCTACCGCTACAATACACCTTAAAACTGACAAGGACTGCATGAAAATGAACGGCGACTCAAGCGAACAGTCAATTTTTCACGCTAGCTGTATAGATTCTTGATCAATGTACTAGGACACCATAAAAACAAAGAGATATTAGATTTATATTGTTTGTAAATGTGAATATTGTGAAGTTTGGACTTCTAAAGCGGTTGGTATGAAGTCAGCGCGGCTGTTCTAACGGCTCTCGGATTATTGAACGGGCACACATGGATTATGTCAACAAAATATAAATAAATCAATAAATATAGGCCTTTACGGATAAATTATCATTATGACTTTAATTTTTACCCTCTCCTACATATGCACCTGTAGAATCCTGTTGATCCCGTATATATCACTAGACAGGCTCATCTCTCCACACCAAAGCCTTTCGTCGAACCTGCTTCACTTTTAATTGTTTTGTTTCCCGCCTTCCTCATTCATGGCGAATTGACAGTTGACATTAGTGACAGTTATCTCACTCTGGTGTGCACATGGACCTAACAATATGAGTGTTTACCATTGAGATACAAACCTAAGTACATACTGTATATACTTAAAGTTTGCTCAATCTAAGAAGTCCAATTTGACATGAGGGTGTCCCTCTTTGTCCCGCTATGTTTGTCTCTCTTTGGCATATGAAACGATATGGGCTGTCAAAAGGGACCTTTTATTTTGTAGCGAGTTTAGTAATTACATTACAGCACCCATTTACATTTCCATTGCCTCTTCTATTTTTATGAAGTCATAGATACCGCGACTATTGCCGCGCGGTTGAGCGGACACTGTGGCTGACACTGGCATGGCCATTGGCCCCCATCAGGGATTTTAATTTTGATAACACAAAAAAATTGTCGAAGTTTGCCGCCAAATATCAGAATTTGTCGGTCGCTGGTTCAAAAGAAGGGTTAGGTGATTGGTGGCCGACCTGGAGAGCGTCTCCCCAGCTTGGCCACATTTATATCTCAAAAACTAGGCCACCTAGCAAAGATTTTATCGTAAACTCTTCGATCTAGCTCTTGGACTATACATAAAAATTGAACTCATTAGTTATTATATCTTCTAAACTAAGACCCGACTAAATCTGTGACTTGGCGAAAACTTAACGACTAAGGGAGAAAACAGATCTTCGCTAGGTGGCCTGGTTTTTGAGATAAAAATTTGGCCAAGCTGGGGAGACGATCTCCAGATACTGACCTGCAAATTGCAAAAAGTGAAAGAAAACTTTAATTTCGCGTACTACCCTGGCACTTTTGCCTGCCTCCCCATCCATCTCACTGCCGTGACACAGGCCTCCTCTCTGTGAGAGGGAGTAGTAGTAGTAGGTACTTAATGCAATAATTTTCAAAAAGTGAGGTCCTGTTTGGGTGCGAATGTGAAACTTGTAAGTTTGGGTCATTACAACTGGCATTCCCCTGGGCCATAGTGTCACGGAAATTCGACAGGTTTGGAGAGTGCAGGAATGATGATACTTGTGGGTTGCCTTTGTATAGCCGTGGGCTGGTTAAGAAGCCAAACCAGGGCCTACTCACTACCAATCTCTAATCAAAGTTTTTTTTTTATCAAAATATCACATGACACACGTCGTCTCCATTGTCCTATTTTGTGTGTTTAATTGACCTATAAGTGTGAATTGCTATCAAAACATGCTATTTACCAAGCACAAAATAAATATACAAAATCTAAATAAATGAACATGAAACTATTGTAAATAGGATTATTTTAAACGAACGCGTTCATTGTTTTAATTATGAACGCAACTGAAAGGCCAAAAACATAAACTTGGCATTTTCGTCACACGTCATCGCTGACGTTTGGAAAGTGCGTTCGGAAGTTCGGAACCAAAAATCCGGTCAATTTCGACCTCACTTTGCATAAAACCTAACTTTGAGCAATTTAGATTTAAATTAGATTCAACATAAAACAATCAGATCATTTATAAATTCCATTCATGTTTGCTCTATTACATTTTAAAAATCTTAATAACTTAACTTTAATCAAAATAATCGAGGTTCCTTTCACTATTATGAAATCCGATCCGACGAACTTTTCGAACGCCACATTAAGAACGAAATACGTGGAGCCGGAACGAGTGCTATTATTGCTGAAACTGTATTTTAATATATTAAATTAGCTTCAACAAGTCACAATTTGTTAGTAATTGAACAAAATGGTCACAAAATACGCGATCTGTTTGTTGGCGATTGCGTCTGTCGCATTTGCGCAGGGCTGCACAAACCCACAAGTCGAGGCTTCATCGTTCACAAGCTTAGATGCGACCGTAGTGACACATATAGCGTATATTACCGAATTTACGCTGAAATGCGACAACCCTCTGCCTGAAAACTACGCATTGTACGCCGAAGTTGAAGGAAAGCCGCTGACTGCTGCCCGTGTCGGTGATAATAGATATCAGGTAAGCATAACCTTTTTGGTGTATTTTTCGCTTTCTAAGTCCCGTTTCCAGTCCTGGTGACGCTGGCAATGCTGGAAATTTGTTCGTATGCCTTCTGGCTTTATGTGTTATCTTAGAGGAGCTTAATTTCGTTAGAAATTTACGAAATCGTAAGTAAAAGTGCCCATCTGTGCTCGGTGAAGGGTTTCATAGCATGTATTTATGTAATGTTGTTATTAATAAGCCATACTGAAAGTAACACGTATGAGTTTGACTAACACAGACATCATCTACGTCTGCTTGTTACAATTGAAGACAATTTTATTATTTATTGATTAATTACTTACATTTACATTGGTCACCATCTCATGGTCACTTACATCAATATACAAATGACAGCTGCTACCTTTCAATGGGCAGGCTATAAATGTTTCAGTAATGAGACTACATACATAAATTCACAGCAAAAGGTGTGAGTTACTCACCCATGGGAAAAATCCCATGGGTGTAAGCCAGCAACGTGTTACAGAATGCCACATGCTATGATCCTTACATACTTCTTTTGCTTCATAATGAGACTCTAAGCTGCAACAATATCAATCTGCCTAGTGTTTTCCCAACTGTTGGAGTCGACTTCCAGTCTTACCGGATGCAGCTGAATACCAGTATTTCACATGGAGTGACTGCCTATCTGACCCCCACAACCCAGTTGTCACAAGCCCAAAAAGTCTGACAATCAGTCTTACCAGGAAGTATTGTATTACCCAGTATTCATACTGGGTAATACAATACTTCCTAGTAAGACCGGTTGTCGAACTTTTCGGGCTTCTTAATACCTGTAATGATTGCAATGATCTACAAATGACAGCCGGGACCAACGGCTTAACATGCTTTCCAATAGTATGGACAGGTTGGTCAAGCTTGTTTGGCCTAAACCAACCTTTAGATATGTTTTTGTAATTTGAACTTTAACATTTGTTGGAATAATGTTTGTAGTTCATTAATGGCTTGATGGTTTAAACTATCAACTTCATAAAAAGTCGGGAGGTGTCATGGGACACCCGTTTGGAACAAAGTTTATTTTTGCTGTATTATACTGGATGACTTTTTTTACCGTCTTTAAATAATTAATAGGTGAATGGAGTAGAAGCCTATGGCATACCTAGTTTTTTTTTTTTTTAAAAAAAAAGCTTAGATAGAAATTGATCTAAGTATCAATAAATACTACTAATTCAAAGTAAACTTTTCATACTTAGAACAATAAATACAGAAATTTTGAAAATAAAATATAAATCGTTAAAATATATCGAAAATCAAATCCTATGCACCCTGCATATTTGAATTTCGAATGTTTTTAAATAAAAACAAAACTAGGTATGCCATAAGCTTCTACTCCATTTACCTATTATATAGCCTATGATTTTCGAGACGGTAAAAAAGTTATCCAGTATATACACGGAACCATCTATGTAGTTTGGTCTCACGATTTAAATGTCAACATAGGGGTCAGCAGGGCATAACGCTTTTTTGTTATGGGACAATTTCTACCCAGTCAACTCATACCGCAAGCCGTGTTAAAGAACTTTGTTCCAAAAATCTAAAACTAAAACTAAACAACATGTTCTAAATCTAAAACTAAACAACATGTCCCATAATGAATGCAAACCCCTTAAGGGGTTATTGTACTCATCATTATTGACAACTTTTACGATGTGACAAAACCTGAAATCGTGAAAAAAAAGGCATCATTGATCACCATGCTTTCTCAAGACGGGTTCGTAATTTCAGACTTATATTAACTATAAGTCCAGGTTTCCTCATGACGTTCCCTTCACCAATGTCAGTAATGTCCAAGATAAACTTAGAAAGTACAAATGAATTGAAAAACCTCACATTGGTACTTGCCCGGATTTGAACCCACAACCTCGTGAATGAGAGGCGAGGCCTTAACCACAGGACCATCACGACACGTATTATAATAAAACTATTATAAAAATAATAAGTTACGTTAAGGGACATGTTGCGCCGACCCAAATTAGATTGGGATAAGGGCAGGAGAATGATGATGATGTTAATAAAAAAAAAAAAAACAGTTGGTAGCAAAATAGATTTCTTATCCATTAATTTTGTTGTCTTCAGGTGTCTTGGACCGAGGAGCCAGCGAAGGCCCGCTCTGGTACGCACGAGGTCCTAGTATTGGACGAGGAAGGCTGGGCTTCACTGCGCCGCGCCCGTCGTTCCGACCCCAACGCTGCCGTCGCTCCATTGATCGCCATTCAATTACATCATCCTGGAAGTAAGTTTTTTACGATATATTAGGTCTTTACCTATGAAATTGCCGTTCTGCAGTACTGGCCATTTCAAATCAAAATAATTTTTGTTTGGCTAAGAATTCTAATTTCAAATTAATTTTATTTTAAAAACATGGATTTTTTTTTCCAAAAGTAGTCATTTGTTTATTGATTAGCGTTACATTTTCATCGCATTTCAATCTTTTTCGTCATCATGGATACGTTAAAAATTCGAGTAATTATGGAATATGAGTACCGTCGTGGCAGCAACGCGGCACAAGGATTCTGTTTGATAACCGCAAGCGCTCAGCAAGTTGGTTGGATCCTGATTCAGCACCTAAATAATGCCCTAAACGAAAACTTACCCCTAGAAAAGTGATGGTCATTGTTTGGTGGTCTAGCGCCGGTGTGATTCATCACAGCTTCTTACCAAACGGGGTGAGCATTACTTCAGATGTGTACTGTGAAGAACTGAACACAATGATGGAGAAGCTGGCACAACTCCAACCAGCATTGGTCAATCGCTCGTCTCCGCTGCTCCTGCACGACAACGCGCGACCTCATACTGCACAGCAGACGGTCTCCAAGTTGCAAGAACTGGGGTTGGAAGCTCTCCGTCATCCGCCCTACTCGCCAGACCTTGCGCCTACAGACTACTACTTTTTCTAGAATTTGGATAACTTCTTGGCGGGAAAAAAATTCAATACCCGAGAGGCAGTACAAAATGCCTTTGAAGAATTTGTTGCCTCCCGTCCAGCTGATTTCTTTAAGAAGGGCATCAATAAACTGCCACTGCGTTGGCAAAGATGCATTGATTGCATGGGTGATTACTTCGATTAATACAAATAAAAAATGCATGAAAAAAATTCGTTTAAATTTTTTCATACAAAACGGCAATTTCATAGGTAAAGACCTATTATAATTTGTATATCTATCACTGCCATGTCCCTATGTTTTTTTTTGTTCTTTTATAATATGTAGAAAAAAAAAGAAAAACATATAACCGCTGTTTCTACATTATCTGTGGCGGTAATGGCGTCATGTCATCGCAACAGCTGATCGGTTGCTGTAGGGCGTATCCCCGCGTCGCTTTAGAATGTTGGATTTGGGCGTCATATTTACGGCGGGTTTATGATAAAATTGTGTATGAAACTGCACTGGGTGTTCCCCTGTTAATAATGGTTTCATGAACTACTAATTCGACAATCAATTTGGTTATTCTCGCAGTGCCTAGGTGCAAAAAGTAGAGAATTCTCCTCGGGGATAAAGGTGTCTTCATTCTGGGCGAGCTTGAATTCCTCGCTGCACTCAGGATTTTAGTCTTAACTCCTGTAATCCTTGATTAAATATAGCGCCTGTGACATAAGACACTGCTTTATCGCCGAGCATTGCTTAAGAGCATATTTCGAAGTGTGGTTAAGCTCGGGTGTGTAAGTGAAATGGCGTTATGGCTGGCTAGTTTGACGCGCGAGATAGAAGAGTCACGCGCAGTGTTGCCGTTAAGACCATCCAGTTTGTAGCTACATCAAAGAAAAAAGTTGCTAGTTTTGTAAATAAATTACTTTCGAAATTCCGCTAAAAGTGGCTAAAGTATTTTTGGCTTACTTTATCCTATTAATATTGTTAATATAATTTTAAAATATAGGGGTGGGGATAAGTGGATTGAATAACAACAGTATTTAATAGTGTTGTTAAAAAATGATTAAAAACTGCTAAAAACATTAAAATTACAGTTTTTTTAATAAAAAATTAAAAACCAATTTGAAAGTTTACTATGTCATCTGGAAATTCTGGAATCTCTTAGTTAATGGATGATGTAATGGATGGTATTTCAGTTGGTTTGACCGTTTTTGTGACTTTTGTTAAAACTACAGGTGGCAAAACAGTAATAAAAGTAGGTATGTAGTAATAATCTAAAAAGTAGCCTGAAGTAGCTAGATTCATTTTGGTGGCTAAAACAGATTATTTTTTGGCTATAACCGTCTAAAATCCACTGGATCTAGCCACAAAGTGGCTAAAACGGCAACACTGGTCACGCGCACAGGAATTTAAACGTGCTTCGTTTAAATATAGATTAATGACAAAATGCTATTTTTAGCTTAGTAAGTTCTTAACATATTTAAATATCTTCGTTTTAAAGCAAATTTTACTGCACATTATAGAACTGTTTACATATATCGTAATAAAACAGAAAATAGACGGTGCTACTTTGGATTTTATGCTATCAAAAAAAAAATTCAAGTAATCATGTTTCGGTTTTAGAACAATGGTAGAAAACACATATGGAAAATCGAAATGTTTTTTTTTATGTTTTTTTTTTTTATAGGAATTTTTAAAAACGCAAAATTATTGAATAATCTATTAATACTAACATTAATCATAACATTTTAATAAGTAACCCATTTCTATTTTGCAGGTTACTCCGGCCCGTGGGTTAATTCAGAAGTGCTGGCAACTGCCCTGTCCATCCTAGTCGCATACACAGCTCTTCGCAACAAAAGCAAGATCTTAGCCTAATAGTAAATAATCATATTAGTTAACTGTTTATTTTTATAATTAAATAAATGAGAAGTTAAGTTATTTACTATTTCGTTTTATTTTACACATCCTGTAAGATGTAGCCCCGTTTTTTTAATTTTTGGAACCGGTTGCAGCTGAATACTAGAATTTTACAGGAGCGCCGCCGCCGCCGCTATGCATCCTTTTTACTTGTGAGGTTAAAAAAAATTCGTCGTGGTGTTTTTTATATAATAAAACCTATTCGATACTATAATTAGAACTTTTAATTTTCATTTGTCTAAAAAAGCTAAAAAATTGTGGCGCTTAGACGGTGGCGCCACCCCCAAATATTAGACTTTTTTGCGTAGAAATGAAACTAAATCAATTCCGAGTATATTTCCTACACCGGAAATGGTTTACAAATATTATTGCCAGTGTTTGAAGCACATTTGGCATTGATTTAGTTTTAGTTCTACGCAAAAAAGGCTAATATTCGCGTGGCCCCACGCGGCGATTCCGGGCAACACCGGTGCTTGAGGGGAGATGTTTTATAAACTTAACAAAAGACCAAAGAGTTTAAGATACTGTATTTAAAAAAAACTTGTCTTTTGATAAATCTCGATTAGTTTTTCCAGGCGCCATCTATTGATGTGAATACTAAATATCAACTGTCTTATAAAACCCTCTTTGCTGTCTCCCATTTAATCTCATCATCATCTTCCTGCCCTTATCCCATATTACTTGGGGTCGGCGCACACTTTTTCTTCTTCCATTCTCCCCTGTCAACCGTCACGCTATCAATCACTCCCTTCTCTTTCATATCATTCCTCACACAATCCATCCATCTTTTCTTTGGCCTTCCTCTGCCTCTCCATCCATTAACATGTATATTCGTTTTTGATTTGTTGTATTTGTCTCCGTCCCGAATCAGAATGACTATAAAAAACATTGGAAAATTGACTTCCTTGAATCCACGCTAAGACGACTTGTAGAGTCTGTCCAACAGGATATCATTAGATCGTAGTCTTCTAGGACACTGCGAATCTTATCTAGGAGTCTTGATAGCAGGACTGCAGCGCAAAGCTCGAGCCTAGGGATTGTAGTTTTCTTGTTTAGTGGAGCCACTTTGGTTTTTGCGGCTAGTAGAGTTGTCACGTATGCGCCGTTTGGTAACATCGTGAGGCTATAGATGACGCAAGCGTAAGCGTGCTCGCTGGCGTCACAGAAGGCAAATTCGAGCTTGCTGCCTGCGTTTTTGATCCATCTAGGTAAATTGATTTTATTTAAGTTAAATAAATCAGTTTTTATTTTTAGCCAATCTTCAGATATGTTCTCGGGAACGTTTTCATCCCAGTCGATATTTTGGTAGGATTCACTCCATAGTTTTTGAAAGATTAGTTTAGCTCGAATCGTCATCGGAGCTAACCAACCGAGTGGATCATAAATCTTGCTGATCTCTGATAACAATCTACGTTTAGTAAATCTAGCAGGGTTCATTGTTTGGAACTATCATAAATTCATAATGTAACAACCTGTAAACAACATGAAATGCAATAAATGAATGATTATGATTATGATAAATCTTGTCGTTCTGTTATCGTTTTGAGGCTCGTATTTAAATTGGAATGAATCGTTGGAGTTGTCCCATGTTAGACCGAGTGTTTTGCTAAACTCTTGTTGTTTAAAGTTGAAACTACTCGTTTGAGTTTTCTCTTTCTCTTGCAGGTCCTTGAGAATAGAAGGCTCGTTGGTAGCCCATTTTCGTAAGATGAAGCCACCTTTTTTCAGTATGTGGTACAACTCTTTTTGTAGGGCTGCTCTAGTTTCGATATTATGGTTCCCCGTGACGACATCGTCCATGTAAAAGTCATTTTGTAATGCTTTCTGCGCTAAAGGATAGTCTTTGCCTTCATCTTCAGCCAGTTGGCAAAGAGTGCGCATGGCGAGGAATGGTGCGGCTTTTGTGCCGTAAGTGAGCGTACAGAGTTGCATCTCTTTCAGAACCGTTCGTTCACGGAGTCTCTCCAAATAATTTTTTGAAGATTTTGTTGACCTTGATGGGTAAGGATTTGCCGGTACATTTTCTCGATGTCCGCCGTTAGTACATATTTATAAGTCCTCCATTTTACGATCAGAGTTAAAATATCCTTTTGTAGGTTAGGTCCTTTTTCCATCAAGTCGTTTAAGCTGTAGCCGGAGTCAGTGTTCATGGACCCGTTAAAGACGGTACGTAGTCGGCTCATTGTAGAACTAGGCCTCAGTATTCCATGATGTGGTAGGTGTACTTGTTGTTGTCTCTCGGCCTTTGTTGCTGTTTTCATGTGACCTAAATCAGTGTAGTCACGTATAAATTGTTTGTAAAGAGCAGCGAAATGTTCTTGTCTCGCCATTTTTCTCTCTAACTGACGAAATTGAGCGATAGCTTGAGGTTTTGAATTGCCTAGGTTTTCCTCAAAGTTTGGTTTCATCGGCATTTTCACGACGTATCTCCCGTTCTCCAATCGCTCTGTCGTTTGAGAGTAATATTTCTCACAGTATTCGTCTGACTTCGTGTTTTGGAGTTCTGTGGGGATGTCTTCTATTTCCCAGAAGTGAGATAAAGTATCCAGCTCTTTGAGAGTGACGAGACAGTTGTACTGCTTCTTTGTAGCTCCGCTGAGGATCCAGCCTAACTTTGTCTGTTGAGCTACTAGTGAGTTGTCGCTCTGCTTTCGTACTCCCTCCATGATAACATTCGAGTAAATATCTGCACCCAGAAGCAGATCGGTGGGCCCAGAGATGTTAAAACTTGGATCAGCTAATTCGAGGTTGTCTAGTAGTGACCAGTTTTTCGTGTCGAAAGTGGAGTTCGGCAAGTTATTGATCAGTTTATGCATTATCAGTGCCTCAGTGCAGAATGTGTAATCTGAGTGAATTGATTTGCAATTGAGCTTGATCATTCCTTTGCTCGTACCCATACCCATGATAGTGCCGACGCCTGTCACGGTGGCGTTGCTTTTGCTCCGTGGTAGATTCAATCGCCGAGCGGCGTTTTTTGTGATCAAAGACACTTGAGAACCTTGATCCAGCAACGCTCGAAGTGTGAGTGTATTCACCTTCTTTGTTTTTTACTTGGAGTTGAAGAGTTGTTAAGAGGATCTCTTGTTCACCGTTTACGTGATTTGATGATCTCTCCGGCGCTGTTGACGTAGTTGATTTAGGACGATTTCGTTTCAGATTATCGTCGTGGAGCATAGTATGATGCTTATAGCGGCACTTGCGACATCTTTGTTTCGAAGTACATTTCGATTCTTCATGACAATTCTTGCAAATATTCAGATTACCTACTTGCAGTTTGATTTCGTGTCGTAATATCCATGTTTGAAAGTGTAGGATAGTGCCACAGCGCGTGTTCGCATTTGCAAAGCGGGCAAGTTCGAATTGCAGCATGATATGTATTTGTACGTTTTTCTGCATTGGTTTTGTTCCATTTGAAATGCGAATAATTATTGCTGTTTTTGTTTTGAGCATTCCCAGAATTATTGTTTTTGATGATTTTTCTTAGTGCGGGATCCTGTTAACACCATGAACTTCTCCTGCAGGAACTTGAGGAATTCTTGCAAATCCGGTAGTTCTCTAGAATGTTTGACCGACATGAGATAGTCATTGTCGGTGACGTCATCTAACTTTGCTTTAACACAGGAATATCTATGCCGAGGTTTTCTAAGCCATACACTCTCTCGTGGTGTCGTGTAGCCTTTTCAAGTTGTTTAAGGTGGGAATATCGACAGCAGGTTGATTAAGAAGTGTATCCAAATAGGATTTAAAAAGTATGCGCTTGTTGTCGTAGCGATTCTGGATGATATTCAGGCATGACTCATAGTTAGCAGCACTCACGGGTAGATGTTTTATCAGTTTTTCAGCTTCAGCTTTCAACTTTGACTTCAAAAACTTCATTTTCTGGGCGTTGTTGAGAGTTGGATTATGTGGATAGTTTCGAGGAATAGATCCCTGAACGACTCCCAGTCATTGTAAACACCGTGGAACTCGGGTACTTCGATTCTTGGGTTTGTTTTTTCGTAATGAGAAGCCTCGTACATCTTCTTGTTGATGTTGTCTTTGATATTATCGTAGGCCTTTTCTCAGTATACACAAACACAAACACAAATTTAACGTTGTACATCACCACAATGCAAGGTTTGACCGTTGACCCACAAATTAAGCAGGGCTTGTATCTTGTGGGTCGGAGTGCGATTGAGCATAAAGAAATATGTCGGTGGTCAGTGATCGAATGTTTGTTCGTAATCCTCGTTAGTTCCTTGTAGCAAGTAGTGTAACTGCCAGTGGACTTTGTTAATGGACTCCCGTTTCGCGCGTAGTATGCGAAGTTGTTCCTGAAGTTGCCACTCGCCTTTCAACTCATCGAGATGGACTTTGGAAATTGCGCGTTCCAAAGCGTTGAAATTGCAAGTTTGAGTACGTAAAAGTGTTGATAAGTGTTCGTCCGCATCCTCGGGGATATTTAAGTTTATCCCCGTCGTGTCGAGCTGCACACTTTCTGGTTGTTTTGAGGGTCCAGGTTTTGAAAAGTCCCCTAATCCTTTGTTTCCCAGAGTTTGAGGATCCACGGTTTTCATTGTTGTTAATTGATCTCGTAGCTGAACCATAAATTGGAAAGATTCTACATACATTTGTAATGTTATGTTGAACACGTTGTTTTTGAAGTAGTCATGACCTCCTTGGGTTAACGCAAATTTTAAACTCATCCCAGTGAGATTGTAGAGCATCCAAGCGTTTGTTAAGGTAATCTAAGGATTTCCTACCCACAGAATCCTTTTTGTAGTTGGTATGGATTGTCTTGATTCGCTCGTAGCTTTGTTGTTGTTTGTTCAACAGCTCCAAGAATTCTTCCGACATTGTAGCAATTGAAGGTTGTTTTTGGTGGTTGGCACGTAGATGAAGTGATTCCCGTAGGTTCACAGTTGCTTGCAGCAGTAGACGTAGATGGTCTCCGCTGGGTTCGAAGTTGACGCTCGATGCAGCCCTCTCGCGTTACGCTATATGCAACCGTCTCAACTTAAATGGGTGATGCCGCTTGTGGCAAGCCACTCAAGCCGATTTTGCTACCGCAACCGAGAAGAACCACACAAAGCACAGCCAAATGGATCGAAGGACCAAAAAAGATGTTGGGGATTTCTGCCGGTTTAGCCGCAACGCAGTATCCTCGATTGTAGATTGTGGTTTATAGTAACACCAAAACCACCGATATCCGTTAAAAGGTATTTAATTGAATCGCACTTAGATATATTTATGTTACACAATCACGCGTACCGTGCGTACATATTAAGTACCTTAAGTTAACATTTTATGATAAATAGAAATTACTTTTAAAACAAAACATTTTTCCGTGATTATAAATTTTTGTTATAAGTCTTAGATATTACATTCGTTCCTATATTGTTATGATAAAATAAAGCTTGATTGCGAAGTTTACAATTAAATACCTAAGTACCTACTTTGTTTCATTTCTCCCAGAAAAGTAACCAACACCTGACCCATCGCCGGTGATTAGCGAGAAGCGAGTAGAGCTAGCAACTAGAAACGAGTTGGCGAGCAACGAGCAACGAGTGCGCGACGACGACGAACGATTACTCGCTGGTATGCGTATAAGCGAGAGCGTGCAATCGTGAGTCTCTCAGCGAGTGTTCTGCTCGCCAAGCGAGCGTCGCTGAGCGAGTACTCTCTTTGATAGCTCTTGTCGCTGCGACAAACGAGTACTCGCTGGTATGCGTATGTAGCAAGGATGCGATCGATCTCATTTTGGAAAGAAATAAAATTAGGAAAGTTGCTGCACTAAAACATTCCGTACACAACTTTGCAAGATATTATGAAGGTTTTTAATTTTTTTTTAAGTTTTGAGGATTTTGTGATTAAAGATAAGATAATTTTGATTAAAAGTATTGATTAAACAAATTAATCTTTTACTTCATATTTATATTGAAACAGTTCACTGTAACCCATTAAAAAAAGTATGGTAATTCCATGTGTTGATTCACTGTACCCCACTACGATCCACAGTACCCCACATGAAAATCCAGTATAACCCAGGTGTGGGGTACAGTGGATCATTTCCCAACTTTAAAAACAACGTTTACTGCCAGAAAACTATTGATGTTATTGCTAAATCTATCAAATAAAGCCGTAATTTTTTAAAATTTATTGTTTATTTACTAATTTGAACCACTTATAAAAAAAACACCTGACTATACTCTATTTACAATAAGATTAGACATTTAAACAAACCTTTTTTACAGTCCGTTCAACCGATTTTGACTTCTATTGCGTTGGTGGCATGTCAAATGGCTGTTGCAGTACCTAAACAGTTTGTATTGTAACCACTTTTTGCCTTCAATGCCATCCTTAAGCCTACGGGATAGAAGTCAAAATCGGTTGCACGGACTGTAAAAATGGTTTGTTTAAATGTCTATGTCTAAATGGAGTATAAACCAACCCAACACTTTTATGTCGGTTACCGCATCATAAGTACTTACGTCTAAATATTCGTCATTTGAATATCAAGTAGAAATCAAAAGGCACAAGTAGATTTATAGCGCCGAGTAATGAGAATATCAAAAGTAAAGAAGGACGGCCAAATCGTACCTGACGACGAGATGGTGGTGTACAGATATGCCATCTATATGATCTATATTTTTAAGGTCTTAAAAAACATATGAAATAGATATTTAAGTCGCCAGAAAAAAAAAAAAAGATGCACATTTTTTTGTTTATATCATAATTTAGAAATTATTTAGATTTATAAGATGTTCAGAACGCACCCTATTGACGATTCATTTTGTTTAAGAAATGATTTAGTAAATTAATCTGCCTAGCCTTTTCCCAACTATGTTGGGGTCGGCTTCCAGTCTAACCGGATGCAGCTGAATACCAGTATTTTACATGGAGCGACTGCCTATCTGACCTCCACAACCCAGTAACTGGGTAATACGATATCCCTTTGTTGGGGATTTTAGTTAAAATTCCTCTTGTTTTTCACTTTGTAGATTTATTTCTTATTAACGCTTAACGTGCTTTCCGAGGCATGGAGGAGTCTCGGTATGTAAAGACGGTCACCCATCCACTGATCAACCCCGGCAAGCGTAGCTTAACCTGATGGATCGACCCGTGCGGCTGTTATTACTTAGCCACGAGCTCCTCTCTCTTAAGAAATTATTTAGTACTCAAACATTATAACTATTTACGTTTTTCTGAATAGTTATTATATGTAATTCACTTCTATATACTTTTGTATCAAATCAACTAGTGCTGTTTTTATTATGTATTGGATTCTTGTCATAAAAATAATTATGTTGGTTCATAGTAAGTATCAGCATTTTATTCAATTACTTACAACGGAACGTCATAATATGTCATCGACGCGCGCCATTGATTGACAGTGTCAATCACACGGGTGTCAATTTGACACCCGGCGGCGATGATTCGCAATTTCGCATTGTTGATGTTGTTAGTGTGACTATTGTGATACGTACTGTACTGTTTTAGATTTCCTTCTGTTGTTTGACCTTGCATTGACTGTTTTACGGACTGATAACTACCGCTTAGCTTCGCCGCTGTCGGATAAAAACCGTGTGTCGTCTGCCTAGCATTAAATCGACTTGTTTATTTATTCTAACCTCAAAAGTATTTTTTTTTTCATTATTAAAATATCTTGGCTATTTAGATATTATTTTCAAATGGGATGGTGTTTACTACATAAAAAAATCAAATCTCACTATAATTTGTTTCTGTACACTGAAAATAAAACTCAGGTCCAGCTTCTATAGAAATTTGGCCAATGTTCTTTTCCGTTTACCAACTCTACTATGTCTTACTACTACTATAATACTAACTACTTATACTAGGTACTTACTATAATAATTAAAAAAAAAAAATAAAGTTTGTATTTGTATTACTTAGTTACTTGTCTGTAATCTATTGTTAAAAATATCGATACTAATATAGTCGATAGTAACTGGAAGTATCGATAAACCAGTTTCGAAGGAATCGAAGGCCAACTCTAACATTTGTTATCATTATTTCAATGACGCCTGACAGTCGAGGCGAGCGCTTATATCTATTATTATTATCAATAACAAACATAGTTACTTCACCTCAGAACCTGTTATTACACTGTTAATACGAAATAAATTCAACATGTTCATAAAAAGTAAGCACTAATAGATAATAAAACCACATTATGTTATTATGCAATAGTGTTCCGGTTATCTTGTGTTATTATTGTGCCTTTGTGAGTGATTCTTGTGGTGGACATTGATAGCAAGCTGTAAGTACCTAGTTGAGAATGTTAATAAGTTTCTTTTGTGCAAGAATTAATGATACATAATCTTTTTTGAATTTTAAGTTCTGTAGGAATAATAGAGTAGGTTGCGATTGCGGTGTGTTGGCGAGATGCCAAAAATATTTTAATCTCATAACAAAAATCAAATCAATTCATCTAATTCAATTAAAATTAACTCATAATCAGAATAATATGAACAAACACAATCACATTAATTAAAAGGCCGTACCTTTTTTTTTTCTTCCTCCCTCTAAACTCCCTCGTCCCTGACCCGACTCGCCGAGTAGCATCGCCCGCCCGCACTGTTACTTCATTTTCGCTTAGCGTCCTTTCAGACTTTTTTTTCTTTTTACTCGGCTCCTAAGGGTCGTAGCGTGATGTTAAGGCCGTTTCTGAGATTAGCTGGAACAAACTGACAGACAGACAAAAAAATTTAAAAACTGTTTTTTGTTATTAGTACCGCCCGTACTTTCACTAGCTTCCGCCCGCCGCTTCGCCCGCGTGGTATGTCGATAAAAAGTAGCCATGTCCTTTTCCAGGTCATGGTCTAACCGTGTGCCTCATCCAAATCCATTGAGCCGTTTTAGCGTGAAAGCGTTACAAACAAACCAACTCACTTTCGTATTTTTATTATAATATTAGTTCAGCCGCACGGGTCGATCTATCAGGTTAAGCTACGCTTGCCGGGGTTGGTCCGTGGATGGGTGACCATCTTTACATCCGAGACTCCTCCGTGCTTCGGAAAGCACGTTGAGCCGTTGGTCCCGGCTGTCATTCGTGGATCTTTGACAGTCGTTACGGGTCGTCAGAAGCCCGAAAGTCTGACAACCAGTCTTACCAAGGGGTATCGTATTACCCAGTTACAGGGTTATAGAGGTCAGATAGGCAGTCGCTCCATGTAAAATACTGGTATTCAGCTGCATCCGGTTAGACTGGAAGCCGACCCCAACATAGTTGGGAAAAGGCTAGGCAGATTGATTGATTGATTAGTTAAGATGCGAAAGTGGGTTTGGGAAGTGAGATTGGGACATAGGATACTTTTTATCCCATTAGTACCTACGTTCCCGTGGGGTAATTTCCAATCTCCACGCGGGCGAAGCCGCGGGCAAAAGCTAGTTTACTTAATAAATATACTTAAAGTACATTTTGTAGTTGTATTAATTTAGCATAATAGAATGAGAGAGCGCCTCGACTTCCATAATAAAAGTCCTACTTAGTTTGGAAGTCAAGAGTTCCTTTCCGTGTAGGTACGTTTTTTTTAATATGCAATAAACTTTTTTTTTATTATTATTATTATTTACTTAGGTAATAAGTGACCAAATAAAACCCAAATGTGATGAATAACGTATTTATTTGGATGAGGATTAATACCATGTTTATGTAATCACCTTCGCAAATAATGCTTTATTTTTTAACAAATATGATTACTTACCATTAAAAAAGTTAGGTATAGTGAGCCAGCCTTAAAATATAAACAACTGCTATCGAGGACTTTTTTTTAGAACTTTTTCAGAGGAACAATTCCGTCATACATAATTGTTGCGTAACTTTAACCGTTTACGCAGCGCACGCAACAGAAGCTCTCAAAAGAAATGAATTTTCCCCGTTTTTGCAACATTTTTCATTGACGCTCCGCTCCTATTGATTGTAGCGTGATGATATGTAGCCTTCCTCGATAAATGGGCTATCCAACAATATATATTTTTTTTTAATTCGAACCAGTAGTTCCTGAGATTAGCGCGTTCAATTATCAATTACAAGCGAGCTGCGCGGTATCTCGTTTAGCCACGCAATCGTGTGGCTAATTGTGAATAGCGTGGCCCTGGGTAGCACTGGATGAACCCGCCTACATGTGCATACAAAGCGAAGTTATAAGAAAAAGAAGTTCACGTGTGTAGCTCAGCCTTTCACAGCTGGAGGAAGAAGGTGGGGCGCGTTTAAGTTTGGCCCAAGTAGCAACCCACCTTAAATCAATAATAACTTGGTATTTAGAGTTCATAGACCTACGTTTTTAATTTTCAGATCACTATCCTTGCAGTCACGAGGAGGTGAGACTTCGAGAAGCTCCCCGCGTGATGGTTTAGCGGTAACTGCGGCTACTAACTGAGACCACCAGCGCCTGTGAGTGCTGTCACATGTTGAGTTGACTACCTGCTGCAACAAAATGGCGCAACAATATCCAAAGCGTCCTGGAACATCCGGGATACGAGGACAATTGTACGAGACCAAACTTCTTAGTTTAATATACTTCAGAGCTATACACGATGATAGAATTGAAGAGTTTCATTTAGCCACAAATGTGGATGAAATAGGTTCGTTTGATGACATTTGTTTCAGGGCAAAAGTGAGGGGGAACGATAAGCCCCTTACAGTGTTCATACAAGCAAAACACAAGGAGAACAAAAATTCAGTTTTAACACTCAATAAAAGCGATTTGGCAGAATACTGCAACAGTTACTTGAAAATTAGACGCAAATTCGAACCCACGAACGAACACGACAAACGAAAAGACGTGCTGTTTAACGGGCAACTTAGTGAAACAGATTGTCTATTCGTTATTTACACAAACGCAAAAGGTGACAAAAAATCTAGAACATACCAAGGTAGTTACGCTGAACATTTGAATGCTCTGATAAAAACAGGTGACCCTGGCTCACAACCATCGCACGAGAATAAGGATGTGGAGCTTTTATGTGAAATAGTTTTAGAAGAACAAATGACAGCACTAGCTCGACAGATGGTGAAGTGTATTTTTGGAGAATTTAATGATATTCAAATGGTGATGCAGGATAAGCTCGTGTTACAGTACCATGTCATTTTAGGGCAAAAAGTTTTCGACATCTCCGAGATTCAACCTGAAGGACATCGTAACGCACGCTTTAGAGATGATTTCTTTTATATCAACGAAGAATTCCTGCGGCTATTTAAAGATGAACTGTGCACAGAAATTTTAAAAAGACGAAGTTCTAATGACCTTTTAAAAATCTATAGAATATCATTGGATTCACATATTGTTTTACGCAAAATCGTTGATGTTGAAACACTACATAAAGAACTCGGCAGCCGATTTATTTATAAAAACGGAAAATTGGTATTCCATGATAAAAATATACCCGACCGCTATAAGCGATTTCTCGACAAAATTAATGAGGAACAAGAAAATATTCGAAAAACAGTTGAAATGGCATTAAAGGAGTGTTTGCCAACACAAACATTTAAAGTTCCGGCTTCGTTTGGCAATAAAGATTTAGCGATAACACGTAAAGGTGATATCAAAATCGAAAGAAAATTGAACGATTTAACTAATAAAATTGTAAAATTTATAGACAAATCAAAACACAGTAATGTCATTATTATAGACGATTCTTTTGGAGAAGGATTTCTACAGCTTAGTGGTGGCATAGCTTCTGCTGTTGGTAATTTATTCATTTTTGATGAATCCTCTAAACTGCTTAAGTTCAATGATAACTGCGAATCATTAGGAAATCTTGCCAAAAAGTTATATGACAAATTGAAAGAAAAAATTGATAATTTATATGAATATAAGTTTGATGTGAAAGCAGAAACATTCCCGAAGTTATCATTTGCAACTGACGAATGTAACAAAAAAGTAGTGAG
Source organism: Cosmia pyralina (assembly GCA_946251885.1). Classification (NCBI taxonomy): domain Eukaryota; kingdom Metazoa; phylum Arthropoda; class Insecta; order Lepidoptera; family Noctuidae; genus Cosmia; species Cosmia pyralina. Next base: position 12,690,318 of record OX276368.1, on the reverse strand, counting down.
TGACTTTTTGAGTACACTACTATTTTATACATCCCAACATAATGAGGAAGACGTGGAGGAAACTTTAATCTACGTAATAACTAATAGTCAAGGTGACGACGTACAACATGTAGAGGTTACTTCCAACGCCATATTCCTCAAGTATCATGATGAGATACAAAAATGGAGTATGCCATCTGAAGTTGAAATGGGAACGTATCTTGAAAAACCAGGTAGTTTATATGAAAAGGCTGTAAAACATACGGCAAGATGGCCATTGATCAGAGTTATAAATATGATGCAAAGCATAAAAAATAAAAATTACACTTTCAACGACAGTGCTGTAAATTCTATCAAGTTTGATGACCTGCCTTCTGGAACTGTTATCGTCACAGAGAACACGGCACTTACGGTTGCTAAGCTCACAAATGATTTAGATAACAAAGACTGTATCGTGTTAGATTTGGAATACATTCTAAATTTATCTGGAAGAGATGACAAGACATTACGTAGAGAACTGACGAACACGAAAGAAGTGAAGACAGTTATTGTTGTCGTTAATAAAGAAATAATTATCAAAAGTTCCAGCAAAAAACTAGAAAATATTGCAAACTCTATAAAGGATAAAATAGTAATTATTATTACAGACCAGAACTCCGTTGAAAACGCAAAAAAATATTTCTCAGCAACTGATAACGTAATTAATGACGAAATAAAATTAATTGACATGAGTGAAGAATCGCGGAACAATATCTTAAGGAACACAAAAGTGATATTTCAAGGTAACGAAGTGAGTTTAGGCAAAATTTTAATCAACGATACGATTGGATATGTCGTAGGCGACGTTTTATATAAATTGATGAATAGTAATAAAAAAAATATAGGAAAACCGATCAGCAATTCCAATTATAACCCAAAATTATACTTTCCAAGGAGAGTAAGATGCATTGAACTGAAAACTCCGGATAATATGCATGATGTCTTACGAAAAAGAAGAATAAAAATAGAAAAAGGAAGCTACAATATTCAAACATTTAATGACTTTTTACATGAAGACGTTGTAATTATCATTGGGGACCCCGGAATGGGAAAATCAACTCTACTCACCCATCTGTCTCTTAAAACAATTGAAATCTGGACAAAACTGGGATGGATACTAAGGATTAATTTATTGGAGTACTCACAAGAATTTAGTGAGTGGAAAAAAAATAAAACAGACATCGATACTTTGGAATCTTTGAAATTCTTGTGTAAAGTTGCACTCAGTGAGGATAGCAGCAAAACGAGCAATCTAAATATAACACTAGAAGAATCTAACGGTACCGTGTATCTAAAGGATTGTACAGGCGACGAGTGGACTGTGTTCGAGTTGAAAATATTGCTGAGCTTTTTTAGTAATCAAGAACTTATAATCTTATTGGATGGCTTTGACGAAATCTGCCCAACCTATGTGAATGAAGTGATGGCATTAATAAAAGCCGTGAAGAAATTTCCCCAGAATCATAAAATGTGGATCACAAGCAGATCGTTTGAAAAAATGGATACTATTTTAGAATTACAATGCGTTACATTATACGAAATAGAACCCTTGAATACGCATGAGCAGGACTCTTATCTGAATTCAATTTGGGAAGAAAAGGAGATATTGAAGGACCTCAATGATGACCATTTTAAAAATATTTACGAGTTCATCATGTTTATGTCCCAAGGTGTAAAAAAAAGTGAATTACCAATTGAATCAAATAAAGAGATACCATTTCTTAGAGTTTTTGTTAGCTTAATAAAGTATTTGAAATATAATCTTACATTTGCACCATCTATCGTTATGAATGCTCTTAATGAACTCTTTGACGAACGTTATGGTAACAGCGTATTCCAGAACCAATCTGTAGCAATTCCGTTACACCTGAATATAATAGCGGATTACTTGTACAATAAAATAAAAGAAATTAACCTAGAACCTAAAAACTGGGACATGGCCACTAATATATTTAATGTTTATGAATATTTTATGGTAACCAAACTGAAAAAAATACGCCTTCAAGAAAAAAACCAAAATGACATGTCCAAGCCGGATAATATATCAGCGTACGAGCGAGAATATGCAGATTTTAAAGATAAACATAAAAAACTAGCGGCATACGCTGTTTTTGGCAAAAGCCTTTTTAGTGAAAATGAGACCAAACAATTTGAGGAAATTATTATTAAGCTGAAAGAGGGAGAAGAGAGAACAGGCATCATTTGTGATGTAGTGAACGGTGTTCCGATTTTTGTACACTCGTCATTCGGAGAATACTTTGCAGTTGATTATATTTGCGATTTATTGAAAAGTAATGAAAACCAAAAATCAATTTGGGATTTTATATTGAACGTGATGTTTATCAATTGTAGCTCGAACGTTCTGGCCACATTGGATGCTAAAATAAAAATTGACAAAAAATTACTTTCACTATTTGAAAAAAACAAAACACTAATATTTGATCTGTTGTTGAAACAGGGTGAAAGCACTAAAAATAAGTATGGTAGAATTGAATCATCTCTGTGTGAAGCGATTCGAAACGATCTGCGAAATATAGGGTTCTTGTTACTATCAACAGTCGACGATAACTTAGATGAGAATAATTTGGTAGATTTCATCAAAATTGTAAATGAAACTGATATGTTCTTTTTAGCTATTATAATGGAGTTTGACCCAGAGTTAATAAAGTCTTTAGTCTATCATATAAAACTTATAGATGCAACCAAGTTAATTATGATATTCAAAGGTCTTGATCATTTTGTTGATGTTCAAACCGTTAGTAATGAAGAGTTATGGTTTGCCATAATGTTTTGGGCATTCATGAAATATTCAACTGGGTAATTCTCCAAAAGGTCTCCGCGTAACTTTCGTGGCGGAATTTAGTTAGCTAGCGCACCACGAAAGGTACAACTTTCGTAGTACGCTAGCTAACTTTCGTGGACAAACGACCACGAAAGTTACGAAAATTTCACATTTTTGAGAATAACGATATAGCTATCCAAATTAACGAACAAATTACGTGGGAATAATCTCGAAGATCTATCTTGTTCCTTAATTCAATTCAAAATGAGTTGGAAAATTATAAACAATATCCTTAAAAATATGTGCATTAAAGTTTCATGACCAAAGGCTACTCAAAATATTCAAAGAATAATTTAGGTACCCAGTTTTTGTTTTGTTTTGAACCGATGAACGTAAGTGTGTGGGCCACTGACGCCGGATACTACTGAGCGTCCGCGCAGCTAACAATTGTAGCGACAAGTTGGCGCGTTGGAAGACAGGTGCAGTTTTGTTGCGCGCTAGCGAAACTGCAAAATCATGTGACAGAGACAAAATGCCTGTCTAAATAGATTAGCGTTTTATGTGTTGTTAGCCTTAATATAATACACAGTAATATATAAGTCAATGGTTGTGAACCTATAGATACTTATAAGCAGTATAAGTTTTTAAACTGTCATGGTCAACTCGCTAACATTATTATTAACCCGTCGCGCGCCAATTAGCAGACACAATTGAAATTCTATTGTTATCTGTACACATGGTGTACAATCGACATTTTAAGAGTTAACACAAACGGGATATTTATCATGTTTTTTTTTTATTTTATTAAGGGCTGATTGTTCAATAGGCAGATAACTTTTACCTGATGAATAAATGTGACAGTTTGACATAGTTTCAATACAAAAGCTGTCAAACCGCCATATTTATTCCTCAAATAAAAATTATCGGACTATTAAACATTCAACCCTAATTTAAGAAAACTTACAGCTAGATTGTGGATAGGATGACATTAGTGAAAGAAGGCTAATTACAAGTTTTCACTGACGAAATTAGGATAGAACAAGAGACAGTAGACAGGTAAGAAAAAGTATGAAGTAGAAGAACTCGGAGTAAAAAAATAGAACATGAGAAGTGTCAGTGATTTTCGAAAAAGTGTTTACATAGTGTTTTTTTTTTAGTTTACTGACACTGGTGGTGAATAAATCAAGATCATCAAAACTCACGATACATTGAGTTGTATGATCTGCTAGCTCTTATCGTATAAGTTTTGTCTGTATACTGGTTACTTTTCAATGACCAGCCAAATGTTCACAGGGTGTTCTACCCATGATTATTAGCAACTTTCACTATGGCACCAACTTTGAAATCACGAAAAAAAATTCAGCTGTTTTATACATTTTGGTCGAGTAGGTATTGAACTTTTGTATGAAACAGCTGTTATTTTTTTCGTGATTTTAAAGTTGGTCCCATAGTAAAAGTTGTTCATATTCACGGGTAGAACTGGTCATTGAAAACTAACCCTGTATATGTGTACACCGTACAGAGACAACATACAGAGGACGATGATTCCTAAACGTAAAGGATGGAACACGTAGTCCAATTTTTACAAGCAGTTGAGAACAATCGGTTGAACCATTAGCGATATAGCGATGTTTATGTATAAGTAGTAGCTTCTAATAGATGTATACTTCCCACCACCACTATGTTGTCCACAGAAAAGATAAAGAGGATATTAAAGTGAAATATTGCAAAACTTAAAGTAACAAAATTATAGTATATTTTATCGATATCAATATCGATTAATGCAAGCCGTAACGTGTATGAGAAATAAATTGCTTTTGCGCGTGTGTGAGTGTACGTCAAGCGCAGTGTTTGCGTTAGTGTGAGAACCAATAGCGAACTCGCGATCTAAATGTTTGTGGTTTATTTGTGTGCGTAATGCGCGTACGTATTGGTCTCTTGCTTGTAGTGGAGTTACAGAGTGGGGGACAAGCGGCGACACGCGTTCTAGTACAAATCACGAACTATTTCCTTTCTAATCTCTTTATCTGTTCTGTGATGTTGTCAGTTGCTAATAAACCTGCATTGTAACTTCACGTTGTTTTCTTATAAAAATCAAGGCAAACGAAAATCAATCTTATACATTGATTAATGCCTATTAACTATAGTAACTTAAGATATAAAATTAATGTTCTATGTTAATTATTAAGCTTAATTTAAACACAATTAATTTAATGTATTACTTTTTATAGAATATAATAGTTTATTTCCATCACTAAATGTTACAAATATCTCTTAATCTAAGGATATTGGTGCCGATTCTGTTGTACACCGAACTAAACTAACTAAACTATCACTAAAATTCCTTACTTTTTGCTATGAGAATCTTATTCTGCAAAAAAAAAACCTCTAAATTTAATAACAATTTTGACACAACTAAAATCGAGTTTGACAATCATGACTCCACGTGGTATAGTGCCTGTAGTATATTTGACCCGGTGGCTTTAATTGGAACTAACGAAATCACTAAGAAGTGACGAGGCTTGTCATATTTTGTTCACCGACATGGCCGTCGTTACCGGGTCAAATATCTTTTAGAGCTGGAGGGGCGCAGGGAGGGGGCAGCTTCAACGTGTTTTATATGGAATGTAGGTACCTTTTTTTTGGTACCTACATGTTGACTCGTAGGGGTTTATGGGACTTTTAAAGGGGGGCCAAATTTTCATTATTTTTGCGATAGGACTCACCGTTTTCGAGATATATGCAAAAGAAAAGAAAAAAATACACTATTGTTTTTGCATCCGAAGTCAAGGTCTCGGTGTGAATTTTAGTTCATGTCAACTAATTTTGTTCTACACCTTTTTAATCACGATTAAACATAGTCTGATTTAGTTTGATAATTAAAATTTTAGCTGAAAACAGTCAAATTCAGAATAGCAAAATTGCCATTTTCATTAAACTAATAACTCCGTACAATCTTAGTCCTGTCAAACTAAAATATAGTTAAGTTGTGTCACTTTAGTCAATTTCAGAATGGGAAATCGTTGTTTGACAGGAATAAACTAAATTTTAGTGATTTTTAGTCTATTTTAGAGGCATTTGTGACAAGAGAATCGGCACCAATATGTGGCAACAATGGGTGACATTAAACAAGAGAATACGTTGACGACCGTAGTACCTAGTATGAACTGTGTCACAGCCGTCAGCGCCTTCCACTCTGAACATAAATTTCATATCTTTACATTGTTTTAATATAAGTTTTAATATAACAAAAGTTTGCAATACAATTAAACCTATTTAAACATAGAATAGACATAGATTCGTTACCATATGTATAGTGTGTATTAGGCTTATGAATTGAATACAAAAGTTATCAAAGTTTGCCGTGAGCGCGTACAAATTGTAACGCGCGAAGAGCACCGATTTTGCTCCCGTTTTAGACATAAGTTATATATTTTTTTAAACATTTTAGATAAATAATTGTAGATTTTGATTGTTAAAATTATACCTACACATAAATAAAGAGAGCAGACACCCTGCCCCAGCTGATGATCTTTCTTTTCCCGACCCCCCTAATCCGGATAATAACTCCCTCACCATTACAGCACCCTAATTGCGTAACACATTAACAATCGGAGTTGATTTCATTTTGACAGTTCAACAATATTCATTGCGTTATTTACGTTGTCGAGCAGACAAATTTTTCGAACATATGAAGCAATGGATTAGCAATTTGTTTCAAAATGAAACCAACTCCGATCGATAATGTGTTACGCAATTAGGGTGCAGGTCGAGAGTTGGTCACAGCCGTTTGCTCTTTCCGGAGCGGCTCCGCTGGTGGCCTCGACGGCCCGAGTCTTATCTGTTGAGGCATCGGGGCAGCTGGTGAGTTGCTCTTGAAGGAGATTACGGCTCTGATTAAACTCATGCTCTCCGGCAAGATGAACGAGGCCGTCATCGACATTCTATACGGGGCCAATCTAGGCGCTCTGTGTAAAAGGGATGGCGGCATTCGTCCCATTGCCGGAACTACTTACCGTACCGTCGTATGGCAGCCAAGATTTGCTGTAAATTTTATGGTGAGGTTGTTTCGGAAAAATTGCAGCCCCTGCAGCTAGCTTACGACTTCAAAGGGGGCTGTGAGGCTGCGTACACGCCTTATCGACCTACCTAAATTCTGGCAAAGGTGAGGTCATCTTGAAGGCTAGATTATACACTTCTGGACACATCTATTGGCCCACCTTAGAGTTTAGGTTTCGATGGCCCCTACCGAAATATGGTTGCTAGATTGAACAAAAACTGTTGATGCAGTTTTAAACCTGATACATTTTACCATCTTTTTCGATCGTATTGTTTTAAATTTGAATTCAGAATACCATACGACATGGAGCTACGCCTAACAAGTCGGATATGCGCCTTGTTAAAGGCAATTGATTTTTGAATAAAAAACATGTTTTATCAAATAAAGGTTTAATTTAATAACGCGTGTTGCCTCCATGGGCAACTACCAAAGCTCTCATACGATTAGGCATAGAGTTTATCAACCGCTCTATGAAATTTTGAGGGATCATCTCCCATTCCTCTTCTATGGCAGTTTTCAACTCCTGCATCGTCTGGGCAACTGGCTGACGAGCCCTAACACGTATTTTTAGCTCGTCCCACATGTGCTCAATGGTGTTCATGTCTGGGCTTCTGGCTGGCCAGTCCATAACTGTGATGTTCACATCCCGAAGATATTCCCTGACGATGCCGGCCGCATGGGCTCTTGCATTATCATGCATAAAAAGGAAATTTGGGCCCACATAGTCCGCGTATGGTATCACGTGAGGTTCTAAGCACTCACGAATGTACCTTTCAGCATTTAATGTTGGCAGCCGTGGTCCTGTAACAACCTCAAGTTGAGTTTTGCCGCTCGCGGATATACCGCCCCAGACAGTCCATGAGCCACCGCCATAAGCAACCCTCTCTTCAAAGCAGCATTGTGCGAAACGCTCTCCCTTACGTCGGTAGACCTTCTTCCTTCCATCATTGCCACGTAACACAATTTTAGACTCATCAGAAAAGAGTACACGGCTCCAATCTTGCTGTGTCCAATTTAAATGACTGCGTGCGAAATGAAGGCGCGCTGTTCGGTGGGCTCGCGTTAGTTTGGGGCCATTAGCTGGCTTGTGTGGTACCATATCGCGTTCTTTTAAACCTTATCCGAACAGTTCGAGCGCTCACAGATACTCCGTGGAAGTCGCGAAGTTGGTTTTGTATCTCAATGGAGGTAAGGTGACGATTTCTCAAGCTGGTCGTCACGATGAATCGATCCTGCCTTTCAGTTGTGACCCGAGATCGTGGCCTTCCTTGGCGACGAACAAAGTCGCCAGTCTCTAGGTACCTCCGATAAACATTTCGGACCGCAGATCGACTTAAATTAAGTTGAGCACTCACGTTTCTTTGGCTGTGTCCGGCCTGAATAAGTGCAACAGCTTGGGCGGCGACTTCAGGTGAAGTATCCATAGATTATTGATAGAACCTCACCTTAATGTTAAGAATAAGTAATGTTTGTTGCAAAACCAAAGATATCAATCACTTTTTCAAGAATTAAATCCAAGTAAACCAATAAAACCAAATTTTCTTAGTATTCGATTGTTTGATATCAACAAACAGGCTCCAAATTGTCTTTTGTTTCTTTAAATTCTGTGTTCGAAATTCAAAAAAAGACTATTGAATGAAATTGTGAATGTGCCAGGTTCAAAACTGCATAAAAACTTTTTGCTCGACCTAATATAAAATTTTAGCTAGGACCAAACGAAACTGAAAATACAAGGTGGGCCAAAAGATGTGTCCAGAAGTGTAATTATAGAAAACAAAATATATAGAAAAAAGAGATTATTTAAAAAAAAAATAAACCAAAAAAAGAAAAGAACCAAATTTTTTGTCATTGAATAAGCAATTGACCGAATAGAAATGGTAAATTGAAAACTGACGATACTAAATATTAGGTTGGGGAAAAAGTCTTTTCGCAGTATAGTATGTATGAACTTAAAATAAAATCTCTTTGGCTATACTATTTGTATCTGGCTGGTTTTGGTATCATTGAAAGTTTACATTTGAAAGAACATAATTCCAAATTCAAATTAGGAAAAATTGTGATTTTCATTTGTTTTTCGTACTGTCAAGATGAGTGAATCCAATGAAGAAATTCGATACATTTAAAAATCTTACTACAAAAAAGGTAAAAATGCAACGCAAGCCGCGAAAAAAATTTGCGACGTTTATGGACACAGTGCAGTGTCTGCACAAATTTGGTTTTAGCGTTTTCAATTCGGAAGTTTTGATGTCAAAGATGCACGTCGCTCTGGTCGCCCTATTACGGATAAAATGGATGCCATTTTTGAAAAAGTGGAGCAAGATCGGCGTATCAGTAGTTACGACGTAGCTGAAGAACTGGGAATTGACCACAAAACAGTTTTGGCGTATTTGAAAAAACTGGGTAGGTACACAAAAAAGCTCGATATTTGGGTACCTACCTCACGAGCTCACTGAAAGAAACCTAATGAACCGTGTACTCATTTGTGATTCTTTATTACGACGTAATGGAACCGAACCAATTTTGAAGAAGCTGATAACTGGTGATGAAAAGTGGATCACGTACGACAAGACCGTGCGAAAAAGGTCGTGGTCAAAGGCCGGTCAGGCTTCACAGACTGTGGCGAAACCCGGGTTAACTTGCAACAAGGTGATGCTGTGTGTGTGGTGGGATTGGAAGGGCATTATTCATTATGAGCTGTTACCACCAGGCAGGACCATCGATTCTGAACTCTACTGCGAACAACTGATGAGATTATAGCAAGAAGTTGAGAGAAAGCGGCCGGAATTAATCAACAGAAGGGGTGTGGTTTTTCATCATGATAACGCTAGACCTCACACATCTTTAGCCACTCAGCAAAAATTAAGAGAGTTTGGCTGGGAAGTGTTAATGCATCCGCCGTATAGTCCTGACCTTGCACCTTCAGATTTCCACCTGTTTCGGTCTCTTTGGATTTCTTTAGGCAGTGTCAGGTTAACATCACGAGCGGACTGCCAAAACCACTTGTCGCGGTATTTTGATCAGAAGTCCCAAAATTTCTATAACAATGGGATCATGTCCCTACCTACAAGATGGCAAAAAGTTATCGAACAAAATGGTACCTACATACTTTAGATAAATGTAAATAATGTATATTAAAAAATGTTTTGAATTTTCTTAAAAAATACGAAGAAACTTTTTCCCCAACCTTACTTTTACTTGGCTTATTTTATTTGCGTAAAATGTACCAACAACAACAACTAAAATAACAAGCAACAGAAATATTTGACTACATAAAATTGATAAAAGTACTAGTTGGTAAACAAGTTATTGTTTAAACGTTCACTTGCCAAACATTAGGTTTGCGTTACAATTATTTGTGAAGAGATTTTTTGCTAAGTAATAATTTGGCTAAAATTGTTTGGGAAGTGATAATTTGTCAATTTCTTTTAGATGAAACAAGGGTAACCCATTATTAAAAACACATTTTACTGTGGCATTTATCTATCTCTTCTCAAAAACAGATAATAATTTTTGAGCCGAGTTTATTGATAAGCACGAGACATGATTCGAACGATTTCCAAATCATCGAATCGATTTTCAATTGTATTTTTTTTATTTTTTTCTTTTTTTTGGGTACGCTAGTCTGTAATCTATATAAATAAAAAGAGAAGTCCTGACTGACTGACTCATCAAAGCCCAGCCCAAACCCTTGGACAGAAGCAGAAATTTTGCACAGAGGTTCCCTTTATTATGTTGACAAGGAATAAGGAATGATTTCCCGGTAATAAGTTCCCGTGGGATATTTTAAGCCGCGGGAAAAAGCTAGTAAAACAATATAAACGATTAAATTAACTCTTTACTTCAGGTTTCTTGTGTTTATTGATACAGTCCCGAAAATCATTAACTTCTGTTTGACATTTTCTCCAATCCTTAGTATTCGCTATGCACTCCTGAAAAAAAAAAGAAAGTTTATAGTGAATGAACATTGTATACAACAATTTCTACATCGGACAACCTCATGCCAGGGCCACATTATACGGGGTGTGCCGTTGATTATCGCGTTGAAGGGCGATAACCGTAGGTGTAGCCACCACTTACCGCGATAATTTGACCGAATTTAACTACCGCGATGTTTAAAGCGTTTATGGGCATTGACGTTGACGTCTTTTGACGGCTCTACCTAGACTAAACTAGTGCATCAACATAATCAGCCTATAACGTTCCCACTGCTGGGACACAGGCCTCCTCTCTGTGAGAGGGAGTGGGCCGTAATCCACTACGCGGGCCCAGTGCGGGTTGGCAGATGTCACAAGTCTTCGAATTTTTGATTCTAGGACATGCCGGTTTCCTCACGATGTTTTCCTTCACCGTTTTGAGAGCAGCAGAACTAGTGCATCGCCAAACACTTATTAACCAACATTTAACCCCCGTTCCCACGGGCGTAATAAAATCGCGGCGGGATTTTATAGCGCACTGGATTTTCAACTCTCGCTGTTGAGCCGAGCGTTGAGAATCTAACTTAAAAATAACAGAGTACATTGTAGCGCGTTGAAAAAACACACTGTAGGATTTTGTAATCTCGGCGCTAAGCAGAGCGTTGAAAATCCAGTGCGCTATAAAATCCCGCCGCGATTTTATTACGCCCGTGCGAACGGGGGTTTATACTAAACTAGCTTTTGACCGCGGCTTCGCCCGCGTGGATACCTGGCCGTTACCAGAAGCGGAACAAATACAGGATAAGTTTTTAAGCAGTGCGCAAATTTTCACAGCGTGTTCTACCCATGAATATGAACAACTTTTACTATGGGACCAAACCTGAAATCGCGAAAAAAAAGCTGCTCCCTACATTTTGACGAGTTCTGTGTAGGTAAATATACTGAACAGCTGATTTTTTTTTCGCAAATTCAGAGTTGGTCCCATAGTGAAAGTTGTTCATATTCGTGGGTAGAACAACCTGTGAAAATTTGCGCACTGCTTGTTTATGTACAGAGCTAGCCAGCACATCAAGCTACCCCAATCTGTCAAATTTTCCCAATTGAATATGAACCTTATTTCTTTGTGGTAAAGTTGAAAATCTATCGAAGAAATTTGACAGATTTTGGTAGCTTAATGTGCTGGCCTCTGTTCCAAAATGTATGAAGCACGCCACGAGGCGTCGCACTATATTTTTAACCGACGAAAAAAATAAGGAGGAGGTTCTCAATTCGACACGTTTGACCACGCATAACTTTTTACACTTTTTTGTTTTATTCGAGAGGGTATACATCACAGTTGGTCCCATATAAAATTTATTAACTTTGCTGGGCTAGTTTTTGAGTTAGCTTCAATAATACGTATTTTTTCCCCACTTTTATATAAATAATAAATAATAATAATAATCTTTATTACATAAGAAAGTGCATTGCAAATTGTGTGAAGATATGGATATGGATGATGTTCTAGTTTCTTTTGCAGGTAGTGGTATTAGAATTTGTGTGAGGTAGGTACCACAACTAAAAAGTGAAAAATAAAAACTTTTTTACAAAAAAATACAACCGACTTCCAAAAACAACACTACAAAGTAAAAAATAACTTTAATTTCGGAAGTCGGTGGCAAAAAACGAAAATACATTTAACCAGACACCGACTTCCGAAATTAAAGTTATTTTTTACTTTGAAGCTACCCCCTCCCTACGCCCCTCCAGCTCTAAAAGATATTTGACCCGTTAACGACGGCGATGTCGGTGAACAAAATATGACAAGCCTTGTCACTTCATAGTGATTTCGTTAGTTCCAATTAAAGCCACCGGGTCAAAGGCAGGCACTATACCACGCGGAGTTAAGATTGTCAAACTCGATTTTAGTTGTGTCAAAATTGTTATTAAATTTAGAGGTTTTTTTTTTCAGAATAGCTCTAAGATTCTCATAACAAAAAGTAAGGAATTTTAGTGATAGTTTAGTTAGTTTAGTTCGGTGTACAACAGAATCGGCACCAATATTGTTGATAAGGTAACTTTAAACCATGCCACTAATTCCTGGGTAGTTTGGCTCGGATCGGCTTCCACCATCTCTTTCAATTCATTGTTATTCACCTGTGTGGGCGGTCTTCCACGTGGTTCGTTCCTCAAATCAAAGTTTCCATCACGAAAGCGTTTAAACCAAAATCGCACGGTGCGTTCATTAGCAGTCCCCTCTCCAAACGCAACATTGATATTGCGAGCTGTTTCTGCCGCGTTTGTTCCGCGTCGGAACTCGTATTAAAAAAAAACTCGAATTTTCGAAGTATCCATCCTTCTTGTCTAAGCTGAATAAAAAAAACAACTGAAAGTCGATAATCGAATGTTGCACATTTTTTAAAAGAAGAACTTCATAGGTACCATGTGAAAAAAGTTTCACTCAAAAATCTCAAACCATGAAGGTTCTATGTCAATGCGAAGTTCCTAATACAATAAACGGCAATTTCATACTTTAACCCCTATTATTATTGATCCAAACACAGTATAATAATGATTCAGCAGTTTATCTTCACAGAAAACGGCCGAAACGACGCGCTTCGAAATCTCAGTCAGTCTCAATTACGCAACAGTACGCAGCAGTTGCATACGGACGGACACATATTTATATAGGTAATTAATTCAAGGTCACTGCCCAGATAAACTACTGTAGCTTTATTACTCTGTGGTACGGTCGCTGCGCTGCTGCACTGTATATGTAGCATCTACAGACAACAGCACATCACGTTTTTCCTTTGTCTTGACCTTATTTTCACTAGATTTATTCGATATTGATTTTATTAACAACTACAGGTATACAAGTTTTAAGGCCAGTACAGCTAAAAATATTCTGTCTATATACAGCTTTAGAAAACAGTTTGTAGATCTACGGATTTTCCTAGAGGCAATCTACGGATTCACCCTACGGAGTTTTAAAAGCGGTTCTGGCAACACTGCAGCTTACATAATTCCGCGCTAGATGGCGTCGGCTGATAAATAAAATTGATTATAATATTTAAAATGAATGATAACATTGTAATAATTTAATTGTATTAGTATTAATTAGGTCAGTGGGTCGTCTTAGGGGCGGAGTTCAGGGCTCATTATACGTAGGACGTTGGCAAAATAGAAACATTGTTTGAAAATGTTACTATGTACTTAGTCGCTCGATATATAGGTATATTACGTATGTACGTTATGTATACTTAGATTAAAACAAACCATATATTCGGCTAGAACTAAGTATTAGTTGTAAGAAGTCTTTCCAATAATCAAATAAATATTAAAAAAAAAACAAGTTGTTGGTTGTTTTATTATTTTCGTAAGTAGGTACCTGAACTTTATAATGCAATTCCAAGCAGCCTGTCTTCTTCAGCATGCTCTCCACTGGATCGTCATCGGGATCCACTGGTTTCTCACGAGGTTTCACAGTCATTTTTCTTTATATTATTAATCACAGATGAGTTCAATCAAAACAACTTAACCTCGAATAAATTATCAGCTGAGCAGATAAGATGACGTATTATGCTACTAAATCAAAAAGTCATATTGTGATGACAACTACTTGTACTGAAGTGTGTTTTAATTTAATGGGGTTATAGCAACGTTTCGTTTCTTCGTTTTGGGGAACTACAGTGTGCTTAGTAGGTATGTTTGTATAAGTTGTCTCGTCTGGCGAAAAGTAATCTGAGCGTATTCTAGATCGTAGCGATATGAATAAATCTGGGTCAATTTTGAATGCAAAAACATGAAAATGAACATTTTAATACTAAGTCGACGTTCGCACGGACGTAAAGATTTCGCGGCGATTTTGTTTCGCGCACTGATTGACAGTTATATAGATAGATAAAACATTTATTTGGTGCACACATAAGACATAGCACAACCAATGACGTATTATAAAGGTTCATCATTGAGCACAATACACAAAAGTACAATTAAATAAATTAATATAAAAAAAGATGCCAATAACGAAAAAAAAAAACGAGAAAAGAGAAGAAAAACGTACTATACAAAAAAAAAATAAAAAAAAACTGACACAATGACGTAAGTACTTACTGGATTTTCTACACTGCTTAGCGCCGAGAGGTGAAAATCCAAGTGTGTTTTATCGACGCGCTAGAATGCACTCTGTTGTTATTAAGTTGGATTCTCAGCGGTCGGCTCAACAACGAGAGTTGAAAATCCAGTGCGCGATAAAATCCCGCCGCGATACTTACTAATAAAATAATATTTTGGAACGAAGTTCCCTAAATTCACGATAAGTATACCTATGCACTCTTGTCTTGGGAATAACTGTACATTATGTAACATTTTGACCGTTCATGAAATTTTATTTTTTGTGCCTGTTATAGCCAAGCCAATATCACAAAATAGCTTTTTGACAGATTAGGTATATTGAAGCACGATGACGCATCGCAATAAGTAGCCATTTGGCAGTTGTAATTATTTGAATCTTATTTAATTTTTAGGGTTCCGTACCTCAAAAGGAAAAAACAGAACCCTTATAGGATCACTCGTGTGTCTGTCTGTCCGTCTGTCACAGACAATTTTATCCGAATCTAATGGACCGATTAAGTCGAAATTTTGTAAACATATGAACTTCTGTGACCCAAACACGGACGGGTAAAGTAAATAAATGAATTTTGAATATGGGGGTCACTTTTTTTAAGAATTTTGTTATTTTTTTTTCTTATTTTTAAAAATTTAAAAAAAAAGTTTTGCAAACTGTACCGTATGATATATTAAATCAAAGGGCTTACAATGAGGGTCTCAAATATATATTTTTTATAATTTTAGAAAATGTTGTTTTAAAGTTATTTAAGAAAATAGACGAAAATAGACCGTTACCCCCTTATCTCCGAATCTACGAAGCCTAAAATTTTGAAAAAAATACAGAAAATAGTTCTTTACCTGAAGATTACAGGAAACCTATAAGAAGTCTGTGGTCTTAAAATTACATGGTAAATCTCTCAATATTGTGAATACAAACAAACTTACATTTACAGTTGGAATGTATGGGAGAACATGTTTTTCAACTACAATGTTAATTTGTTCTTGGGATTAATTCATACCAACTACGGAACCCTTCATTGTGCGTGGTCCGACACGCACTTGGCCGGTTTTTTTTTTTTGTTTAAAGTATGACATTTTAATTTCCTATGAGCTAAAGTTTACTCTGTTACAAATTTTACGTAATAATATTAATGTAGTAAGGAGAAATTTACAGTTACTTAATTCTGAGCGTTTTTATTAGTTTTATGATTTTTTCTGTAGCTATTCCACACATATCAGAATTCTGAGACCGGTATGAATTAAACCACTATTTAAAAGATATAATTATACCTTCAGTCCTACCAACCTGTGAACTGAAAGAGGACGCCACCGTCGACGCGTCGACACAATCGAATGACATGCGGCGGCACAATCGAATGACATTTCAACATGACGGCCGTAGTTCCAATTTTTCACAGATAAGTGGAAAGGAGTGTACACTAGCTGTTGCCCATTGCTTCACCCGCGTGGATGTCATACTTCCCTATTTGAATCGGATTTTGTTCACAATTGCATGGGTTTTAATTTTTTTGCGCGGAACTCTAATTATTTTTCCAAAATAAAAGTAGTCTAAGTTACTTCTTATAATTCTGCTATCTGCCAGTGAAAGTCCCGTCAAAATCGGTCCAGCCGTTTCGAATATTAGAAGGAACAAACAGACAGACAGGCAGACCGACAGCCAACAGCAGATTCCAGAAGGTTGTCCCGATACAGTAATTTAGAAGGGTGTCTGTAGCATTGCCAAAGGAAACTATAAAGGGGTTTTCTTTTCTAGTTTCTGCCAGCAAGGTGTCCCTATTAATAGAATTGAAGGCATTATTTATGTCAACTTTGTTGAGCTGAATACTAGTATTTTACATGGAGCGACTGTCTGTCTGACCTCCACAACCCAGTTACTGGGGAACACGATACCCGTTGGTAAGACTGGTTGTCAGACTTTTTGGCTTCTGACTACCAATAACGACTGTCAGACTATTTCAGCTGCTATCGGGGCAATAAAACGAAGTAGAACAAGTCACTGTTTTCAGGGTTAATAAAAAAACATCTTTTGACCTATTAATCTTTATTATCAACACAAATCGATCAGGCCTAATATAAATTAATTTCTAGACTATTCTATAATTAACCTGAGGAAACAATCATAGTCGTGGAGAATTACCTCATTTCGACCGGCGACGAAGTGTGAACAGATCGGATGTGCGAGGTGCGATCATACAAATAGCTCGAAAAGAAATTAAATAGATAGTAATCTAACCTTTTTAATTTCTTTTCGAGCTATTTTAGTTCCTAAACATTAATAACTTTTTATTTATTTCCATTCATTCGCTGTTAAAATTTAATTTAAAACCATGTTTTTTTCTTAAAGTTGTAACTTAAAAACTGTGATTTTAAACTCGTAATAAAAATAAAATACATGGATTAAAACAACTTGTTTGTTATAAGCCAATTGTGCCGGATTGGCGCAGCAGCCCACACTGAATTAGCCCGACAAGTCGAGCCCGCCGCGCACTTGTACTCGTAGCTTCATACTTAAAATGCGGAGTAAAAGTTGTTTGTTATCATGAATACAATCATGTATTTAAGTATCGGTCACTAATTACCAGTCACCCTATACAGGGTGACTTTTAATTTAACGTATTCCTTCAAAGATGTGATTCAGCACTCCATAAAGCCTAGGCGAAAATTCAATGGAATGAGAAAAACCCATTTTTATGTATTTTTGAAAATTTCCCAGAATTCGTCAGTAAATATCACTTTTCTCTAAACTCTCAAACTAAATGGCCTTCATTGCTAGTTCATTGGGTACCTAATACTTTAACTACTTTAGCGGGCCTTATGATATATACATAAATGAGTAATTTTTTAAATAATAGGTCTTTACCTATGAAATTGCCGTTTTGTATGAAAAAATTTAAACGAATTTTTTTCATGCATTTTTTATTTGTATTAATCGAAGTAATCACCCATGCAATCAATGCATCTTTGCCAACGCAGTGGCAGTTTATTGATGCCCTTCTTAAAGAAATCAGCTTGGACGGGAGGCAACAAATTCTTCAAAGGCATTTTGTACTGCCTCTCGGGTATTGAATTTTTTTCCCGCTAAGAAGTTATCCAAATTCTGGAAAAAGTAGTAGTCTGTAGGCGCAAGGTCTGGTGAGTAGGGCGGATGACGGAGAGCTTCCAACCCCAGTTCTTGCAACTTGGAGACCGTCTGCTGTGCAGTATGAGGTCGCGCGTTGTCGTGCAGGAGCAGCGGAGACGAGCGATTGACCAATGCTGGTTGGAGATGTGCCAGCTTCTCCATCATTGTGTTCAGTTCTTCACAGTACACATCTAAAGTAATGCTCACCCCGTTTGGTAAGAAGCTGTGATGAATCACACCGGCGCTAGACCACCAAACAGTGACCATCACTTTTCTAGGGTAAGTTTTCGTTTAGGGCATTGTTTAGGTGCTGAACCAGGATCCAACCAACTTGCTGAGCGCTTGTGGTTATCAAACAGAATCCATTTTTCATCGCAGGTAACAATGCGGTTCAAAATTCCTTCATTTGTGTATCTGTTGAGCAGTGCAAGGCACGTCTCGACGCGTACTTCGCGCTGGCGATCATTGAGTTCGTGGGGCACCCATTTGTCAAGCTTTTTTACCTTGCCAATTTGACGCAAATGGACCAATATTGTTTTGACGCTAACGTCGAAAGCTGCTGCTAATTCAGCCGTAGATTGTGAATCATCAGCTTCCACAATCGCCTTTAATTCGTCATTGTCGACCAGTCTTCGGACGACCGCGAGGTTCATTTTTCAGGTCGAAATTTCCAGAACGGAAGCGAGCAAACCAATAACAAGTGGTGCGTTGGTTTGTAGTGTTAGCTCCGTAAACGTCGTTGATGTTGCGTGCCGCTTGTGCCGCGTTGCTGCTATGACGGAACTCATATTCCATAATTACTCGAATTTTTAACGTATCCATGATGACGAAAAAGATTGAAATGCGATGAAAATATAACACTAATCAATAAACAAATGACTACTTTTGAAAAAAAAATCCATGTTTTTAAAATAAAATTAATTTGAAATTAGAATTCTTAGCCAAACAAAAATTATTTTGATTTGAAATGGCCAGTACTGCAGAACGGCAATTTCATAGGTAAAGACCTAATATGTCATCAGTATGAAACCTGGCAACATTCTCATGAAATTCTATATTTTCAAATAACACACTCAGCTTGGATATATCAATACTTTTTACCTGATTGACTAACGATACTATCAAGTCTTTAAACCTCATTCTAACAGCTAGTTCGAGCATATTATTCATTCATTGCTTTAATAATTTCTATGAAATCCATCAAATTGTCTGGTCTAAGTTTCCATCGAGTGTTGAAAATATAAAAAAATGGGCAAAATTTTGTAGATTGTATCGAATTGCCTCACATATAGATGATTTAATTTGACCTTGCTCAGTGATTTTACCCTGTTTCAATAACAATTCAAATAATATTTTTTTTTGTTTTTCAAGTAGTGGAAGCAAGTCGTGGTCAATTGTCAGTTTAGTCGCAAACAGATTGTGCCGGCGGCTCGGACGGTGTCCGATGTATTATCGGGCACAAATAGTCGACAGAAAAGGCCAAGGAGCTCTAGGCAGTCTATACGTCCTCTTTTAAGGCTTTACAGGCCACCGCGAGCTGATCAAGGCCTCTTCTCACCTCCAACGAGTTAAATAACAGCTTACAAGCGAGAATATGCAAACTCTATACTGAAGCATAAAAAACTGGCGATATACGCTTTTTATTACAGATCCCGTTCCAAATTATTTGATGATGATGAGCTGAAACAAGCTATGGAAATGATAGACGAGCTGAATAAAGGAGAGGATATAACTGGCATCATTTGTAATGTAGTTGACGATATTCCAATGTTTGTCCACTCGACGTTCGAAGAATACTTAGCGGTCGAATACATTTGTGATTTAATCAAAAGTAAAGAAAACCAAAAACATATTTGGGATTTTATATTCTGTTCCATGTTAGATTTTAATTAAATTATGTTTATACAACAAAATTATCTACTTAAAAGATTTACATTAATTAACTATAAATAAATAAATAAATCATACAAACAAACAAAATATATATACCTACAGGTACCCGTCGAACCTCCTTCAATCTAATGAATCATTGCAAAAAAAAAACAAGCTCACCCTAGAAATACACCCTGAAAAAATCACTTGAGAAAGGCTAGACCGATTTGGTTAATTTTTTCGGGAGAAAAATTGGAAAAGTTAACCGCAAAATAGGAAAAAAAAAACGGAAAATAGTTTTTGCTTTGGGTTTTTTTTACGAGTTAATGAAATTTGGACAGGACAATGTCTACGTGGGTCGGGTCAACATATGAGCTAAGTAAATAAAACACACAGAAAGTGAAACATTCTATATATTTGCCTCGTTTTATTTACAATGGATTGCCGAAACAATCTTGGCTCTAACTTACGCAAATAAAAATACAACTTATTATCTATCCTAGAGCTGTTAAAAAAAATACGATTTTTTTAAATTACGACTGTACTACCTCGAGATAAGTTTCAAATCTAAACTCTAGTCTTGGATACAAAAAAATCGTACTTTTTTTTTCAATACGCTATCTTTTGACTTACTTTCATTTGTTTAATTTAATGCAAACAGTAGGGGAAAAAAAAACAAACTGAACACCTTTCTACATGGGACCAACATCGTAATCGCGAAAGAATTATCAACTGTCTCATTCAAAACTTCAATACCTACTCGACCACAATGTACGGGACGGCTGATTATTTTTTCGCGATTACGATGTTGGTCCCATGGAAAAAGTTGTTCAGTTTGATGGCCTGTACCAAACCTTCCTGGTACAGCCTGTATACGGCGGGGTTCCATAGTGGTCAAAAGACAGCCCATTGAACAGGGCGGCTCATTTAAAAAAAAACGTTAATATTAAAATGCACTTTAACTTTGTAATGGCAAAAATGACCTTATAATAATTTTGTCATTTTTTTGGCATTCCTGTCAAAATGGAATCGTTTAAAATGCTTAGGATATAATACTAAGGAGATTTAGGATTAGCAGTTACTTTCAAAACATTACAACAATAGTCTACAAGCCGACCAAAAATTATCCATTTATGAAAATTTCATGCCTATGCACTGTTTGTGAGGTCCTCAGATAAACCCTATATAACACTCGACATTTAAGATAAATTTTTCCTTGACGAAGTGTTCAGAAACACGATATCGAACCAATAACCGCCATCGAATGGATAAACTCCGTTTAAAAACCTCAGAAACCGGGCTTAAATCGTACGTAATAGGTAGCGAGCCTATTGCCATCAACTGGGCACAAATCCAGACTCCGGGCTGCTACAGAGAAATATCTAAACTTGGAATTTTAATCGTATGACAGTTCTAAGTAAAATAATTTTCGTTTTTATATTACTTATTATTTATATTATGGTATTAACCAGGGACCATTTTGGTTACCCATTGAAAGGGTTTTCGATAGGGTTTTTCTAAGCAGTTAAACAAAAACCCATACGATGTGGGTAACCCTTTTGAAAAAGGTTTCACTTCAACTCTCTTAAAACGATAACAGCGTAATATTCCGACTCGGAGCAATGTAATATAATCATAATCATTTATTTGTCAGAACATGGTCGGTATGTATATTACATGGTCTTATGTTAACATTGTCTCAACACATTCTACCACATGGGCGTACAAATGTCAAACCGATTACATTGAAGAAAGATTATAATAAATTAAGTTCAAATTCAAATAGGGATGTCAGATTAGAAATTAAATAATATAAATAGTAATTGAGTTAAATTAATATGTCAGTGTCATTTATGTAGTCATTCAAATTATAATAGCATTTATTACATAAAAATTCTTTAAATTGCTTCATAAATCTAGCCAAATCTAATTCTCTAATTGATTTATTAATTTTATTATAATGTCTCGATAATGGGCATACGTTGCAAGTTGCAAAACATTATATAGGTTATCTTAATGTAGGGGTAACCCTTTCATTGGGTTTCAAGTATAGAACCCAATCAGTGGGTTATCCATATTGAAGTGATAACCCTTTTACTGGCTTTCAAGCCTAAAACCCATTGAAGGAGTTACACATGATAAAGGTAACCTCATAAATGGGGTTGTACGGTCCCTGGTATAACCGAAACGTGTTCAATTAAAACTATAAGCACATCAAGTTAGTTTCTCTAATTCTTTTTTTCACCTCATTTCCTTTTTATTGTCTTCACCTGTCAAGTTACTGAATACGATTAAAAATCCAAGTATAATGGAAATACGCAATAATACTTTGCCCGAACTGGGATTCGAATCCAGAGGGCCTATAATTTTCGCGCTCTAGCATGGTGCGGGTGACACATGTCAGTATGGCATGACTAGGTCAGTGACAATATGCACAATTCAATTTTATCGATAACGATTCTTACAGCAAAACTATCGTTCTCCTAATGATTTTAAAAATGTCTTTGATATATCATATTTTTAGGAAATTTATTTTAAAATATGTATTTAATACAAAACATTAAAAAATCACATTCAAAGCACTACCGATATTTATTTAAAAAAAAAAAAAAAAAACCTTTTTTTCATGGTATAATTTTTTCGGCTAATTTAACTCTATAGATGTCTAACAACAAAAATTTAAAAATACATACAGTAAACTTTTTCTATTAAAAA
The DNA here is from genome assembly GCA_946251885.1 of Cosmia pyralina. Classification (NCBI taxonomy): domain Eukaryota; kingdom Metazoa; phylum Arthropoda; class Insecta; order Lepidoptera; family Noctuidae; genus Cosmia; species Cosmia pyralina. The sequence continues at coordinate 12,667,723 of OX276368.1, read as the reverse complement.
TATCGACTATCGATAAAAACCCATAATAGCAATACATCTCATCACTAAACATGTCTATGGCGTTACGTTACACGCCTATAACTGCTTCATTTTTCTTTAATTTGATTTTATTTGTAGATAATAACTTTTTGGCAGGATGATTTATTTAATTTACTACAGTTATTATTGAATCCGTATTTTACGATTATGATATTTAGAGTGCAGCTAAAATATTAAATCATGATTGTAAATCGCGATAACGTTCAAGAGTGAAAAGGAACAGTTCGTCAAATGTCACCCGCACCATGCTAGAGCGCTAAAACTATCGACAACTAGAATTTGCTTCGGAGCGAGTCTTATTCTTACAATAGATTATTCTCATTGTTTGTATCCTGTAGTTAATCTGTGAACAGCGTTGTGGGCTGCAATATTGTCTATATGTTTTGTGTATTTCTTTTTATATGTTATATATTGTAGCTGTTAGTTGTTCCTTTTTTTTAATATAATAAAATAAAATAAAATAAAATAGCTACAGCTTCAAAGTGACATTGACAGATCATGTGACATTTCGATTGCTTATGTCAACCTCATACATTTTTTGGTTTTTCTACTAGCTAATTGAATGTTACTTTGTCTAGGCCCTAAGGACCCCACGATCAATTGCGCTTGCGAGCACTACCCAACAAAGCCGAATTTTCTATGTTCTACTAAAAAATATTACTTATCTATACTCAGTTTTCTAAGTTTCGAGGTCGGTTAATACTACAAACAATACATTATTCATAATTTAAGTTTCTCAAAATGGTTAAATACTACAATTAAAATGTTAAAACGATCGATTTTGACAGAATAGAAAATGTTTGTCACTTCCGCCAATCGCCCAGTCATATAAAACTTTTAACAAATAAAAAAGAATTCCAATAATAAAATTGCCACACTGTAGCGTCAAACATTGTTTTATATAAAATACTAGTTTATGCCCGCGGCTTCGCACGTGTGTACTATATGTACTACTAGGTACATCTGAACAGACAGCCGTGCTGCTGGACAGTTTGCTGCGCCACTTCTTCCCAGCTAAATCACTAGGAAGTGGCGAAGGGCGGGCGTGCCGGGGGACTGTCGTATGTAATTTTGAATATATGTTATACACAGTCACGCAAAAACTACTGAACAGATTTTGATGAAATTTGGCACACAGATAGTTTAAAGCCTGCATTAACACATAGCACATAGGATACTTTTTATCCCGATATTCCTACGGGTTCGAGACTTATGCGGGTGAAACCGCGGGGCGCTGCGAGTATTTTATATAAATTAAATGCTGTTCGTTGATAAGCGCATCACTTGAGAACGGCTGACCCATTTTGGCTATTTTTAGTTTTAAAATGTTCGTAATAGTCCGAATTAAATTTTTATAGAAACAAAAATTGAAAAAGTTACCCGGAATATTTTCAAATTCGGGATTTACAATGGGATTTTTTGTACGGACTCAAGACCACATTGAAATTTGGACAGGACGATGTTTGTCAGGTTAGCTAGTTTTAATATATATATAAAAAAAAAAACAATGTCCGACGCTCACATTACAAAAAGCAAAAAATAAATGCCTCTTATATTGGAATCATAATTACATAATTCACTATCAATTTAAAAAAATAAGCATTGGTGGTCGTCGATAAGAATATGACTCTTGTAACTTCGAATTTACAGTTTAAAATCGATGAAAACGGGAATAGTACGCATAATTGCATGATCGCCAATAAAGTAACTTTACAGGCCACCAATAACTTAAAATTTTGAACACACAAAATAATCTTGTACTATTTTATATTATTAATAATAATTATGTTTACAAAATAAAGAGAAAAAAAAAAATTGAATATAAGTGCGAATAAATCTAACACAGTCATTTCGCACTTTTTTTTTCTACAATTTTGCATAAAAATACCATGACAACATCACGACTGTAATCCCCGTAGGGTTGGGCAGAGGTGTACCTATAGTACACCCTAATTTCACCACTTATGCTTTAGTCCCACGTAATAGGCGGCGACCCTATTGGCATCAACCGGGCACACATCCAGACTCCGGGCTGCTACCTAGTAATTTTAAGATAGCACATCTTTGAATGGTTATAACACTTGAATGTTTTTTATAACGGTAAGGAATAGGGCTTTAAAATAGCCTGCATTTGGTTTGAATATAATCATTTATAAAATTGGTTGTAAATATGAACAGAGGTTCAAAAAAGTCTGAAAACCAGTCTTGCCAAGGAGTAAGACTCTGGTTGTCAGACTTTTGGGCAACTGACTACCCGTAACGACTGTCAAAGATCTACGAATGACAGCCGGGACCAACGGCTTAACGTGCTTTACGAGACACAATCCACGAACCGACCCCCCACTGTTATTTCTTAGCCACGAGCCCCTCAGGAAAATGCAGATGATAATGATTATTTCTATACAAAATTGTAGAAGGTAGCTTATAAAAAAAAAGAAGTAAATTAAAAACTTATGCTAAGACGTGAAAACGCCGCGTATTAAAAATATCAACGTCCAATTATGAGGCGTAGTATGAATTTATTTATTTTATTAACTTTTTTATTCTAATGAATATGAACGCTTTACTGCGGCTATTAAATTATTACAACTTCTAACATTAATAATGTAACTTTTAAAAGTTAGTATAGTAACGCTTGATTTACGAAAATCGCTCTTACTGCTATTGAATAAAGGCGTAGAAGGGCGTTGTACTATCAGAGAAACGAGCGTTTGAACACCGTGAAAACAAAATCCCAAACGACAAAAATTATTTAAAACGGAATATGTACCATGTTTTTTTTTTTCATCAGATCTTCACCAAATTTTTGTGAGACCAACTTGGGATCGGATCTCACAAGGCGGAGATATCGAAAAAGTAGCCCTCCTATCAAAAAGTCGTAAAACCTGTGTACCTGCTGACCACTCCAAGCCGTTGGCATATATCTGCGTTTTAAACCGAGCGGCGTTTTTCCCGAACATATATTAATTTTTTCCGCCCAGCTTTGCCGAATCATGCCAACCAAAACAAAAGTGGACAGCAACCCCTTAGTATCTCAAAGAACAAAAATAAAAAAAAAAATACATTTCGTAAAGCGTTCATATCAATGATTTATATGACTTGAAACAACAACATTTTTTATTTAAAAAAATGTCTTAAAAAGCTTTGTCGAGTCTAAAATTTCTAGTTTTAAGACGAAATTGACGGCGATTAAATTTAACGCCTTTTTTATACACGCCGTGAAAACGGAGCTCTTAGATACGAAGATGTGAGAATTAAAAAAAAAAACAGAAGTGTGATTAAATTATAAATGGGTTTTTCCTACTATTCCTACCATTATTAATTATATATATTGTAATATAATAATTGTAATAATATATAATATCTGTGTATATAATTAATTATTATTTCGTTTAATTTTTTTCCTTACAAAATACTGATTCGCCGGTGTCGGGAGCAGGGTCCAAGCTACCGGCGGTTAGGGCTACAGGGACAGGAACCTCCTCACGATGCAAGCCGTATCGAGGAGTACTGCCCTGGCCCTTGATCCAACCTCCTAACGAGAGCCTCCAGATGTTAGTCGAGGCTTTCGGCCATCACTACAATCGGCACAATGACAGCCGAGCTCACATTCCATATGTCAACAACCTCGTGAGCTAAGTCGAGATATTTTATTTGTTTCTCTTTCTCAGCTTTCACGAAGTTCTCGTTATGTGGAATGGTAACATCGACTATCATTGCGTGGCGCGCTAATCGATCTATCCATACCACTATATCAGGTATCTAATTAATTTATTATTAGCATAATAATTAATAATATTATATTATAGTTCTAAATAGAATAAAGTGTGAAGAAAATTCACATTATACCTACTGGTAGAAAATCATGGTAGAAATAGTAGGAATGGGAACAACCCTTATGAATACATATTGTTAATATTTTCATTTATTGTCTTAATGACGCCCCATCCATACATTATTGTACTGTGATGTTAACTTTAAGAAAATTAATGTGTATACAAGGTCAAATTAAAATAATTTGAGTTATATTGTCACCAGATATCGATACCCAGTCTGTGAAGTGTTGCTAGTTATTATAATTTGACCTTGTTTATTAAAAATCTTTTAAGTTAAGATATACAGAAAGAATTAGTAATATAGCTGTCGCGTTTTAGCACGGCAAAAGCGGTCATTGAACTTTCCCTAATGTGAGAGATATTAGGGAAAGGTCAATGACCGTAGGAACCCACACAATAAACTATGTATGGTTTTTCGTTATTACAACATGTTGAAGATCACCGTATTCAGGGGCCGTACTATGACGTATTAATAATATCATGATCTGAAAAAAGGAAAGTACTATCGGTCGTATACGCTGCGTCTCTCTCTCACACTGGAATAATGCTGGCTTTAATACGTCATTGTAAGCTCCTGGGCGTTAATGGCCGACGCACATATGGCGGAGCGCAGCGCAGAGCATTTTTCACTGTCAAACTATTATCAACGTTGCGTGCCTAAAAATAAAGTTGAGAGTAAATAACCTGAGACGCGCGCCTCTTTCCGCTGAGACGCGATCTCGAGCTAATGCAAGTTTATTTATTTTCAACTTTAATTCAACTGGTGCAAGGTCGATATTTGTTTGGCAGTGACAAATTTTTGAACTAATCGTTATCTTGTGCACTATACTAGATTTCTATGACAGCAAAATATAAAAAATTTGGCGAAACAAATTCAGTATAAGCCTCCAAAAATTTACTTTTTTGCACAAATTTTACCTGAACTTTGGCCGTTCTTATTGTACTCATAAATTGTAAAAATAAAGAAAACATTTTCATAGAAACCTCGCACATGTAATGGAGATTCTAAATGACAAATATTTATTTCACAAACTTGTAAGGCTTACTCAAAAACACGTATTTCTTGGAACAAGTTTTATGAAATTTCCGCACACTATTTTTCGTTCAATCTTATCGCGTTCTCACTTGAGCTGGATAAAACAAACAAGCCAGAAAATGTAGTTGGGTCAATGACCGCTAATGCTATAGTAAAACGCGACTACTATATTAAACATAGGGGGGGGCGGGGCTATGTCCAACAGTGAAAGTCATTCGGCTGAATGTTGATGATGAAAAATTGTTTCTTATTCCTTTACGTTTAGGTCTTCGTTACGGCTCCAGGGCTCCGTTAACACATGCGTGGGACTGCTTACTCGCGCAGTTTCAGTGCATGATCCTTGATGACACCGCCATCGCCTTCAGAGACAAACCTTTTGCGGCCCCTGAGGAGAAAAATTATAAAATGATTAAGTGTTTTGAAGAATTTTGATTTAACCGTCCGTTTAATTAATTAATGTACAGTCCGTTCAACCGATTTCGACTTCTATTCCGTAGGCTTAAGGATGGCATTAAAGGCAAAAAAGTGGTTATAATACCAACTGTTTACTGCAGCTGCCGTTTGTCATCCACCAACGCAATAGAAGTCAAAATCGCTTGAACGGACTGTAAAAAACGATTGTTTAAATGTCTAATATTTTTGTAAATGGAGTAGTTTAGAAAGCGCTGGTGTCGTGGTAGTGCAGTATGCATGAGCATTTCTTCACGATAAAAAAAGGGGGTCCCGGACCTTTGGAAGGCGTACGAGGGGCCGAAGCCAACTCGGTAGAAGCCCGTTATACGTTTTTTATGACACCAACCGACGATTATCACTGTATATTATTATTAACCATTCTAAAAATGAACGCCCCTCCACAAAACGTGATTATTTCAATGTGTAAGAGGAAATACTTATTGCAACACTTTCTTGTGTGCGTGCGCCGACTTTACTGTCAACATGGACTCGTCGCCGCACTTAGAGGTCAACTAATCGTGCGATCAGTCCAGGTAATAACACTGTACGGCGGGGAGCATGCGCTGTGTATGGAATGACACGTTCGCTTTGTCGCGCGTTCGTGTCGCTGACAAATCCGGCTGTTTGACGTTTGGGCAAGTCAGGTAGGTACCAAAAATATCAGAGTAATGATATCGTTCGCATAAAAAAAAAACAGTGTTATTGTGTATATATTTATGTGTGTTAGTCTGTCAGATATTCCAACATCACGACTGAAAATACTTCATCAAGTACATATGTAATGTCAATAAAAATTTATAATAAACTACCGGAATATCTTAAGAATATAAATAAATATAATATGTTTAGTAATAAATTAAAGCTATTTCTAATAAACAAAAGCTACTATAATATAAATGAATACATGAATGATAAACTGTGACTGGACTTGCAATAATTTTTTTTAAATGTTGTATTTATTATAAAATCTAAATATATTTAATATAAATAAGAATTATCCATGTCCTAAATGCTATTATTTAATTTTAATGTTTAATTTTAATTTAATTATTTATCCTTTTTGTAATGTTGCTGTGCCCTTACAGGGTCCATAATTGTAACTTAGCTTTAAGCCTATTTGTAACACCTGAATTTACATTATGGTATGCAAATATATGAAATTGATATTTAATTAGTTGTTGACCGTACTCGCCGGTGACAGAGCAACCAATGACAAAGACTAATTATGTGATGAGTATTGCGTCTATACACACACACCTTTGCATGTCAGCGTAACCGCTGTGTAGGGGCGTTCATTTTTAGAATAGTTTATCTATACAAGGTTGTATGTTGATCAAAATATGATTCACAAATATAACAAAATACATATTTAATATGTATTTACAGAATTATAATCATTAGAATCATCAATCCAACTCTCAAGACCAAATTACTCTATGGAATAACAATTGTATTGATGACCAGTTGTTACCCGCGGCTTCGCCCGCGTGTGTGTCAATACTTCCCCATTTGAATCTGTACTTTTGAGAGGGAGGAGCTTGGGAGGAGCTCGTGGCTAAGTAATAACAGCCGCATGGGCCGATCGACCAGGTTAAGCTACGCTTGCCGGGGTTGGTCCGTGGATGGGTGACCATCTTTACATACCGAGACTCCTCCGTGCCTCGGAAAGCACGTCAAGCCGTTGGTCCCGGCTGTCATTCGTGGATCATTGACAGTCGTTACGGGTCGTCAGAAGCCCGAAAGTCTGACAACCAGTCTTACCAAGGGGTATCGTATCACCCAGTTACTGGGTTGTGGAGGTCAGATAGGCAGTCGCTCCATGTAAAGTACTGGTATTCAGCTGCATCCGGTTAGACTGGAAGCCGACCCCAACATAGTTGGGAAAAGGCTAGGCAGATGATTGAATCGGTACTTTTGAAACAAGTTTTCTTTCTTTATTTTTTTTTACTTGTTCAGAATTTCATGGGTTTTAATGTTTTTGCGCGGAACCCTTTTTTTTCTAAAATAAATGTAGCCTAAGTTACTCCATAAAACATCAGCTATCTGCCAGTGAAAGTCCCGTCGGACAGACAGACCGATAGACAATAGTTTTTTTTTTTATAAGTTACCATACATACTTTCATATGCATTTAATAAAAAGCTGTTATTTTGACATTACAAACAGACACTCTTATTTTAATACATTCTAATGATTATAATTCTGTAAATATTTGTTAGTGTCGCGCATCATATTCAGATCAACATACAACCATGTTACTGACCTGCAAATTGCAAAAAACATTGAATTTCGCGGGCTACCCTGGCGCTTCCGCCTGAAGAGATTTTGTATTACACCTTGTATAAGATGGGCTGACCTGCCTCGCCCGAAAGTCTGACAACCAGTCGTGCCAAGGGGCATCGTGTTACCATGGAATTTAATTATGACTGCCTACCTGACCTCCACAGGTCAGATAGGCAGTCATAATCAGCCTATAACGTCCCCACTGCTGGGACACAGGGCCTTGTCTCAGTGAGAGGGAGTGGGCTCCTATAATCCACCACGCGAGCCCAGTGCGCGTTGGTAGATATCACATGTCTTCGAATGTTTGGTTCTAGGACATGCCGGTTTCCTCACGATGTGTTCCTTCACCATTTTGAGAGCAGCGGTGATGAAATGATTTACACAAAGTAAAACGCCTGTCAGGGTTCGAACCTATGACCTACAACTCGTAAATCGCGGCCATTACCACTTAGCCACCTCTGCTCTTTATGTTGTCTTAGATAGGCAGTCGCTCCGTGTAAAATACCGGTATTCAGCTGCATCCGGTTAAGACTGGAAGCCGACCCCAACATAGTTGGGAAAAGGCTAGGCAGATGTTGGACTGACCTGGTAGGCATTCGCTTGAGCACGGCGTCTCCGAGACGGAACTTGTGCTGGCAGCGCTCCATGAAGCGATCCAGCATGATGTACGCAAGCGGCACATCTAACACTATGTCGCTCATGTCTTCAAGAACGCGGAGGAAACCCTGGGAACAAGAAAATCATAACATAACCAAAGGGTTAGGCAGAGGTGTACCTATAGTACAGCCACATTCCGTCAGGGGTCGTACTATGACGTAAAAAGATCACGGATCCATCATGGTTACACTGTGATAGAGAGACGAAGCTGTATACGACCTATTGCTGTAGGTTCAAATGTTAGGCGAGGACGCTGGCACCCTAAACACAAGTTAAATCTTACTTTGGGTGCCAGAGTTCATCGAAAACACTCTTTTCCATTGTTATAACGCTGCATAGTGTTTAGATAAGTGTTAGTGTACAACTGAAGTTAATAAAATTATTATTATTTCTTTTATTTCATTTATAAACATATGATTTACATTTTTAAATAATTTTATAAACAATACAAAAACATTTAAAAATATAAAAAAATAGTAGCCCACCGGTATTGGGAACAGGGTCCTAGCTACCGGCGGTCAGGACTCCAGAGAGAGAGAGAGGAACCTCCTAACAATGCGCGCCGTGTCCAGAAGTATCGCTTTCTGAATCAGGCCCTTAATCCAGCTGCCTAACGAGAGGCTTCTTAGATGTTGGTCGAGGCTCTTGGCAATTAAGCCATTAGCTGATACGAATTATTATTATATTAAATTATTATTATTTTTATCCTTTTTTCACAATTGAACCATGATCTTTTTTCACGAGAGCCCATTGCCATCAACTGGGCACAAATCCAGATTCCGCACTGCTACTGAGAAATACCAGATACAAAAACCTAATAACACTGCCCGACCCGGGAATGGAATCCAGGACCTCATGCTCACTTGCGACCACTACGCTAACGAGGCAGTTACAATCATAATCATTTATTTATTTGCGAATATGGGTACACAAGAAAAAGGACGCTGTTACAAATGGGTAGTCAAATCATTACTTTTTTACACAAAAGTATGTATAATAAATAAAATGCTTTACATTCATAAATTGTTTTTTGGCCAAATTGTTGATAGATGTGGATGGTACGATTCTGAACTATAAATATAATTTTAGATAGGTACAGTTTCTCAATAAATGTACCGAAGTAAAAATTTTCAGTTAGGTACATTTATTGACAAACTGTACCTATCTAAAATTATATTTATAGTTCAGAATCGTACCTTGCACATCTATCAACAATTCGGGCAAAAAACATTTTAAGAATGCGAAGCATTTCATTTAATAAACCTACATTTGTGTAAAAAGTAATGATTTGACTACCCATTTGTAACAGCGTCCTTAAATGTCATGATTTCATAAAATAATCATTCACTCATCACTTTGAGAATTGTATTGATGATTATAATTCTGTAAATACATTATTTTGATCAACATACAACCTGATACTGCGCTGCAAATTGCAGGAAACGTATGAAAATTAGAATTTCGCGAGCAACCTTGGCGTTTTTGCCTTAAGTTAACGTACCCTGTCCATCTGATCGGGGGTGACGATGACACATCTCCGGAGCTCTGCGAGGAAGCCACACAGCTGTTCTTCAACGCTTGAGTTCACCGTCTCGAGAGCAAGTAGAACAGTCTGTGAACAAATACAAAATAATAATAAATATATATTCCGAATTAAAATTTGTAAAAATTTACTTTAAAAAAAGTAAAAAGCGACTTCAAAATCAAAAACGAATAAAAAACTTTCATAAAACACTTAACAACTTCTGAAGTCGGTGTCAAGCTAAAGAGCATTGAAGAATTGAAGACACCAACTTCAGAAGCTGTTAAGTGTTTTATGAAAGTTATTTTATTCGTTTTTTGTTTTGAAGTCGGTTTTTACTTTTTTTAAAGTTAATTTATTTTTCCATTTTTAGATAAATATACAATTACAAGACGAACGAAAAGAAGAATCATTAAAATCGGCTTAGAAATGCCGGAGATGCATAATGTATTATATACTAAAACCTTCCTGAAAGTGTGTAGATCACGATAGTGAAATAATCATCAAAATTGGTTCATTAGTTTTTGAGAAAATAGTTATTTATTTATTATTCCCAACACAACTAACATTACAGGTTGCCCCAAATCGGTAGCGTGGCCTCAAACAATAAGTAAAGCAACAATAAGTTAAGTATAACATAACACATGTTGTAAAGTAATCTTTGTGAACTCATTCAGAGAACAGTAAAATAAATCTACCCTTTCCGCGATTTCGTTAAGTGTATGCAAGGCGCGCGTCAAAGGTGCTTTACCCAGCAGGTTGTAATAGCGGACAAACAAACATAGATACATACATACGGGTCTAATACAGAACCTCCTTTTTTGAAGTAGGTTAATAACAAAACATGACGCCTGTAATACCCAGAGGATTAGGCAGAAGTGTACTTATAGTACACCTACATTTCACAAGTTATGTTTAAGTCCCATGTTAGGCGGCGCGCCTATTGTCATCAACGGGGCACTAATCCAGACTCCCGGCTGCTACTGACAAATTCCAGATGGAAAAACCCAATAACACTCTGCCCGGCCTGGGAATCGATCCCAGGACCTCATGCTCAGCAGTAGCGCTTGCGACCACTGTATCAGCGACTGTCGTGGTAAAATATTAACATCAAAATCATCATCTGCCTAGCATTTTCCCAACTATTTTGGGGTCGGCATCAAGTCTTACCGGATGCAGCTGAATACCAGTATTATACATGGAGCTACCGCCTATCTGACCTCCACAACCCAGTAACTGGGTAATACGATATTCCTTGGTAAAACTGGTTGTCAGACTTTCAGGCTTCTGACGACCCGTAACGACTGTCAAAGTTCCACGAATGACAGCCGGGACCAACGGCTTAACGTGCTTTCCGAGGCACGGAGGAGTCTCGGTATGTAAAGATGGTCACCCATCCACGGACCAACTCCGGCAAGCGTAGCTTAACCTGATGGATCACCCCGTGCGGCTGTTATTACTTAGCCACAAACGATTAACATCAAAATCATAGAAGTAATTTTGTAGCGGTCGCGCCGAACTACTCGAAACTTCGGCGGCCGACATGACGGCGCTCGGGTGGTGACGTGTGGTGGACACCCAGCCATACACTATTTGTCCACGGGACGTCGTCGATGAGAAAAAGATGACGCCGCCGTAGTAGCGACAGTACATTTACTATGTCCGAATAATCTCGTTACTCATTGGCGTCCCGTTCCCGGTGCGATGGACAACGTCTTAGTCAATGTATGTCGCGCTACTTCGGCTCCGTCATCCATCTCGTTCTCGGTGACGGCTGCGGAATAACGCCCATAAGGAGACGAACATATTTTGGATGTGACTGTACGATGTATATGCTATTGGCGTACATAACTATCTATACAAAGTGTCTGTTGTTGTGATGTCTAAATAACAGCTTTTTACTAAATGCTTATGAAAGTCTACACGGTACTTAAAACATAAAATCGATTTTTAAATTTTCGTCTGTCAGTTTATTTCGGCTAATCTCCGAAACGGCTGAACCTATTTTCACGGGGCTTTTACTGGCAGATAGCTGATGTTATAAGGAGTATCTTTTACGTTTAATAGTATTAGGGTTCCGCGCAAAAAAATTAAAACCCATGAAATTCTTAACAAAATTCGACTAAAATAGGGACGTAAAAACACCCATGCGGGCGAAACCACAGGCAATAGTCAGTTTTAAACACGTGTAAGTATTACTTTTATTTTTTTTAAAAGCAAGCTTTGCTGTCTGGATATCATTTAGGACCAGAGTCCTTGTCAAGACGAACCAAACAAGCCCAAACTCGATAGGGTAGCGTCGTTTTATTACCGAGTTCCCATGGCCACCTTCCAGCTCCATCATCAGATCAGCTCCATGCCATAATAATATTGCATTGTCAACCGATTTACATATGCATGTAAAATTTCAGCTCAATCGGAAACCGAGAAGTGGGTCAAATCTAACTTGCAAGATTCGATCACAGGCAGACACCGGGACAGGGAAACTAAATAAAAGCTCGTAATAAATAAATGTTTCAGAAGTGGGTATTTACCTCATACACGAGCTCGTGATGAAAGTGAGGAACTTCGAGTTCCCGCACGCAGCGCATGGCTTCCGTGAGGTCACTCGAGGTCAGGTACTCCTTGAGTAGCAGCTGTATCTGGCGGATGAGCGACTTCACAGGCCTGCAAACGTTCAATGATATTGATAAATACCAAAAATAATAATAAAATCTAATATCCACCACCCACCGCCGCCGTATCTCTACGTTGACGTCGTGGTGGACTTGCCGCACTCCTATGAACTCGTCTGATTTTTAATTCGACGCAAATCTGACATTTCAGAAGTGTTGCCAATAATAAATCGGTCCTACTAAAAACGGAACGCATTTAAGATAAATAAAAAAAAATCTTTCTTATTTAAAGTTTCAATTAGAAAAACTAAAACTTAAAAATTTACTGATAATTTCAATAATGGTAATCAGATTTTTTATTATCAAATTATTGAAGTTGCAATAATTAGTAAAGTAATTATTTTTCTTTCACAGGAATCCCTGTCCACTAATACATAGGTTACAAACCTTTTTTAGGAATACGTTTTTGTTTGTAAAATCTTCGCTTCTTGTAACAACAGTACAGACAGACAACGATGATGATATTAGTGATAATGATACCTAAATAAATATGTAAATTTAAAAAATATGTTCTTTTATTAAACCATCCATCCATTTAGCCATATAAAATTAATATGTTAGTTAGTGTGCAGTGAATGCACAGAACAGACACTATTTACATTGTCATATAGTCAACTAGATCTCATTCTCTTTCATATTTTTTGTTATTTTATATCCAAAAACTCCTAGTCATATAAATAACTTATAAAAAGGACAAGACAGAAAAGGTTTATGATATCTGAACAGTCAAAAAATTATAGCTATCAGAATTCCGTCGAATTAAAAATCAGACAGTAAGTCAATGCAGTAGAGTTTACTTTGCCGAAACAGGTCTAGAGTGAGGAGCCAGACCAAGGAATATACATGAACCCGCTGGACAGCATGTGGCGAGCTGTTGGGCAGTAGCGACTCCACGGATCCTATCTCCTGGGTGAAGCCTAGTTCCTCACCTTTGGCTGGCCTTTATAGGCAGGCTGGAGTGAACACTGACGAGGAACAGACCTCCCACCTCTTTCTTGCCTTAATTGGCCGGCTTGAATGGAGATTCGCTAGAGCAAAGAGAGGACCCCAGGGTCCCGAGATATACCGTCAAAATCTAATAAACAAATCAAGTATCTTGACTTGGCTCGCGGTGTTCAACATGTGGGATGTGGACTCAGCGATCATTGTACCGATAGTCGTATCAGCCAATTGCTTAATTGCCAAGAGCCTCGACCAACACCTAAGGGCGCTCTGGTTGAACAGCTGGATTAAGGGCTTAATTTAGAGAGCGATACTTCTGGACACGGCACTCATTGTTAGGAGGTTCCTCTCTAGAGTCCTGACCGCCGGTAGCTTGGACCCTGTTCCCCATACCAGTGGGCTACATTTTTTATATTTAAAAATATAATTTATATTGAAAATAAAAGAAATCTAAAACTCAACTACGACGCCGAGAGAGAGATTGTATGATAATTTCAATGATTATAATTATAATATAATAGGTTGGGGAAAAAGTTTCTTCGCATTTTTTAAGAAAATTCAAAACATTTTTAACATGCATTATTTACATTTATCTAAAGTATGTAGGTACCATTTTGTTCGATAACTTTTTGCCATCTTGTAGGTAGGGACATGATCCCATTGCTATAGAAATTTTGGGACTTCTGATCAAAATACCACGACAAGTGGTTTTGGCAGTCCTCTCGTGATGTTAACCTGACACTGCCTAAAGAATTCTGAAGAGACCGAAACAGGTGGAAATCTGAAGGTGCAAGGTCAGGACTATACAGCGGATGCATTAACACCTCCCAGCCAAACTCTCTTATTTTTTGCTAAATGGCTAAAGATGTGTGAGGTGTAGTGTTATCATGATGAAAAACCATAACCCTTCTGTTGATTAATTCCGGCCGCTTTCTCTCAACTTCTTGCTTTAATCTCATCAGTTGTTCGCAGTAGAGCTCAGAATCGATGGTCCTGCCTGGTGGTAACAGCTCATAATGAATAATGCTCTTCCAATCCCACCACACACACAGCATCACCTTGTTGCGAGTTAACCCGGGTTTCACCACAGTCTGAGAAGCCTGACCGGCCTTTGACCACGACCTTTTTCGCACGTTCTTGTCGTACGTGATCCACTTTTCATCACCAGTTATCAGCTTCTTCAAAAATGGTTCGGTTTCATTACGTCGTTATAAAGAATCACAAATGAGTACACGGTCCATTAGGTTTCTTTCAGTGAGCTCGTGAGGTACCCAAATATCGAGCTTTTTTGTGTACCCAGTTTTTTTCAAATGCGCCAAAACTGTTTTGTGGTCAATTCCCAGTTCTTCAGCTACGTCGTAACTACTGATATGCCGATCTTGCTCCACTTTTTCAAAAATGGCATCCATTTTATCCGTAATAGGGCGACCAGAGCGACGTGCATCTTTGACATCAAAATTTCCGGATTGAAAACGCTTAAACCAAATTTGTGCTACTCTCACAGACACTGCACTGGGTCCATAAACATCGCAAATTTTTTTCGCGGCATGCATTGCATTTTTACCTTTTTTGTAGTAAAATTTTAAAATGTATCGAATTTCTTCATTAGATTCACTCATCTTGACAGTACGAAAAACAAATGAAAATCACACATTTTCCTAATTTGAATTTGGAATTATGTTCTTTAAAATTTAAACTTTCAATGATACCAAAACCAGCCAGATACAAATAGTATAGCCAAAGAGATTTTATTTTAAGTTCATACATACTATAATGCGAAAAGACTTTTTCCCCAACCTAATATATACAAGGTGTAACTTAAATAACCCACAACCCCGTAACGGGTCAATGACTCATCATTATGAACAACTTTTACTATGGGAACCAAACCTGAAATCGGGAAAAAAAACAGCTGTTCCCTACATTTTGACAAGCCATGCGAACATAGAACAGCTGATTTAATTATTATTATAAAAATAGTATTTTTTTACGGTCGCCAATCATTTCGATCAAGGGCTGACCGCAGTTGATGGCAATAGGCTCGCCCCCTATTACGTGGGACTGAAACATAACTAGCGAAAAGTGGGTGCACTATAGGTACACCCCTGCCCAACCCTTCGGGAAATTCAGGAGTCCTGTGATCGTGGATGGATGACCATCCATTATATAAAGACCCCTCCGTATTTCAAAAAGCACGTTAACCAGTTGCTCCCGGCTGTCATTCGTAGATCTTTGATAGTCGTTACGGGTCGACAGAAGCCCAAAAAGTCCGACAACCAGTCTTAGCGTATCTTATCACCCAGTAACTGGTTTGTGGAGGTCAGGCAAGCAGTCGCTCCACGTAAAATACTGGTAATCAGCTGCATCTGGTAAGACTGGAAGCCGATCCCAACATAGTTGGGCAAAGGCTATGCAAGATTGTATATTTAATTTACCTGATGCCACCTCCGACGCCCCAGATGTTGTCAAGCCGCACCATTCCTTGTTTTAGAGAGAGCAACGTCTCCGCCCTGTGTATGGCTTGTCTGAAACAAAATGATTATTATAGTTCCAACACTGCGGGGTAGTTTCGTAACATACTCAGGAGCAATTAGGGAATGCAATCCCGATCTCGCGAAAAACGAAGTAATAGTAGCATGGGCACATGCTATTACTTCGTTTTCGCTTAGCGTTCTTTCCGACATTTTTTCTTTTTGCTCGGCTCCTAAGGATCCTACCGCGGTGTTAAATAGCCAGCAAGAATTAGTAGCCCGCGAAATTATAACTTTTTTCTTTTTTTTTTTCCATTAATAGTTTTCGCAGCGCACCCCAAATAATGAATTTTATAGGCAAAATTTTGTTACTTTCAGTTAGGTTTGTAATTTTCTTAAGGATCTCCATTTTTTTTTTTTTAATGAATTATTGCCTATGTTACTTCCTGATAATTTAGCTTTCTATTGGTGAAGAAATGGTAAAAATCGGTCCAGCAGTTTCGGAGCTTATGCGGTATAAACAAACAAACAAATAAATCTTTCCTCTTTATATAATTAGTGTAGAATTAATGATTTTTCATTGACAACTCACTTGGCATGCGCATTAACATCAGTCTTCTCGTTAGCAGTCTGCACGAAGCGAGGCGGCAGACAATCATCGGCCACACAGCGCGCTATGAAGTTAGACAGTAACACGGCCGCGTCTGGAGTGTCCAGCACCAGGTCTGGAAGCTTCTCCAACAGACGGTCGAAGGCTGGAATAGTAGGGTGCAATTAGAGTACCTACAGGTGTGGAGGCATCTACATCGCCACATGCAAACTACGCATCACACTGACGTCACGCAAAATCCTGCATCGCGCAATCAGTGTTTACCGCGCGACAATTTATTTGAAACTAGCACTGACAGGTCAAATAGCCGAACAAGGCATAAAATTAGACTTCGGCTGCCACCAATAAAACTAAAATTATTTAAGAAAAATGTATACTGCATGTCGATTATTATTTACAATCATTTACCAAATAGTTTTCATGACCTACCGCTGACAATGTTTAAAAAAATACTTTTCAAACTTCTACTATTTAAAAGATATTATACCATTAAGGAATATTTAGAAGACAAGACAATAGAATCTGTTTATTTGTAAGTTAGAATAATTGACATCACATGTGTTGCGGCGGCCTAAAGCCTTGGGGTGAAAATCGAAATTTTCTTAGTGGACTGTATGAGGGGCGGTTCGGTGACACAAGTAGGCGTTTTGGTGGTGTGGGAAAATGACGATGGTACCTGCCTGGTGAGCTATGGCGACACGAGGGGAAGGGTTTCCTTAGCCACGTGGCTGGCGCGTCCAGGATATCACGTACGGACGAGAATCTGCACTTTCCACAACACACATACACGCACTTGCACTGATCAATAGCAATCTTCGTTCTTCGCGGTGAAAATACGAGTCCTTTTTCGACTTGGGATTAATTTTACCCACAGGCGTCGATGTTGGTTGAGAACTGGCGGATCTTCTTGGCGGCAGCGTATGCGCGCCATTGCGGATCTTTCTTCTCGCTCTCGCTTAGGCATTATAAGGGTTGTGGAAGGGAGAAGGAAAGCGGAAGGAACTTTATGTTACACAGATACTAATTAATTAGAGTTGCCAGTAATTAGGCATGAAATATAAAACTAAAGAAAGTAATGGCGTTAACAACATGATTTTAAATACATTTGCACGCCACGGATATGCTGAAATAAACAACCGAACACCCTATGTACCAAATTCTAGCAAATAAATATTTTGATTTGATTTGACTAGCATTTATATAGGGTGTGACTGGTAATTAGTGACCGATACTTAAACACATGATTGTGCTCATGATAACAATCAACTTTTACTATGGGACCAAACCTGAAATCGCGAAAAAAAAGTCACCTGCTCGTTACATTTTGACGAGTTATACGAATATAAATGTAGGGATCAACTGATTTTTTTTTTTCGCAATTTCAGGTTTGGTCCCATAGTAAAAGTAGTTTGTTATCATGAGTACAATCATGTGTTTAAGTATCGGTCAGTAATTACCAATCACCCTATATACAACGTCCCGACATCAACCGTCAGGCAGTTGCCCACCAGACACGACACCCGTCTGGTCGGAGGATCCTCCCTTTTCTATGGAGGATGAGTGAACTTTACACCCTGTGCCTCATGCCTCTATACAGGGACCTATAATAATAATACTAGCCTATTATTATCAACCGCGGCAAGCAAGTTTAACCGGGTCGATCGATCAGGTCAAGCTACGCTTGCCGTGGTCGGTCCGTGGATAGGTGACCATCTTTACCGTGACCCCTCCGTGCCTCGGTAAGCACGTTAAGCCGTTGGTCCCGGCTGTCATTGTTGGATCTCTGACAGTCGTTACGGGTCGTCAGAAGCTCGAAAGTCTGACAACCAGTCTTACCAAGAGGTATCGTATTACCCAGTTACTGGGTTGTGGAGGTCAGATAGAGTCGCTCCATGTAAAATACTGGTATTCAGCTTCATCCGGTTAGCTGCATCCGGTTAGACTGGAAGCCGACCTCAACCAAGTTGTGGAAAGGCTTGGCAGATGATGATATTGTCCCTGGACAATAAGGGCCACCACTGTTCAACTGAGAGCAAT
The DNA here is from genome assembly GCA_946251885.1 of Cosmia pyralina. Classification (NCBI taxonomy): domain Eukaryota; kingdom Metazoa; phylum Arthropoda; class Insecta; order Lepidoptera; family Noctuidae; genus Cosmia; species Cosmia pyralina. Next base: position 12,649,164 of record OX276368.1, on the reverse strand, counting down.
GGTGGCCCAGTGGTATCAGCCCCGACTTACGAGTTGTAGGTCGTGAGTTCGAACCCAGGCTGGCGCTTTACTTTGTGTATTTACTCGAAATTTCATCACCACTGCTCTCAAAACGGTGAAGGAAACCAGCATGTCCTAGAACCAAAAATTCGAAGACATGTGACATCTACCAACCCGCACTGGGCCCGCGTGGTGGATTACAGCCCATTCCCTCTCACAGAGAGAAGGCCTGTGTCCCAGCAGTGGGAACATTGTAGGCTGATTATGCTTACAATACTTGAAAAGTCACACACACACTCCCGTACTTCTAAATCGACTATAACTTTTTAAATAGTCGTGAATCCAAATTCGGAACAATGAGAACACAAAAATGATGGCCAGTATTTTTTAAATTTTTATTGCGGTATGTGCCACCTCTTGGCCTCGAGCACGTCTGATGGAAAGCGATGGATGAGGTCTTTGATGGGACGAGCGTGTCCAGAAGATGCCCGTTACTCTTGCTTCGAAGGCAGACGGGTTATATGTGGATGGGAAGACCCTGGCAGAGCTCCACACTTTGACTGTGCGCATAATAAATGTGTCTAGTAGTGAAATGGAGATGGTGGGATCAGAAGGCCAGTTTCAACCTGTTTTTTGGGGCAAAGTTGCCAGGTTCTACGGTATTTGTTGAAAGGCCTACATTGTTCTCCCATACCTATTAACACTGTTATTTGGAAATATTGTAAAAGTCAATTATTTTTAAAAGAGTAACCATGGAGTTTCTTGCCGGCTCTTCTCCATAGGAAACGACCAATTTGGAACCGTGCACCTAGCGTCTGACGTTTCATAAGTGCCCATGTAGGTTTATGTGAAATAAAATATTTTGATTTTTTGAATTCTCGAACCTACAAACGTTCAAATTCCATTCGCATACTCATGCCAGCAACAATCAAATGTCAAAAATGTAGGTAAATGCTAGACAATTTTTGACAGATTGAGACTGATATGACATTGCGAACGTTGTTAAAAATACGGGAATTGCCCCTCAGAGCTTGGAACTCCTGCGCACACTTTCAGAAGTACGGTAAGACCGACAAGCAAGCAACATAATATGTAGGCATCAAAACTGCATAACAACTTTTTTTTGGCTCATCTTCATTTTTGATGTTTTAGCAAAGATTAGTACAGATGGGACTCTCCGCAAAATCATTTAAACAAAGTGCAATTCAGGTTGCAACGCTTCATTACCTACAGTAATATTCACCTGCAAGTGGCCTCTCTTTCTATCGCGTAACTCTTATACCTTCTGACTCGTTAGAGTTGTCTTCTTTTACGACGCGGCGAGTGAGTGAGTATCGAACTAACGTGCGAGCCGGCCGGTGCGCGGCAGCCCACACTGAGTTGACCCAGTGAGATGAGCCCGCCGCGTACTTGTAGCTTCATACCTAAACTGGGGAGTGTCCCGTCTGTATTAATCTGTGGTTTAGGCGTTTCTACCTCACAAGGAATTCCACGGTGGCTCGGTTTAGGAGTCCGGGAGACTATTTTTGCCTTTGATTGTACATTATTTTTATCTCACGAGCAACTCGCGCTTTACTTGTCAAGTGTATAAACACGCTGTGAATGTGTGTAAGCGCAGGAGCTCTCAGTACCGTCCGGAAGTGTGTGTGTTATGTGCTGACGCAACTCTTCTTCATGCACATACTCAAAGCGTGTTTGTACCAGGGACCATTGAAAGGGTTTTCGATAGGGTTTCTCTAAGCGGTTAAACAAAAACCCATACGATGTGGGTAGCCCTTTTGAACGGTTTAAATTAAGCCGTTCAAAAGAGTTTCACTTCAACTCTCTTAAAAACGAAACAGCATAACATTCCGACTCGGAGCAATGTAATATGGTCTCTCGATGATGGGCATACGTTGCAAATACCTAGCTAATATGGTACACCGAACAAAACCCTTATATTATATAGGCTATCTTAATGAAGGGGTAACCCTTTTACTGGGTTTCAAATCTAAAACCCGTTCCAGGAGTTACACATGATAAAGGTAACCTCGTAAAAGGCCTTCGAAAACTCCCGGGGTTGTACGGTCCCTGGTTTGTACACTTGGTTACCACAAGTAAAACTACGTGAGATAAAAAATACTATGCATCGCTCGCTATACCTAACGTCAAATAAATCTGAATTAAAGGTCATTGACCCGCATACATTTATTCAAATGCGTAATTCCGAAAACAGAAATAATGACATAAACTTATCCCGAAGCGACCTTTATCGTGATCCTTGACTTTTTTTTAGTAATAAAAGACGATTCATAATGCATTAGTAACACTTTTCAAGGCTTATTGCCAAAGTTTGCACACGGGCAGTCTATGGGTTAATTGTACTAAGAGATCGCTAACAATGCTTTCAGGATGCTGTTGAGGCTGCCTCGTTACTGTAGCGCGTCGGAAATGTTTGCGCAAGCCCGCACCGACGGCTTCTATCCAATTATACGCAAAAGAACTGCGTCGCTACTGAGGAGAGTGAGGGGCAGTCGGAACAGCATCCTGAAAACTGTAGCCGAGAGCCTTGGCTCTCCGATTATACAGCAGTTTGAGCGGAGGTTGATTTTTACTAACACTAGGCAATAAGTTATTTCTTTGTATGCTACTAACACTCTATGGATGTCCGAAATAAAGATATTCTATTCTATAATGTATTGTAAGGGGTGCCTACGCAGAGAAATTAAGGAAAGAGCAATGAACTTTATTTCAGATTTAAGTGGCGGCCACCATAGTAAGATTAGAAACTCACCGACTCCTATGTCCTTAGCGGAGAACACTCTTCCATAGAGGTCGGATATGAGTACGGAAGCCATTTCGCAGTGCGACGGTTTGTGGTCCAGGGCTATTTCCACGATCGTCTCGCATACCTGATGAAAACATTTACAAGTTTATAATAATACTGGCTATTACCCGCGACTTCGTCTGCTATTCAAGGATGAAAAGTAGCCTATGTGTAAAATTAGTTACGATTCTCGTCTCCAACTTGTATATTTTGTTGATGGTTAGACCTGCTGTCTTGTATGGATCAGAATGTTGGGCTACAAAAGGGATGAATGAAGAGCAATTGCTTGCAGCTGAGATGAGAATGCTGAGGGAGGTGTGGTGTTACACGAATGGATAGAATAAGAAATGAGTACATAAGAGGAAGTTTGAAAGTGGCACCGGTGACTGAAAAGTTTTGCGGAAATCGGTTGTCATGGTATGGGCATTTGATGCGGAGGAGTGAGGAAAATGTCGTGAGGGAAGTTTTGAGTGTGAATGTCGATGGCTATAAGAGTAGGGGAAGACCAAAGAAACGATGGATGGATTATGTCAAAGATGACATGGCTAGAAAGGGGGTGATTACCGAGATGACGACTAATAGAGAAGTATGGAAAAAAGGACATTTTGCGCCGACCCCAAATAGATTGGGATAAGGGCAGGAGAATGATGATCCAAAATTGATACAAATAAATAAAATTGAAGTGTCTGTTTGTAATGGCAAAATAACAGCTTTTTAATAAATGCATACGAAAGTATACTTACACGGTATTTATTAGGTTGGGGAAAAAGTCTTTTCGCATTATAGTATGTATGAACTTAAAATATAATCTCTTTGGCTATACTATTTGTATCTGGCTGGTTTTGGTATCATTGAAAATTTAAAATTTTAAAGACCATAATTCCAAATTCAAATTAGGAAATTGTGTGTTTTCATTTGTTTTTCGTACTGTCAAGATGAGTGAATCTAATGAAGAAATTCGATACATTTTAAAATTTTACTACAAAAAAGGTAAAAATGCAACGCAAGCCGCGAAAAAAATTTGCTATGTTTATGGACCCAGTGCAGTGTCTGTGAGAGTAGCACAAATTTGGTTTAAGCGTTTTCAATCCCGAAATTTTGATGTCAAAGATGCACGTCGCTCTGGTCGCCCTATTACGGATAAAATAGATGCCATTTTTGAAAAAGTGGTGCAAGATCGGCATATCAGTAGTTACGATGTAGCTGAAGAACTGGGAATTGACCACAAAACAGTTTTGGCGCATTTGAAAAAAACTGGGTACACAAAAAAGCTCGATATTTGGGTACCTCACGAGCTCACTGAAAGAAATCTAATGAACCGTGTACTCATTTGTGATTATTTATTACGACGTAATGAAACCGAACCATTTTTGAAGAAGCTGATAACTGGTGATGAAAAGTGGATCACGTACGACAAGAACGTGCGAAAAAGGTCGCTGTCAAAGGGCGGTCAGGCTTCACAGACTGTGGCGAAACCCGGGTTAACTCGCAACAAGGTGATGCTATGTGTGTGGTGGGACTGGAAGGGCATTATTCATTATGAGCTGTTACCACCAGGCAGGACCATCGATTCTGAACTCTACTGCGAACAACTGATGAGATTAAAGCAAGAAGTTGAGAGAAAGTGGCCGGAATTAATCAACAGAAGGGGTGTGGTTTTTCATCATGATAACGATAGACCTCACACATCTTTAGCCACTCGGCAAAAATTAAGAGAGTTTGGCTGGGAGGTGTTAATGCATCCGCCGTATAGTCCTGACCTTGCACCTTCAGATTTCCACCTGTTTCGGTCTCTTCAGAATTCTTTAGGCAGTGTCAGGTTAACATCACGAGAGGACTGCCAAAACCACTTGTCGCGGTATTTTGATCAGAAGTCCCAAAATTTCTATAGCAATGGGATCATGTCCCTCCCTACCTACAAGATGGCAAAAAGTTATTGAACAAAATGGTACCCTACATACGAGTACTTTAGATAAATGTAAATAATGTATATTAAAAAATGTTTTGAATTTTCTTAAGAAATGCGAAGAAACTTTTTCCCCAACGTATTATAACAAAAAAAAAAAAAAACTGTTTTAAAATTTTTTGTCTGTCTGTCTGTTTGTTCCGGCTAATCTCCGAAACAGCTGGACCGATTTTGACGGTACCTTCAGTGGCATATAGCTGATTTTATAAGGAGTAACTTAGGCTACTTTTATTTTAGAAATGGAAACAGGGTTCCGCGCAAATAAAATTAAAACCCATGAAATTTTGAACAAAATCCGATTCAAATAGGGAAGTATTGACAACCACGAGTTTAATAAGTTTATTTATTTAGCTATACTCGCATTTACAATAAGATTAGAAATTTAAACAAACCTTCTTTACAGTCCGTTTAACCGATTTTGACTTCTATGCCGTAGGCTTAAGGATGGCATTAAAAGCAAAAAAGTGGTTACACTACCAACTGTTTACTGCAGCTGTCATTTGTCATGCCACCAACGCAATAGAAGTCAAAATCGGTTGAACGGACTGTAAAAAAGGTTTGTTTAAATATCTAATCTAAATAAACAAAAATAATTATGTTTGTGTCATCAATTCTCTTATCAATTCTCGTAAGTACTGAGGTGATTACGAGTGCAGTTTTCCCTGATCGATTGTGGCTAGGGCAAAGTTAAATAACTTTGGACCATGTATCATTTTGGGCCTATTTATTAAAATTGTGCAATGAAACCTATGTCATATATGAAAGCTCTTGGAATGTACTTTATTTCATACTAGCTGTGCCCCGCGACTTCGTTCGCGTGGAAGTCGTAAGATACACAATTTGTTAAGAAACTTTTTTACAAAAAAATACAACCGACTTCCAAAAACAACACTACAAAGTGAAAAATAACTTTAATTTCGGAAGTCGGTGTCCGATTAAATGTATTTTCGTTTTTGCCACCAACTTCCGAAATTAAAGTTATTTTCACTTTGTAGTGTTGTTTTTGGAAGTTGGTTGTATTTTTTTGTAAAAAAGTTTTTATTTTTCACTTTTTAGTGGTTCACATGTGCTTATCCCTTCACAGCGTACTGGCGTGATGTTATGTTATGAACTGGTGTAAACAATAAACATGAGATTTCAGCAATCCCAGTCCATTTGCTATCATTTATTGAGGAGTTCCGTTGCCTATCTCAGAAGTTCTTCATCAGATCTTCACCAAATTGAAATGAGACCACTCCGAGAAAGTACTCTTCCAAAAACTATCCAAATCGCTTCAAGTGTGCCTATAAAATTGGAAGAGTCTCTCTATTTCTCCAGGATCCCATCATCAGATCCTGACTTGATGATCATGGGACCACCTGGGAAGTATACTCTTTCAAACAAAGAAATAATAATAATCCAAATCGGTCCAGCCATCTTCGAGGAATCGGCGAACATACATAAAAAAAAGGTTCCGACGAATTGAGAACCTCCTCCTTTTTGAAGTCGGTTAAAAATAACAACCATATTTTAATAAAACTTCCGCGTCCCCCGACCCGCCACGTTCCATCGCCCGCCCGCTGTATTACGGTGTTTTCCCGTTCGTCCCCCGGGAAAAAAATAACAAATTCCCGTTGGTCCTCACCAACGGAAATTTGTTATTTTTTTCCAGATCGTCCCCTGATTTTGTTGGTGGGGACAAACGGGAATAATTTATAATTTTTTTTGCGTGTATTCCCGTTAGTCCCCCTGACTTCGTCCACCTAGGGGGACGAATGGGATTTCGTTACTTTTTTTCCCGAGGGGACGAACGGGAATACACCGGTATTACCTACTTCGCTTTCGCTTAGCGTTTTTTCTTTTTGCTCGGCTCCTAAGGGTCGTAGCGTGATGTTAAACAGCCTATAACCATCCTCGAGAATTGGGCTACCTAAAGCAAAAAGAATTTTTCAAATCCGACTGTTTGTTCACCATTTCACGGGTTTTATGTTTTTGCGCGAAACCCTAATTCTTTCTCCAAAATAAAAGTGAAAGTCTCGTAAAAATCGGTCCAGCCGTTTTGGAGATTAGCCGGAACACACAGACAGACAAAACTTTTAAAAACTGCTTTTTTGTTATGAGTACCGTATATACTTTCATAAGCATCTAGTAAAAAGCATTACAAACAGACACTTAATTTTATTTATTTGTATAGATATGGCAGCTAAGTTGGATCAGAATGGATCAAATCAGAAAGTTGGGCCACAAAAGGAATTAATGAAAGGCAATTTCATGCAGCTGAGATGAGGATACTAAGAGGGATGTGTGGTGTTACACGAATGGATAGATTAAGAAATGAGTAAGTACATAAGAGTAAGTCTGAAAGTGACACCGGTGTCTGAAAATTGGTGTGGAAATCTGCTGTCATGGTACGGGCATGTGATGCGGAGGAATGAGGAAAATGTCGTGAGGAAAGTTTTAAGAACGAATGTGAATGATTATACGAGAAGACCAAAAAAACGATGGATGGACTGTGTGAAAGATGACATGGCTAGAAAGGGAGTGACTACCGAGATGACGACTAATAGAGAAGTATGGAAGAAAAAGACATGTTTCGCCGACCCCAAATAAATTGAAATAAGAGCAGGAGAATGATGATGACAGCTAAGATGAAATTCAGCGCGAAACTGACGTTTTGGTACGATAAAAAATATATATGTAAAATGACAAATGTGCATGATATTGTTACGTAGACGCTAACGCCATCTGTTATCGAGTAGCAGAACTACACGATACGTCGATTCGTGACAGATTTTTCTAGAACGTTCTAAACCCTTCCAGAATGTTCTAGATGGTTAAGTGTCGTTTTGCAGCGATATCATTCCTGTAAGTACTAGAATGTTCTCGAATTATGGCCTCGAACTTTCTAGAAGCTTACACTCGTCATATAAATAGAGGGTTGCCAGCGGTCTATGGCAGTTCAGCTAGGAATACGAAACAGTGACCAACAGTGAACTAAAAGTGAGCTACAAGTGATTCTGTTTAAAGTTTCTGATTACTAAACTGGCATAAATTTATTTATCCCGAACCCCAGCTCGTAACAATATTATGACGCACATTTTTTCATTTAATTAATAGTCCTATTAATATTATAAATGGCAAAGTTTGTGTTTAGACGTTTGTTACTCAATCACGCAAAACGGCTGAATAGAATTGGATGAAATTTGGCACACAGATAGTTTATAACCTGGATTAACACATAGGATACTTTTTATCCTTAATAATTAATTAACGCTTCGAAGGACACTAAGAAGACACAATAGAAGTTTATTGTTATCACTGCTACAGCCGTAGTGTTCTTCAAAGCGTTAAAGAATGATAATATCGACTAGTCTTGCACAATATTTTTCATATGTTATTGGAAGCAATACGGACCATTATGGCTTATTATAATGAATGAACTTTTATCATGTTAACTCAAACTATACTTCATTGGTTTAGGTCAGGGATCGTCAACTAGTTTCATTGGGGATCCGTTTTTAAAATAATATGACTGCCGCGATCCGTTTGGAAGATCAAATAAGTTGAAAATAAACATAAATAACTTTAACAAAGTAAGTAATCACACTAATATTATAAAGGCGAAAGTTTGCAAGTTTGTGTGTGTGTGTGTATGTTTGTTACTTCTTCACGCTCAAACGGCTGGACCGATTTGGATGAAATTCGGTATGTAGACAGCTATATACCCTGGATTAACCACATAGGCTAATTTTTATCCCGAAAAAATGTAGTGCTCCTGTGGGATGAGCAAGGAATTCAAATATATTTGTTACTCTTTCAAACTCAAACGACTCGATCGATTTTGATGAAATTTGGTGTGGGAGTAGCTGACACTCTGGATTAACACATAGGCTACTTTATATCCCGAAAAAATTAGTGTTCGTAGAATGAGTAAGTAATTCAAATATTATCTTTGCTACTCTTTCAAACTCAAACGGCTCGACCGATTTTGATGAAATTTGGTGTGGGAGTAGCTGACACTCTGGATTAATACAAAGGCCACATTATATCCCGAAAAAATTAGTGTTCGTAGGATGAGTAAGTAATTCAAATATTATCTTTGCTACTCTTTCAAACGCAAACGGCGCGACCGATTTTGATGAAATTTGGTGTGGAAGTAGCAGATCCCTGTATACACATAGCACACAGGCTACTTTACATCCTGAAATGAAAAAATGTAGTGTTCCCGTGTGATGAGCAATTTTTATGTGAATACTTTTCTCACCGATTAAATAATATACGTTTTAGTGTATCTCATATTATATTATATATTATATTATATCATATATATATTATATTATATTATATATATATTATATTATTTATTATTTTATTATTTTTTATTTGCATTTTATTCTATGCTGCACCGGTCGACGTCATCGCGTCAACGCCGGCTATCGCTGAAAACCAGCGCTGGGGCTCCGTTTCGCATGGGGTCGCGGCATTATGCTGAGCAGTAGCCGTTTTGCGTAGATGTGACGCATATTTTCCCCAAAACTTGCTTTTTACATTGTTTATTTTATTTTTTTGTCCTTTGCGTCATGTTTACCGCAAATAAACGTATTTTCTTTCTTTCTTTCTTTCTTAAATAGGTGGGTGGTCCGGAAACGGATCGCTGTCCCCCATTCGGTGACTCCCGTACCCTAATTGCGTAACACATTATCAATCGGAGTTGGTTTCAGTTTGACAGTTCAACAACATTCATTGCGTTACAAAATGATTCAAACACCGCTTGATAATGTGTTACGCAATTAGGGTGCTGGTTTAGGTAATTAGATAAAGGTAAACAAATCGTATATAGGGTTTGCTATAGATAACACTTTCTTGTTTAAAAATACTTTATAATATCCAAATTAAATTACGATAGTTTGTTCTTTATTAAAGCTGAAGAGATTGTTTTTTTTTTTTTTGTTTGTTTGAACGCGCTAATCTCTAGAACCACCAGTTGGATTTGAAAAATTCATTTTGCATTTCATAGCCCAATTCTTGAGGAAGGCTATGGGCTTTTTACCATCACGCTATGACCTTCAGGGGCCGAGCAAAATGAAAAAAAGTCAGAACGCTAAGCGAAAACGAAGTAATAGCGAGGGCAAGCGATGCGATGCGACGGGGTGGGTCGGGGGAACAAGAAATTTCACGCGGACGAAGTCGCGGGCTTTCTATTGTAAAGAGCCCAAAAAGACCAGCTCTCTACTTGTGTCTCACTGTTCTTTAAAAATGAATAACAGATACAAAAACATGTTGTTAATATTGAAATAAAATCGAACAAAAATAACTCGTGTTTTCAAACATATAAAAAAAAAAAAGATTGTGCGAGGCAAAGTTGATATTTACCTACCATTCTATAAATTACTTACTTAATTATTACTTTTAATTAAATAAAAAAATGTACTTAACATAATTATTATGTGAGGCACTTTTTTTAACGTACCAAATCGACATTTTCGCGCTGGATTTGAACTTAGCTGCCATACTTATCTATATAAATAAAAAATACAACCGACTTCCAAAAACAACTACAAAGTGAAAAATAACTTTAATTTCGGAAGTCGGTGTCTAGTTAAATGTATTTTCGTTTTTTGCCACCGACTTTCAAAATTAAAGTTATTTTTCACTTTGTAGTTGTTTTTGTAAGTCGGTTGTATTTTTTTGTAAAAAGTTTTTATTTTTCACTTTTTAGTTGTGGAACCTACCCCACACAAATTCTAATACCACTATCTGCAAAACAAACTAGAACATCATCCATATAAAAGTGGGGAAAAATACGTATTATTGAAGAACTCAAAAACTCCCGAAGCAAAGTTAATCAATTTTATATGGGACCAACTGTGATGTATACCCTCTCGAATAAAACAAAAAAAAATCAAATCGGTCCAGCCATCATAAAAAAAAAAAATAAAAAAAAAAGGTTCCGACGAATTGATAACCTCCTCCTTTTTGAAGTCGGTTAAAAAGAGAAGTCCTGACTGACTGATTGGCTGACTCATCAACGCTCAGCCCAAACCCTTGCACCTAGAAAGCTGAAATTTTGCACAGAAGTTCCCTTTATAATGCAGACAAGGAATAAGGAAGGATTTTAGTGCCCGTGGGATAATTTCCGACATCCACGCGGGCGAAATGCCAGTAATGAAATAAAGAACACCTTGGGGGTGTTCTTGGGAGCTAAGTTTGACATAAGTTTCATCACAGATGAGCAGCGGTGGCCCAAGCGGTCACGGTCCCGACTTACGAGTTGTAGGTCGTGGGTTCGAACCCAGACAGGCGCTTTACTTTGTGTAAATAATTTCATCACCACTGCTCTCAAAACGGTGAAGGAAAACATCGTAAGGAAACCGGCATGTCCTAGAAGAAAAAATTCCAAGACATGTGACATCTACCAACCCGCACTGGGCCCGCGTGGTAGACTACGGCCCACTCCCTCTCACAGAGAGTAGGCCTGTGTCCCAGCAGTGGGAACATTATATGCTGACTATGCTAAGTTTCATCACTGTTGCACAATTTTCAAAAGTGGGCCCAGTGTACGAAAATGTCCATGCTCCTTTCTTACCAAATGGCTTCTCTTCGCCGTGACGAACTCCAAGAGGTCTTCGGCAGCCGCGTTGGTGTCTCCATGCTCAAAATACTCCAGGATAACAGGCTCAGCCTTGCGCTGGAAATAAGAAAAGATCTACTTTATAAAAACCTTAACTGCATTCATTCATTCACTGACAGCCTGTTGTGGTGACAGGATGTTGTGGCGCAGTCTGGGAGAGGCTTATGTCCAGTAGTAGACTGCAATAGGCTTAGTAGATCAATAAAAAAACTTTTTTACAAAAAAATACAACCGACTTCCAAAAACAACACTACAAAGTGAAAAGTAACTTTAATTTCGGAAGTCTGTGTCTAGTTAAATGTATTTTCGTTTTTTGCCACCGAATTCCGAAATTAAAGTTATTTTTCACTTTGTAGTGTTGTTTTTGGAAGTCGGTTGTATTTTTTTGTAAAAAAGTTTTTATTTTTCACTTTTTAGTTGTGTACCTACCCCACACAAATTCTAATACCACTCACTACCTGCAAAACAAACTAGAACATTATCCATATAAAGTGGGGAAAAAATACGTATTATTGAAGCTAACTCAAAAAGTACCGAAGCAAAGTTAATCAATTTTATATGGGACCAACTGTGATGTATGTATACCCTCTCGAATAAAAAAATCCAAATCGGTCCAGCCATCTTCGAGTAATCAGGGAACATACATAATAAAAAGGTTCCGACGAATGGAGAAGAACCTCCTTTTTGAAGTCGGTTAAAAAATCAAAAAATATAACATTATTTTTAGTATATGCGAAACCGGAATATAGTTTGTTCAGAATAAATAACTGAATTGATTCCAATAATTTTTATACCGTGTTATATTTTGCCCCAAAAATCTTTAAAAAAGGTTACATTACGGACACCGCGCTACGAACACAAGTCACTGCAGGTTATGTCTTAGCGGCACTAGGCACGGGCGCACAGCGGGCGCCGCGTGGTGATCATGTTTTTGTACGGACAACCAGGTAACATAACAAGCTTATAACTTGATATTTCATGATACAGTTTTAAAATTTTGTACATAGATTCTTTACATAAAAATACTAGACACGTGTTTCGGGTTTCGCATATACTAAAACTGATGTTGTATATTAAAAATATTTGTTTACAAAAAACTGTACGTAAATGGTTCAGTAGTAAAATATTAATCTAGGCCTATTATCTTAATATAATATAATTCTTCTGTACGTGTGTTTGTCACCAACTCCTCCTAAGCGGCTGGACCGATTTATGTGAAATTTTTTGTGTATATTTCAATGGGTTTCTGGATGGTTTGAAACACTTGTTTGTACCCGGTAGGTGGCGCTGCAGTCGGGTTCTAGGATCGTTCAGACAGGACGTCTGTCGGGGCCGCTAGTAGTATTATAATAATCTGGATAAACACTATGGTATGACAAATATAAAATTACAGTTGCAAAGAAATAGAATTCTGAAGGTAATGTAGTGCGCTGTCCGATCTAGGTTTATTTAAACCTGTGTTTCAGGCCATTGATTGATTGAAGTCACTGGCAAAGTGCTAGTAATATCACTACATCAATCAATCTACCTAGCCTTTTCCGTTAACTGAAATATTTTTTTTTTTTTTTTTCCCCCAACTATATTGGGACGGCTTCCAGTCTAACCGGATGAATGTGACAACTTTCTGCTCAGACTGTCGGGGCAGAATAAAATAGCGCAGAATTTGAATCGTACGGTCTTATCCCGGCGCCGAACTTACCCCAACGTAGCTCAAAAAAAATTTAATTCCTTACAGAAAGCTCTTTCAAATGATACCTCAATATCAATCTGCCTAGCCTTTTCCCAACTATGTTGGGGTCGACTTCCAGTCTAACCGGATGCAGCTGAATACCAGTATTTTACATGGAGCGACTGCCTATCTGACCTCCACTACCCAGTAACTGAGTAATACGATACCCCTTGGTAAGACTGGTTGTCAGACTTTCGGGCTTCTGACGACCTGTAACGACTGTCAAAGATCAACGAATGACAGCCGGGACCAACGGCTTAACGTGCTTTCCGAGACACGGAGGAGTCTTGGTATGTAAAGATGGTCACCCATCCACTGACAAACCCCGGCAAGCGTAGCTTAACCTGGTGGATCGACCCGTGCGGGCTGTTATTACTTAGCCACGAGCTCCTATGGCTGTTATTACTTAGCCACGAGCTGATATGATAAATATAAAATTACAGTTGCAAAAAAATTTAATTCTGAAGGTAATGTAGTGCGCTGTCCGATCTAGGTTTATTTAAACCTGTGTTTCAGGCCATTGATTGATTGAAGTCACTGGCAAAGTGCTAGTAATATCACTACATATCGATATAAATAAAAATCAATTGCCGAATGTATGTAAGCGCATCACTTCAGAACGGTTGTACCTATTTGGCTAATTATTTTTTTGTTGTCTTTGTAAGCCGACACGGACGTAAAAATATCGCGGCGGAATTTTATCGCGCACTGGATTTTCAACTCTCGGAGTTGAGCTAAGCATTGAGAATCCAACCTAACAACAACAGAGTGCATCCCAGCGCGTCGAAAAAACACTGTTGGATTTTCAATTCTCGGCGCTAAGCAGAACGTTGAAAATCCAGTGCGCGAAAAAAAATCGCCGCGATATTTTTACGTCCGTGCGAACTTCGGCTTATTGTCAGGGACAAGGTTTGTTTGACAGATTTTTTTTTGGAAAATTCACCGGAAAAGTCGGAAATTTGGATGGTATTTTTGTATGAAAACAGAAAATGGACAGCCACTGGAGATAGAGACATGAAATTCACTCGGGTAACGCAACGCCGTGCAGGAACAGCTAGATTAAAATAAAAAATAAAAAGAGCCACATAAGTACGCATTGTGGATTGTATACAGGGCCAAAGAGGTCGTTGACACCAAGATAAGGTCATACGCATTAGGTCGCTTGCCAAGTGACGACACTTCTCAAGGCATGTTTATATTATGAATGCCACAGATGGTGCACCTTTATGCAAACACAAGCCATTTTATGTCGGTAAAAAAAGAATCATGCAATGAGCTGTAAATCAGATCTTTTAAAAAAAAAAAAAAAAAAAGTGGCCAAGTGCGAGTCGGACTTGAGAGGGTCCCGTACCACCGACCGTATTAGTAAAAAAAAAAGCTCGTGGAGCTTGTGGCTAAGTAATAACAGCCGCACGGGTCGATCCATCAGTTTAAACTACGCTTGTGGTCAGTTGGAGTGGACCACATACCGAGACTCCGCCGTGCTTCGGAAAGCACGTTAAGCCGTTGGTCCCGGCCGTCATTCGTGGATCTTTGACAGTCGTTACGGGTCGTCAGAAGCCCGAAAGTCTGACAACCAGTCTTACCAAGGGGTACCCAGTTGGGTTGTGAAGGTCAGATTAGGCAGTCGCTCCATGTAAAATAATGGTATTCAGCTGCATCCGGCTAGACTGGAAGCCAACCCAACTTAGTTGGGAAAAGGCTAGACAGATTGATTGACTTTAGTTCATTATTTGTTGTTATAGCGATCATAGTAGAACACACTCTGTGAAAATTTCAGCTGTCTACCTAGTACGGTTCAAAAGATACAGCCGTGTGACAGCCGGACGGACAGCGGAGCCTTAGTAACAGGGTCCCTTTGGGTACGGAACCCTAAATAAACCGGCCAAGTGCGTGTCGGACCACGCACAATGAAGGGTTCCGTAGTTGGGATGAATTATTCCAAGAATAAACTTAACATTGTAGTTGAAAAACATGTTCTTCCGTACATTCCAACTGTAAATGTAAGTTTGTACTCACAATATTGAGAGATTTACCATGTTATTTTAAGACTACAGACTTCTTATAGGTTTTCCTGTAATGTACAGATAAAGATCCATTTTCTGTATTTTTTTCAAAGTTTTAGGCTCAGTAGTTTCGGAGATAAGGGGGGGCGGCGGGGGAATGCCCTATTTTCGTCTATTGTCTTAAATAACTTAACAATTTATTTTAAAAATATAAAAAAAATATATTTGAGACTCTCATAATAAGTCCTTTTATTTGATTTGTAACACGGTATAGTTTGCAAAACATTTTTTTTTTAATGTTCTTATTTGCCCCTCCAAAGTGACCCCCATATTCAAAATTCATTTATTTACTTTACCTGTCCGTGTTTGGGTCACAGAAATTCATATGTGAACCAAATTTCAACTTAATCGGTCCATTAGATTCGGAGCAAATTGGCTGTGACAGACGGACAGACAGACACACGAGTGATCCTATAAGGGATCCGTTTTATCCTTTTGAGGTACGGAACCCTAAAAAGCGACTAAATGCGAGTCTTACTAGCGAAGTCAATAATTCCGAACCTTATTTTTATTATTTTGTCATGATAGCAGGAACTGAGTTGTGAAATAGGCAGTCGCTCCATGTAAAATACTGGTATTCAGCTGCATCAGGTTAGACTAGAAGCCGACCCGAACATAGGAAAAGGCTATGCAGATGATAATGGCCACAGACAGACATGCTTCAATATATCCTCATAAAGAACGGGACCCGATTTCCATTAGTTTTACGAAAACCTGCTATTATTAAAATAAAACTTAATCTCTGTTACAAAAGAACAATAACAAATAATTTTATCACGCACACAATATTATTGTACAAACACAAGCTGTATTGGGCTCTATCAGCCAGTTATAAAGTCTAAACTCGATTGAAATTGAGGCGTGAAATGTGGTGTTGTTTTTGTCGCTTATTTCTGTAATTCGACCTTCAGATAATGTGTTTACAAGAGTTATGTACTTATATATGTTGAATTCTTATTGACCGACGAGAAAATGACGATATTCGGTTTTTAGAGGCTGTCTGATATTTTGATCAGGGCGAGTAAGGCCGAGTTCACATCTGCCAAGCCTTTTCTATGTTGGTCAAAGTCAAATTATTTATTTCAACATAACTCACTTCTTCTTCCCTTGGGGGAGGCAGAAACTTCAGAATGCCACTCAAACTCAAAGCATTTATTTCAAATAAAACAATTACAGGCACTTTTGAATTGTCAATGGGTCGGTCAGTCAGAAAGATGAAGCTAGTTGCCCATTGCAAAGCGTAGTAGATCCCTATGGAGAAGAACGGGCAAGAAACTCCACGGACATTCTTTTAAATCAAAATATTTTTACAAAATATTAGTAACATCGTTCATGCTGAAAATATACATGTAGAACAATGTAGAAAGAAGTGCACGTTAAAAAGCGTCCGTAATAAAAAGATCAAAATTAAATTAAAAATAAGCCGTGGCAGCTAAAAGACGACCAGTCCCAACTGACGGCGCCCGTTCACGAACATGACGCATGGATCAGCACCAATTAGTTCAACCAGGTTTCAGACTGGCTAAAGTAGACTCATCCTTCATGGGGTACTGTTTAAAATGTTATAATAAAATACCACCTGCTTTGATCCTTACATATACTCCTTTTGCCTCGTTTGCGTTCATACGTCATACACGCACGCCGGTTGCGAGTACAACGCTCCTGACCTTTTCAAAGAACATCGCCAATAAGGTCACTATATGTCTTCCTACGGAGGAGCCCGTGGCTAAGTAATAACAGCCGCACGGGCCGATCCATCAGGTTAAGCTACGCTTGCCGGGGTTGGTCCGTGGATGGGTGACCATCTTTACATACCGAGACTCCTCCGTGCCTCGGAAAGCACGTTAAGCCGTCGGTCCCGGCTGTCATTCGTGGATCTTTGACAGTCGCTACGGGTCGTCAGAAGCCTGAAAGTCTGACAACCAGTCTTACCAAGGGGTATCGTATTACCCAGTAACTGGGTTGTGGAGGTCAGATAGGCAGTCACTCCATGTAAAATGCTGGTATTCAGCTGCATCCGGTTAGACTGGAAGCCGGCCCCAACATAGTTGGGAAAAGGCTAGACAGATTGATTGAGTTACATGGTGCTCACATTATTTTACTTTATGGGTCGGCTATACATCGTGAGGATCCTGGCCTTATTTACCACAAATAATAATATAAAGGCGAAAGGTTGTGAGTGTGTGTATGTTTGTTACTTCTTCACGCTCATACGGCTGGACCGATTTGGATGAAATTTGGTATGTAGACAGCTTATACCCTGGATTAACACATAGGCTACTTTTTATCCCGGTCTACGCGGGTGAAACCGCGGGGCGCAGCTAGTAGTTTATAAGTCTGATATCGCCAACCCGTCTTGAGCAAGCGTGGTGATCAATTCTCGTGCCTTCTCTGTATGAGAAGAAGGATTTTCTCTGCAGTGTATTTCTTTAGATCCCATAACTCTATGATATTAATGAGACCATAATTTTGATCAACTTTTACTATGGGCCAAAAATGAAATCGCGAAAAAAAAATCTGCTGCTCCCTAAATTTTGACTAAATGTAGGTAGCAGCTGATTTTTTTTCGCGACTTCAGGTTTGGTCCCATACTAAAAGTTGTTCAAAATTATGGTCTCATTAATACTCTAGAGTTATGGGATATCAAAAGGAACACGAACGAACGAACGATATACGAACTCCTTACAGACCTCTGTGGCGGGCTGTCACTAATGTGGCAGACTGTCAAGAGGTTGACAGATTGCCACTAGTCACATATGACTGGCCAGGAGGCCCGACATGGGCCGGTTATGTTGTAAAATGTATGGCGAAAATATCAAAGTTTCACCCACAAGGAGAGCCTTTCCCACCCACCCCCGACCACAATTATTATTTACTAGCTACGCCCCGCGGTTTCACCCGCGTAGACCGGTATAAAAAGTAGCCTATGTGTTAATCCAGGATATAAGCTACCTACATACCAAATTTCATCCAAATCGGTCCAGCCGTTTCAGCGTGAAGTAACCAACACGCAGACACACAAACTTTCGCCTTTATAATATTAGTGTGATTACTAGCTGTTCGTGCCCGGCGTTGCCCGGCTGAATTTCATGTCTTTATCCCGAGTGGCTTGACTGTGTTGTCTGTTTTAATCAGGGACCGAAAACCTTTATGAATTACGGTACAGGTATCGAAGAATTTTGGTTACCTCTACGGTTAAGGTAACCGCTATCTGGGTAACCCAAGAAGAAGAAACATGTTACCTTTATTTAAGTTACCGTTTTAATACCGGTTACCTAAAAATTACCTTGATTACGAGAAAGAAACAGAATATCGCAATGCCGCCAATTTGTTGGCATTAGAAAATACATTAGCAGGGAGACCGTCATGTGTGCTGTACCTACCAGTACTGTTTACGTGGTTTTAGTGCGCCTTTTTGCGGAGTAGGTATTCGAGTTGAAGCTTGAAGTAAAAAAAAGGAAATGAACAATGGTAAGTAAGATAATATTAAGTACCTACATTGTAAATTGGTAAAATACCATTTGTTTATCTTTTTCCCTCATCATAGAAATTAACTCGGTATGCCGACGGCACGTGTACCTAAGATAGAGGTAATTTTTATTTCGGTAACCGGTATTAATATAGGTTGTATTCAGTATTTAAGAATTAAGGTAACCTTTGAAAATACCTGTAAAAAAATAAAGGTTGTAACCGAAAAATACCGGTAATGATCGTACCGGTTTCGGTCCCTGGTTTTAAGTAATACAAAAATACCATACACAAACGGACTATTCTGGTGAATTTTCCAAAAAAAAAACTGTCATACAAACCTTGTCCAGACAATAAACACAAAAAAAAAAAAAAAGAACTAGCCAAATAAGTGCAACCGTTCTGAAGTGATGCGCTTACATACATTCGGCAATTGATTTTTGATGTATAACATCTTTCCTCTTGCTTTCCTGTAATCTGTGGGAGTGATTTCGTGAAAAGGGACGGAAATGTGTAACAGGAAGCCGGGGAAGCGCGCGCTATTTGATTTGACCAATGAGCGCGCGCGGTGTTGAGTTGGATGTTGTCCATGTTGCTTATTACCATAAGGTGAGATGTCAGATGTTACACATCATATGCGTCTACTGAAGTCTCGCTCGTCTCTTATTTATAGTCAAAGGCCTAGAGTAACAGGAAAAGTGACTCACGACAATCTCCTCGGGCTCAGCCTCGACGATGATCTGTTTGAACTCAACATCGCCGTTGGTGATCGCTTCCGAGTCGTAGTTGGGATCATTGGCATCTTCCACGTATTCCTCCAGCAGTTCCGAGCCTGGGGCACCCCACACGCCCTTGCCGCCAGCGCCACCTGTGAGAATACTCTAAATGTTTTAAAGTGCGTCGTCCAGGTCTACACGGGCTATTTTTTATTGTGCACTAGATTTTCAACTCTAGGTATTGAGGCCGAGCATTGAGAATCCAACAGAGCGCAGTCCAGCGCTTCAAAAAAACACGCTGTTGGATTTTCAACTCTCGGCGGTAAGCAGTACGTTGAAAATCCAGTGCACGATTAAAATATCGCCGCGTACAAAATCGAACGTGGGTACGAGGGCTTAGAATAACAAAAAACAAAACACGGTACAATTACTTCACGTACAAATTCATAGACAAGAGTGCCCATAGCTCAGTGGCGTGCACAGAGATTTCAGACAGGGTATACACGTCTAAAATAAAATAAAAACTTAAACAAGCTGAAACTAGTACCTAAGTTTTTTTTCCCGACCGTTTGTTTTACCCGACCTCATCTACCCTAACCCTAATCTTCACTGACTTACCGCACGGCACCATTGGCTTCGCATGTTTGTTTGCGACCACAACGAATATCTAAAGTATTTTAATCTGAATATCCGATAAAGGTCCAAACATTATTTTTATCTTGATTTGTAAACAAAAAGCAAGGGGTAAAATACAATGTGTTTGTGTTATACACAACATGTTTGCCAATAGGTAATAATTAGGTATCACAAAACTTTTCTATGAAAATAACGAGAGGCATTACCTTTTTTTTGAGTTAAATAAAATCCGGGTTCACACCTTCCGTTTATAATGAATTTAACTTTTTCATCAAAATATAACGTCGAAAAGCGGCAGATTTTAATTTATTTAAACACACTTCGGTAGCACAGGTCTCGCAGGTATAATTTTCAATTTTTTACAAATGATTAAAATAATTACATAATAATATACTTACAGTCAATCACTTGCGCCAAGACAAACAATCAAATCAAAACAATATGGCGAAAAAACAAACAAACATTGCAAGTTGAATAAAAGCGTGTAAAAACTTTGCAATTACAAAATAATACGAACTAATCTTGGTCAATCCGACTAAAAAAGTCAACCCTCTGTAATCAACAACTAAGCGGTGCTTTTACGGCTTCTCAATTTGTACGGGTTGCAATGTTCTCTGTGCTTCCAGATCTTAAACACACGCATACATTTTCACGCACACAGTCACACTATTGCTGTGTACTACACGGGTTGCGTTGTATGAAGAATAAGCACGGCGTTGTTCTGCTTATGCTCACCGGGAGCGCTGCCTGCGCGGTGTTCGCCGCTCGCTCCAAGAAATTAGTTTCAAATAAAAATAATAGATGGCGCGTAAATCGCGTTATAAACAGTGAGATAGCGTATAAGTTAGATTATTATAGTTATTACCATGATTTTTCTTGCGTTAAAGTTATTTATCATTTCGAGGGGCATGTATGTATGGGACTACAGGGTATGCAGAGCTTATTTGCATGTATGAGTGCACGCCACTGCCATAGCTTCTTATACCATCTCACGAAGCCGTGTCTTGAAGTTCTTTTTTTGGTTAATCATAAGGTTTAAATTGCAACAACTAATCTGCCTTCGTAAAACAGTTTAACTACACAAACACAGCTTTCCATTTAAAAGTATCTTCGGAAATATATGAACGTGCGATGGTAGCCTGCGCGCCTACGTGCGATGGTTGGTAGATAGGGTTCCGTACACGTCGCCGTCGCCGCCCGTCGTTATTCGAGCGTAAATATTATTAATTTAGAAATCATTATTACTAAGAATGTTATAATTTTATTTTTGTATATTTTTACATGGTTCATAAACTTATATTTACTACCTGTTTTACACAACTAACAACATTATATAAGTAATTTTTAATGAAATTTGTACGAAATTTTTACCCAAGTACATTTTACAAGATGGTTGAATATTACTCGTAAACTTGAAAAGCCTACTTAGCTCTGATAGTTTTCCATTTAACTTCGTTATATATACTACTACCGTGATTTTTTTCACCCATCCAAAACCAACCGATTAGCTGGCAGAGGGTGGAGACACTTGACTATCAAAAATTAGCACTTTAAAGCTATAAATATTAATTTCAGAAACGGATCCCTAAATCGAAAAATTGTTTTCACAAACCCGCAATATTTTTGAAAGACCTATCCAACAACACCCCCACCATGGGGTAGACGAGAAAAAAAAACATCCCCACTTTACGTGAACAGAAGGGACCCTAAATTTTTTTTTTTCATGATTTTATTTTACCACTTTGACGGCGTGATGAATACACAGTCTGGCCATAAATACTGTTACAATGAAAAATAAGAAAGATATTACATTTGAATTTGGAATCTGTCATTTTTATACGATTGTTCATTGAGTTTTCTAATTTTGGCGCCAATACGCTGTACAATATTTTGCGATATTAAAATGTGGGGTGATAAAGAGAACCGAATCGATGTGATTGCATTACACAAAGTTGGTATGGAGCCAAATGCAATTTTTAAAACTCTCCATACGCTTGGTATTAGTCAAATGTTTGTGTACCGGGCTATTAATAGGTACAATGAGACCTCCTCTGTTTGTGACAGAAAAAGATCTGGCCGTCCACGTAGTGTTCGTACGAAAAAGGTGGTCAAAGCAGTAAGGGAAAGAATTCGAAGAAATCCTGTCCGAAAGCAAAAGATTTTATCTCGGGACATGAAGATAGCACCCAGAACCATGTCGCGTATTTTAAAAGATGACAGGAATTGCAGCCTATAAGAGACGCACTGGTCATTTTTTAACTGATAATTTAAAAAAGAATACGGTGGTAAAATCGAAACAACTACTGAACGGTACGCAAAGGGAGGTCACAGAAAAATTTTGTTTACGGATGAGAAAATCTTTACAATTGAGCAACATTTTAACAAACAAAATGACCGTATTTATGCTCAAAGCTCTAAGGAAGCTTCCCAATTAGTCGACAGAGTGCAACGTGGACATTATCCGACTTCAGTGATGGTTTGGTGATGGTTAGCTATGAAGGAGTGACTGAGCCATATTTTTGTGAAAAAGGTATCAAAACATCGGTACAAGTGTATCAAGATACCATTCTTGGGAAGGTAGTTAAGCCCCTTAACAACACCATGTTCAATAACCAAGTATGGTCCTTCCAACAAGACTCGGCGCCGGGTCATAAAGCTCGGTCCACGCAGTCTTGGTTGGAATTGAACGTTTCGGACTTTATCAGAGCTGAAGACTGGCCGTCGTCTAGTCCCGATCTTAATCCGCTGGATTATGATTTATGGTCAATTTTAGAGAGTACGGCTTGCTCTAAACGCCATGATAATTTGGAGTCCCTAAACCAATCCATACGATTGGCAGTGAAGAAAATTTCCCATGGAAAGAGTGCGTGCTTCTATTGATAACTGGCCTCAACGTTTAAAGGACTGTATTACAGCCAATGGAGACCACTTCGAATAAGCTTTTTATATTTTAAATTGTTTTATATTTATGTACTAAACTAACACACTGTAAAAGTAATAAATATTATTTCCAATAAAAAAAAAATGTTTTTTCTTCGTGACAATATTTGTAGCAAGACTGTGTATGTATATCCATGCCAAATTATAGCTTTCTAGTACCAAGAGTCTCTAAGGTAAGCTGCGGACGGACAGATGGACGGACATAGCGAAACTATAAGGGCTTTTATTGACTTCGGAACCCTAAAAACATTGTAAGAAAACCAGCATGTCCTAGAACAAAATTCGAAGACATGTGACATTCACCAACCCGCACTGTGCCCGCGTGGTGGATTACGGCCGACTCCCTGCACTGCAGCAGTGGGAGCCTTATACTACAAGGTTACAGTTACAATAACTGCGTTCCCTAGACGGTCAAACATGATTTTTCTTCGTTGTCAAACAATTTGGATCGTTTACGATTATTAAAAGCATCTTGACGTGCTTGATAACTCTTGAAGAAACAAAAAAAATAATGTTATCGCTCGACTTGATGTTGCACTTAGCCTTTTCCCAACTACGTTGAGGTCGGAATCCAGTCTAACTGGATGCAGCTGAATACCAGTATTTTACATGGAGCGACTGCCTATCTGATCTCCACAACCCATTAACTGGGTAATACGATACCCCTTTGTAAGACGAATTGTCAGACTTTCGGGCTTCTGACGACCCGTAACGCATGTCAAAGATCCACAAATGACAGGCAGGACCAATGGCTTAACGTGCTTTCCGAGGCACGGAGAAGTCTCGGTAAGTAAAGATGGTCACAAATCCACGGACCAACCCTGGCAAGCGTTGCTTAATCTGATTGTATCGACCCGTGCGGCAGTTATTACTTAGCCACGAGCTCCTCTTGTTGCATCAAGCCTCGTCATCAAGCAATTTTTAACTATCTAGAGATTTGCGAGGTGTGCTGTGTTTCATCGCCTCAATGTGACATGTGCGAGCAAGATAGAAGGAAGATCGAGCGGCTGGGTACGCGGTGAAGAGCGAGATAGCACGAATCGCGTGACCCCTGCTGTTTTAAACAAAGCGTTGTCATGGTAAGATGGTAACGCAGAGTAGTTTGATTGTTTACTCAATAATCTTTGAGGAGCGGATTTTTTTTTAAGATTTCAGGTTCGGTCCCATAATAAAAGTTGTTATTTAAGTTGCACCGTGTTGCAAAATTCATACTTCTACATTCTACATCCAGCAGGTTTAGACAATGTGTGTCTATTATTTAATGAATTTAAGATTTATTTAAGTTGAAGATTGGCACACCCAAGTATTCAATTTTATCGAATATTCGTAATACCTTGATTTCCACTTATATTACGGATTAGGAATAATCTCATTTGGATAAGATAATATTGTATTTTATCTTGTTTTGTTTTTAACACTTAAACCCAGCATTTCTGAATGCAATCATGCTTAATCAGCCTAATAATGTTCCCACTGCTGGTACACAGGCCTCCTCTGAGTGAGAGGGAGTGCGTGATAATCCACCACGCGGGCCCACTGCGGGTTGGTAGATGTCACATGTCTTTGATTTTTTGGTTCTAGGACATACCGGTTTCCTCACGATGTTTTCCTTCACAGTTTTGAGCAGAGGTGATGAAATAATTTACACAAAATAAAGCGCCTGCCTGGGTTCGAACCTATGACCAACAACTAGTAAGTCGCGGCCGTCACCACTAGACCACCACTGATCTCTCAATCTGCCTAGCCTTTTCCCAACTATGTTGGGCTCGGCTTCCAGTCTAACCGAATGCAGCCGAATACCAGTATTTTACATGGCGCGACTGCCTATCTGACCTGCACAACCCAGTAACTGGGTAATACGATACCCCTTGGTAAGACTGATAGTCAGACTCTCGGGCTTCTGACGACCCGTAACGACTGTCAAAGATGCACGAATGACAGCCGGGACCAACGGCTTAACGTGATTTCCGAGGCACGGAGGAGTCTCGGTATGTAAAGATGGTCACCCATCCACGGGGCGACCCCGGCAAGCGTAGCTTAACCTGATGGATCGACCCGTGCGGCGGTTACTACTTAGCCACGAGCTCCTCCACCACTGATCTCTATGCAATCTATTTCATTATATTATATTACACTAATAAAAAGCTGAAGTTTGTTGCAATGTTTGTTTTATTTATTTATTTTTTAATGCGCTAATCTCTAAAACTCACAGTTGGATTTGAAAAACTCTTTGTTTTTCTTTTAGCCCAGTTCTTGAGGAAGGCGCTATTGTATCATCATCATTCTCCTGCCCTTATCCCAATCTATTTGGGGTCGGCGCAACATGTCCTTTTTTTCCATACTTCTCTATTATTCGTCATCTCGGTAGTCACCCCCTTTCTAGCCATGTCATCTTTCACACAATCCATCCATCGTTTCTTTGGTCTTCCCCTACTCTTATAGCCATCGACATTCATACTCAAAACTTTCCTCACGACATTTTCCTCACTCCTCCGCATCACATGCCCATACCATGACAGCCGATTTCCGCACAACTTTTCAGTCACCGGTGCCACTTTTAGACTTCCTCTTATGTACTCATTTCTTATTCTATCCATTCGTGTAACACCACACATCCCTCTTAGCATTCTCATCTCAGCTGCATGCAACTGCTTTTCATTCATCCCTTTTGTGGCCCAACATTCTGATCCATACAAGACAGCAGGTCTAACCATTGTTTTATATATCTTCCCCTTAAGTTTATGGGGAATGCGGGAGTCGCAGATTGTCCCCGTGACCTGCCGCCATTTCATCCATCCAGTGTTAATCCTATGCTTAACCGTCCGATCTACTTCGCCATCGCTTTGCACGAGTGAACCGAGATACCGAAAATCGGAGCAGACTGGAAGAGCGCTGCGCCTCCAGAACTGGAGAGTATATACGAGGGGGGATCAAAAAGTAGTGAGAACGACATACTCCTTGGTAAGAAAAAAAGTAAATATTGGCAGGCATAGCTCAGATACATATTTGTAATATTAATAAAGAAAAAAATCTTCGATTCTCTTTTGTTTTTTTCTGAATGTAGTCATTTGTTTGCTTCGTGTCGGAACGTGTTCTCGAAAATGGAGAAAAACGAAGTGCGAGCCGTTATTAAATACCTCTGTTTAAAAAAGTTAACGACGCAAGAGATTCATTGCGATTTGGAGGCAACATTACGAGGGGGGATCAAAAAGTAGTGAGAATGAGATAGATTATAATGACTATTGATAACTTAATAATTTATTTTTCTACATAGTCTCCGAGTCTCTCTACACACCGAGTCCAACGCTTTTCCAAGACTTCAATCCCTTTCAAAAAAAAAGTTTTGTCTTGGTCCTGCAAAAAGCTCTCCACGGCATCCATCACCTCGTTATCGTCTTCGTACCTGTTTCCCCTTAAGTATTCTTTCAATTTGGGGAACAGATAAAAATCGACAGGCACCAGATCTGGTGAATAAGGGGGGTGGTCAACCAATTCGAAGCCAGTTTGCTGTATGGCAGCCATCGCAACTGCCGACCTGTGAGCGGGTGCGTTGTCGTGATGAAACAGCACGCCCCTTCGAAGTTTCCCTCTCCTTTTCTCTTTGATGGCATTCCTCAACTTAGGAAGTAAAGCTGCATAATATTGGCCTGTAATAGTGGTTCCACGCTCCAGGTAATCAATCAACAATATCCCTTCTGAGTCCCAAAATATTGAGGCCATAACCTTGCCAGCCGATGCCACGGCACGAAACTTCTTCGGGCTCGGTGATAATGGCCGTTTCCATTGCGAAGATTGCTGTTTTGTCTCGGGATCAAAATTATGGACCCATGTTTCGTCACTACTTTTTGATCCCCCCTCGTATAGCCAATTTTTTAACATCTCGCTAGGGCCCTTAGGAGCCGAGCAAGAAACAAACTAATAGCGCGGGCGGGAAATGTGGCACACCTATATTCCCTGGATTGGATTGGGCAACGGTCTGTAGATTTTTTTTTAAATTATTTTAATAATTAATTTTTATAAAAAAAAATTTCTTCCTAGTTAATATTTTTCTTCTTTGCATCTCTTATAAATTTATCTTTAGGAAGCATTGAAAAATTTAGGAAGAATATCTAAGAATCAAACTGACATGTGTTGGATACAAGGTTTGATTCCGGAGGGTGATCATAATAAAACACGAATGCGAATTTATCGAACTGTTATTCTTTAGAATAATTATTACAAGCTTTTGAACAATAACTATCATTTATCACTGCTAGCAAACGAGAACGAACGAGAACACATTTGGTAAGGTAATGGCTGCCCGGAAGAGGAAGTAAACATAGATTAAAAAAGTAGTAATTAAAACTAATTGACATCACAATGTCCGACATCCTTCATAGTGTAGTGATGGGCTTGTGGCGTTCCAACAACATGACTGTTGTAACATGCATGTATGTAGTTTTAAGGCATCCATTGCCAATAGTGAGAATTTGCTTCAAGTGTGTCAGTAGTCAGTATGTTGTACAGTCAGTTTCAACAAGATAACTCTGTATACAATATGCAATCAATTGAAACCCTTATTTTCAATTGATGTTATTTCCACCTGAACAAATAACAACTTTGCTCTTGTACAATTTTTTTAATTTCAGAATCTCTATAACCATCATCATCTGCCTAACCTTTTCCCAACTATGTTGGGCTTCCAGTCTATCCGGATGCAGCTGAATACCAGTAGTTTACATGGAGCGACTGCCTATCTGACCACCACAATCCATTAACTGTGTAATACGATACCCCTTGGTAAGGCTGATTGTCAGACTTTCGGGCTTCTGACGACCCGTAACAACTGTCAAAGATCCATGAATGACAGCCGGGACCAACGTCATCAAGAATGACTACAACCAAAAAGCTATAAAAATGTTTGATAAGAATTGAATACAACTTCAAACATTTTTTACAGTACATTTTTTTTTTATCCTTAGGGCTATGGTCAATTTACTGGGAATTGTTGTCAAAAGCGGTACTGAGGGTTTTCATTAATCGCCACCAGTTGGCGCCACTTTGACAAGAGGTCTTCCATTTTGTCAAGTGCCAATATGTCACATGTTACCTGTCAGTAACATGTTCCATTTTGACAGGTGCCTGCCCTGATGCTACTGCGAGCGACTTTGTCTGTGTGAAATTTCTTGTTTTAACATAAAATATGTCCTGTGTGAGAGCAGTGCTCGCCCAGTGGAGAGTAGTGGTGGCGTAGTGGTAACGACCGCGACTTACGAGTTGTAGGTCGTAAGTTCAAACACCTAATTAGTCAAGCACCTGTCTGGGTTTGAACTTACGACCTACAACTCGTAAGTTCAAACACAGACAGGCGCTTTACTTTGTGTAAATTATTTTATCACCACTGCTCTCAAAACGGTGAAGAAAAACGTCGTGAGGAAACCGGCATGTCCTAAGACCAAAAACTCAAAGACTTGATATCTACCAACCCGCACTGGGCCCGCATGGTGGATTACGGCCCACTCCCTCTCACCAAGAGGCCTGTGTCCCAGCAGTGGGAATATTATAGGCTGATTATGCTTATGCCTTTCCTGTGACACTCGGCAATACTGTAGCTTCCCACTATTGAACGAGTTTTCGGAAATGGATAAGTTTCGAAGATAAACCCCTATACATATACAAACTAACAAATTTACCCTCTTTATATCATAACTATAGATTTAGATTATGACAAAATCACAAACATGTTCAGGGATTGGATACTAAATAATTAACAGTGACACTTAACTAATGTAGATAAAGCCAAAAATAAACTTTTGTTTGAGTATAATTTCTTAATATGTCTACAAATACAATGAAAGATAACTAAGCCCTAACTATAATAATTATGTTCAGTGCTAGTGCAGTAATATTGCTATGAACTTAGCTAACTAATATGAATATTAGTTAGATAACTAATAATAATAAAACTAAGAAAAGTGAAGTGGCATTTACATAAAACAACTTCTGCCTACAAAAAAAAAGCGTGCTGCGTTATGAGTCGCAGACTGATTTGACAGAAAAACAACAACAAACGAATTTGAATGGTAGTAGATATCGTACGCTAGCTACTAAGTCTGTCTGCCATACATAACCCCGTCATCCAATATGTTTATAATTAACCGCGTGGCGGCGCCGACGCGACTAAAATAGCCTTGATATGCGAAAGTTGTTTATTATTATGGTGTTGCGTAATCTCTCCGTCTCGTACCATGCGCCCGGGGTTCAATAACAAAACTTGTAGGTAATAATAATAGATAACTGCGCAAAAAGGTTCTGCGTTTGCGTGACCTTCGAAACGATGGCCCGGATGCCCTATATACAGGACGTACGTGACTCGCTGTGTAGTAAACATTACGTAAAAAAATACCACAAATGTACCTCTGTTCATGGTGTAGGAAGCATTTTCTAGAACTTTCAAAACAACCGGTCGGAATTAGTTAGGATGGAAATAATGTTAAATGCAAGGCGTGGTGT
Source organism: Cosmia pyralina (assembly GCA_946251885.1). Taxonomy (NCBI): domain Eukaryota; kingdom Metazoa; phylum Arthropoda; class Insecta; order Lepidoptera; family Noctuidae; genus Cosmia; species Cosmia pyralina. Next base: position 12,619,735 of record OX276368.1, on the reverse strand, counting down.
CGCGTACCTTTCTTTGGCAGCCCTCGTCCATGGCCGTTGCGTGGTCTACGGCTGTTCTTCCAGCTTCGGTATTTAGGCAACTGCGTCACAGCCGACGCCGTCGCGTTTACCGGAGCCTCCTTGCTATTAGAGCGCCAAAACTTCTTATTCTTGCGACGCAGACGTTCCGAATGGGAGGTGGCTGCGTCTCCAGCGCCTTCGTCCACAACCGGCTTTTCGTTATCGTCTACCGCCACGTTTTCAGAATCGGAAGCGAAACGTTCGACTTCCATGGCGGCGGCGGAACGAAGGTTTTTTAGTGCAAATCGACGCTAAAAACCTTAAAAGGACTCGAAACAACAACTCGCACAAAAATGTGGGTCACGTTTATTTTGTTTATAGGTACGATAAACAATGGCTCGCACGACGCACGTATTTGTTTTGGGGAGCACACCGACGTGAAGTTAGTCAAATAACATGGCGGCGGACGATAGGGATTTTTTTTTTTTTTTGTTTGGTTGTTGCTAAGCTGGACTCTAGTCTTTTTGTCACACCACCACACTCACGGTCAAACCATATTCTTGGGCACCTACCTTAACAACTTGTACGGCGTATGAATTTCTTTGATCAAAAATTCACAGAGACAGCGATGAGAATGGTTTAGAAAATAACTATTATTTTCAATACAACATTTGAGATACAAAACGTTTGCACCGCAAAAGGCTTGGGTGTTTTTAAGGATAGTGCATCCACAATCCATAATCCGATAAATTGCTAATCGCTACCATGGCATGTTGCGCAAACCCGACAGCCCCAATCCCCAAATAAATTGGAATAAGGGCAGGAGAATGATGATGATGATGGTGGTAGTCCATGAATCATGGTCCATGATTCATGGACTACCACCATCATCATCATGGACCATGATTTCACTAACCTACCCCAGCTACCTATGTCACTAGCAAGTAGGTACCTAGGTAGTAGTCACGATTTGACGTTTGTCTTGTTTGACTAATGATTTGTCATTGTCAGTGTCAGTGCAGTGTCACACCTAACATATTGATTGTTTATGTTGTGTGATTTGTAATTGTATCTGTTTGTAAAACAATTGTATTGCGGGCTGCGATACCAAAATGGATACTGAGGTAGTTGCAGCCGCTGCCCTTTATTTATGTGCTACATATAATTACTATTTAGTTGTTTACCGGCGCCACATGGCCGCTAAAAAGAGGCTTCATCGAAGGCGTTGCTGGATGCAAGCTATACATCATGAAAGAACTAGGTAAACTAACTAACAAAGTGTATTTATACAATACCAAAAATCCTCTGATATGACCCTCTGATCCATAATATCAATAAAAATGTCATCATCATCATCTGCCTAGCCTTATCCCAACTATGTTGGGGTCAGCTTCCAGTTTAACCGGATGCAGCTGAATACCATTATTTTATATGGATCGGCTGCCTATCTGACCTCCACGATTCGAAGTCGTCCGACGAAGCCCGAGCTGCATACGAAGTTCGGCGAACTACGTATGCAGCTCGGGCTCTTGCCGGACGACTGTATGATGTGTTGACTGTGTTAATACGATACGCCTTGGTAAGACTGGTTGTCAGATTCGGGCTTCTGACAACCCGTAACGACTGTCAAATATCCACCAATGACAGCCTGGACTAACGGCTTAACATGCTTTCCGAGGCACAGAAGAGTCTTGGTATGTAAGGATGGTCACCCATCCACGGACGAACTGCGGCAATCGCAGCTCTTTTATCTATACAGTACTGTTTATCTAAGCCTATGCCCAGCTGTGGGACAGTGATGATTAAAGTACAAATGAAAAGAAATGTACAAGGCAATGCACCTGTCATGTTATCTCTCCTCATCCCTTGGTAGAGAATCCAGGTATAAAGTCAACCTTTGTGCCTTTTATGTTGCCTAAATAATGTTTAATAAATAAATAAGTTTATCACAAAAAACAAAAGGGAGTTGCTCAGTTTGTTACGGTGATCTGGCTAAACGTGGACAAAAAAGACTTATATTTTAAAAACTACTTATCTATAAGAAAGCAAATATTATAATAAAGTAGCAAGATGCAAGAATATGCATCAACTGGCATGTGAAAAATTGAAACCTTGCCAGGTAAAATCTTTGTAATAAGCATATTTTTTTCTATAATATATTATTTGCCAGTAGTATTTTGATATAATCTGATTATTTATACAATATAGGGTTATATTAGGGTGGTTAAAATAAAACTATTAGTTTTTAGTTTTTATTTTGACTTTATTCAGAGTTGTAAACTATTAAAAACCAAAGACACCGGCTTCCGAAATTAAAGCTATTTTAAATTTTGTAGTATTTTTTTGGAAGTCGGTTGTTTTTTTTTTTAAGTTTTTATAACAGGGTTTTTGAAGTGTAAATTACTTTAGGCGCTTTGAGCGATGTTTGGTAGGGGAAAATCTTATGGGTTCGCGCCACCGACATACTAATGTTAAGACAGTTATGAATATGACGTGTTGCGCTTGTTGTTGCTCGAAGTGCGAAATGTGAAAACCAGACTGTTAATAATTACAAATGATGCAATTTTAATTGTTGAAACAACAGTTCATTTGTTAATGTAATAAAAACTTTTTACAAAAAAAAAAAAAAAGAACCGACTCCCAAAAAAAAACACTACAAAGCGAAAAATTAATTTCGGAAGTCGGAATCTTTGGTTTTTTAGTTTCGTTTTTGCTACCGACTTCCGAAATTAAAGTTATTTTTCGCTTTGTAGTGTTTTTTTTGGGAGTCTGTTGTTTTTTTTTTTTGTGTAAAAAGTTTTTATTTTTCACTTTTTAGTGGTGCCTAACCCACACAAATTCGAATACCACTCTGCAAAATAAATTAGAGCATCATTCACATAAACTATGTGGGAAAAATACGTATTAAATTATTGAAGCTAACTCAAAAGCCACTCATCAGAACTTGAAGATATTTATATGCGACCATCTCAGGAGTATACCATTTCAAATACAAACTTTATAAAAAGGCAAATATCCTACGTCGCGCTACGCCGTGTCAGAAGTTTGGAAGGCGTAGTTTTATGTTGACGGAGATAAGGTGACTACGAAATCTGACTTCTGACAATCAAGGCTACACATAACATACAACTCAAGTAGCGCAATTTGAAGTGGCATATAATTACCATTAAAATCATTTATAGCCAGAGTGCACCTCATGCCAATTCCAATAAGCCCAAACACGGCTAGAATACATTGTTTTATTACCGAGTTCCTAACTTCCGGCTTCTTCATCAGATCGGTTCGATGGTACCATTTTCATCAGAACCATTTATTTAAAGCTTCGTCATAGTCGCTTAACTATCTTAATCGAGATATCTTATAGCCACCTGTGAAATACGTTGACAAGTTCCCGTGGCCATCTGTGGTCTTCTGCATCAGTTCCACTTCACCAGATGATACTTTCTGAATGCAAATGCTTGATTTTTTGATGAAAATACCAAAATCGCTATGTATGCCTATAATTTCTTATCCTTTTTTTATCCTTTCAAATAAAAAAAGAATTTTCCAAATCTGTTTAGACGGAGTTCTGAGGTAAAAACATAATAAAAAAAAACAACGGAATTGAGGACCTCCTCCTTTCTTTGAAGTCGGTTAAAAAGACGTCTGTTATTTCACGATATGACCCTTAGGAACCGAGTGAGGCGGAGGGGAGGAGTATTGAATAAAAAAAACCGGCTAAATGCGTGTCGGACCACGCACAATGAAGGTTTGCCTAGTTGAAAGGAATTTATCCCAAAAACTTAATATTGTATTAAAAAAAAAAAAATATTTATGTGATACAATTACAAATTTTCGGACTTTTTCCTTTACTTGGGCTGTGAGACCTTGCTTCTTGCCAAATTTCATGATTCTAGGATAACGGGAAGTACCCTATAGGTTTTGATTTTGCGAGTATCGAAATATGTCGCATAAATGGGAGTATTTTTTTATTGCGTTGACTTAGAAGCTTGATGTTTTTAGAACTCCAAGGGACCATATTTGATATTAATTTCAGCTTGATACCTTCACGCGTTCCTGAGGAAAAGGGTCGTGAAAGACAGACGGACACCGATGTGATGTGATATGTGTGTGTGGGGCTGTGTGTGTGTAAGGGTTCCGCTTTTTCCTTTTGAGGTACGGAACCCTAAAAATTGTAAAAAACAGTTCATTCAACATTTTGTAAACATTGTTTTCAGGTCGAGCCTCAATAACCGTCTGGTTGAGCTGCTAACGGAGCTAACTGGTGAATACTTCGTTCACATGTCATCAAGTGACTTTGAGTATTTACTGCAGAAAATATCCCCCATTATTAAAAAACAGGACACTCATTGGAGGGATTCGATACCGGCAAAGATCCGGCTTGCAGTCACTCTGAGGTATTTTGCAACTGGAGACAGCTACACCACATTACATCGGTTTTTCAAGATTTCTAGTTCGTTGGTCTCGAGAATCATACCGGAGGTCTGCAGAGCTTTTATTGTCATTTTCAAAGACTTGATAAGGGTGAGTTTTTGAAACGTTTTATAAAAGCTTTCAGACGTGGAAAGATCAATCAAACCACAAGCCATCCGACCAAGCATGCCGCATGTTTGTGCTGTGCACAAACTTGATGCGCTACTACTTTAGTCTGTGTTCGATTGCGCCAGGGGCGAGTTGTGTCGTCGAGGATATAAAAAAGTCTGTTAGCTCACTGACACTTAGCGATTGAAACGAGGCTGGGGTGAAGTTATAGTAGCTAAATAAAAAAGATGACACGCTCGGTTTTCATACTATCTAATGAACATGCGGTATCTAGCCTACTCTAAATATGTGGTCTGGGTCATGTTTGTGTGCACATACACATAACAATGAAACTGTTTAGTGTTAAGCGAGATGCGCTGATGTGGTAGCCCGCGAAATTAATTTTTTTTTTTTGGGTTTTTTGCAATTTGCAGGTCCGTGTCAGTTTGTATCTTGATCAAAATATGATACGCGGAAATAAAACATGTTTTATATGGTACTCCCTTTCTTCTCCTAAACTTGTTTGTCCGAAAATCATTATCCACAACGCGTTTGCTATAAACATCAGTAACCATAATGTTCAATAATTCGAAATTTTCTTTTACATAATTGTCTCAACTTCTAATACTATTCTGTCATAATATCGAGTACTAAGTATAATAATTAAATCTCTTAATTATGCATGAAATAAAGTCATGTGTCCTAAGTATTCTATTAAATAATGTGTATTATTCCGAATGTTTATTTATAATAAAATTGTTAGTCCTAAAACATTTGCTAAAAATTAGGTTTTAGTGACAGAAACGAATCGTTGTAAATCCGACTCCACGCAGTCTGGTCTGCCCTACCCTAGAGTGTAATTTAAAATCGCGTAGGCGCGTAGGGGGACGCGTGGGACCGCCGGAGATCCGCAGCGCCGGAGCCGTGACAAAAGCCATATTGCTTTTGAATCTTTACTATTTATGTATTGTATCAGTTGGATTTGGTAAAATAATAAACAATTGTAATACAATTAGTATTGTATCAGTTGGATTTGGTAAAATAATAAACAATTGTAATATTGTATATCAATTGTAATTGTATATCAATTAGTATTGTATCAGTTGGATTTGGTAAAATAATAAACAATTGTAATACAATTAGGATAAATAAACATTAATTAATTTGAATTTAGGGGATCCTGCCGTTTTGTCAAAAAGATTTTGACAAATTTTAGCAAGCTTTTTTTATACCAATGCAATACCTATTTGGAATGATTTTAGTACGCACATTTTCATTTGGTCAAATTTTTACTTGGCGGAATACTACCTAAGATAATGTTCTTTAATCAAATGATTTATTACAGCAAACAATCTTTAGACATTAAAAGTTTGGTCAAATGATTTGTTATGACAAAAAATATATAGGTTAAGTTAGGTTAAAACTGTGACCTCCTACGCACGAGCCGAGCGAGTGAAACGAGCAGTGCCGCGGTAGCGGCCGGCGAGTACCAGAAACGACTAGATAATATAGAAAAAAAAATATGGAAAAAAGAGATTATGTTTAACAGGCTATCAAGAACCGAACTGGTTAGACGAGGTTAATTATTAAAAAAAATGGTTAGCTTTGGTTAAAACTGTGACCTTCTATGCACAAACCGAGCGAACAAAGCGAGCGGTTCCGCGGCAGCGGCCGGCGAGTGCCAGAAACGACTAGATTATATAGAAAAAAAATATGAAAAAACCGGCCAAGTGCGTGTCGGACCACGCACAATAAAGGGTTCCGTAGTTGGAATGAATTTATCTTAAGAACAAACTTAACATTGTAGTTGAAAAACATGTTCTCCCATACATTCCAACTGTAAATGTAAGCTTGTACTCACAATATTGATAAATTTACCATGTTATTTTAAGACCACAGACTTCTTATAGGTTTTCCTGTAATCTACACGTAAAGATCTATTTTCTGTATTTTTTTCAAAATTTTAGGCTCAGTAGTTTCGGAGAAAGGGGGTAAATAAGTATAAGTAAGGGGGGGGGGGGGGGGGTCGGTCAATTTTCGTCTATTTTCTTAAATAACTTTAAAACAATTTATTTTAAAATTATTAAAAAAATATATTTGAGACCCTCATAGTAAGCCCTTTCATTTGACATGGCACATGGTGTAGTTTGCAAAACTTTTTTTTTTAATTTTCTTATTTGTCCCCCAAAAGTATTCAAAATTAATTTATTTACTTTACCCGTCCGTGTTTGGGTCACAGAAATTCATATGTGTACCAAATTTCAACTTAATCGGTCCATTATTTTCGGTGCAAATTGGCTGTGACAGACGGACAGACAGACACATGAGTGATCCTATAAGGGTTTCGTTTTTTCCTTTTGTGGTACGGAACCCTAAAAAGAACCAAATTTTTTGTCATTGACTAAGCATTTGACTGAATAGAAATCGTAAATTGAAAACTGACGATACTAAATATTTGTCTTATTTTATTTTGCGTAAAATGTGTTATTCCAACTGAAATATTTGACTACATAAAATTGGTAAAAGTACTAGTAAACAAGTTATTGTTTAAACGTTCACTTGCCAAACATTAGGTTTGCGTTACAATTATTTGTGAAGAGATTTTTTGCTAAGTGATAATTTGGCAAATGAAATTAAAAGTACCAAAAATGGTTTGGGAAGTGATAATTTGTCAATTTCTTTACGATGAAACAAGGGTAACCCGAATTTAGGACTTATAACTTTTATTGAAAACGATTTTATGTCTTTTGTATATTATTGGTTGTAATATTATTGACAAACACATTTAGGGCATATTGTATTTAGGGATTTCAATTTTATGGCATGTGATATTATGTGACATTAAGTTCGAGCAAATTATCATTCGGACAAATGATGATTAGGATAAAAAATTTATGGCACTTTAGATTATGGATAAAAAAGTTAGGAGACATAATAGAGAACCGTTTTATATAATTTTAATCATGAAAATCATCAATACATATCTCTAAGTTAGTTTTCGTGCAGATTCTTCGAACGAACGAAACTAACATATAGAGATGTATTGATGATTTTTATGGTTAAAATTATGTAAATACTTATGTTCTATTGTCGCGTATCATATTTTGATTAAGATACCTGACACGGACCTGTAAATTGCATAAAAAACAAGAAAATTTGAATTTCGCGGGCTACCACAGCGCATGCTCCAGTACTAGTGATCAATATCTGAGGTAGGTACTTATTTAACTTTCCTTTATGCTGGCTGGTACCTGTGTGTGGCACAAAATCAATCTGCCTAGCCTTTTCCCAACTATGTTGGGGTCGGCCTCCAGTCTAACCGGATGCAGCTGAATACCAGTATTTTACTTGGAGTGACTGCCTATCTGACCTCCACAACTCAATTACACTTTCGGTTTCCGACTACCCATAACGACAGTCAAAGATCTACTAATGACAGCCGGGACCAACGGCTTAACGTACTTTCCGAGGCAAAGAGTGGTCTCGATATGTAATAAATAGACACCCATCCACAGACAGACCTCGGCTATCGTAGCTTAACCTGTAATCAATCGTGCGGCGTTATTATTTAGATAATGACAATTTATATTAATTACTAGCTTTTCCCCGCGGCTTCGCCCGCGTGGATGTCGGGAAATATCCCACAGGAACGTACTACCGGGAATTCCTTCTTTATTCCTTGTCTACTTGTTAAAATTTCAGCTTTCTAGGTCCAAGGGTTAGGGCTGACAAACTTTATAATTTACTTAGATTAATATTCGTGCCAAGTTTCAAGTCTATTAACTCAAGGAATAAGATTTTTCATACAAACTTTGGACCCCCGTTTCACCCCCTTAGAGGGTGAATTTTAAAAAATCCTTTCTTAGTCCACCCCTAGACCTCATAAGGAACCTACGTGCCAAATTTGGAATCTCTTGACCCAGCGGTTTGGGCTGTGCGTTGATATGTCAGTCAGTCAGTTTCTTCTTTTATATATTTAGACAAATTTGGAATTTCTAGACCCAGCGGTTTGGGCTGTGCGTTGATATATCAGTCAGTCAGTTTCTTCTTTTATATATTTAGATTAATTATAAATAAAAGATGGATGGTTAAAACTTGGTTTAAAAAAAAAAAAAATAAATAAAATTGTAGACAAATAAAAAACTAGAAGTTAAATCGTAACAAAAATTCTAATTCATCTTTGCAGACACCAACATGTCCTGAAGAATGGCTGGAGAAAACCCAAGGATTTAGTTTCCCTCATTGCCTCGGGGCACTGGACGGGAAACATGTCTCCATATGGTCTCCGTCGCACACAGGCCCTGAATATATGAACTACCAAGGATCCTTCAGTATGGTTCTGCTGACCCTGGTGGATAGCGATTACAATTTCATGTACGCTGACGTTGTGCAGAGCCAAAATATGGATAACAAAGTGTTTACTGAAAGCGATTTATGGCTGAATATTAATACTGACAATCTAAATTTACCTCCGTACACACCACTGCCCGGAGACACTAACAATATGCCTTATATCTTTGTAACAGATGGAGCGTTGCCCCTTGAGAGACACATCATGAATCCGTTCCCCGGACACCATGATTCCAGCTCCCCTGAGAGTATCTACAATCAATTGGTCGCTCAATCACACTCCGCAGTTGATAATGCCTTTGGTGTTCTTTCAGCCGTTTTTAAAGTTTTGCTCAAACCTATTATTTTAGAGCCAGCCAAATCTGCCATTATTATACGCAGTTGTCTGCTCCTACATAACTTTTTGATGAAAAGCGACTCGTCGAAAGATATTTATTGTCCTCCGGGCTCAGTTGACACTTATGTAGATGGTGGGATAGTGTCTCAGGGTTCTTGGAGACATTTAAATCAGGACCATTTTTTTCCATTACAAACATTGCCTTATGAACCTGAGGAAGATGCCATTGCAATAAAGCTTAATTTCCTCGATTATATTAGGAGGAATGCGCTCATAATTAATTAATTTATTACGGATCCCTATTGCACGGGAATTGGTATAGAGTGAAAAGAGATTCCTATCCTACAGAGCTTTAATAAAAACGCCATAAATATGTAAGTAAGAATAGATGGCTATAAGAAAACAAACGAAGCAAAGAAATTAGTTGATTTTCGTGAAAGATAATGGCTAAGATGATGTGAAGTCTTCAAGTCTGGGATTACGCCTAGTCGGTAGGGTAGGTCTTTAGAGCAAAAGCCGCGCTGCGCCAACCAATCAATCTGCCTAGCCTTTTGCCAACTATGTTGGGGTCGGCTTCCAGTCTAACCGGATGCAGCTGAATGCCATTATTTTACATGGAGCGACTGCCTATCTGACCTCCACAACCCATTAACTGGGTAATACGATACCCCTTGGTAAGACTGATTGTCAGACTTTCGGGCTTCTGACGACCCGTAACGACTGTCAAAGATCCACGAATGACAGCCGGGACCAACGGCTTAACGTGCTTTCCGGGGCACGGAGGAGTCTCGGTATGTAAAGGCGGTCACCCATCCACGGACCAACCCCGGCAAGCGTAGCTTAACCTGATGGATCGACCCGTGCGGCTGTTATTACTTAGCCACGAGCTCCTCTCCGCGCTGCGCCAACCACTACTTAGTAAATTCGGTTGAGGGCAGGAGGTAATGATGATGAAATTACATTTTAAAGATAACATTGCGCTACGCCGACCGGCGTAGGCGCCTTATTAATTAGGTAATTAGGTCACCTGTCGATGCGTCTAATGTAAACACTGGTCGTGGCGCCGGCCTCGATTTATCGTCGTGTGATTCCGCGTCAGCAGTTTCGTCGCCAGCGCAACCACAGAAAAGATAAAGAGGTCTCTTTTATCTGTTCTGTGAGCGCAACCGTCGATTGCTGAGCCTGCAGTGCACCCCGCCCTCGCGCCTCGTAGCCCCGCGCCCGTCGCCGCGGCTCCTCCGCGCAGCGCCGCCCGAGCTCCTCGCCCCGTCCCGCTGCCAGTGTCTGCAGCCCTAGCGAAACCACTTCCACAGAATTTCGCCAGCGTCACCGCGAGCGTCCCTGGCGCTCCAAGGATGAAGCCTATGCCTGGAAAGGCGTCGAACAAGGCTGATAATGATAATGATGAGGGTTTCGTGACGGTGCACAGGAGGAAGCGCCGTCCGCGAATTAATAAGAACCGTTGCGGCAAAGCTCCTGCGGAGCCCGAAGTGAGCTTGCGTGCCGCAAAGCCGAATACACCGGTGTATATCTCCCGCCTGCACTACACCACTAAGGCGGAGGACATCGTGGAGTACGTGCGCCAGAAGACTAGGTACACGCCGAGGGTGCAGTTACTGGAGTCGCGCCGCAACGTCAACTTCAAGGCGTTTGTGGTGCGTGTACCGAACTGTTACCTGCCCCTCGTCATGGAGGAAGACTTTTGGCCGCAGGACGTGGTGTTCCGTCGCTTCCGCGGACAAGTTCCACAGGGCAGCACTTAAAGTCAATCTAGTGCAAAGAGGAGTGCTACTAACATAGTCTTAAGCCTATTTTATTAACACAAGTTTTGTTTATATTCAAATATGTATGTTTAGGTTAAGGTAGTTATCTATGGGCCGTGTCGCCTGAAATAAATGGTTTATTTATTTTATTAATTATGATACGGTTCCGTAATTTTTCTAATATCGGTAATGTATATCAATCAGAATCTACTATATTTTCTTACTCTTCGTTACAAAATGTTATAAATTGTTAATTAGAATTGAAATAAACGATAATGTACCTAATTAAAATGATTTTTTTTTAAGCTACTTTTTTTAGCCTATTATAGACTAATCCACTGGCGGACTAAAGGGGGAGGGGATTGGGGCAACCTTGGGGGCCCCCAGATCTCGAGAAGTAATTTTTAATGAAATCCCAAACAAACCCAAAATATAAATTCAGTAAGTAAAAGGCAGTTTGTAATCGGAGGCCCCCAAGCAACGTATGTAAATATATGGTGTTAAAATTTTCAAGCTAGCTTCGCTCGATCTTACTTGCTACATTCTATTATTTACAAACTTTTTCGTTTTTTCGACAAAGTAACTCATTTCTTTATGAATGGTTAAAAAAAAACCTTCCGAGGCTAGGTGCTAAAATTTTCCGAGTTAAAAAAAAACAACTACTAGTCCGAGCCGGGGTGCAATATTTTCGAGATCGCTTCGTTCACTTTCACATCCTGCATGCTCGCTTTTCTGCATAGGTCGACAGAGTATCTCCTATTTCTGTTTAAATAATTATTAAACATAAATTAATACAACAAATAATGTATTGCGCATTGCGTTAGTGACTAAACCAAAAGACTAACTGAATTTATTAAAAAAAAAACCCTAACTGTCAGTTCATCTTCATTTGTCAATTGTCAGTTTTGTCATTCAGCCAGTCTGATTCGATTTGGTCATTGTTTACCAAGTTTTAAATCATGCAAAAAGACAAAGAAAATGTATTTCTGGAAAAATTCAGGTTGTTAAACTCACAAGATAATAGTGAAGATATCAAATGGTCATCGAGTTCATCTAGCGATTATGAAAATACATCGTACAATGAGAAATTGTACAACAATAGCAAAACTCTCGGCCGGAAACGTAAACGTAAGAAAAAAACGCATAAGAACATATCTAACTTGGATATCACGATCATAGATGCTTCCAGAGACCATAAAAGGGTTAGTCTCAGAGAAAAATCCCCGATTTTAGTGACGAAATGTGTCGACACTCCCTCATCCCCAATACTTATTTCATCCAGATTCCCGCCAAGCAAAAGCTCTTCTCCCATACTATCTACGTCTATGAAAAGTTTACAACAAAAGAGCCCTATTTTGATGTCAAAAAATGCATCGCCTAATTATTCAAGTTCAAGTAAAGTGAGAAAAAAACTGGCTTACATAGAACAAAAAACATCGAGAGGAGTTAATGGCTATGACGATAAAAGAAGAATACTTGATTCCAATTTTAAAACTCCAGACAGAGACAAGAATCATGTATCAAAAGCCAACAATTTAAACGTTAGTAGAAATAAAATAGAATCAAACAATCTTAGCTCAGAAGTTTGTAGTGCAGATGACAATACAGATACACTGAGCTCAATAAAATCAGACAAGAGTGGATCTTCAATAAAATCAAAACTAAATCTGATGAACAATGTAAGGAATTACTTTGATAGCCATTTTAGCTCAGAAAATACTTCACAGAATATTAGTGACACACCCACACCTGAAGAAAGTTTAAAAAATGAAACTATAGATATTTTAAGCTGTAGAACACAAACAGCTTCAATATCAGTCATACAGAACTTAGCCAAACAAGACAGTGCATGCACTAGTAACTCGGACACCTCAACCTACTTTGAGAAAAATAAGAAGGTGAAGTATAAAAAAGGAGGACTATCACACAGGTTGAATGTGCTTTTAAAAAAACAAAATGCTCATATTTCTCTATGGCAATATGAAAGAGTTTTAGCGGGAACTTCAAACTTTGTTGTTCCAAAAGGAGAACATGTACTTTTCTTTATAAAAAAAATAGATTTTAATTATGGATGCTACTTACTTGATGTGGTTGATGTGCAAAATGAAAAATATGTTATTTTTATTAATAGTTTCTATGTAAATAACAATGTTATTGCTGCATCTGTTTTGAAATTGTATAAGCCTTATAGGACTTTAGAATTTGAAGATATAAATTATAAAATAATTGTTAATGTTTGTAAGTTTGAATGCTTTGATTTAAACAATAGGTAGGTGCAAGAACATTTGACATAACTGAGCTCAATAGGTAGGTAGGTAATACGGGCTGGTATCTGCAACTCCACGACAATGCGCGTATTTTGGCATATGGGTGGGAAAATCAATTATTCAATCCACCCCAGCTCCTCAAAGAAGGCCTGCAGCGCCTTAATATTACTGACAACTACCCGGAGGGTACCTGGGTTACCGAAGTACTTTGCCCTGTATGCGGCGACCACCGGGCAGCTCATGTGCTTTTAGCACATGAGCTGCTGTCTTGTCGTCCTCCATGCAGGCCCAACACAGCGGACTGTCTGTGACTCCTATGACAAAGAGGTGTTTATTAAATGACCCATGGCCAGTTATAGCAGCTGTAACTGTACGCAGCTGTTGTTTAGTTAGTCGGCGAACCTGTTTCGTGAGGCGGCTATCAATTGTAGGGAGTGCTTCCTTAGCCTGCCTACACTCACCTTGGTCCGACCATAGTTCGTGATTGAGTTCAATCAGTGTCAGTTACATTGAAGGAAGTTCTTGAAACAGCCAATGCTTGGCTGAGTTCAAGCTCTGGTCAAACTGAGGCGAATACGGGATGTGGGACAAAATTCTGACACTGAGGAAAAACAAAAAAAAAATGTTTTCTTCACATGTAAATTCTCGATTCTGTCGTATAGAACACCTAAATAAAAGGCTAAAAGCTTCTTGGCGTTTTTTGTCTTCGACCAGCCGGTCGTAAAAATGATGTCGAAGGGATCATTTCACAAAGGTTTTTGGGAATTTTTTCAATGTTTTTTTTATTTTTCGCATTTCGTTAGTTTCTCTATTCTATCGTACAGAACTTTAAGACATTTTAGTCTAAGATCAATAGTTCAACGAAAAAACTGTGTCAAATGGACCTAGTTCTAACTAATATTATAAATGCGAAAGTGAGTGCTTGCTTGTAACGATTTCACGCTAAAACGTCTGAACGGATTTGGATGAAATTTGACATACGGGTAGACCATACGTATTTACGTATTTATTTTATTTATTGTTTATTATTAATTAAAACGGTAACACCAATAACATTAATTAATATAGATATTCATACAGATACACACAAAAAAAAATCAAATACTAGCATATAATAGAGGACACTAGCATACTTTCTCCATTTTTCGTACATATGAAGCAATGGATTAGCAATTTGTTTCAAAATGATTCAAATTCAGATCGATAGTGTGTTACGCAATTAGGGTACTGAACTTGTTACGCCGATTGCGTTACTAGTATGGAAGTGTACAAACTGGCGCAAATAGTCTTAATCATTAAAATAATCCCGCATCCCTAGGGTTTCGCCTCAGTGTGGCGAGAGCGTTAAGTCCCACTAGTTCGGAAATGATTGTTCTTTTTTACGCGATTGACATTGTAACCATTCTGGTGGTCATACTATACTACCTACCTATATGTATAATATTATTAGAGTTTTTAAATAATTACAAAAAATTGTACATAAAATTTAATTTCAACTTTCACTTTAATATCTAGTATCTATACTATAGTCCGCAATGCCTAAGCTGAGCTTTGCATTTGTGTGAGTGATCACCAAAGAAGCGGAGTTGCGTCGCGCGAGGGACGTACCACGCCTCAGGCCGATTGCCAAAAAGCAGTATAAACCGGTTTTAAACCAAGCAAAGGACGCGTCGCGCTCTAGGCCGGTCACACCTACACTATCTTGTGAACTCGCACAAATGCAAAGCACGGCTTAGGCCTCGCGGACTGTAACCTATGTAATCAGCCTATGATCCCACTGCTGGGTCACAGGCCTCTTTGTGAGAGGGAGTGAGCTGTAGTCCACCACGCGGGCACAGTGCGGGTTGGTGGATGTCTCCTTCCCTCTCCTTCCTTTAGTGATTTTCGAGTGGTTGTGATAAATCATAATTGTACAAAGTTTTGCGCCCCTGGGTTCGAAACTACAACTCGTAAGCCAGTGGCTTTATTAGGTACCACTGGGCCACCTACTCTAACATATCAATCTGCCAGTCTAACTTCGTACATCTGAATATACCAGGTTTTTACATGGAGCGACTGCCTATCTGATCTGACCTCCACAACAGAGTTACTGGGTAACACAATACCTTTTTAAGACGTCAGACTTTTCATACTTTTTTGGCTTCTGACTACCCTTAACGACTGTCAAAGATCTACGAATGACAGCCGGGACCAACGGCTAACTTGCTTTCCGAGGCACGGAGGGGCCTCGATATGTAAAGTTTCGTCACCCATCCACGAACCGACCGCGGCATGTTTAGCTTAGAACGACCTGTGCGGCTGTTATCAGCCACGAGCCCCTCCCCATAATGTATTCAAAATTATAAAATAGATTTTACTCTCTTTCAAATAGTACTGAATTTAGTACAGAAGCTATAACAAAATGTATGTGACTAAATATAAGTAAAATTATTTATTAAGTTTATAATATTTTAAATCCAAAAAAAAATTAACTTGGTTTTACAAAATTTACGTTGTTTTCTTAATAATCCCTAAATGATGGTGAACGCGCTCTATAATATCCCCATACAATACATGCCCCAAAGCATACATCTACCCATGGGGGTAAGCCCATGCATACATCCATAACGCCATCTTCCCATGGGGGTAAGCAGAACCTACAGGTGCCGTATTATGACTTTTCACGAGAGAGAGACAGAGCTATATATGACCGATACCATCCATTTGACGGACTGGAATGATGATGGTATTAATACTTCATAATATGGCTCCAGAACGCCACCTGCTACGATCCTTAAGTGCAGACGCCAGCACATCAAGCTACTACAATCTGTCAAATTTCTTTAATAGATTTTCAACTTTAACGCTGAAACATTAGGTTCAAGGTTGATAGGGAAATTTTGACAGTTTCGGGTGGCTTGACCTGCTGGCGTCTGTACACGCAGCAGCAGGTCAAATTACCATAAACTGCCTTTTCTCATCCAATTTTAAACTTAACCACATTTTAAGGTTTAAAATCATTTGGAGAAACATTACAGTTTGGTATAACTGATGTGCTGTTGTCTGAAGATCGTAGCAGGCGTTCTGTAGTTTCTGCTTACCCCCTTATGAAGGAGGCGTGAATTTATGGATGTCCTATGCAACTAATACTTAAGAAGTCTTGATTGCCTTAATTATTATTACTTACCTACCTAATTACCTTCAAATTTTCGTACGTTTTACAATTTTTAGTTAAGTTAAAAAAAAAAAAATTGTTCAAGACTTAAACCTATTACTTACAGTTTTATTGTGCCTTTATTTAATTGAAATAAGTTACTGGAAAGACACAAAACTTGTGCAATTAGGCTTTAACTAGGAGGATTCCTGTGCTATAAGCACCAGTATAGGTTGAATGTTGATCACAAAGATTTGAGACCATAACAGTAGGTACCTAAATATGTATTTACAGAATTGTAACCATAAAAATCACCAATAAGTTAAAATTAATTACTTACCCTATTTGAATGCCTATTTTATGAAATCGTGACATCTTAGGTCAATTCTAACAGAGTTCTATTGATGATGTACCTACTTATATGGTACGGTCGCAATCTTGCAAATCATATTTTGATCAACATACAACCTGACACCGACCTGCAAATTGCAACAAACCTAAGTTTGAATTTCGCGGGCTACCTTTTTGCAAATATTTACCGACAACGCTCTCCTGTCAATGTCATACAAACACCAAAAGATCCTTGAAACACCGCAGTTTTAAAAATTTTCGTGACTATTTCATTAAATTAAGTAAGGCTGAAGATACTATAAATAAAATATCCCAAAGATAGAATGCTCCTTTAATTTTTGTCTTTGACGTTAGCTATTCGTTCATGAAGCTGGATATTTAAAATAAATATTTATTTTTCGCTCAACATTCGTTGGAACAGGCTTACTAACAGCAGTAATAATAATCTGTTTTTCAATTACAATGTAAAAGAATTTCCCTCGAAATAAAAGTTAAAAAAATCTCCCCTCAACTAGTTTTTTTTTTACCTAGCAACTCTGGTTTCAGTAGAGTAGTAGAGGTCCTGAATTCAGTCGATAATTATAGCACAGATTTGATACACGCGTCCCGGTCGTTCCAAAACAAAATCAACACTTTATAATGAACTAAAATAGTGTTTTATATATCCAAAATAAGACTATAGTTTAAGAAAAAGGTTACACAAGTTCAGATTATGGCACTAATTTTAAAAATAACGCGTTCATTTTGATAAAATGTATTTTGAAGTGTTGTAGTGTGTTTATTGATTGATTCCTGTATTTTGATTCACAGAATTTTGGTAAGTTTAGTTTATTAACAGCTCTAGATGTAAATTGTAAGCATTATGAATAAACAAGCTTGAGTTTTGTTTATCTAAAAGACGCTTGCTCTCGAACTAAGTACTTCGTAAATGTATACTTTTAAATATTTATACAGGAAAATTACAAAACCGATATTCTAAATGAATTCTGAATTTTTATTGTTATAGTATTAAGTACTTAACTACATAGTTAATGTTAAACTATCTATCTTTATACTTAAATAAAAATTAAATACTGTTCGTTGGTAAGTAATCGCATCACTTCAGAATTGCTGGACCGCTTTGGCTATTTTTAGGGTTCCATACCTCAAAAGGAAAAACGGAACCCTTAAGATCACTTCGTTGTCCGTCTGTCTGTCCGTTTGTCAAGACCCTTTTACTCAGGAAAACGTGGAAGTATTTAATTGAAATTAATATCTATGGTCCCTTGGAGTTATAAAAATATCAAGCTTCTGAGTCAACGCATTAAAAAAATACGGCCATTTATGCGACATATTTTGATACTCCCAAGTCAATCAAAACCTTTGGGTACTTCCCGTTGTCCTAGAATCATGAAATCTGGCAAGAAGCAAGGTCGTACGCACGGCTACAGAACAAGCTAAACATTTCCAGTATAAGCGGATCTGGTATTGCATAGGATTTCCTTAGAGTGACAGGTCAGTGTAAACTGGAAATGTATAGCTTGATGTGTAGCCGTGTGTACCTATAGCACAAGTAAAGGAAAAATTCCCAAAAATTGTTAATTTGTAATTTTATTGCTTAAAAAAATATTTTCATGCTTGGCAGTCTGTCAAGACTCAATATCATTTTTCTCAGGAACGCGTGGAGGTATCAAGTTGAAATTAAATATCAAATACGTAGGTTTATGGTCCCTTGGAGTTCTAAAAAAAATCAAGCTTCTAAATCAACGCAATAAAAAAATACGGTCATTTAAGCGACATATTTTGATACTCGCAATTGACCTAGAATTATAAAATTTGGCAACAAGCAAGGTCTCACAGCACAAGTAAAGGAAAAAGTCGGATAATTGTTAATTTGTAATTTTATCACATAGAAAAAACATTTTGGGATATGGTTGGTTGTTGGTTGGTTAATTTACAATATTGTTTTTGGGATAAATTCTTTTCAACTTCGGAACCCATCATTTTGCGTGGTTCGAAATGCACTTGGCAGGTTTTTTGTTACAATAGGTCTTTACCTATGAAATTGCCGTTTTGTATCAAAAAATTTAAACGAATTTTTTTCATGCATTTTTTATTTGTATTAATCGAAGTAATCACCCATGCAATCAATGCATCTTTGCCAACGCAGTGGCAGTTTATTGATGCCCTTCTTAAAGAAATCAGCTGGACGGGAGGCAACAAATTCTTCAAAGGCATTTTGTACTGCCTTTCGGGTATTGAATTTTTTTCCCGCCAAGAAGTTATCCAAATTCTGGAAAAAGTAGTAGTCTGTAGGCGCAAGGTCTGGTGAGTAAGGCGGATGACGGAGAGCTTCCAACCCCAGTTCTTGCAACTTGGAGACCGTCTGCTGTGCAGTATGAGGTCGCGCGTTGTCGTGCAGGAGCAGCGGAGACGAGCGATTGACCAATGCTGGTTGGAGATGTGCCAGCTTCTCCATCATTGTGTTCAGTTCTTCACAGTACACATCTGAAGTAATGCTCACCCCGTTTGGTAAGAAGCTGTGATGAATCACACCGGCGCTAGACCACCAAACAGTGACCATCACTTTTCTAGGGGTAAGTTTTCGTTTAGGGCATTGTTTAGGTGCTGAACCAGGATCCAACCAACTTGCTGAGCGCTTGCGGTTATCAAACAGAATCCATTTTTCATCGCAGGTAACAATGCGTTTCAAAATTCCTTCATTTGTGTGTATGTTGAGCAGTGCAAGGCACGTCTCGACGCGTACTTCGCGCTGGCGATCATTGAGTTCGTGGGGCGCCCATTTGTCAAGCTTTTTTACCTTGCCAATTTGACGCAAATGGACCAATATTGTTTTGACGCTAACGTCGAAAGCTGCTGCTACTCGTAATTCAGCCGTAGATTGTGTATCATCAGCTTCCACAATCGCCTTTAATTCGTCATTGTCGACCAAAGTCTTCGGACGACCGCGAGGTTCATTTATCAGGTCGAAATTTCCAGAACGGAAGCGAGCAAACCAATAACAGGTGGTGCGTTGGTTTGTAGTGTTAGCTCCGTAAACGTCGTTGATGTTGCGTGCCGCTTGTGCCGCGTTGCTGCCACGACGGTACTCATATTACATAATTACTCGAATTTTTAACGTATCCATAATGACGAAAAAGATTGAAATGCGATGAAAATGTAACACTAATCAATAAACATATGACTACTTTTGGAAAAAAAATCCATGTTTTTAAAATAAAATTAATTTGAAATTAGAATTCTTAGCCAAACAAAAATTATTTTGATTTTAAATGGCCAGTACTGCAGAACGGCAATTTCATAGGTAAAGACCTGTGGCGAACGCAAAGCTCCACATTTGGTTTCTGTTGGCAACACCAACAGAATGGACTATGTAGAAGGTTGTCAAATTTATGACACAGATTGACTGTTTTTCCCGCCAAGTTCGAGAGGTGTTCTCTCGCTGTTTGAGAAAGAATCTTATTGTTTCTTGACAATGTTTGTCCCCTGTTGTGAGTCGTGTATTATTATCATGTAAGTGATACTCAATAAACTATATGAAGAACGAGTCGGTGATATCGTATTATTAAACCTCCGACCCGTCAATGGTGACCCCGACGTGATTGTGAAAAAAAAACTAGTTGCTAAGTAGGTACCGGTGTTATAGTATTGAAAGAGTACAGAGCTACTATTTTCACCAACACCCTGGCCCTGGAGGTGCCGGATGCGAAGCCCCCCTCTTAAGTCAACGAGTGTTTAGCAGTGATCGTGCTTGCATACTCCCTGCGACGACGGCTTTGCCCGCCCGACACGCCGAGGTGTACCTAACTACCTACCTAATCAATCAGTTACACTGCAAGTTCGACTCGCCTGCAGACTGGTATTCACATGCTGCAAGTACCCAGTCTCAAGTTCCAGCACTAGAGAGACAACTGCCCATGGACATATTTCAATGGTAACAGCCCACGGATCTGGTGAGCAAATAAAATGTTCGTAAATAATTAATTCATTTCATTTTATGAGCATCTAATAATATAAAAATCAATTGCCGTGCTGTCTCCCAAAAACTGGAAAATGGGTCGACCGATTTGATTTTTTTTCCCATTTAAGTAATAGGGGGCGAAATATTGTCATCAATCGGGCCCAAACCCACACTCCGGGCTGCTACTGAGAAATTTCAGATGGAAAAACCCAATAATACTTTGCTCAACCAGCGCGGTGATTGTGCGCACACTCAGTGGCTTTGGTTTTGACAGTTCAACAACATTCATTGCGTTATTTACATTGTTGAGCAGTCAAAGGAGATGTTTCAAATTGGGCTCAGTCTAAGTACAGTACCTCGAAAAATGGAGAAAAATCCGTGGAATTCGGGAAAAATACAGATAAATTGCTTAAATGTAGACTTTTCTTGTAATCATTTGATATTTATCAATTACGTTTATCGACTTTCAACATGGCGTCTCGCCAACTTAGTATTCTGTGGTTAAAAACAATGACAGTAAACCATAGATCGACCATTGATCAGATCTTGAACTGTCTACTGTCACTTCAGTCGCTTTTCTTTATCGGTCGGTTTTTAATGTTCGGTTTGTTTGAATTTCTCGAGTTATTTCTAACAAACTCGCTTTCGTGTTTTAGATTTTGTACCGTTGCAATGTAACATGACAGAAATGAACATGTCAAACGTCAATAATTAATCAACATGACAGCTTACCGCCATGACGGGTTTTTATTGTGTGTTGCAATTTCAAGTGTACATTCTTCTGCTTTACTACCAAACAAATACAACTTAGAGTAATTTGGATGATTGAAAACTGTTTTAATTGTGTTTCCCCATCTTGTGTGATATGTCCAAACATATTTATTTATTTATTTATTTTATCTTCAAGTATGGTGTACAAAGACCTGGCCCGGGCTCCATACATTTTGAAACATCTCCTTTTCGACGTATTACTCGATTGAAGACTTTTTAAATGACAAATTATGACTAAATTTAATTTTCTTTGACATTCTAAATAATTAATAATATAATTGAATTACTTTATTTTATGCGGCTCCTGACATTTTTCAATTGCTTTATTTCTTTTATCCTAGACTTTATTAATTATGATAGTAAAAATAACCTGCTTACTAATATTATATTTGTATGCCGATTATTGGCTGAACATACACATCAGCTAAAATGTATAAATAACACCTTTTTGTACTTATGTTCACAAATAAAGATTGATTTGATTTGAACATATTGTTTTAAGTATGAAGCAATGGATTACTTGGATTAGTAATATCCTTCAAATCATTGAGATTGTGATAGAAAGTCTGTTACGCAATTAAGGTGAGTAGTGCTGCCAACTAGCGCCACCATTGAGAAAAAAAAAAAATGGAACATTTTGAAATTCCTATGCTCACATTTTTATTCAGATGAGGTAGAATATTTTGTATCTAAAAAAATCAACACTAAACCTCCTAGGTTCGAAGTTATAGCAGATAACGCCAAAAACGGCCATTTTTGGCATTAACTACAAAGATGTCAGCACAGGTTTCAAAATGTTTTATATCTCCAAACTTATAAGATTTTTCTCAATGGTGGCGCTAGTTGGCAGCACTATGGGACACTCCGCAGTTTACGCGGCGGGCTCATCTCACTGGGTCAATTCAGTATGGGCTGCCGCGCACCGGCCGGCTCGCACGTTAGTTCGATACTCACTCACGCGCCGCGTCGTAAAACGACAACCCTAACGAATCAGAAGGTATAAGAGTTACGCGATAGAAAGAGAGGCAACTTATAGGTGAATATAAGTAATTGTAGGTAATGAAACGTTGTGCGACGTGAATTGCACTTTATTGTGTCGTAGCAAGAGTCGCTTTTTATTTAAATGATTTTGCGAAGTGTCCCATCTGTATTTATCTGTGCCTCAAAGTGCTAGGAATCGAACCCATTTTTTTTTTTTTTTTGTGGATGGGAAATCATCAAATGACTTCTCCCGCTCTGGGCAGACTTTTACTGACTAAAACCCACCCATGTTCCTTCAGTTGCCCGTGCCAGGGCCACGGTATCTCTTTCGAACTACCCGCGACCCCGGCGGCATCGGCCCAATTGACCCCGTCACTGCTGACATCTCTTTGAGGCGCGCGTGGAACACAACGCGTCGTCGACCCGGGCCTGGTCCTTACCGGACGGCGAGCTGCCCATTACTCGTCGTCCGCAAGCCCGCGCCTACGGTGGCCGGGAATCGGCAATCGATTCCCGCCGCCCAGGGCGTCTCCTGCGGCGGAGGAATCGAACCCTGGACCTCAATACTCTAGTAGCTCTTGCGAACACTAGACCAACAAGGCAGTCACGTCTGGACTCACGAACGTCTATTCTTCACGAATGGATTTGGATGACATTTGGCACATGGTCATGACTAGCCCATGATCTGGATAACGTCATAGGATACTATTAACCCCGGTAGTACGATCACGTGGGATATTCCGACCTCCACGCTGGCGAAGAGGAGCTCGTGGCTAAGTAATAACAGCCGCACGGGACGATCCATCAGTTTAAGCTACGCTCGCCGGGGTTGGTCAGTGGCACTCATCCACGGACCATCTTTACATACCGAGACTCCTCCATTTCACAGTCGTTACGGGTCGTCAGAAGCCCGAGAGTCTGACAACCAGTCTTAGCAAGAGGTATCGTATTATTTATTTATTTATATAGACTTTATTGTACACCACAAAAATACATAACAAAAAAAAGACATAATCAAACACTACAAAATATACAATGGGCGGCCTTATCGCTTTCTGCAATCTCTTCCAGGCAACCTTAGAATGGACAGTGATTACCCAGTATACCCAGTAGTTAGTATTACCCAGTTACTGGGTTGTGGAGGTCAGATAGGCAATCGCTCTATGTAAAATACTGGTATTCAGCTGCTCCCGATTAGGTTAGACTGGAAGTCGACTCCAACATATTTGGGAAAAGGCAGATTGATTGACGCTGGCGAAGCCGCGGGCAAAAGCTAGTTTATAATATTAGTATGATAGTAGTAAGCCGATACGGTCATTCGCGGGGTCATAGATAAGACTGTCAACAGCTGTTATCACCTTCAGGGTCAGCCCAGATAGCAGACTGAGATTGAATGTTTAAGGAGCATGCGCTGTGGCAGCCCGCGAAATTCAAATTTTCTTGCGTTTTATGCAATTTGCAGGTCCGTGTCAGGTTGTATCTTGATCAAAATATGATACGCGGCAATAAAATAAGACATACCTACTTACTTCTGTCTAGAAGTGTCTCCAAGTGCCAGGTAGCCATACTCTCTAACAAAAATCATGATCGCAGCATCATCATAATTATGCCTTTTCCCAACTATATTGGGGTCGCCTTTCAGTCTAACCGTGTGCAGCTGAATACAATGATTTCAAAAGTATAAGTAAATGGCTGAATACCAGTATTTTACATGGAGCGAGTGCCAATCTGACCTCCACAACCCATTTACTATTACTACCTCTACAATACCCGTTGGTAAGACAGGCACTTTAATTTTTGTAAATTATTTCATCACCACTGCTCTCAAAGCGGCGAATGAAAACATCGTGAGGAAACCGGCATGTCCTAGAACTAAAAGTTCGAAGATATTTTAATTATGTGACATCTACCAACCCGTACTGTGTCCGCGTGGTGGATTACGACCCACTCCCTCTCATAGAGAGGAGGCCTGTGTCCCAGTTCCCAGCAGTGGGAACATTATAGGCTGATTGTTAGTATAAGACACTTTCGAGGTTATGATTTCTGACTACCCGTAACGACTGTCAAAGAATGCAAATGACAGCCGGGATCAACGACGTGCTTTCTGATGCACAGAGTGGTCTCGTAATTTATAGGATGGTCAGCCATCCACGGACCGACCGCGGCAAGCGTGCGACTGATCTACGCGCCCCTCTCAACATGAACGCAGCAATGTCGTGTTATTGATTGAGGAATAAATATTTTAAAGAGCGTTATTCCGCAATCAATCAAGAAATATTTGGAAATTATCCAAGAATCTGGTTTAGTAGATGGGAATTTAAGTTTAGGAAGTAGATTTGGCATTGAAGATAGAATATTCCAGTATTTATATATTAGGTCTTTACCTATGAAATTGCCGTTCTGCAGTACTGGCCATTTCAAGTCAAAATAATTTTTGTTTGGCTAAGAATTCTAATTTCAAATTAATTTTATTTTAAAAACATGGATTTTTTTTTCCAAAAGTAGTCATTTGTTTATTGATTAGTGTTACATTTTCATCGCATTTCAATCTTTTTCGTCATCATGGATACGTTAAAAATTCGAGTAATTATGGAATATGAGTACCGTCGTGGCAGCAACGCGGCACAAGCGGCACGCATCATCAACGACGTTTACGGAGCTAACACTACAAATCAACGCACCACTTGTTATTGGTTTGCTCGCTTCCGTTCTGGAAATTTCGACCTGAAAAATGAACCTCGCGGTCGTCCGAACACTTTGGTCGACAATGACGAATTAAAGGCGATTGTGGAAGCTGATGATACACAATCTACGGCTGAATTAGCAGCAGCTTTCGACGTTAGCGTCAAAACAATATTGGTCCATTTGCGTCAAATTGGCAAGGTAAAAAAGCTTGACAAATGGGTGCCCCACGAACTCAATGATCGCCAGCGCGAAGTACGCGTCGAGACGTGCCTTGCACTGCTCAACAGACACACAAATGAAGGAATTTTGAACCGCATTGTTACCTGCGATGAAAAATGGATTCTGTTTGATAACCGTAAGCGCTCAGCAAGTTGGTTGGATCCTGGTTCAGCACCTAAACAATGTCCTAAACGAAAACTTACCCCTAGAAAAGTGATGGTCACTGTTTGGTGGTCTAGCGCCGGTGTGATTGATCACAGCTTCTTACCAAACGGGGTGAGCATTACTTCAGATGTGTACTGTGAAGAACTGAACACAATGATGGAGAAGCTGGCACATCTCCAACCAGCATTGGTCAATCGCTCGTCTCCGCTGCTCCTGCACGACAACGCGCGACCTCATACTGCACAGCAGACGGTCTCCAAGTTGCAAGAACTGGGGTTGGAAGCTCCCCGTCATCCGCCCTACTCACCAGACCTTGCGCCTACAGACTACTACTTTTTCCAGAATTTGGATAACTTCTTGGCGGGAAAAAAATTCAATACCCGAGAGGCAGTACAAAATGCCTTTGAAGAATTTGTTGCCTCCCGTCCAGCTGATTTCTTTAAGAAGGGCATCAATAAACTGCCACTGCGTTGGCAAAGATGCATTGATTGCATGGGTGATTACTACGATTAATACAAATAAAAAATGCATGAAAAAAATTCGTTTAAATTTTTTCATACAAAACGGCAATTTCATAGGTAAAGACCTATTATAAAGAGCGAGCTGAGTTTCAACTGCATAATAAACCTATAATGTTCCCACTGCTGGGACATAGGCCTCCTGTCTGTGAGAGGGAGCGGGCCGTAAATACCGGATGACTTTTTTACCGTCTCGAAAAAAATAGGGTGTATTAGGTGAACGGAGTAGAAGCGTATGGCACAACTAGTTTTTTTTTTTTTTTTTTTTCAATAGCTTCGTCAGTTAAAAATATTTAAGTATCAATAAATACTACAAATTCGATGTAAACTTTTCATTTAAGAACAATAAAAACATACATTTTGAAAAAAAATAATAAATCCTTTAAAAATATCGCAATTCAAATCATATGAAATCTGCATTATGATTTGAATTTTGAAGGCTTCTACTCCGTTCACCGAATATACCTACCCTATTTTTTTCGAGATGGTAAAAAAAGTCATCCGGTATTTACGGCCCGCTCCCTCTCACAGACAGGAGGCTTATGTCCCAGCAGTGGGAACATTATAGGTTTAGGTTTGTTTAAGAGGTACAAGATATTAACTCTTCCTTGTATGTATATCCTCGAGACCGCAATGTTTGTTAAAACAAACCCCAAGCTGTTTCCACGTCTACAGGACGTTGTACCGCGTAACAGACGGGATATGACCATTCTTCGCGTCTATCCAGCAAAAACGGCACTTATGCGCAAAAGTATCGTCTGCATGGCGCCTACTATATTTAACGTATTGCCTAAACGTTGGAAGCGGCTAAATAGTAATGCATTCAAGCGTCAATTAAAAATGTTTCTTTCGCAAAAGGCTTACTATAATATCTCCGAATTTCTAGGTGAAAAAGTTTTTGATTGAATAATTTTATCTTTTTCTTGACACTAATATTATTATATAATTTTTATGAGATAATTTTGTTGTAAAGTTGTAATTTTTGACATAAATCGTGTAATTTTTGACATTAATCTTGTAATTTTGACATCAATCCAGTAAATTTAACATAAATATTTTAAATTTGACATATATATAGTAACTTTGACATTATTCTTGTATTTGATTGACATTATAGTTTTTTGATTTATTTTGAAGTTGACATTATAGTAAAAGTAAATTCTAATAGAAACAGTTTGCATGCTTTAATTTTAAAAGCAAAACATGTATGATCTCATATTATGTAATAACACCTATGAATACCTTGTTTTACGCAAATAAAAATTACTTACTTACTTACTTACATATTATGCAGTTGAAACTCAGCTCGCTCTTTACCTCTATAGTCCTCTCTGGGTTCGTACTTCAAGCCCCAAGATTCAGACTAACTGTCTAGTTTGGGGTTGGCTCACTGGTAAATAATATTGTGTAATCTATCTAAGTACTTTGTCTACATCTCTTTTTATCCTCTGTCCTATCGCAGGTATGTTGGAAGAGGAGAGAGATAATTGATTACTTACATCACACTATTTCTATTAAAATGCTGAAATCTGAAATGGACCTTTTTGGTGCAGCCGTGAGGCACACAATAATGTTGTTATAATATAACCTTTAACCGACGAAAGAAAAGGAGGAGGTTCTCAAGGAAGAGAGGAGGAGGCGGCCTCTCATTGTACTGAAATCCATGCGAGATCAGCCTATACTGGAAATGTATACCTAGCTTGAAATGTAGTCGTGTGTACAGTCAACAACAAAAGCCGATTAACACTTGCAATTTTTTAATCTTAATTATTAAGCGAAATATTTAATTCAAATCGGAACAGAAGTACCTACTTAAAATTTTAAGAACATTAACTTTTAACAGTTAAAATGTAAAGATCTTGCAAAAGATCTAAAGATCTCAATCTGAAGATCTGATCTGATGTAAAGGTCTTGCAGTTTAGATGTAAATTATGTACTAATTTATGAACCCAAAACCCCAGGGGGAGGGGGGGGGTTTAGTTGCGAACCCCATAGGTTCACAACTACTGATGATGATTTTTTTCCATCGCATGATGTTTTTTTACGTTTATATATTTATGATATAAGCTTATATACTTATTATATAAAGGATTTTTTCTTACGTACACCCGTGTGTACAGTCGACACGTAAGGAGTTAATTGAATCATTTTGTGTTAATTTAGATGATGTCAAAAAGTAGCAGTGTTAACTGACTTCTGTTGCTGAACGTACCTACTCGTTTTATAAATTATCGATTTACGCAGAAACTTGGGATAAATATACCATTCTTGTTTAGGCTAACTAATGTGTTTACATAACTGTCAATCCCGCTATTTAAAACTCTCTTTTCGATGCCGATGTCTCAATTAAAGCTTGCTTGTGGTATCTACGAGTATTTCATCAATGTATTTTTCCAGAAAATTCTACGTCATGTTAAATTTGTTTTTAATTCTAGGTACTCTAGGTAGGTAGGTAGGTATTCTAGGTATTACAATAAGATGTCTAATCTTAGACATTTCAACAAACCTTTTTTACAGTCCGTTCAACCGATTTTGACTTCTATTCCGTAGGCTTAAGCGCTTAAGGATGACATTAAAGATAAAAAAGTGGTTACAATACCAACTGTTTACTGCAGCTGCAGTTGTTTACTTCAATTGCGTTGGTAGCATGACAAATGTGTCATGCTACCAACGCAATTGAAGTCAAAATCGGTTGAACGGACTGTAAAAAAAGTTTGTTTAATTGTCTAATATTATTGTAAATGGGGTATAGGTAGAAGTGTAGCTATTTCCCAGTGCTAGTTACAATTCACAGTACTTTACCAAAAGCATTACTGATTCACATCTCGACTGCTCTGAGCTGAATGACTTTGATTTTATTAATATTATGCCCGTTTTCACTAAACCTAAATAAATCCCTATAAATAACAGCGCGCTATTGAATCAAAAACGACACCGACGCTCTATAAATCCCATGGAAGACGCAGATACATGCCAATGGCCTTGAGTGGCTAGCTTGCGTGTTCTGTGCTGAGCTCAAGCAACGCGTCCTATGTTCAGCGAGTACTAGGACTCGCCCATCAAGGAGCGCTGTCACAAATTAGACGCATTTATTATACATAAAACAAAAGTTATTAAGTGTATTAAAAAAACACATTTAAATACTAAAAATTTACTTTATTAAAAGTAAAAACCGACTTCAAAACCAAAAACAAATAAAATAACAGCTTCTGAAGTCGGTGTCAAGCTAAGGTGTGCGTTGAAGAATTGAAGACACCGACTTCAGAAGCTGTTAAGTTTTTTATGAAAATTATTTTATTTGTTTTTGGTTTTGAAGTCGGTTTTTATTACTTTTTTTAAAGTAAATTTATTTTTCCATTTTTAGTTGAATAATGAATGTACCATTACATAAATAGGTAAGACCAAGTCGAACCAAAAGAAGAATCATCAAAGCCGCTTAAAAATGCCGGAGATACAGTGCATTTATGTATATAACTTCGTACATAAGAATAATTACATAATATATTATATACTAAAACCTTCCTGAAAGTATGTAGATCATGATAGTGAAAGAATCATCAAAATTGCTTCATTCGTTTTTGAGAAAATCGCGGACAAACAAACATACATACATACACAGAACAGATAAAGAGAGACCTCTTTATCTTTTCTGTGCATACATACATAGATACATACGGGTCGAATACAGAACCTCCTTTCTTGAAGTCGGTTAAAAAATAATGACATTATCTTTAAAATGGTGAAGGTTTCATAAAAATACGCTTGATAGCTTTTGCGTGATTCTCAGTTTTTTATCCGCGTTAGACATAACTTTACAAATTAATTACACTATGTAATATAAATATAATCTAAAATATTCATATATTAAGTTATTAAGAAAATGTGTATGTGTGTGTATGTGTATGTATGTGTGTGTAAATGTGTCTCTAGTTTAACATAATTATATTTTTTTCCAAATCATGAACACTACCTACTAGTTTAGACTTGATCTTCAGTTTAAAATCATTAAGAGCCCATACTTACTACCTGAGCTTTTTATCTCGCTCGCACAATACTGCTCGCGGACTGAGTGAGAGCGGGATTGAGTGCGGTGCTGGGCGCCGATAGTTTAGGTAAGTACTTGCTTTTTACGGTGAAAATAATGGTAATTTGAAAAAAAAAAAAATAAAAAACATAAGACCTCTAGTTAGTTCAGTTAGTATGCAAAGTTTCATGATCTAATTTGAAGTATTTTTTTAATACCTGCGGTTTTTGTTCGGTTTGGAGGTAATTGAATTTTTTTTGTATACAGAAAATTTTATGGAATCCTATTTTCCTCAAACATAGTACTTACTTAACATTAATCCTCAACTTTACCATATTATATTTATTTCAAAATTAATGCTGCAGTATTTCTGACATAACGGAGGATCATGCTAAGCCATAAGAGGTAGTATAGGCTCTAAAAAGTAGGTTACTTTTTCTAAAACTCTTCTCGGTTCAACAAACTTCTCTTCTTCTTCGCTTCGCTGTTGATAGTGGTCGTGGTCACGATGAACTGTGTCCAATCGCAGGGGTGGCCGTTGCCCACCTCACGATCTCTCTCCATCTGCTTCTGTTAGATGACAGTCATGTTCGTGAACGGGCGCCGTCAGTTGGGACTGGTCATCTCTTAGCTGCCATGGCTTTTGGCATTTTTAATTTTAATATATCTATGTTCTTCTCCATAGGGATCTACTACGCTTTGGAATGGGCAACTAGCTTCATCTTTCTGACTGACCGACCCATTGACAATTCAAAAGTGCCTGTAATTGGTTTATTTGAAATAAATGCTTTGAGTTTGAGTTTGAGTCTGGCGCAATCATTAACAGTAGGGCCTCCAACCGCGGATTTTACTTAATCGGTCCACCTCATAGGCCTCCTCTCTGTGAGAGGGCCTGTGTCCCAGCAGTGGGAACGTTATAGGCTGATTATGTATGTTTATGTGTGGTCCACCTCATCGGTGACCTCCCGCATGACCTTCCGCTCTGTCCTGCATCACTAGACGCTATACGGAGTCATTATTCCACCTGGTGACATGACCAAAGAACGTCAGTATTCGAGACTGTACCAGTGCAGATAGACGCTGTTTAATGCCGGGTACTTAGAAATGCCGTTTGTGCGGAATTCTATCCATGAGATCCCGAACATTCTGCACAAACTTTGTAACTAAATTGGTACTTAATTCACGCATACACATGATTTTAAATAACGTCACAACGTCGCACATAAGTGTTGCCAAATTGAGTCTTTGACGAACCTTTTTTAACCGACTTCAAAAAAGAAGGTTCTGTATTCGACCCGTATGTATGTAGGTAAGTATGTATGTATGTATGTTTGCCCGCGATTTTCTCAAAAACTAATGAACCAATTTTGATGATTCTTTAACTATCGTAATCTACATACTTTCAGGAAGGTTGGAGTATATAATACATTAGGTAATTATTCTTATATATGAAGTTATATGCATAAATGTAGGTACTATATCTCCGACATTTCTAAGTGGATTTTGTGATGATTCTTCATCTCGTTCGTCTTGGGCTCATGTAAGTTTTGTCCCAATTGTATATTCAACTAAAAATGGAAAAAAAAATACTTTGAAAAAGTAAAAACCGACTTCAAAATCAAAACCAAAAACGAATTAAATAACTTTCATAAAACACTTAACAGCTTCTGAAGTCGGTGTCTTCAATTCTTCAATGCTCTTTAGCTTTGTCAGTGTTAGTCTTTGTTAGTTAGTCAGTGTCATCAAGCTAAAGAGCATTGAAGAATTGAAGACACCGACTTCAGAAGCTGTTAAGTGTTTTATGAAAGTTATTTAATTCGTTTTTGGTTTTGATTTTGAAGTCGGTTTTTACTTTTTCAAAGTATTTTTTTTTCCATTTTTAGTTGAATATACAATTGGGACAAAACTTACATGAGCCCAAGACGAACGAGATGAAGAATCATCACAAAATCCACTTAGAAATGTCGGAGATATAGTACCTACATTTATGCATATAACTTCATATATAAGAATAATTACCTAATGTATTATATACTCCAACCTTCCTGAAAGTATGTAGATTACGATAGTTAAAGAATCATCAAAATTGGTTCATTAGTTTTTGAGAAAATCGCGGGCAAACATACATACATACATACTTACCTACATACATACGGGTCGAATACAGAACCTCCTTTTTTGAAGTCGGGTTAAAAAGAAACAAAACGCTTTTTGACATTGTGTCAGACCAGGCGCACTCCTCATTTTAGGTATGAAGCTACAAGGACGCGTCGGGCTCGACTTGTCGACACAATTCTGTGTAGGCTGCTGCGTACCGGCCGTTTCGCACGTTAGTTCGATATTCCCTCGCGCGCCGCGTCGCGTCGTAAAAGAAGACAACCCTGAACCCCCGTTCGCACGGGCGTAATAAAATCGCGGCGGGATTTTATTACGCCCGTGCTTACGGGGGTTAACGAGTCAGAACTGTTTTTTATATTTCTATGAGTCAGAAGGTATAAGAGCTACGCGATAGAAAGAGAGGCAACTTCTAGGTGAACATAACTGTAGGTAATTAACGCTGTGCGATCTGAATTGCACTTTATTGTGTCGTAGCAAGAGTCGCTATTTATTTAAATGATTTTGCGGAGTGAATCTTCTGTACTTGTACGATTATGTATTCTGTGATTGTGTGTGTCGATATTATTGATATTTGTAAGTTTAAAGAGCCTGTTTCACCACCCACGATTAATTTCCTATTAACTTACAATATCAATATCTGCCTAGCCTTTTCCCAACTATGTTGGGATCGGCTTCCAGTCTAACCGGATGCAGCTGAATACCAGTATTTTACATGGAGCGACAGCCTATCTGACCTCCACAACCCAGTGACTGGGTATTACAATACCCCTTGGTAAGACTGGTCGGTAGAATTTCGGGCTTCTGATGACCCGTAACGATTGTCAAAGATCCACGAATGACAGCCAGGACCATACGTGCTTTCCGAGGCACGGAGGAGCCTTGGTATGTAAATATTGTCACCCATCCACAGACAAACCCCGGCAAGCGTAGCTTAACCTGATGGATCGACCCGTGCAGCTGTTATTACTTAGCTCACGAGCTCCTCCTATTAACTTACTTGGCAGATAATTTCATACAAATTCTGTTCTATTTTTGAATTTATTCGGTGAGTAGTGGCTATTCGGACATCGTGAAATAGGCCCTAACTATTCTTCCTATAGTAGAATACGCCATCTCCCTAGTTTTCCTATCTCAATGCTGCTACCTAAGACCACAGACCTAATAAAAAATCCCTAAAGCACCGGCCACACAGAACAGACGCAAGGCACGGACCCGTCGCAGTCGCGGTGCCCGTTTAATCTACTTGCATATAAAATGTATACAGCCGTCGCGACGTAAAACATACAGAAAAGACGGGACGCCGTCACGACGTTAACTCGTCGGCGCCCTATTGGAAAACATATAGAAAGGACAGGGCGCGGGCCTGCACGGGCGCAAGCGGGGGAGCGGAAAGGGCGCGGAGGGCAGGTTCTCACAGCGCTCGCCCGCTCGCCATTGTGCATCTTGCGTCGGACGGTTGAATGCCGGGAAAAGCTTCTAGTGCGCGCCATAAAAAGTCGTGACGGCGCCCTGTCTGCGACGGGTCCGCGCCCCGCCCTCGTCTTGCGTCTTTTCTGTCTGGCCGTTGGCTAAGTCGACGTTCACACGGATGTAAAAATATCGCGGCGGGACTTTAACGTGCACTGGATTTTCAACTCTCGTTGTTGAGCCGAGCATTGAGAATCCAACTTAACAAAAACAGAGTGCATTCTAGCGCGTCGAAAAAACACTGTTGGATTTTCAACTCTCGGCGCTAAGCAGAGCGTTGAAAAACCAGTGATATTCGATAGGTAGTTGCTGAAAATCAGCGCCGCTGATGATAGGCTCGTCCGACGTCACGGCATTTTGCTGAGCAGCGACCTTTCTTGCACAGATACGACGCACGGATTAATGTGTTTTAGTTATTTTTGTTGTAAAAGTATTATTTTTACACTATGCAATTCGGATCTGTTATTGTTTGTTTGCTGCTGTTATTGTTTGTTGCATGACATTTCCTAGTGTCACAACACAGAGTAGAGGCAATATAGAGTTCATAGTTATTTTACTGTTTTAAATTGTTGTCTTTGGTCTGAGATCGTAGACAACTTGGATACGAGGCTTTTGCTTACTTTGCATAACGTGTGTACTTTGTTATTTTTAGTTTTTAATGTGCGTTTTATTTGTGCAAAATAAACGATTTTTCTTTCTTTCTTTCTTTCTTTCAGTGCGCGAAATAAAATCGCCGAGATATTTTTACGTCCGTGCGAACGTCGAATTAGACCTACTCTTAGATAGCAGCCACACAGCCGATGTAACACGTAAATCTTTTTGCATACATCTAAATCAAAGTATTTTTATTCCAGAGTCGTTATTACAATGGAGAAGCTTCCAGAACGCGCCCGAAATAATATTTTCATAGCTGCTTTTATTACACTATGCTGGGCGACTACAGGTAAGAATCTTTATTACTAACAGAAAGGTGTGGTACACCATCAAACTGAACAACTTTCTTCATGGGACCAACATCGTAACCGCGAAAAAATAATCAGTCGTACCTACATTTGCGTCGAGTAGACCTTGAAGTTTTCTATGGGACAGTTGATAATTTTTTCACGATTATGATGTTGGTCCTATGGAGAAAGTTGTTCAGTTTGATGGTCTGTACCACATCCTTTAATTTGACCACACCTTCCTGGTACACCCTTCTGTATATAGTTTCGTGCCCGGGTGTACCAAAACCCATCACAAAGCTTCATCTACGCATTTTATAATCTGCAAGTACTTTACGCAATAATAATTGCTGAGAAACGACATTTATTTTTGGTGTGAAAATTCGTTGTTTGCGGGGTGCGCAAGCGCAACGTAACATGCGAAACGTCGAAAAAAAAAGTCAGACTCGCGCACCGAGGGTTCCGTTCCGATTTCTGAAAGAGTGTGATATTTAGAGACATCGTTTTATTTTTCCTGTAATCTTTACATAAACTTCTATCACATAGAATAATTTCAGATTTTTCTCTATACAAACTTCGGAGATAAGGGGGTATCGGTATTTTTTTTTGCATTTTTCATAAAAAGTCGAAAACTATGCGGCTTAAAAAAATAGTTTGAGAACATGCAAACGGCGCTCTTTCATATGATACACCACATGCCTTCAATTATTCCCGATGTCCATCACTTGTTTAGCTACCACTGGGGGACAGCGAAACAACATTTAAAAATTATTCTCGTTGTCCACCACTGGGGGACAGACCTAACCTCAAAACACTTTAAAGTTGTGCTGTGCTCACCTCCGCAGTTTCGGCGGCGACCAGCCTCAGCCGCTACGGCTCGCACGGGTGCCTATGCTTTGTTACAGCAGGCGGGGGTTGCTCTCCCTTTGCGCCTCCTGTTTTTATATACACTCTAGGGGTAGCAGCCAGCCGGGGCGTAACTCCGCTGCCGCGAGAAATCACGGTACAGCGGACAGAGCTCCGACGGGATCTCATGGCGACATGGAGAGTGCGATTGTCGCAACCCAACGCTGGGCACGCCACAATTGCGGCGA
This sequence comes from Cosmia pyralina, assembly GCA_946251885.1. Taxonomy (NCBI): domain Eukaryota; kingdom Metazoa; phylum Arthropoda; class Insecta; order Lepidoptera; family Noctuidae; genus Cosmia; species Cosmia pyralina. Next base: position 12,584,069 of record OX276368.1, on the reverse strand, counting down.
TAAGTCCCCTCTTTGAGGAGTGGTTGGAGAGGCGCCATGGCGTCCTCACCTTCCGCCTGACGCAGGTCCTCACCGGACACGGTTGTTTCGGGAGGTTCCTGTTTCGGATAAGGCGGGAGGAAACGCCCAGGTGTCACCATTGTGTGGATCGCCCGGAGGACACGGTGGAGCATACAGTGGAGGTCTGCCCGGCTTGGGCGGAGCACCGCCGTGTTCTCACGGAGGCGATCGGTGGCGGCGATCTCTCGCGTCCAAACCTGGTCCAGGCCATGGTGCGGAGCGAGAGTGCATGGGAAGCCGTCACCTCCTTCTGCGAAGCAGTAATGCTCGCGAAGGAGGAAGCGGAACGCGTGAGGGAGAGGCAACAGCCGCGCCCTCGCGCCCCTAGCCGCCGTAGGAGACGCCCTGGGCGGCGGGAATCGATTGCCGATTCCCGGCCACCGTAGGCGCGGGCTTGCGGACGACGAGTAATGGGCAGCTCGCCGTCCGGTAAGGACCAGGCCCGGGTCGACGGCGCGTTGTGTTCCACGCGCGCCTCAAAGAGATGTCAGCAGTGACGGGGTCAATTGGGCCGATGCCGCCGGGGTCGCGGGTAGTTCTAAAGAGATACCGTGGCCCTGGCACGGGCAACTGAAGGATCATGGGTGGGTTTTAGTCAGTAAAAGTCTGACACGCCCTCCCGCTCTGCCCAGAGCAGGGAGAAGTAATTTGATGATTTCCCATCCACAAAAAAAAAAAAAAAAAAAAAAAAAAAGGGGTAGCAGCCAAAAGACTACGTAAAGTCGGGGTGCCTCGATTCGGTTTTGGAACAGATTCGACTTATTTTAACCATGAAGTGGTGGACAGCGGGAATTATTTTTCGGGAATATACACATGCCTTAGTAGGCATGGGTATATTGCTCTTGCTTTTGCCCGCGTGGGAAATCTCTGTGCATTTCTGCTTTTTAGGTTCAAGGGTTTGGGCTGGGCGTTGATGAGTCAGTCAGTCAGTCTGGACTTCTCTATTAGGTATATAGATAGACATAAAAAAAATAATAAATTAGGTACCTAGCGTACAATGTTTTAAACGAGATTGACATTAATTTATTAGGTAGTTTTTATTATCTTATAAAAACAAAAAACAACAACAACAAAAAAGTTTGTAGAGCGTTTTAATTTTAGGAACGAAGTTCCTTATCGCGCGTTGTGAAAGGGGGCTAGACGGAAAAAAATCTCACGAAAAGTTGTAACGACACTTTTTGCTATAGTAAGCTATTGTAAGCTGAGAGTATTAAGTGCCCCATCCCTTAAAATCCTCCATATCTCAGAAACGGCTGGGAATATCAATATTTTGACAAATCCCCCCCCCCCCCTTATTGCCCCCCCGTCCCGGCTCGGACTCAGATCCCGATAGGACCCCTAGACCCCCTTTTTGACCCCATCCAATTTGGACCCCCAAGTAGCTTTTCTATAGAAAATACACTAGAGTCACCAAGGCACTTGTACCCTCCCCCCCCCCCTTGTGTCCCCAAATAAGGGGGTTAGTATTCTTCTACAGCTAAGTAGCTCTGACACGGTACGGTTTTGTAAACAAAACATCGAGATTTATTTTTTATAAAGTTTGTTTATTATAATTAATATTAATTTATTGTAGATACATAATACACTGTTATACCTTCCGAAATATATTCTCAAAATTAAATACCGCATCAAAATCTGTTGCGTAATTTTTAAGAACAACGACATACACATAGGTACATACACGAAAAGCGGCTATAATTTATAATAGGTACAGTACGACACAACTGAGATGTAGCATCGGGTAAATTCGTAAAACCGATCACCATCCGAACTGAGTGCGCCTTCAAAATCACCAATCTTTATTACTGCTTTAGGCGAAAATGATCTTTACGCAAACGCAATTACTTGTAAAGTCATTTAACCAAATACATTCGTAAAACTGAAATGAATAAATGCAAACACATTTATGCTACTTACATATAAGTTGTGTCGTACTGTACCTATGGATACATGTATCTATTCTAGTTACTTCCATAAATCATTATTAATCAAGCTTAGGAATAGAAAGCTTCGGCGGCCAGAATAGACATAACAGTGTCGTAGATATGGCAATGTTTTTATTACTTTGGTGATAACTATCCATTTGTTATCTCCTCTTTGGTTTATAGACCAATAGCTATCACCATATCTTTTTTATAGTTTTTTTTTTATAGATGGCAAATATCCTCACGCCTATTTTCATTTTAACAACACTCTAGGTGTCCCATAAAGAATATCTAATCTAAAAACTTCCAGAAACGATGATCTTAAAAATAAATTGATAAATCGAAATAGTTTAATTTTATGTTTTATTTTTATTAGATATTGTTCGCACTTTTTCAGTTATTCTTCTCATAAATCGGCATGATTTAAAATGAGAATAGCCTCATATTTAGAGACAAAAAAACATCGAAATATAGAAGCTTACAACACTATACGTATAGGTTGAAGATCGATGCACTGTAGTAGAGTGCTACTACAGTCTGGCTGTTGAGAGAATGCGTTCTTGCCACCTGCCAGTTTCATACTAACGAATACGTGTTTTGCGAATTTGGTCCTTAAAGCCGCTGATAGACTTGAGCATGCACTTGTAATAGAACATTGTGCGTTCGCCGATTTTAAATTTGTCGAACAGAAGAACGAACAGAGCCAAGAATAGAGGCAAACATCGCTACGTAAATATATTTTCACGATCATTCTAGCGAACGCTCTAGTAAATGCGCGTTAAAAATGTATTCTTCACGAGGATGTCAGACCTGACTAGAAAATTGCTCGGCTCGGCAAAAAGCTCGAAGTAAATTTACTGTCGTATCGCTAGAATGCTCGCTAGAACGTTCGCTAAAACGCTCCTGCTAAACGCTCCATTTTAAAATTCACTAGAATGCTCATTACAAGTGAATGCTCAAATCTATCAGCGGCTTTAAGGACCAAATTCGCAAAACACGTATTCGTTAGTATGAAACTGGCAGGTGGCAAGAACGCATTCTCTCAACAGCCAGACTGTAGTAGCACTCTACCACAGTCTACAATCTAAGACTACTAAGACTACAATCTTCAACCTATACGTATAGTTAATACAATTAGAAATTGTCCAACTGACAGGTGTCACTAACGCATTCTTTCAACGGCCGGACTGGAGGATCTTTTGGCGCCTGAATTACCTGAATGACATTGACAGGAGGGCGCTGTAATAGGCGCAATAATTTGTGAAATGTCACTTGAAATGTTTTCAAGAAACAAGATGGCGGGGCGTTAGTTCTGAATTTGGCCAGGCGCCAAAATAACCTTCATGCCATACTTATTTACCTACCTTTATTTTTTATAGCGCTATACCTGCTTACATATCGTCTTGTTTTTCAGTCCACAGCATCGATTGCTTCAAGTGCGTGTCAATGAATGGCCGGTTCCCTGCGTGTGACGACCCGTTCCACAACAACCATAGCTTGCAGATGCTGGAGTCACCCTGCATGGGCGGCAGGAAGGGACGCGACGGTCTCTTCCCTGCTACTTCTTGCATCAAAATAGCTGGAGTTTTTGGTAAGAGCTTTTTTTGTGACTTATCGGTGTACCGATCAAACTAGTCAGACTGCAAAAATGCGGCTACATATCAAGCTATACATTTCCAGTTGACCTCTCACTGTACGGAAATCCTAAACGATGCGAGATCAGCTTATTTTTTTGATTGCTAGATATGTACCGTTCATCATCATTCTCGTGCCCTTATCCCAATTTATTTGGAGTGGGCGCGGCGTCTTTTTCTTCCATACTTATTTAGTCGTCATCTCGGTAGTTAACCCCTAGGCTTTCCCGCCATATCAACTTTCACACAGTCCATCCATCATTTCATTGATGTTCCTCTACTCATAAAGTCATCCACATTCATACTCAAAACTTTCCTCACGACATTTTCCTTAGGAGAATGATGATGATGATGATTTCCTCACTCCTCCGCATCACATGCCCATACGATGACAACTGATTTCCGCACAACTTTTCAGTCACCGGTGCCACTTTCAGACTTCCTCTAAACTCATTTCTTATTTCCATTCGCGTAACATCACGCATCACTCTATCATTTATTTAGACACGTATACTGACTGGTGAGGTTCTTTTGTGATTGTAACCCTTTTAAAAACACCATACTTAATAAGATAAGCAAAATGTAAAAAAACTGAAAACCTCTCATTTGTGTCATTGAACTCGTCATTATGACCTGAAATTGCGGAACAGAAATAAGCTGTTACCTATATTTTGTCGAGTTATGAAAACAAAAGTGTTCGGTGCAGCAATTTTTTTTCGCGAGTTTGCTCTGAATTCCCATCTCAAAACTCACCTTGGATTTGACAGAACAGTTCTATATTTAGTCGAGTTATGCAAAAATTAAATGTATGGAGCAGTAGATTTCTTTTCATGAGTTTGACATCTCAAAAACTCACCTTGGATTTGACAGGACAGTTCTACTAAAAGCATTAAGTAGCGAGTCCGCATAACCTTCGTGGTACCACGAAAGTCTCGTAAAACACCCTGCAATGAGTTTGTTTCCCGGAAGCTTCGCCGCAAGAGAGCGCTGCGTGTTTGTCACTTGTCAAAGTCATCTTGAAGACAAAGCGACCAATCGGTGACAAGAAAAAACTTTTTACAAAAAAAATACAACCGACTCCCAAAAAAAATACACTACAAAGTGAAAAATAACTTTAATTTCGGAAGTCGGTGTCTTTGGTTTTTTTTAGTTTCATTTTTTGCCACCGACTTCCGAAATTAAAGTTATTTTTCACGTTGTAGTGTTTTTTTGGGAGTCGGTTGTATTTTTTTTGTAAAAAGTTTTTATTTTTCACTTTTTAGTGGTGCCTACCCCACACATCGAATACCGCTCTGCAAACTAAATTAGAGCAGCATTCACATAGACTATGTGGGAAAAATACGTATTAAATTATTAAAGCTAACTCAAAAGCCACTCATCAGAACTTGAAGATATTTATATGCGACCATCTCAAATAAAAACTTTGCAAAAAGGCAAATATAGGTACGTCGCGCTAAGCCGTGTCAGAAGTTTGGAAGGCGTAGTTTTATGTTGGCGGAGATAATGAGGCTACAAAATCTGACTTCTGACAATCGAGGCCACACATAACATACAACTCAAGTAGCGCAATTTGAAGCGGCATATAATTACCATTAAAATCATTTATAGCCAAAGTACACCTCATGACAATTCCAATAAGCCCAAACAAGGCTAGAATACATTGTTTTGTTACTGAGTTCCGGTGCCTACCTTCCGGCAACTCCATCAGAGCGGTTCGATGGTACCATTTTCATCAGAACCATTTATTTAAAGCTTCGTCATAGTCGCTTAACTGTCTTAATCGAGATATCTTATCGCCATCCCGGTGAAATACTTATTATCATTGAGAAGTTCCCGTGGCCATCTGTGGTCTTCTTCATCAGTTCCACTTCACCAGATGCTACTTTCTGAATGCAAATGCTTGATTTGTTGATGAAAATGCCAAAATCGCTATATGTATGCCTATAATTTTTGAGGAGTTCCCTCAATTCCTCATGGATGCCGTCATCAGAACTGGATTTTGATAAAAATGGGACCAATCTGGTAGTATATCATTTCAAACAATATAAAAAAAATAATTTTCCAAATCGGTTCATAAGTGACGGAGTTCTGAGGTAACAAACATAAAAAAAAAAATACAACCGAGTTGAGAACCTCCTCCTTTTTTTGAAGTTGGTTGAAAATACACTTATCACCATCTCGCGGCAAAGCTTTCAGCAAGGAATTCCATTGACAGTTGAATGAAAGTAACAAACACGTTAGCTCCATCTATGCGGAACTAATTTGACAGTTTTCTTTCCCATTATTCCAGATGACACTGGAGAGACTATCACAGTCCGCGGCTGTGGGTTAGACTCTGGAACGGCGACGACAGACACGGAGATCATTAGGATGTCACACTGTGGCCGATTCTACTATGACGACAGGTAAGCGAGAGAAACTTCCATTTGACTAGTAGTCCTTTCACAGTAGTTATACCTCTGACAGCAGCAACCCAACATCAACCTTATCGCAACATGAATAAAGATCACTATGATTTTGACAGTGATGCTAAAGCAGAGGTAACAACTGTGAAAGGACTATAGTACAGTCCGGCCGTTGAGAGTATGCGTTCCTGACTCCTGACAGTTGGGACGATTTCTGGTAGAAATAATAATCAAATTCGCAAAACACAAATTCGTTAGTATGAAACTGACAGGTGTCATGAATAAATTCTCTTGACTTCCGGACTGTAGAGCTCTTTATGAAGGTGTCCGTGTCTCAGAGCACGGGCCCCTATGTTGTCCTTCGTAGATCTTTGAAAGTCGTTACGGGTACAAACACAAGGATTTTTTGGCGCTAGGCAATAATCGGAACTACAATCCAGCCGTCGTGAGAATGCGTTTTGCGAATTTGATCCTTATTACTACCTACTAGAAATTGTCCAACTGATAGGTGTCAGGAACGCATTATCACGACGGCCGGACTGCAACGCCACCCTCTTGTTTTTTTCAATGCACAAAATGTTTACCAACAACCAATAACGCCCAACTGTCAATGTCAATCAAACGTCAAAAGATCCTTGTAGCACTGTAGTAAGCCCGAAAGCAAATTTGAAAGTCTGACAAACACTCTTACCAAGGGATATCGTCGTCAGTAACTTGGTTATGGAGGTCAGATAGGCAGGCGCTCCATGTAAAATACTGGTATTCAGCTGCACGCGGCTAGACTGGAAGCTGACTTCAACATAGTTGGGAAAAGGTTCGGCAGATGAGAGATGTTTGTGAAGGAGCTCGTCAGGGAAGTACTACCCTCAATCAACTCAGCCTATCGCAGTCCACTGCTGGACATAGGACGCTCCCAGGCTACTCCACAACACCCTGTCCTCCACCTTCCGCATCCAGTCTGTCCCAGCCACCTTTTTAAGGTCTTCGGTCCATCTAGCTAGGTACGCGGTCTCGTTTGCTTCACCGGCCATCGGTCCCTCGACAAACATGGCCAGCTCGCTGCCACTTCATCTTGCTTACTCTGCAAGCTATGTTGGTAACTCCGGTTCTTTTCCGGATAATTTCATTTCTGACGACGTTGTAAAATTGCCGGCACGAGTCGTGAGCACAAATTCCACCTTAACTTTGACTGCCCCCGTCAGCATGCTCTTGTATTCTGTTTTCTATCTTTACCTAAATATGCTTGATAATATATACGTTTAGGGGGGTTTACGTTTATATTGATTTCATTACTTACACGGGCGGGCCGTGTGCAACTTGCCGTGATAGGAAATAAGATTCGTTAGATTTATGGGGATGCCCTGTGGTAGCCCGCGAAATTCAAATTTTCTTGCGTTTTATGCAATTTGTTGGTTGTATCTTTCAGGTTGTATTTTGATCAAAATATGAAACACGGCAAGAAAACATATGTATTTACATAATTTTAGCCATGAAAATCATCAATACATCTCTCTAAGTTAGATTTCGTGTAGATTCGTCAAACGAACGTAATCTAACGAATCTGCACGAAATCTAACTTAGCGAGATGTATTGATGATTTTTATGGTTAAAATTATGTAAATACATAATGTTTTATTGCCGCGTATCGTATTTTGATCAAGATACAACCTGACACGGACCTGCAAATTGCATAAAACGCTAGAAAATTTTAATTTCGCGGGCTACGATAGCGCATCCTCATTAAGAGTAGAGTTTGTGCTCACGACTCGTGCCGACAACTGTAATAAAGATTGGTTTTCTTTCAGATACGTTCACGGTTGTCTGCAAAGCTGCAACGATGCTGACGCTTGCAACAGATCTGATCAACTCCAGAATAGTTTTCCCGCCATACTTCTTATTTATCACGCATATCTTCTTTTAATAAGCTAACAAATATCTTATGAAATATAACTATATATTTATAACGCTATGTAGTTATGTACCTAACTTTTAAGTTCAACTTAGTTATAAGATAAAAGTAAACCCGACTACGTTTTCTGTTTTTTTTTGTAATATCTAGCATCCGCCATTTTGAAGTTTCTGTAACGTCATCTCATATACAGTATGACATGAACCTAAATGAATGCGGATGGCAGCGCTGCTTGTCAGTCTAAAATAATTTATTTACAGTAAATACGGTACAATTGTTAGTGCGATGACACATTATTTTGTAATTGGGCAGGCAGTAAAAATTGGCATGCAAATAAAGATGCTAGTTTTAATTGTCAAGGGAGATGTCAAAAATCTGTCAAATCTATTTCTTGTTAGTTCTCTGTTTTTTCACGTTCATTCAGATACTTGTCTGTCTGTACCTACATATTGTATCAAGACAGATCCACCGACTTTGCTGCTGAAATTAACTAATTAATTACTTACGTGAAAAAACATCATGGATCCGTTGAGAAAAAAGGATAGTGCTATAGGTCGTGTAAAGCTCCGTCTCTCTCCCACACAGGAACCGTTCAACTTCTGCCCTGCTAATAAGAGCTCTTAATCAGCCCCCAGTAGATTAGGTTGTATACTAAACCTACAGATTCCCCCCCCCCCCCCGAACCCTATACAACAATAAGATAGCTTATAACCCTATACGCTGTATACAGAGTGGATACGACAATACAACAATTAATTAAACTTCGTATACCTAATCACGTACCCAATCTGCGTACAAAAATTCAATTCAATTTAACTAGTTAGGTAATAGTTTAGTCACAGAACAATATTTTTCATTTTCAAGATTTTCAACATGATGTATGTGATAATACAGATATTAGACCAGCCTCGCCTAAAAAAATAAAGGTTAAAGACATTGCAATATTCTTTACACACATGTTGCCAGCTACTTCAATATGGGAATTAATGCATGTTGTACCTTATACCAGAGGCATAAGAGTCATAAAGCGTGTCATCAGAATTAGATAAGAAAATAATGCATACGGAAGTTACATCTACTCACTCTTGTCAATCGAAAATTTTGAATGTGCGAAAGAGATACGTATGTAGACGATAGTTCCTTTATTTCTACGTCGCTTTCTCGCCGAAACAATAACAACCCAAACTTGCAAAAAATTGTTACAAACAATGGTGTGTTGGGTCGGTCAGTGCCCCAGTCGCCAGCCGTGTTAAAATATTTAAAAATGGTGTTCTATTTTGTTTACATTTTTAAGCTATTTAGTTTGTTAGAAAAAGTCACTGTTTTTAATTTCAATGTTAGGATTTATTTGATAATTCCTATAAACTGCTATACATTAAGTAGTTCGGCTCGTATTTTCATTTATTGTTGTATTGTCGTATCCACTCTGTATAAACCATCTTATGTTCATGTAATACACACAAAGACAATTGTTTAAAAAAAAAAAAAACATTAAATATATTCATTGCCCTCCCTTACTTTGGCGTAGTCGGGTAAAATGTATGTTTTGCAATAATTTGCTGGCGACAGACGGGTGATAGATGCCGTTAACTGCCTGTCTGTTAGCAATCTAAGGCTGCGTTTACATTTAGAAAACATAATGTCACGTAAAGTAATTCACCCAGGTGACAAACAGTACCTGGCCGTAAAAATATGGATATGTTACAGGCCAAACCCGGTTTCAGGCCAAACTGGTTTATTCCACGCGTAACCAACTAGCATAAGCAGTGTCTCCTGCTCGTATTGTTTTGAAATATTACACAAAAACATCGAAACAAAGAGGCGTGGCCATTCACATTTGTGTATGGAAACCCGATGTTTTTGTTTTCCGAGTTGCATGGAAAACATTTCTCGCGCGGGGGAAGAGAAATAAACCCTTCCCGGGTTTATTTTATTTCAACTGCCGCGCGCACCGCGCACATCTGTTGTCAAACTGATAGCACGTCTTACTCATTACGACACCAACACAAAATGTCATTTATCGACATTTGCAATAAGATTAGACATTTAAAAAAACCTTTTTTACAGTCCGTTCAACCGATTTTGACTTCTATTCCGTAGGCTTAAGGATGGAATTAAAGGCAAAAAAGTGGTTACAATACTAACGGTTTACTGCAGCTGCCATTTGTTATGCTACCAACGCAATAAAAGTCAAAATCAGTTGAACGGACTGTAACAAAATGTTTGTTTAATTGTCTAATCTTATGCAAATGTAGTATACGTACACAAAATGTGTAATCAACTAAAAATATCTGAATAGGTACGCAGGAGACTGTTTGTGTATGAAAAAATATGTGTAATGTTTTTGTGTAATGTTTTTTGTTTAATGTTTAGTTAACAGCCTAGCATTTGGAAGTAGCGCTCGCCAACCGCTGCCGCGGCACCGCTCGCTCGGCTCGCGCGCGGTTTGTCACAGTTCTAACCTAACCTAACCCATTTGTTCGGGGGTGTCCGGCTATATTATAAACTGGTTTGGCCTGAAATTGTGTTTGGCCGGTAACAGATACACTTAGCAAAATTCAAATGTGATATTTTCCAAAAAATTTTGTAGTGATTTTTGAGAATTTTTGTTTTTTTTTGTGTTTTTTTTTTGTGTTTTTTTTTTGTGTTATTGTTTTTGTGTTTTTGTTTGTTTTTACATTATTCTAATTGTTATTTTGTTATTATGTTTAATAATGGGGGGCTTGTGGCTAAGTAATAACAGCCGCGGTTGGTTCGTGGATAGATGACCATCTTTTCATACCAAGATCCCTTCGTACTTCGGAAAGCACGTTAAGCCGTTGGTCCCGGCTGTCATTCGTGGATTTTTGACAGTCGTTACGGGTCGTCAGAAGCCCAAAAGTCCCACAACCAGTCTTATTAAAGGGGTATCTTATTACCCAGTAACTGGGTTGTGAAGGTCACATAGGCAATCGCTTCATACAAAATACTGGTATTCAGCTGCATCCGGCTAGACTGGAAGCCGACCCCAACATAGTTGGCAAATGATAGGCAGATGATGATGTTTAATATCTCATAATTTCGAATACACTCGTAGTTTAAGAGAAAAGAGCCCACAGATTAAAGCCCTCGTCCTCTCATTGCTGTGCACGAAAGGGTCCTCCCTCAATTAATAAGAGGAGTCTCGTTTTGTAAAGATGTCGCCCATCCGCGGACCAACCCCGACAAGCGTAGCTTAACCTGATGGATCGACCCGTGCGGCTGTTATTACTTAGCCACGAGCTCCTAGTAAAGAAGGGAATAAAGCAAAAATAAAAATATTCAAATCGGTCTAGCCGTTTTCGAGTTTTAGCGAGTCTAACGGATAACAATTGATTTTTTATATTTTATGTAAGAAGAAGAAGATTGAGCATTTGAAAGTCGCTAAATGTGAACATATTTTTTCCATTGTACATTTACAATAAGATTAGACATTTAAGCAAACCTTTTTAACCAAACAGTCCGTTCAACCGATTTTGACTTCTATTGCGTTGGTGGCATGACAAAAGGCAGCTGCAGTAAACAGTTGGTATTGTAGCCACTTTTTTGCCTTTAATGCCATCCTTAAGCCTACGGAATAGAAGTCAAAATCGGTTGAACGGACTGTAAAAAAGGTTTGTTTAAATATCTAATGTTATTGTAAATGGAGTATAGTTTCCATGTAAGTAATGCCCATATGAATTGCAGCAAGTCATGCAATTGCATTGCCTTGCTGCAAGTGACTTCCAAATCTGTTGCACCCACTATAGTTACTAACACTATACTTGGGAGAACATGCCATAATATATAGCTGATCACTACACTTTAACAATTCACTACTTCTTTTAACACAAATTCTTAGTTCACTTTTTAAAATAAATCGGCCAACTGTTGCCCGCAACTTCGTTCACAAACTTGGGACTAAATTGCTATCTTAGTGCACTTCTTCATCTCTATTTTTTTTGTAGAAATATTTATAAATGTTATTTAATTATGTAAATAAAATTAATATTATTTTTTAACAATCATCGCTAGGTCCACAAACATATCCCCATGTCTTTTGCAAATACTTATTAAAGTTAATTATTATTATTTAATGCATAAAAAACTATTTTGTAGATATTTTACTTACTTTGCTATTTTTAAGGCTTTTTAGTCAACTGCGGGATATGCATAATTAGTACTTGCCAACCAACTTAAGGGGGAAGCGCCAGTGTAGCCCGCGTAATTCAATTTTTCTTAAGTATTTTGCAATTTGCAAGTCAGTATCCTAGTTGTATGTTGATTAAAGTATGATTCGCGATCGTAACAAATATATTATATCTCTTTAGATGTAAATTATGTACTAATTTATGAACCCAAAACCCCAGGGGGAGGAGGGGGGAGGGGGGTTAGTTGCGAACCCCATAGGTTCACAACTACTGATGATGATATGATATAAGCTTATATACCTATTATATAAAGGATTTTTCCTTATGCACACCCATGTGTGCAGTCGACACGCAAGGAGATATTTACAGAATCCTCAAAGGTCAAGATTTCATGAAATAGTCATTCAATAGTATTACTTGGTGTAAGAGTTGTATTGATGACTTTAACAATTAAAATTCTGTAAATACATGCTTGTTACGGCCGCGAATCGTATTTTGATCAACATACAACCTAATACTGACTTGCAAATTGCAAAAAACGTAAGATTTGAAATTCTCGGGCTACCCTGGCGCTTACGATTTTGTGTTGTCTTCCGCCAATATTTGACGGATTTGGAACAATCTTACCTGGGGTTATCGTGTTACCCAGTAACTGGGTTGTGGAGGGCAGTTGTTTCATGTAAAGTCAGTATTTTGCTGAATACTAGTATTCAGCTGCATGCGGATAGACTCGAAGTCGATCCCAACCTAGTTGGGAGAAGGCTAGGCAGATAAGAGATCTTTGTGAAAGGTGGTTTTTGTAGTTCATGTGGTTCTGGTGCCCTGGTGGGCTGTTATATCTACTGTAAGCATTTTGCGATTATCATACGCCCCCAAATTTCAAAATTTTAAAACCTCGCATCTGTTCCCGCAACTGACTATTTTCTGGCAACTATGTTTCTTTCGCTTGGCTGTGATAATTTATCTGTTTCTATCATTATACTTTTCTGTATTACCTATATTGTATAAAATATACAAAATACTAAGTATAAAATTGTACCAAATTGTTTAATAAACTATGAATCCGTATTTGTAATAATAATCTTTAATAATCACTTTCAAGACAAGATTATTTACCAACTTTTATTTTAAAAAACAACGACGAAACAAAAAAATACAATGCTTTTTTTATTTTAAAAAAATGTACCAAAGAGATTACATTATATTATATGATAATTATGGATTTACAGTTAAAAAAAAACCTACTTTAAAAAATAAATGATTTTATAAACTGCTATGAGCACACATTTATGTATTGATAAATTAACAAATTATAAGAATGCTATAAATATATCTTGTTTTATTAATTATGTTTTAAACTCTCAGTGCCATCTTTTGACGACAAAGTGTAAACTCGTACATTCTTTTACACAGAAATGAGAGAGGTTCCCGATTCGATGCAGCCAAAGACATTTAATATTACTTAACTTTAATCCCTTTGGACGCAGCCTTGTAGACGCAGCCGTATGATTTTGAGGAACAGTGGTAGCCCAGGTACGGTCGTAGGTACGAACCCTGACAAGCGATTTCCTGCGTGTAAATTATTTCATCACTCTGCTTTGGAAACGGTGAAGGAAAAAATCGTGAGGAAACCGGCATGTCCTAGAACCAAATATTTGAAGACATGTGACATCCGCCAGCAACCCGCACTGTGCTCGCGTGATGGACTATGGCCCACTCCCTCTCACAGAGAGGAGGCGTGTGTCCCAGCAGTGGGAGCGTAATAGACTAATTATGTATGATTTTGGATGTGTTACTTAGCTCGTGGCTAAGTAATAACAGCCGCACGGGTCGATCCATCAGATTAAGCTACGCTTGCCGGGGTTGGTCCATGGGTGACCAACTTTATATACCGAGACTCTTCCGTGCCTCGGAGAGCGCGTTAAGCCGTTGGTCCCGGCTGTCATTCGGTTGTCATCTTTGACAGTCGGTACGGGTCATCAAAAGCCCGAAAGTCTGACAACCAGTCTTACCAAGGGGTATCGTATTACCCAGTTACTGGGTTGTGGAGGTCAGATAGGTAGTCGCTCCATGTAAAATACTGGTATTCAGCTGCATCCGGTTAGACTGGAAGCCGGCCCCAACATAGTTGGGAAAAGACTAGGCAGATTGATTGATGTGTTATTAACTTGGCTGGGCCGGACAAATTGTGGGCCCGAGTAGCACAGAAATTCACATTAATTTCGTAGACACACTTTCAATCAAAATCCGGGGGTTTTGAATGAAATCTTAAATCCATTGCTACCTAGGTTTGAAAAATTCGTCTGCTCAACAACGTAATAACGCAATGAACGTGGTTGAACTGTGTATGTCCTTCATTTGGACCATTGTGCGTGGGCCATGGCGGCCGTCGGGGGTTACTCCAACCAGCTCACCTCCTTCCAGAAGTTGATCAAGTCCCCTAAGAACATCTGTGAAAGATCCGGGTGTTCCGAGGGTTTCTGTTCTAATCTGGGTGACGCCTGTGCATTCAAAGAGCAGGCGCGTAACGGTTTCCTCAGCCTTCATGCAAGCCCTGCACAGAGGACTGTCCGTTATTCCTATTGTGTGGAAGTGTTTGTTTAGTGAGCAGTGTCTTGTGATGGTCCCCGTCACCAGGCGCAGGCCGTTCTTGTCCAGGCGTAATAAACGTCTGATTAGCCTACCATCTAGAGAATCTTAGCTTGTGAAGTCCTGTAGCCACCTGTGTAGCTGGTTAAAAGGGATGGGTATGATTGGTTCAGGTCCACAGACGTGCTGGACGCTCTCCTAGCTAGTTCGTCAGGTGCGTCGTTACCCGGTGATCAGCTGTGTCCTTTTATCCATTGCAGTGTCACGTGTTGCGGTTAGATAACGTTACTTGTAGTGCATTGTGATATTCTACAGTTAGCGGCTGAACTATCAAAATGAAATGCACTGCCATCGTTAGCTATTTTATGTGTGTCCTAGGACACCACATGCAGAGGGGTCTGCGTGCTGGTCTCCTGAGACTGTAAGACAGGTTTTAAGCCTATTGGAGGCTATGAGGACTTTAGGATGTTGGGGCCCCTATGAAGAATCAAGGATGAAGAGCGAGCGAAGTGAGCCCGAAATTTTTTGCACCCTGCCTCTGATAGCCGGCAGGAAAATAAGTGGCCAATGGAATAGACGGTTCTACGCATTGGGTCGCTTTAGGCCACGATGGCGGGACGAACTGGGACTGGTTCAGTCAAAACTGAAGGAAGCAGCACCCTAATTGCATAACACACTATCGATCGGAATCTGAATCATTTTGAAGCAAATTGCTAATCCATTGCTTCATATGTTCAAAAAATTTGTCTACTCGACAACGTGAATGTTGAACGCAATGAATGTTATTGAACTGTCAAAATGAAACTGATTCCGATTTAATTAGGTTGCAGTGGGGCAATGCGTAAAACAATATCAATCGGAATCAGGTTATATTTTGACAGTTTAACAACATTCATTGCGTTATTTACGTTGTCGAGCAGACAAATTTTTCGAACACATTAAAGCAATGGGTTAACAATTTGCTTCAAAATGATTCAGATTCCGAGTGAGTTACGCAAACAGGGTGCTGGTCTCCTTGCCCCAATTTAATTGGGGTCGGCGCAACACGTCTTCTTCTATACTTCTCTATTAGTCGTCATCTCGGTAGTCACCCCCTTTCTAGCCATATCATCTTTCACACAGTCCATCCATCGTTTCTTTGGCCTTCCCCTACTCGTATAGCCACACACATTCATACTCAAAACTATCACGACATTTTCCTCATTCCTCCGCATCACATGTACAGGATTTTACCGATTTATATAACAATAAACAACATTAGATGCACGTCAATCAGTTTTGAAATAAAACAATTTTCAATACACATTAATATTTAATTTAAGTATACAGATCAAAGAACGCATAAGTAAATAAACATGATTACAAGAATCCCAATTTAAATAACTATTTTATAATGACTAGTTGTGTTGCATGACTTCGCCTAAAGTCTATTAATGACATTGCGCTGTGGTAGCTTGCGATATTCAAATTTTCTTGCGTTTTTTTGCAATTCGCAGGATAGTGTAAGGTTGTATCTTGAAAAAAATATGATTCGATAAAAAAATATGTATTTAGGTACATAATTTTAACCATAAAAGTCATCAATATATCTATCCAAGTTAGATTTCCTCCGGATTAATCTGGTTTCGGAAATCAGACCAAAACCACGGCAAATGTAACTATCTAAGATGTATTGATAATTTTTATGATTTTAATTATGTAAATACCTGTTTTTTATTGTCGCGACTCATATTTTGATCAAGATACAACGTGACACTGACCTGCAAATTGTAAAAAAACGTACCTAAGAAAATTTGGATTTCGCTGGCTACCATGTCGCATTCACCTTAAATCCTGCTGGTCTATTAGTTATGAAACAGGTGAAGTGAGCTGTCATTCCACCTGATGTATTGACACTATTGACAGCTCACTTCACCTAAGTTTTCACGCTAAGATTTTTACAGAATAGATCGGCTGGGTACTACTAAATGATGTTATTTCCACATAAACGAATATCAACTTAATGCTAGTGCAGATTCAGTTGATTCCAGAATAGCTATACTCCATTTACAATAAGGACAATCCTTTTTTACAGTCCATTCAACCGATTTTGACTTCTATTCCGTAGGCATAAAGACGTCATTAAAGGCAAAAAAGTGGTTACAATACCAACTGTTTACAGCAGCTGCCATTTGTCATGCCACCAACGCAATAGAAGTCAAAATCGGTTGAACGGACTGTAAAAAACGATTATTTAAATGTCAAATCTTATTGCAAATGGAGTTTAGCTTCTTCTTAGCAAACAAAAACTCGAAAAATAATACAATACAGTTTTTTAAATTTGTTTGGCCCAAAATTCAGCAACGCGAATACCGTTCACTGATGCAGAAATAAGTCCTCTTGTGTGCAGGTGACCGAGTATGCGATGCAAGATGGGAGGTGAGCCATTGTCTGTGGAGGGACGCCGCATAAACACCGGAGATCTGGGGGTCTACTCCCTAAGTCTGCCCGTCCGTCTTTCCGTCCGTCTGACATAACGATCCATCAAAATAAGTGTAAAAGTTAATTTTTTCGGACGGCCAAAAACACATCGGGAGTAGGGACAACTTTCAAATCGTGTTGTCATTCATACTTCATTCGGGCCCCGAACCAATCATCCATCCGTAGTTGATACGGAGTAGGAAACGCACGTAACGAAGGCCGAAACTACGGGCTTCGTGCTTAGGGAGTAGACCCCCTGAGCCGTTCATGAACCCCCACTTGTGGAGGTTGTCCTTGCTGCAGCCTACTCGGGTACGAAGTCTATTTAAAGTTTTCCAAGTAGGCCACGGTAATTTGTGCCCGGATGGGAGGCTCTCTGATGATTCAATAAAGAAATCAGGAGGTTTAAGCAGTTCTTGACAAAGATCACATCTTTCTGTGGACGGGTTGCCATCGGCTGGACTCAACACACCCAAGGAAATTTTAGCTATTTAAAACGTCATAAAAATTGTAGATGCCGTAGCGCAAAGTGAGCTTTATGTGTGGGCTATAATGTTGATAATAAAAATACGTTATTATTTACACGTTTGGAAACAAGTTGCGAACGCAGTAAAAATCTCGATAAACGTCATAAAATAAATTTTGTTGCAATGGAAACTAAACTATATGCAATTAAGTTAAAGTTTTTAATCCCAAAGCCACGGACTAGAAAAAAAAGGAGGACTGCGCCACGCATATCAAAACTGAAGCACAGTATTTATGCCGGGACCGTTTGTACAAACACGCCTCACGCACACATTTACATCATAGTATGCCGACCGGCCGCGATTACGTGACACGACGGCGTTGTCAAATCACGCACACATAGATCGGTACGGTGCTTCGGTGGTTCGGCGCGGAGTCCTTCTATTTTTTCTAGTCCGTGCCCAAAGCATGAAATTTATCTCGTATCGTCGGCTTTAGTATTCAGGCTAACAATACGAGATAAATACATAAAATTGCAATTTATACATATCACCTTTAAACTCAAGCACTAAAAGTTGATTCTTGAATGAAAAAACTATCGATAAACGTCAAAAAATAATTAAGTTAAAGTTTTTAATCCCAAAGCATGGAATTTATCTCATCTCGTTGGCTTTAGTAGTAGGTACAGTCTTCTCCCAACAGGCACATGATGAAACGGCTCAAGGTAGCAGATCTGATAGCTCAGCCCTCCCCCTCGAAATCCTCCACTGCCCCTCCCTCGCCTGTGACTGTTGAAGTGTAATCCGTTGTGTCCGTGTAATCCGTTAATTCCTCCTCGAATAGTTCTGGAACCGAATAAGATTAATAAGTTTAGGTACTTAGCGTCAGCACAGATACTTACAATATGTAAAAAGTGACTGGGCGGGCATAAGAAAGTGACAGAGTCAATTACTTCCGCATGCGAAAAAAAGAGCGTAACAATGCACTGGAACCAAAATAAAAGCGCCAAATTAAATAAAAATTATTTAAAAATAAATTAAGCTACCTATCAAAATTATTTTCAGTCAGATTTTTTAATTACCTAATGAATGCACTTTTGCAATGAAATTACTTGGGATTTTAGAATTACAGAAAAAAAATATAAAAAAGTAGAGATCTTTTCGGAATTAAATTCTATCGAGAAAATTTAACCCAATCGCGTTTTCCTTCAGTCAAAGTATTAATCTAATAGTCATTAAACATATATCCAAAAAACCGGCCAAGTGCGTGTCGGACCACGCACAATGAAGGGTTCCGTAGTTCGGATGAATTTATATTAAGAACAAACTTAACATTGTAGTTGAAAAACATGTTCTCCCATACATTCCAACTGTAAATGTAAGTTTGTACTCACAATATTTATAGATTTACCATGTTATTTTAAGACCACAGACTTCTTATAGGTTTTCCTGTAATCTACGGGTAAAGATCTATTTTCTGATTTTTTTTCAAAATTTTTGGCTCAGTAGTTTCGGAGATAAGGGGGGGAAAGGTCAATTTTCGTCTATTTTCTTAAATAACTTTAAAACAATTTATTTTAAAATTATAAAAAAAATATATTTGAGACCCTCATAGTAAGCCTTTTTATTTGACATGCCACATGGTGTAGTTTGAAAACTTTTTTTTTTTAATTTTCTTATTTGCCCCCCAAAAGTGACCTCTATATTCAAAATTCATTTATTTACTTTAGCCGTCCGTGTTTGGGTCACAGAAATTCATATGTGTACCACATTTCAACTTAATCGGTCCGTTAGATTCGGAGCAAATTGGCTGTGACAGACAGACAGACAGACACACGAGTGATCCTATAAGGGTTCCGTTTTTTCCTTTTGAGGTACGGAACCCTAATTAAATCCATACATGCTGCAATAGTGCAATAAATGGTTACGAAAAAGCCTCCAATTTACACAGTCTTGCCATAAATATTGTCACAAAGAAAATTTTTTTTTTTTGATTGCTAATAATATTTATTACTATTATTACTATTTTTTTTTTTTTTTTATATTTATTTATTTTTTTTTTTTTTTTTTAATATTTATTTATTTATTTTTTTTTTTTTTAGTGTGTTAGTTTAATACATAAATATAAAACAATTTAAAATATAAAAAGCTTATTCGAAGTGGTCTCCATTGGCTGCAATACAGTCCTATAAACGTTGAGGCCAGTTATCAATAGAAGCACGCACTCTTTCCATGGGAAAATTCTTCACTGCCAATCGTATGGATTGGTTTAGGGCCTCCAAATTATCATGGCGTTTAGAGCAAGCCGTACTCTCTAAAACTGACCATATATCATAATCCAGCGGATTAAGATCGGGACTAGACGACGGCCAGTCTTCAGCTCTGATGAAGTCCGAAACGTTCACTTCCAACCAAGACTGCGTGGACCGAGCTTTATGACCCGGCGCCGAGTTGATGTTAGGACCATACTTGGTTATTGAACATGGTGTTGTTAAGGGGCTTAACTACCTTCTCAAGAATGGTATCTTGATACACTTGTGCCGATGTTTTGATACCTTTTTCACAAAAATATGGCTCAGTCACTCCTTCATAGCTAACACCCCACCAAACCATCACTGAAGTCGGATAATGCCCACGTTGCACTCTGTCGACTAATTGGGAAGCTTCCTTAGAGCTTTGAGCATAAATACGGTCATTTTGTTTGTTAAAATGTTGCTCAATTGTAAAGATTTTCTCATCCGTAAACAAAAATTTTCTGTGACCTCCCTTTGCGTACCGCTTCAGTAGTTGTTTCGATTTTACCACCCTATTCTTTTTTAAATTATCAGTTAAAAAATGACCAGTGCGTCTCGTATATGCTGAAAGTCCTAAATCATCTTTTAAAATACGCGACATGGTTCTGGGTGCTATCTTCATCTCCCGAGATAAAATCTTTTGCTTTCGGACACGATTTCTTCGAATTCTTTCCCTTACGCTTTGACCACCTTTTTCATACGATCACTACGTGGACGGCCAGATCTTCATCTGTCACAAACAGAGGAGGTCTCACTGTACCTATTAATAGCCCGGTAGACAAACATTTGATTAATACCAAGCGTATGGAGTTTTAAAAATTGCATTTGGCTCCATACCAACTTTGTGTAATGCAATCACAGCGATTCGGTTCTCTTTATCACCCCACTCCATTTTAATATCGCAAAATATTGTACAATGTATTGGCGCCAAAATTAGAAAACTCAATGAACAATCGTATAAAAATGACAGATTCCAAATTCAAATGTAATATCTTTCTTATTTTTAATTGTAACAGTATTTATGGCCAGACTGTGTATTTTGGTATCGCCTTAAGAATAGAAAACTATCTACTCGAGTAGTTTTCCAAGTCGTTACTAATATTATACTATACAGGGTCAAATTAAATTAGCAAGCCAAACTCCGCAGACGTGGTGGGTATCGATATCCAAACACGACAAATAAAAAAAAACCGGCCAAGTGCGAGTCGGACTCGCACACGACGGGTTCCGTACCATATATGTTTAACAATCGCAAAGATAACTTTGTATTTCATAATGATACTGTCAACTACAAGGTTATTTTTTGCGGTTGCAGAAAAAAATCGCCCATATTTAAACAAAATATCTTATGAATCGGCGTTTTTAGTAATACAGTTTATGGTACAAGTTATACAGTAGTTTCAAATTCCTAACTTGTTCAATTGTTGCGATAGAGCTCGTACAAAAATGGTCTAAAATTGACAACTTTTACGGCCACCCTTTTTTTTATTGTGGAGAAAAGCTCATGCATACTGCACTACCACGGGAAGATAGTGCAGTTATGTGGGACTCTAAGCCACTAAATCTCCATGGTGTCCTCCTCTGCCGCTTACGGCGGGAACACGGGCACGCGTTAGCACTCATCCGTGAACCCGCCGCGGCTGTCCGTCACCGGACCCTCTTCTGGGGAGTACTCCCAATCACCGGCGCACCAGAATACATTGCACGCCGTGACCACCCCCGGAACTAAACCAGCACATGAGCGCCCGACGACCCGTGTCTCGGCACCCTTGGGCCCCCTGCGTTTTTTATTGGCCTCGATGAAGCCGTTATTAGTGATGAGCACTAATAACGGCTTCATCGAGGCCAATAAAATGATAAACGAAGTGTACAAGGAAACCGACAAACTGGCGAACCGCATGGCTGACATCGCGCAGGATGTTGTCGCTAAACCGTCTGATCCACAATAATTACTACATTCGGTGGCGATGTGCGCTATGGGCGGGAATCAATATGCTTTCCTGAGACCTCAGGAACGTAGTCTCAAACGGAGTTTGGAGCGATTGTCCTCTAGCGAAAAGGATGTCGTTTACAAGTCCGACTACGTTCCGAACACGGTGAATGTGCTCAACAAAGTGAAGGAAGCTTTGACGAAAGGAAAGTACAAAGAGAGGCCATCGATTAACGAGATCTTGTTGTCAAGATCACGTTAATCGATAGCCTCACTAAGGAACAACTGATCACACCACGCCAAGTCGCCATCGTTCGCAACAGGGTCGTCTCGTCACCGAAGAAACCACGATTGTAGACGATGTAGATGGATAATAAAAATGGCAATAGCAATACCTATATGTAATTTTGATAAATTTTCCGTACTTCCTAAGACCGAAAGTCCAACGGGTGCGTTGAATGCAAACGTTGTGTGTTCATTTGTAAACGTCATCGAATAAACACACACAAACAATGATCATGCTCCAAAAGGTGTGATTTAAAATATATATTAAGTCGTTCAAATTGATTAATGTTGTTTAGTTTCGTTATATCTGTTATTTTCCAATAAAGCCATTAGTTGCGTTATCTATGTTTTTTTCCAGGCTGTTAAGTTCTATTCCAAATGATGTGATTGAAAATATTAAGTCATTCAAATTAATTACTTAATGTTTTCTAGTTTCGTTATCTCTGTTTTTTTCCAGTAAAGCCATTAGTTGCGTTATCTCTGTTTTTTTCCAAGCTGTTAAATTCTATTCCAAATGATGTGATTGAAAATATTAAGTCATTCAAATTAATTAATGTTTTCTCATTTCGTTATCTCTGTTTTTTTCCAGTAAAGCCGTTAGTTGCGTTATCTCTGTTTTTTTCCAATAAACCCATTCTCTGTTTTTTTCCAAGCTGTTAAATTCTATTCCAAATGATGTGATTGAAAATATTAAGTCATTCAAATTAATTAATGTTTTCTCGTTTCGTTATCTCTGTTTTTTTACCGAACTACGGTGAAGGGTAAAAGGAGGGTTATGATTTTGACCGGTATGTATGTATGTTTGATAATTTGAGAAATAAGGTATCGTTGGAAGCGTCTTAATTGTCCGCTGGTTATAGGCTATGTGACGTCAATTTAAATTGAATATGGTGCCCTCTAGAGGACATAAAGTCATGAAATAATAAATTAAAAAAAAAAAATAATGATGCCGTGTCGGGTATCAAATGAAAGGGCTTAATAAGTACATTTCAAAAACAAATTGTTCGCTGCTGCTCGCGGCTTTGCTTGCATAAACCCGATAATTGGGGATTATTTCTAAAATCACGCCTCAGATGTGAGCCAAACATTTCTCTCCAAACCTACCCAAAATACATAATAGTATAAATATTCTTCTTTAAAAATGTAAAGTGGCTCTGCAAATAAGTACTTTATCACGAAATTAAAACCCCAAAATAATATAAATAAAAAGTAAATTTAAAACTAAAATCCGACTACTGAAAAATCACGCTCTAAAACGTATGAAACAAGAAAATATTCTCATCTGAAATCGAAAAATACAGACAAATTAAAAATCCGGAGTCACATGTCATGTAATTAATCGTCATGTAATAAATTAACAACATAAATCAAACAGATTACGTGCGACTCCAGATTTTTAATTTGTCCTTTTTTTTCTAATTTCAGATGACAATATTTTATTGTTTCATACTTTTTAGAGCGTGATTTTTCAGTAGTCGGGTTTTAGTTTTTAAACTTACTTTTTATCTACATCTATACTCAATGTTCCATGGAGATAAAGTTTGTATGTAGGGGGTAATCTCCGGAACTCATCATCTTCCTACCCTTACTCCATATTACTTGGGGTCGGCGCAACACGTTTTCTTCTTCCATTCTCCCCTGTCAACCGTCACGCTATCATTCACTCCCTTCTCTTTCATATCATTCCTCACACAATCCATCCATCTTTTCTTTGGCCTTCCTCTGCCTCTCCATCCATCAACATGTATATTCATCACTCTTTTAGTGACATGCGTTTCGTCTCTCCTCATTACATGCCCATACCAAGACAAACGATTTCTTTTCAACTTTTCTGTCACTGGCGCCACTTTCAAACTTCCTCTTATATACTCATTTCTCACTTTATCTATTCTCGTCACTCCAAACATCCATCTCAACATTCTCATCTCCGCTGCATGCAATTTTTTTTCATCCGTCTTCTTCACTGCCCAGCATTCCGATCCATAAAGTACGACAGGCCTTATCACAGACTTGTAAATTTTCCCCTTCAACTTGAGGGGCATCCGTGGGTCGCAAGTTGTTCCTGTAACCTGTCGCCATTTCATCCATCCTGAGTTGATCCGGTGTGTTATGTCTCGGTCTACTTCGCCATCCCCTTGGACAAGCGACCCAAGGTACCGGAAGTCGGAGCAGATCGCTAAGGGCGTTCCGGCAAGAGATATGGGCACAGGACCGGAGAGACCATCAAAATCACAAAACAAATACTCTGTATCTGGGTAATCTCCGGAACTAATGATCTGATTTTAATTTTTTTCACTCGTAGAAAGTTACTTTATTCCTGAGTGCTTTAAGCTATAAATTATATTTATATCATGCATATTAGCCGAGCTATCACAATTTTTGTCTAGCCAGTCGGAAAGAAATACTTCTTTTAACATAATTATTTGCATGCTGCCTAAACGGTTAAATTTAAAACAATGTATGGCAGCCTGGTCCGTCTTATAATTAAATTCGTCTTATAATTCTACAAAAAAGTCCGCGACACCATATTTCTATATTTTATATTTTTACCCGACTGTGCCAGAAGGAGGGTTATGTTTTTCGAGAGTATGTACGTACATACATACATACTTTGTTTTGCACGCTCTGCGGCCTGAACGGCTCGATGGATTTTAGCTTGAGAGGTGTCGTTAGATTCGTATTTACTGTGAGAGTGACACTGGGTACTTATATTAAAATGAAAAAAAGCAAAATGGCGAATTTTTGGCACCAAATGATGTCTTAAATTTTTTTTTTCTCCAAACCTGTCGAGTGGGGTATCATAATAAAGGGTTTTAAAAGGTGATTACAAAAATATATACAACTTATATGGTTAAAAGTAATTCGAAGTGACAAATCGTAAAAAACACGTACCAAGAACTAAATCCCCTGCGAAATTTTAATGTATTTGTGTGTTATGTTTATGTGTTAGGTTAGTATACAAACTCATTAAATAATAAAACTAAAAAATTTAAAAAAGTAATTTAAAAAGTTTAAAAACCCGACTGCGGTAAAAAACTTAAGTTAAAAAAACTGAAAAGCTAAAAACAAGCCCATTTTATATTAAATAAATGTTGGATGCAGGCGGGACCCATTTAAAAATATAATAAAATGGTATGGGTCCCTACCACTTCCAATATTTATTTAATTTAAAATGGGCTTGTTTTTAGCTTTTCAGTTTTTTTAACTTAAGTTTTTACCGCAGTCGGGTTTTTAAATTTTTTTAATTGCATTTTTTATACTTACTTCTTTTATTGTTTTAAAAAAAGATTTTTTCGATATACTTACGAGTACCTTTGGATGATTATTTGAACAACAAAATATTAATCCTTATCAAAATAAGTTATTTTATGATACCAAGGACATCATGGACATAAGATTTGGCATTTACGTTTTAGCATATCAGTTGGTCATATAGTTTCGGAAATAATATACAATTACTAAAACGCAAAATAACTTTTTTTTTCATACAGCTTGAGCATAGTTTCCCTGGGAACCAAAGTTCCCAAGACACATAAGCGGCATGCTTAGTGCGGTATTTTATCGATTTACCCATAGATGGCGTTATGCAGATACATAATTTTTCTGAATTGCGATATTTACTGCGGATTAATAAAAATAATAATAATCCATCGATCCATCATCACTGACAGGACTATTGTTGCCATTAAGACTGATATAGTAGTGGTGGATCGAATAGAGCGGCGCGCAATGATTATTGACATAACAGTCCCACATGACGGGAACCTCGTGAAAGCCGAGAAAGATAAACAAATCAAGTATCTTGACTTGGCTCGCGAGGTTGTCGACATGTGGACTCAGCAATCATTGTGCCGATAGTCGTATCAGCCAATGGCTTAATTGCCAAGAGCCTCGACCAATACCTGAGGAGGCTCTCGTTGGGTGGCTGGATTAAGGGCCTGATTCAGAAAGCGGTACTTCTGGACACGGCGTGTGTTGTTAGGAGGTTCCTCTCTCTGGAGCCCTGACCGTAACGTAACGACCGTAACTTGGAGCCTGTTCCCGATACCGGTGGGCTACTATTTTTTATATTTTTAAATGTTTTTTATTTTTATTTTTTATAAAAATATTTAAAATGTAAATTATGTGTTTAGAAATAAAATAAAGGAAATAATAATAACTTTATTTCGGACAAAAAAAAAAACATCCATAATTGTGTCCGTGAGTACTTAAAATCTATGTTACTATAACACAAAATAAAAACACATTAAAATTATATAAAAATTTTAGACACATGGAGTCCGACCCAGTGCCTATGAAAAGGACCGTCTAACCGGTCCGCTATTGTTTTCAGAATGCTGTTGGAGTTTGCTCGGATACGGCGCAATATGGAGGCCGCTCTCTTTCTCATGATGGCATGAAAGTCATCAATATGAGCCTCCATAAACATGCCAGATGCACTACAGCATCTCGGCAGCCCCAACAACATCCTGAAAGTATTATTATACTGCACACGAAGGGTATTGAATGTCCGCTTAGTACAGCTGACCCACAGGGTGCACGAATAAAATGATTGGCAGTAAGCCCTGAACATTGTGCACTTTACCTCATTGGGGCACCGTTTAAACCTGCGTGCCAGCATGTTTCCACGGACAGCCAACGCCCTTCGTTCCCTCTCAACGTCCACGTCATCAGAAAGCTCCTCCGTGACCCAGTGACCCAGGTACTTAACCTGCGTCGCTCTGTTAAGCGGTACACTATTTAGTGTAACAGAGGGGACGCTATCCACTTTACAATTCCGCGATAGGAATACCAACAACTCGCTTTTGTTCGCATTGTACCTGAGCCCATGAGCCACGGCGTAGTCCTCACATCTCCTCACAAGCTTCTTTAAACCGCTAATTGATGGACTCAGTACTTAACACCATATCATCCGCATAGCTTATGTTGTTAATAGTGGTGCCATTAATAGTGCATCCGACTGCAGTGCTACTGAGGCCCTCAATCAACTCATTGATGTACTGGTTGACCAGTCGAGGGGATGTCAAACCACCCTGTCTCACACCACACTCCAACCTGTACTCATCGGACACAACGTTCGCCCACCTTACATCATTGACTTGATTGTTATACCAGTAATCAAGAACATTAATGATTTCTTCGGGGAGTGAGGTAGCCGTCAGTTTTTCCCAAAGACGTTCATAGGACACCAAATCGAAAGCTTTCGATAAATCAAGGAAGCAACCATAAACTGGAGTCTTCCTGTCCGTATACTACCGGACAGATGACCGGGTCGATTTATAGTTTCAATATTGTCGGTGGATTACAGCGGAAGAGTTTGCTTTTTGTTAGATTGTTTGAACGCGCTAATCTCTGCAACTACCCCAGTCGGATTTGAATCTTTTTGCATATAGGTAGGCCAATTTTTGAGGAGGACAATAGACTATTTAACATCACGCTAGGGCTCATAACAGCCGAGCAAAAAGAAAAAAATGTCAGAAGGAACGCTAAGCGCAAACGAAGTAATAGCGCGGGCAGGCGATGCGGAAGAATATAGGCGATTTAACAACACGCTAGGGTCGTCAGGAGCCGAACAAAAAAAAAAATATCAGAAAGGGCAAAAGAAGTAATAGCGCGGGCAGGCGATGCGATGCAATGCGACGGGGTGGGTTGCTGGGAACTGTGGAACAAGAAATTTCACGCGGCCGAAGTCGCGGGCAGAAGCTAGTTTCCAAAAAAGCCATTAAATTCTATCATGAAATATTTTACTGCGCCATTTTTTCACTGATAATGAATTCATATAAAAAAAATTGATAACCCCGAGATAATTGATAATGCGGGTGCATATAAAAGTAGATTTTTTAAGCTACATTTCATTTGTGAATAAGAGTGCATCATGAAGAGTACACCCGCCATTCGAATCGCCGCATTGGCGGTGGTATTCCTCGCTTCGGTGAAAGTCGACGCAGACGACGCCGAATTCCATCCGACTCCGCGGGGCTCGAGTAATTTTGCAATATTCAAGATTACAAATGGCGAAACTATGATCAATGAACGCGGTGTGGTTATGAACGCCGCGTTGTCCTGGGGTAAGTGGCAGAAGGAAGGTGAAGACGTGCACACAGTTAACAACATGAAATTCGATCGCAGTCAATCGGCGATTTTCACAGCAATGGGGCGCCAAAATAGTCCTTCTGGCGCCGAGGGTAGTTTCGAAATTTATCAGAACGGAAAGATGGTCACCATCGTCGATTTCTCCATACCGTTTTGGGGTACCAACACCTTTGACATCCGTAACCCAAACAAGAATTATGCGTGTATTCATAGTGGTATGTCATCCAAAGGCTCCCCGTATATAGAAATAAATTGCCATAAAATTACCATCAGCGGCGTGTAAAGCGCCTTACGTTTTGTCCTCGACTTATGCATATGTAAGCATCCGCGCGCCCTGTAATCTACCTAATATGTATGTCATGTAAAGTAATGTAATGTACATAATATTTATAAGAAGTACATATGTAGTGTCCGCAATAAAACATCGCTATGTCCTCGTTGTCATCCTCAAAATTAGTAATAAATTCCAATAATAGGGGTTAAAGTATGAAATTGCCGTTTATTGTATTAGGAACTTCGAATTGACATAGAACCTTCATGGTTTGAGATTTTTGAGTGAAACTTTTTTCACATGGTACCTATGAAGTTCTTCTTTTGAAAAATGTGCAACATTCGATTATCAACTTTCAGTTGTTTTTTTTTTATTCAGCTTAGACAAGAAAGAGATACTTCGAAAATTCGAGTTATTTTTGAATACGAGTTCCGACGCGGAATTAACGCGTTTGGAGAGGGGACTGATAATGAACGCACCGTGCGATTTTGGTTTAAACGCTTTCGTGATGGAAACTTTGATTTGAAGAACGAACCACGTGGAAGACCGCCCACACAGGTGAATAACAATGAATTGAAAGAGATGGTGGAAGCCGATCCGAGCCAAACTACCCAGGAATTAGCGGCATGGTTTAACTAACCTAACAATATTGACTCATTTGCGTCAAATGAATAAAATAAAAAAAATATGAGAAATGGGTGCCTCATGATTTGACTGATCTGCAGAAAGAAACGCGTGTTGAAACTTGTGTTGCCTTGTTGAATCGATACAGAAATGAAGGAATATTGGATCGAATTGTGACATGTGATGAAAAGTGGATTCTTTACGATAACCGTAAGCGAAAAATGCAATGGCTGACCCCAGGTCAAACGCCGCAACAGTGTCCTAAAGCAAAGCCTACCAATAAAAAGGTAATGGTAACTGCTTGGTGATCTCAACATGGTGTTATTCACTATAGCTTTCTCCGATCTGGTCAAGCAATAACGGCAGATACTCTACTGTGCCGAACTCCGAACAATGATAGCAAAACTAGCAGTGAAACAGCTCCGACTCATGAATCGATCTTCACCATTATTGCTCCATGATAACGCGAGACCTCATACAGCACGAGAAACCGTTTTAACTCTACAGGAACTGCAACTAGAAACCATTCGTCACCCTCCGTATTCGCCAGACCTTGCTCTAACGGACTACCATTTTTTTCGTGATTTGAACAATTTTCTACGTGATAAAAAGTTTTCTTCTCAGGAGGCAGTACAAAATGCTTTCACACAGTTTGTCGAATCTAGATCACGAGAGTTCTATCGCAAAGGCTTATATGACCTTCCTATTAGATGGCAGCAATGTATAGATAATAATGGTAAAAAAACTAATTTCAATTTTTCAGTACAAATAGGCAATTTCATACTTTAACCCCTAAATATGTATTTACAAAGTGCAACGTAATTAGATGCTGTAATGTACGTATATGTATTGTTTATTCCACTTGGGATGGTTGGCGACAATTATTCGTAAATTCTAATCATGTCAAATGCACAATAAATAACATTAAGAAGAAGAAGAAGGGGCGGGTGGCGAGAATGGAGCGGCGTGTGTTCACCTGCAGGAATTGCAGTTGAAGGATGTGCAAACTGCGCTTGGTCAACTTAAGCCGAAGAGATCTGCGGGACCGGATGGTATTCCGCCTTACATACTCCGAGACTGTAGATCTGTACTGGCTGTACCGTTACTCCATATCTTCAACAGCTGTCTGAAGGCGGCTGTGTTTCCAGGGAGGTGGAAAACCACTCGTGTCGTGCCGGTACCGAAAGGAGGTTCAAGTAAGGACAATGTTAGTGGGTACAGACCTATTGCAGTACTGTCGTCACCGGCTAAAGTGTTGGAGTGCGCTATCCATAACAGCATTTTATGCAGGTGAGAACGCAACTCTCAGATGCACAGCACGGGTTTAGACCAATGAGGAGCACTACCAGTAACTTACTGAGTTACATGGCTCATGTGTTGCCGATTGTAGATGGTGGGGGGCAAGCTGACGCTGCTTACTTCGATTTCAAAAAAGCATTTGACCTGGTCGATAATGACGTGTTGCTCAAGAAGTTAGCAGCCGTTGGTTTCACTCCGCACCTACTTCATTTCTTTGCCAGTTACATGAGGGATAGGCAGCAATACGTAGAGTACGAGGGACACAAGTCGGAGCCGTACTTTACGTGGTCGGGGGTAAGCCAAGGGACTAACCTCGGACCTCTGCAATTTATAATTATGGTAAACGATTTGCCCGAAGTCGTTAAGGAGGCAAATTGTTTATTATTTGCAGACGACCTTAAGTTATCCATGGCAGTGAGGGGTGATGAAGACTGTGAACGCTTGCAGAAGGCCATAGATAGCGTAGTTACTTGGAGCAAGGAAAACCTTCTGCAATTCAACGCCCAAAAATGTGTCACCATCACTTTCTCGCGTGCACGTAGTCCTATTGTGCATGATTACAACATTGATGGGATGCCGATGATCAGGGTTACAGAGGTTAGGGACTTAGGAGTTAGTCTTAACGCGGGGCTAGCGTTTCGTGATCACATAGTCAAGTGCTGTAAAAAGGCCTACAGAAATTTGGGGTTTATTATGCGTACTGTTCGTGGTTTCACAAATATTACGGCGGTTATCGCATTATATAACACTTTGGTGAGAAGCCAATTAGAATGCAACGCAGTCATCTGGGCCCCACATGAGACTAAATATAGTCTCATGGTGGAGCGAATACAAAATAAATTTGTTAGATTTTTATATTTGAGGCTCTATGGAGTATATCCTTTTTACCCGCTTATGTATCCAACCTTGTTTATATTAGGCATGGTTGGATACAATGAGCTGAGAGTTAGGCGTGAGTTCGCACTTGCCTCTTATTTATTTAAAGTAATTAGAGGCAAGATACATAACGCCGACATATTAGGGCTGGTGTGTTTGAGTGTGCCCGACAGATATGTGTGGCGGCGACGGCGGCCTCAGCTGCTGGCTATACCTCGTGGCCGCACTAATCTGTTAAATGAGGCGCCCCTGACGCGGGCGCTTCGCACCCTTAACCTTGTAGCAGAGGAGGTAGACGTTTTTGCGTGTACACTGAGTGAATTCACAAGGATAACATTATATGTAATAAGTTTTAGATAATAAGTTTTTAAGTTTGCTTCACTATTGCATTGGGTTACACCTGTAAAAATAGTTGTAAGTGAGGATATAAATAAATAAATAAAATAAATTATTTTACATACTGCACTGTTTTTTTATTGACTAAGTATTAGCTAAACTGACAGATGTTGTCCTATACAAATTTCAATGCAAAATTTCCTACAGGAAATGCACTTTCAGTTTTCCCGAATTTTCCAATATTCCCGGCATCTTTTCTAATTTTTGTTTCTCATATTTTGACAACTTACTGGTGGCATTTTCTTAACAATGAAATAAACCAAGACTGAAGGCAATTGAGTGATAGATAACACTACGATAACATAGAGTTCTATAGACTATTGTTGGTACTTTTAAAAATAGCAGGTATTATAAAATATCACGTTCTACAACTTTTTTCACAAAGCAACCAAAACAACATTATTTTTTGGATATAACGTAAGAAACTTAGCAACTAATCGTCAATCTGTAAATTCTGTCAAAATTTTTGATGATCTACTGTCTTCTGTCTCACTCACTTTTTTTTAAGGAGATTTTTTAACCAAAATTATTCACTTTTCCGTTAAATTTTTCAATAATTTTCTTTCGTAAAACCTTGTCCTAACTATTACAAACACAATAAAAAAAGAACTAGCCAGATAGGTGCAACCGTTCTGAAGTGATACGCGTACATATATTCGGCAATTGATTTTTACAAGTACAATATAATGTCTGTGCCGTCCACCGAGCTAACCCGGGTTACACGTCTTTGAACAGCCACCACAATATAACTATGGATAGTAGTAGGGAAACTACGAACAAACGTATGAAACGGCACACACACAGACGCGCGCATCGACGAGACCCCTAAGCCACAGTAAATATACTAAGAGCACCGCGACTATCGCTTGGGGCCTCGTCGGTGCGCGTGTTAGTTTAGATATAATATATAATTATAAGCATATATATAGCTACTACGCTAATAGCAAACCTTAAATGTCAGAATGGTTATTGGTTATTTATTGTGTATGAAAGTATTATGAACATGGTGTGTAAGGGAAGGATTTCATAAAGAAAAGCACAGAAAGACAAGGCTAGATATTTATTATTTCAATTAGGCTTGTCAATAATTATTCATCTTTAATGAGAAAGCTATTGTCCGTTCGCAAAACTAGGTCTTCATGGAGAAGAAGGACAAGAAACTCCATGGAAACAGTATTATAGTATTCTATCAACACATTTCTTATATTTCCACAATTTATACTTATCTCAAACAGTTAATTCTATCACTCAGAATAATAGCAACATAATAACAATATTTAAGGTATAATATGAAATTACGTAACTTACATGACACCTGGTAGATATATTTCACATCACAACGGCACTAGCACTAGCCACTTGAACCTCCACAGAGCAACTGCCTCGAGAATGTCATTACAATCCTTTTTATATCCTACCACCCCTTCCATTTATCCCTTCCCATCAAACATCAACTGACAGTTTGTATCAATCGTTTCAAACAACCAGTTATATTAAAATAGCAATATTAATTCTAAGATATACTACAGTTACTATCAAATATTATTTAATTATTTATAGTATCATCATCTGTACGATTTTGAGAAGTTAAGAGTGGTATATTTCGTAAACACAATAACTAATCAAATTAGATACTTCTACATTGGTCTCAAGCTTCGTAAATGTGACAGATGTCAATATCCAACAAACAGTTATTCTAATAATCTAAAGGTTGTTTTACAATGATTCGACGATTCTAATCACAACCGAACTAACTTCCGGAATCAAGGTAATCTCAAGCATTTATTTTTAAATATTAGACACATAATAATTACATTTATCTAACACGGCCATACTGACAAGTACTTCGCTCTCGAAGTACATTAGATACCGTTTTTCTACAATTATAATTTACTTTGGTTTTGTCATTGTCACTGTCATTTTTGTTTTGTTTTGTTTTGCCAATTGCCTAGACGTGTCAAGTCCCCTCCACCCGCTGCTAGTGGGATAGACTTGCACCAAGCAAATGACCGACCAGCGGAAACACTCACAGTCATAGTCACAGTCAGCTAATTACAATTATCTAATACGGCCATACTAACATGTATTTCGATCTCGAAGTACAAGATAATTATCATTATACAAAAACAATAGTGTGAAACTTAATCACATCTTACTGTATGTGGCCAAACACCCGCCGTCGGTGAAGCTCAATCACCCGCAGTCAGTGAATGCCAGACAACAGTCAAGACAAGCTCTTTTTGTATTAATTAAATAAGTAATCAAAACAATATAACGCTCCGTCAACCTGACAATATCATTGCAAATTATATTGATCATCCTTATTACATTTTCTATTAAATAATTGCAAATATTTAATATGGTCACTCTGTTGGTACCTTACTTTTTAGTAAAAGGTTATAATAATAAGCCAAATCAAAATTATCAAGAAACACAGATCAGTTCCGACAAAACTATAAGTTTATTTTAACAATACTATTAGTAAGCATTTTAAAAGTGAAAAATAATAAAATAAAGCTAATTATTAATAACCTTCAACCTTGTCATATTTGTTTATCAGCAAGTTATGTGATATTCGCTATTTCTTTCATAATATAAAAATACAATTATGTTTCATTTACTTTACGACATTACCAACTTAAATTTTGTAAAGTTTCCTCCAAAGCCATTTTTTAAATTAATTTGTAATCAACAGAGCAATAATATTAACAATTTTAAATTAACTTTCCGTGAACACCTTCTCAGCACATTTTCATCGTTATGATGAGGGTTGAGTCAACTACCCGCCGTTACCAATGGTTTCCAGCAAAACACGATTGCTCCAACGTTGATCATGAAAATAGCAAAATAAAATTCATTAGAAATATGTTATGTGAGACTGAGCACTATCCCACTTCTGATGTTAGTTTAGATATAATATAATTATAAGCGTATATACAGCTACTAGGCTAATAGCAAGCCTAAAATGTCGGAATGGTTATTGGTTATTCATTGTGTATGAAAGTATTATAAATATGGTGTGTAAGGGAAGGATTTCATAACGAAAATCACAGAAAGACAAGGCTAGATATTTATTATTTCAATTAGGCTTGTCAATAATTATTCATCTTTAATGAGAAAGCTATTGTCCGTTCGCAAAACTAGGTCTTCATGGAGAAGAAGGACAAGAAACTCCATGGAAACAGTATTATAGTATTCTATCAACACATTTCTTATATTTCCACAATTTATACTTATCTCAAACAGTTAATTCTATCACTCAGAATAATAGCAACATAATAACAATATTTAAGGTATAATATGAAATTACGTAACTTACATGACACCTGGTAGATATATTTCACATCACAACGGCACTAGCACTAGCCACTTGAACCTCCACAGAGCAACTGCCTCGAGAAGTGAGATGTCGCGACGCCCCGCAAGGGGCGTGGCGTGCGGAACCGGGGCATACGCCCCCTTGCCGCGGAGGCTATACTGCGGCCCGTAACAACGGGCCTCTCCTTCTGCTTGCCACTGGCAATGGTATGTTTGGACGTGCTGCATTAACACGCCCATGTAAACAGTAATCTGTATATGTATCCGTAAGCTCGTCACGACATATGCATACTGCCGCTTTCTTCACCGCGTCCCGGCGGTCAACCCCTACCGGGTGGAACACACACCTACATGCGTGAAGCCCAGCAGAGAGCGACCAGCGACAGAGACGCGGACTCGACGTTCCTACGGATGGGGTGGATGGCTCCCGCCCGCCCCACTTTCAGAGCTAGCCGAGCCTGGCACGGGTTAGGGAGACCGTGTACTGAGTGTATGGGTGACATTGAACTGTGTGACGTCACCCAGGTATCTTACGCGAGTCGCCGCCCGCACGACGCCTCAACGTGTGTGTCTCTGCGCCTGTTTAGAGGTGAGTGTCTGTAGTTTGTCACGCGACACGCCTAAATTATCCTAGCACGCATCACGTGACAGCGTATGTAATATGTGGTGAAAGCATTAGTGTCACAAGTGAGCCGCGTGTAGCCGGGAGCGACTCACTTGGAGGTCAGTCCGGTGCGGAGATGGGGTCACCGTCCGCAAGTAAATCGCGGGGTAGGGGCCTCGCGTCAGGGGGGCGCGCATGCCACGGCGCTATCTGCTTGACATGGGGCCAAGCAGACGCGTCGGCACGCGCGAACATTCCCTTCGCTAGGCGGCCCACAAACTCGTCCAGGCTCTCAATCCCGAGGTCGCGGTGAAGCACGTCGTTCCTCACGACGCGAGGAGCGTCAACTATCGTCCGCAGCGCGAGACTCTGCTGCGCGCGGAGCGATTTTCGGCTCGACTCGCTTGTGAGGGCGAACCAAGCGGGGGCGGCATAGGTCAAGATTGGGCGAACGTACAACTTGTACACGCCCAACTTGACACTATGAGGGAGGCGGGATGAGAGCACTGGTCTGAGCAGGTTGCGGGCGACCCTACCTTGTGCGGCGACTCTGCGGACGTGTGGCCCCATAGAGAGCCGACGATCGATGGTCACACCCAAGTACTTGACCTGGGGCGCCCAATCGATGTCGACTCCTTGCAGCTTCAGGGGTGGCGGGAGGCGCGCTCGTCCCGTGACAAGCGCCTGCGTCTTACTCACGTTCACCGACAGCCGCCACTT
The DNA here is from genome assembly GCA_946251885.1 of Cosmia pyralina. Classification (NCBI taxonomy): domain Eukaryota; kingdom Metazoa; phylum Arthropoda; class Insecta; order Lepidoptera; family Noctuidae; genus Cosmia; species Cosmia pyralina. Next base: position 12,547,765 of record OX276368.1, on the reverse strand, counting down.
GGACAGCCAGTCGGGGAGGAGGTCGAGGACGCGCTGCATTTTGACCGCCGCGTACTTCACATTCATTGAAGAAGCGATATACGCGGCGTCGTCGGCGTACAGCGCGAGCATCGTCTCTGCTGTAGTGGGGATGTCGTCCGTGTATCGTGAGTAACACGCAGGCGACACGCAGCTCCCCTGGGGTACACCCGCCAGCACCGGGCGGGCGCCCGAGAGCGCGCCGTCGACCACCACACGGAACGTCCTGTTGGAGAGAAAGTTGGAAACCACCCTGACGACGCGACGGGGCGCATCCGAGGTGGCCAGCTTATATACAAGGCCGTCATGCCACACACGGTCGAAGGCCTTCTCCATGTCGAGGAGTACTGCGACCGAGTGCTCCTTCTTGTTCTGTGCAGCTGTGAGTTGGTGCAGTACCCTCGACAGCTGGAGCGTCGTGCTGTGTTCCGCCCGGAACCCGAACTGCTCCGGACGCGGCGCGATGTGAGGTTGGAGGTGTCGCAGCAGGAGTACTTCGAACACCTTGGAAATCGTGGACAGCAGAGTTATCGGCCGATAGCTCTCCGGCTTCAGTATGTTCTTCCCCGCCTTGGGCAGCATGATGACGCGCCCTTCCTTCCACACCGCGGGAAAAGCCCCGGTGCGCAGTACCGCCGTGAACAGGCGCGCCAGCGCCGCTACCATACGGTACGGCAGGTGGCGCAGCACTGCGTTGGTGATACCGTCAGCACCAGGGGCCTTGCGGGGCTTTGTGTTCAGGATGGCGCGTCTAACTGCGCCAGGCGAGAAAAACACTGGGTCTTCTTCGGGAGCTATCGGCGGCGCGAAGTAGGCACCAAGGTGTTTCTCGACCGCTGCGACATGCTCAAGGTCGCTGGTCGGGTTCGGACGAAATTGACGCTCCAGGTGCTCAGCGAAGACCTCCGCCCGGTCCTCCGCTACGTACTTGAGCGCCCCGTCGCTGCTCAGCAGAGGGCGCACCGGAGCTGGGGTATTCGTAAGAGAGCGGCATAATCTAAAAACAGAGGGCCAGCTGCCTGTACTGGCCTCTATTCGTTCCTCCCAGCCCGCGGCGGCCAAAGCCTTGAGCTCGGCCTTCACCTTCTCCGCGAGACGGTTGAGCTGCCTCTTCATCGTCGGGCATCTTGTCTGTTGCCACTGCTTGCGCAGGCGCCTCTTCACGGCGATCATTGCCTTAAGATGTGACGGCAGGGGCGGCAATAGCACTCTCCCCTGCGGCTGTGTAGTTGTCGCCGCTTCCAAGGCGCTTTGAATGCAAGCAGTGACGTCGCTCGCCGTCTGGTCCACGTCCGCGGAGGTGACTATAGGCCGAGTCGGCGTGGTGGCTTCCAACTTCTCCCGGAATGCTGCCCAGTCCGTTGTACGACGTGGCGCTATGGGCTTCAGTCGGGTCGGCATACCCGCTAAGACGACGAGCACTGGCTGATGGTCAGACTGTAGCTCGTCGTCTATCACTTGCTGCGTGATCTGGCCTTGTAGCCCTCGGTGGACTACGATGTCCAGCACGTCCGGCAAGTGTGTGTTGACGTCCGGATAGTGGGTGGGCGTCTCTGGGCCGGACACCGTATAGCCGAAGGCTTCCGCGTCCGCGAAGAGCCGTCTCCCCTCGGTATTCGTGTTGGATGAGTTCCACGCTGGGTGCTTACAATTTAAGTCACCGGCGAGGATGGTTGCTCTCTGAGTAGTGCTGAGAAGGGCCCGCAACTCCGACAAGTCTAATCTGGTCGCAGGCGGCTTATAGCAAGCGTATATGTTTATGTCCTCGCCGGCTACGTGTAGCTGCACACCCAGCGCGTAAAAAGAGCTGAGCGACGACAAGGGGAGCTCTTGATGGACGACTCTTCGCCTCACTAGTACCGCCAGACCACGGTAGCGGACGTTCTGAGCCGACCTTTCATCCTTCCTGTAAGCGAGGTAACCCGGGAACCTGACCCTATCCTCGGGTCCCAGGAGCGTCTCGCTTATGAGCGCCACGTCTACATCTTGTTCCCTAAGGAGATGGCGGAGAGGGGCGACCTTGTCCCGGAGGCCGCGGGCATTCCAATGGATCACCCTCAACGGCCTAGCCATGATAGAGAGTTAAAAGGGTGGCCAGGCCATCGAGGATGACCGTTTCCACGTCTTGACCCTGCCTTATCGCTTTTATCAAGTTCATCAATAAATTGATTGCGCAGGTCGTGAACTCTTGCTTAGTAGTTTTAGCGCCGGTGGCGCCGCCACTCTTCTTTGAGGTGAACTTTTTTGTTTCACATTCCTCCCGCGGCGCTATGCCGGCGCTAGTAGTGCGTTGTGAAACATTCACGACCTGCGCCCTGTTCAAGGCAGGGCCGGCCGGTTCGACCTCAGGGACTTCCTCCTGTGTCGCCGGGGGGGGAAGGGTCGACTTCATGCCTTTCCCTTTCCTTTTCCCCCCGCGCCTCTTCTTCTTCCTCCGCCCCGAGGAGGAGGCTTGATTCCTATCTGTGGGCCCGTTGGCCGCCGCCATCAACGACGTAGCCTGTTGGCCTTCTATAGGCGTCTCTTGCGGCCTCTCGGTGGCCGCCTTGGGCCGGCGCGCATTCACCGTGATGGCGGCGGTCCCCGCCCGCCTGTTTCTAATCTCATTTTGAAATATGGGGCACTTCAGGTTGCACGCGGGGTGCGGGCCACCGCAGTTGGCGCAGGTGGCCGGCTCCTCCCGCGGGCGCGGGCACTCCCTTGCCGCGTGCCCCTCCCCACATCTCACACAGGCGAGCGGGCGGTGGCATTGATGCGAGCTGTGCCTAAATTGTTGGCACCGGTGGCACTGTGCGGGCCCACGTTTGCCCCGCCAGGCCTCGATCTTGACACCACGCATATACATGAATGTCGTGGTGTCATAAATGGCCCGGACGTCGGGCGTCTTTTTGAGGACCGCGTGGAATACGCAGCCAGGTCTTCCCTGCGCCCCCTTTATGTGGCGCACGTACTCCGGCTGGTATCCCAGCGTCTTAAGCTCCTCCTCGATCTCCTTAGGGTCCGTGTCCGCCGGAAGACCCTTTATGGCGACCTTCATACTCTTTTCCGCTGGCAGCGAGTAAGCAAACCAAGAGATGCCGCTTTCCTTTTCCAGGCTGGTCAGGTAACGTTGGACCAGCCTGTATTCCTCTTCCGTGTCCGGAGTAAACCGGACACCCGCCCCGTATGGGCGTGCATTTGCGGGCCGGCCCAGCTTGGCGGCAATGGCCCTAAAGTGGGTGGCCCAGTTTGCCTCGAGAATGTCATTACAATCCTTTTTATATCCTACCACCCCTTCCATTTATCCCTTCCCATCAAACATCAACTGACAGTTTGTATCAATCGTTTCAAACAACCAGTTATATTAAAATAGCAATATTAATTCTAAGATATACTACAGTTACTATCAAATATTATTTAATTATTTATAGTATCATCATCTGTACGATTTTGACAAGTTAAGAGTGGTATATTTCGTAAACACAATAACTAATCAAATTAGATACTTCTACATTGGTCTCAAGCTTCGTAAATGTGACAGATGTCAATATCCAACAAACAGTTATTCTAATAATCTAAAGGTTGTTTTACAATGATTCGATGATTCTAATCACAACCGAACTAACTTCCGGAATCAAGGTCATCTCAAGCATTTATTTTTAAATATTAGACACATAATAATTACATTTATCTAACACGCGCGTCTGTGTGAGTGTGCCATTTCGACCGTTTGTACGTAGTTTCCTTGCTGTCAATAATGTCCATATAATTATTGCTATATTTGTTGGCGGTGTTCTGCGACTCCCGCATTCCCCTTAAACTTAAGGGGAAGATATAAAACAATGGATAGACCTGCAGCCTTGTATGGATCAGAATGTTGGGCCACAAAAGGGATGAATGAAAAGCAATTGCATGCAGCTGAGATGAGAATGCTAAGAGGGATGTGTGGTGTTACACGAATTAGTTATTATTTGACTGTTAATGAATTCATCAAAATATGATTCATGTAAATAACAAATACCCTATGTATTTAAGGACGCTGTTACAAATGGTTAGTCAAATCATTACTTTTTCACACAAAAGTATGTTTAATAAATAAAATGCTTTACATTTTTAAAATGTTTTTTGGCCAAATTGTTGATAGATGTGTATGGTACGATTCTAAACTACAAATATAATTTTAGATAGGTACAGTTTCTCAATAAATGTACCGGAGTGAAAATTTTTACTTCGGTACATTTACTGAGAAAATTTACCTATTTAAAATTATATTTTTAGTTCAGAATCGTACCATACACACCCATCAACAATTTGGCCAAATAACATTATATGAATGCAAAGCATTTTATTTATTACACATACTTTTGTGTAAAAACGTAATGATTTGACTACCCATTTGTAACAGCGTCCTTAAATACATAGGTATTTGTTATTTACATGAATCATATTTTGATCAAGATACAACCTGACACTGAACTGCAAATTGCAAAAAAACGCAAGAAAATTTGAAAATTTGGCTACCACCACAGCGGATCCGCCTTAACCGTAATCATCAATTTTGTAAGTCAAGCTATCAAGCGTTCTACGGCTACTATCCTACCTTGAACTAGATTCTCCGGTATGGAGTCACACTTGCATTTCTTCAACTCCTCAAGCTCCCTCAGTTCTGAAGGCAGAAGCATCTTCTCGTGCGCAGTCACTGGGGCTGAAGAATAGAGAAATTAGTAGAAGTTTCGTAGCGTTCGCGTAGAGGGTGCATAACATTGAGACTACGCGTAGAAGTAGCGTAGCAAATGCGTAGTTTTGTACGAGCTACGCTGTACCTTTGTGGTAGTTTGTACGTCACACTCATATAAGCATGCTAATATGTTATCTGTGCATTTTTCTAACAAAGCGTTTAAGTGAGAAGCGCCTGAGGTGCCCGCGAAATTCAAAATTTCTTACGTTTTTTGCAATTTGCAAGTCATTATTAGGTTGTATGTTGGTTAAAGTATAATTCCCGATTGTAACAAATATATATTTACAGAATTATAATCATTACAATCAGTAATACAATTCCATAAGTTAGTACAATCCTCAAATGTCAAAATTTCGTGAAATAGTCATTCAATAGGATTACTTACTTGGTCTTAAATAGTTGTATTGATGACTTTAATGATTATAATTCTGTAAATACATACTTGTTACGATCCCGAATCATATTTTGATCAACATACAACCTAATACCGACTTGCAAATTGCAAGAAACGCAAGAAAATTTGAATTTCGCGGGCTACCCTGGCACTTTCGCCTTAAGTGTAATACTTAATTGTGTAATTCAATTCAGTAGCAATAAATACATCACGGGAATCGTTCGTCTACTCATTTACATAACATACCTTACAAGTTTACCTGAATAACAAGTAAAATACACCTCAACAGAATAGGGATGTTGACTATTTTTTTTATCCTTCATGTAGATTAAGTATTAAAAAATATTGGACACGTATTTTTTTCTTTTTTACGTAATCAAAAGATTACGGCGATGCATTGAGTTATAATGTGGCATGACGTCACTCCTTGCTAGATTTTGTACGTGGTTTGTTATAGTTGTGACGTAGCGAGCCTCCAAGTTAAAAGCAAAAAAAAAAGCAGTAAAAAAAATAAAAACAGCAGAAAATATGTAGCGATTGTCGCGTATCAGCACGGTGGACTACAGCCCACTCTCACAGAGAGGAGGCCTGTGTCCCAGCAGTGGGAAAGTTATTAGGCTGATTATGTTTATGCCGTAGTTATGGCCTCGCCTCTCATGCACAAAGGTTGTGGGATCAAATTCGGGCAAGAACCAATGTGAATCTTTCAATTCATATTATGTACTTTCTGACATTATCTTGGATATTAGTGAAGGGAATCATCGTGAAGCAACCTGCACCCTAATTGCGTAGCACACTATCAATTGGAATCTGTTTAATTTTGATTGTTCAACAACATTCATTGCGTTGTTGAGCAGACAAATCTTTCGAACTTAGGAAGCAATAAATCAGCAATTTGTTTCAAAATGATTCAGATTCCGGTTGATAGTTTGTTACGCAATTAGGATGTTGGACTAATTCTAACTAATATTATAAATGCGAAAGTGAGTTTGTTTTTTACACTTTTACGCTAAAACGGCTGAACGGATTTGGATGAAATTTGGCACATGGGTAGACCATGACCTGGATTAGGACATATTTTATGATAGTTTTTATCCCGGTAATAGTACGTTCCCGTGGGATAATTTCCGACCTCCACGCGGGCGAAGCTGCTTAAAAATCGCCAACCCATCTTGAGCAAGATCAATGCTCGTGCCTTCTCTGTTTGAGAAGAGGCCTGTGCCCTGCAGTGCGTCAATAATAGAGGTTTGCGCTGAATAAGACTTACCGAATTCTATCTTCCTGGCAGTCGTGGTGGAGGGCAAGGCGTCATCATCCTCACAGTAGCAAGGCCCCTCGGCTGCCAAGCGCGCCGCTTCCTCATCTGCGCGACGTCGAAATTCTGAAGGCAGCTCCTTAGGACCTGGGCGGAGTGGCAAGTTGTTGAATAAGAATAAGGGGGATCTGCAGTACTTAGTAGCAGCGAAATTAAAATTTTCTTACATTTTTTTGCAATTTGCAGGTCAGCGTTGGGTTGATCAAAATATGAAATATGTATTTACATAATTATAACCATGAGAATCATTAACACATCTCTCTAAGTTAGCTTTGTTCTCTTTAAGTTCTATTATAAAACAAATCTAACTTAGAAAGATGTATTGAAGACTCTTATGGTTAAAATGATGTAAACACATTTTTGTTATAGCCGCGTATATTACCAACATACAACCTGATACTTTCCTGCAAAATATAAAAAAAACGGAAGAAAATTTGAATTTCACGGGTTACATCGAGAAGTGGTGAGTGCGGCCCCGACTTACGACTTTTAAGTCGTAGGCTCGAACCCAGGCAGGCGCTTTACTTTGTGTAAATGATTTCATCACCGCTGCTCTCAAAATTGTGAAAGAAAACATCTTGAGGAAACCGGCATGTCCTAGAACCAAAAATTCGAAGACATGTGATATCTACCAACCCGCACTGGGCTCGCGTGGTGGATTACGACCCACTCCCCCTCGAAGAAAGGAGGCCTGTGTCCCAGCAGTGGCAACATTATAGGCTGATTAAGCGAGGCAGATTGATTGATGTCAAATAACTTACATGCTCCTGACGGTTCGTTAGGCTCGGTCCTTGGTAGCGCGTCGGTTCGAGTCTGTCTCGAATAGTAGTGGAATGAAGTTTCTTTCACTGGTAGGATCTTTTCACCCGTAGCTACGTCAACCGCTGAAAAATAGCAACGAAGTGCATTTTGTAAACAGTCTTGACCTAGTGGTCCCCCGCGGCTGCTGTCTCGGCATAGATAGTGTTACGTAGACGCTAACGCCATCTGTTATCAAATAGCAGAACTACACGAAACGTCGATTCGAGACAGTTTTCTAGACCCTTCTAAAACCTTCCAGAATTTTCTAGATGGTTAAGTGTCGTTTTGCTGCATTCTAGATCATTCTCGTAAGTACTGGAATGTTCTCGAATTATGTCCTAGAGCTTTCTAGAAGCTTTCACTCGTCATATAAATAGGGGGTTGCCAGCGGTGTAAGGCAGTTCAGCTAGGAATGAGATACAGTCAACTAACAGTGAACTAACACTGAGCTACAAGTGATTCTGCATAAGTTTCTGATTACTGTATTTGTATTTAAATATAATGTGTTTTGGTGTAAACTGGCATAAATTTATTTATCCCGAACCCCAGCTCGTAACAATAGCAATCGCTTTACGACCGAATTTGTTGGCAAAGTCCTAATTGGATCCATTTTTCGGTTTATTCCCGTTGTCCCCGTATGCCATATCCCCTTCACGGGGACAGCGGGACGTGATTAAATGTATTTCCCGCTGTCCCCATAACGTACATTCGGCTAACGGGGACAACGGGAAGCAAACTTTTCACGAGTCGTTGTCCTCTAACTAGTTCGGTTCTTGATAGCCTGTTAAAAATAATCTCTTTTTTTCCACATTTTTTTATAATACTACACAAAAAAGAAAAAAACGCGGACTGTTGGCAATAATTTTTACTTATTTTATTCAACTATATTAACGGAGACAGTGTACGGGGACAACGGGAACTACCCTATTTTTCGTGCTTTTATTATAGCAATTTTAACAGTCTAGGGACCTCATTAGGACCTGGTGACCTAGAGATGTCAGCAGTGATGGGGTCCGATAGGGGCGATGCCGCTGGGGTCGCGGATTGTTCGAAAGAGATACTTGACCCTAGATAACTATGCGTAGGTACCTACGCATAGTTATCTAGGGTCATACACCTTTAAACGACAGAATTAACAACAACATACTTAGTCAGCTGTTAGGGCAGATACGTCGTGTTTCAACAAAGAAAAAACTAAAAAATAATCCTGTGACTAAACTATTGCTTCTATTTATCTGATTTTTAGCAAAGAAGCTGAAAATTATACAAAGTATATGTAGTTTAATTTAATGCCTCTTGCTCATATCAACCTTGTATATGTAACAGGCAAACACTTGCTATGAAGATTCCACAGGGCGATTGCGTTCTTACTATTAGGGTTCCGTACCAAAATGGTAAAACGGAACCCTTGTGATGCGACTCAGAATGTCTGTCTGTCTATTACAGCTGGATATCTCAAGAACTACTAATGCTATCAACTTGAAATTTGGAACAGTTTTAGATGACGTTTGCCCAACTAATTTTCAAATAAGAAAGAAATAATATTTTTTTTTTAAAACATTGACTGAAAGGTCTTAACTGAAAAATTCGAAATGGGGCTACTAGGACATGTGGGGTATCATATGAAAGAACGCTGTTTGCACATTCTCAAACATTTTTTTTTTTCTTATTTTTAGGCCGCATAGTTTTCGATTTTTGATGAAAAATTTAAAAAACATACCGTTCCGGGCCCTATCTCCAAAGTTTGCACAGAGAAAAATCCAAAATGATTCTATGTGATAGAAGTTTTTGTAAAGATTACAAGAAAAATAAAACGATGTCTCTAAATAGCACACTTTTTTAGAAATCGTAACGGTTCCGTTACGATTTCTAAAAAAGTGTGCTATTGGTATTGGTGTGGTATTGGACTTGCGCACCCAGGGTTCCCTCGGTGCGCAAGTCCGACTCGCTCTTGACCGGTTTTCTAATAATGCAGCGCGCCACACTGAGGACTGGAGTACTCACCGACATCCAAGTAGTGCTTGACATCCAATGTAATTTCCATATTTTCCTCCACAATGTCCCTGGCGTCGCGTAGTTTTTCCAACGCGCCTGCGCGGTCGATGCGTGATTTCTTCACAACTGTGTAATAATTTATATTAAATTATTTTAAACTAATAATAAAGCTGAAGAGATAGTTTGTTTGAACGCGCTAATCTTTGGAACTACCAGTCGGATTTGAAAAAAAAAATCTTTTTGCATTTGATATCCCAATTCTTAAGGACGCTGCGCTGTTTCAAATGGGTAGTGAAATACTTACTTTTTTACACAAAAGTATGTTTATTAAATAAAATGCTTTACATTCTTAAAATTTTTTTGGTCAAATTGTTGACAGATGTGCATGGTACGATTCTGAACTATAAATATAATTTTAGACAGATAGGTACAGTTTCTCAATAAATGTACCGAAATAACATGTACCGGAGTGAAAATTTTTAGTTCGGTATATTTATTGAGAAACTGTATTCGTTTAAAATTATATTTATAGTTCAGAATCGTACCTTGCACATCTATCAACAATTTGGCCAAAAAAAATTTTAAGAATGCAAAGCATTTTATTTAATAAACATACTTCTGTGTAAAAAAGTAATGATTTGACTACCCATTTGTAACAGCGTCCTTAAGGAAGGTTATTTAACATCACGTTAGGATCCTCAGAAGCAGGGCATAAAGAAAAAAAGTCAGAAAGAACGCTAAGCGAAATGAAGTAATACCGCAGGTGGATGATGCGATGCGACGCGATTGGTCGGGGAAACAAGAAATTTTACGCGGACAAAGTTGCGGGCAGAGGCATAGTTGTTAATACGTATACAATGTGTCTGTTTACGGTGTGGCAAAAATTAAGTGTGTGGTACAGGCCATCAAACTGAACAACTTTCTCCATGGGACCAACATCGTAATCGGGAAAAAAAAATAGTTGTCCCATACATTTTTGGTCGAGTAGGTATTGAAGTTTAGTATGGGATGACTGATTTTTTTTTCACGATTACGATGTTGGTCTACGGGAGAAAGTTGTTCAGTTAGATGGTCTGTACCACACCCTTAATTTTCGCCATACGGTATACAGACACACTGTATATGTCTGAAATCGTCAATCCGTCTTCAGTAAGCGTGCTGGTGATCAATGTTCGTGGCTTCTCTGTATGATGGCCTTTGCCCTGCCGTGGGACAGTAAAGGCCTTATCACACTGACGATTTGCAAGCGTGTTTCCAGCGAATCGATTCGTGTACGTGCTCGCTGCGTGTGCGTAGCGGGCACACCACAAGTGCGCAACATGTTCGCCGCGTTCTCATAATAATTTTACACTCGCTTGTCTCGCTCTCTCTTGTACACTCGCGTCAATTGCTCTCGTTACGCAAACGCGGTGAAAACGCTGCGCTGCACTTTCGCCACGCTTTGAAATCGTTCGCAAATCGCCAGTGTGGTGCTAAGAATCCCTGGAAGAGTGGGAAGCAGAGAACCAGTCGAAGTGGCGGTGCTTGGAGGAGGCCTATGTCTAGCAGTAGAAGTCTTTCTGCTGAAATTATGATGATTATGCTATGCTTATGCTATTTTATGCTGTGTTCTTACCATCATTCACCAGCTCACTCAGCATGCACCTCACCTCGTGCGGCATCGGGAACCGTTCTGAAAGTGTCTTCTCTGGTGGCTTCGGGTGCGCTGAGAAATATTAAATAACTTGATTACTTATATGTTTTGCGAATTTGATCCTTATTAATAATAATAATAATAACCCCATCGCCGTATCTCTACGTTGACGTCGTGGTGGGGCTTGCGCGCTCCGAACTCTGGGTCTGTGCCGATGGAGTTTACTTTGCCGAAACAGGTCTAGGGTGAGGAGCCAGACCAAGAGAGATACGTGAACCCGCAGGGCAGCATGTGGCGAGCTGTTGGGCAGTAGCGACCCCACGGACCCTATTTCCCGGGAGAAGTCTTGTTCTTCACCTCTGGCTTGCCTTTATTGGCCGGCTGGAGTGAACACTGACGGGAACAGAGCTCCCACCTCATTCTTGCCTTTATTGGCCGGCTTGAGTGGAGATTCGCAAGAGCAAACGTGCTCGGAGGAAGGAAGTATTCCAGTAAGTGCTTGTAGGGATCTTGACCATCTTCCGGGCTCTGGGATTGTTCTGAGAGCCGTGGAATACCTCTCCACTCCTCAAGCGCCTCAGGACATGTTGCCCCTTATCGCTACGTCACTATGTGCTAGCGACCGTTTCCGGGGGCCCATTATTGTGTGTGCAAGTCACCCCCTGCCAATTTATCTGGGTATATTATATAACATTGGTCAGGCAGGGGACATAGTTCTTCCATAGTTCAAGGTACCTAATCCATGTAGCCACCCAAACCCATAGGCCTAATGTGTTTTGTTTCCATGTTCTGCAATAGTCCTGCACCAACCGGGGGTTGTCCTTGGGTGCACTTGCATAGTGCATACAGGGATAATCGTCGGCTGGTGCCTCCTCGTCATTTGAAATTGTCTAAGGGGCCTCTGCGAGTTGGCTTCGGCCCCTCGTACGCCTTCCAAAGGTCCGGGACCCTAGGGTCCCGAGATAAGCCAAAGACAAGAAATAATAATAATAATAATTGTTTATTTCGGAAATCAGGTTCCATTTTGTTAGTATTACAGTCTTAAAAATAATGTTAGTACGTAAAATATTAAACTAATCGGGCATGAAAGGAGAACCACTCATCTCCTGTTGCAAAGAGAGTGCCACCCCATCCACGCCTGCAACATTGGTGAATCCCACCGTTCAGACAAGGTCTTCAGGAGAACGTTAGAGGTGCCCCGTATACGACTCAACAATGAAGCGCAGCGCGTGCGCATCACAGCGAAGAAATCCTGTGTGCGCGCTTCTGCGAACATGGCAGAAGCGCTGCACCACCGCTATTACTACGAGAAATTTCCCAACTGACAGATGTCACGAACGCATTCTCTCAACGCGACGGTCGGACTGTAAAAGTCCGCACTGCTACAAAGATCTTTTGGCGCTCAAATGACATTAATAGGGTAAACATTTTGAGAAAAAAATAATAAGCTTATTTCACTTATTTAGCTTACATTGCATGTCGAGGAGTCTCCAGTTAGACATATAAAATGCCTGTAGCCTCCGCTCTTCCCTTACATTAGAAACGTACGAGTACAAATAGGTATATGTATAAAGAAACAAAGAAAGGAAAAAATACGATCAATTTCTACGAGTGTATGTGTGAGGGTGTAATGTGTGGTGGGTGCGTGAACATGTGCGTTATCACAGAAATTATAATGACAAAACAACATGGCGGCGTTAGTTCCGATTTTCGCGCCAAAACCCATATAGCGCTGTCATTATTTTGCTTTGAACTGTCAAGTTACTGAATACGATTAATGTCAAGCGCACATTACAGCAAAACAAGCCGTAGCACAACGCACTTTCATACAAAAAAATGCGGTGCGGTCTGCCTGTATTGTGCGTTGGTTCTTATAGTATAGAGCATGTCGGAAAGTGATGAAGGAGCATTTTTAAAACGCGTTATGTTGCCGCGCGGCCCGCTCTAATTTGCGCTAGGCTGCTTAGCTGGACTTTCCTGTGGCTGCGCCTCAATAAATTAAGGCGTCCAGCTAGGGCATTAAAACTTGTAAACTAAGCGACTACCTACTCGCTAAGGGCCGGTACCCCCTGTGGGGTACCGGCCTCGGTTTAGGGCGTCGCTGGGGGAGGACAGCAGTGGACTGGCTGGAGCGTATTATTATTATTAAGGCGATTAGTATTGCCAACTAGCGCCACCATTGAGAAAAAAATCATAAGTCTGGGGTTATGGGGTTATTTCCCTTCGCCCAGAACCGTGCTGGAGAGCGGACGCGTGTCAAAATTAAATTAAAATTATTTACTATCTCAGTTCTCCGTACATAGTAATATCGCACTTAAGATAGTGGTGAAAGTGTTCAACATCGTAACTACAGACGGACGAGTGCTTAGCGCGAGGTGTGAGCATACCGCGCTCCCTCCGGTCAGTCTTCGCCCCCGCGCGAAGAGTACGTGCTTCATAATTGCCATCCCGGTCACCCGCGTAGTCTGATTGATAAGTTGACGCAAATTGCGGCGAGACAATTCTATGAACGACTGCGCACGGAGAGTAATATAATATACCTACCTTACTATGCCTCTTCGGCGTACACCTCCCAACACGCCTTCTAAGGATGAAACCGTTGAACCCAACGTCTCATCTCGTGCGATAACCCAATCCGGTTCAACCCCAAACCTAACTGCAATTGAGCATGAGAATGTCACCACAAGGTTCAAACGTAAACGGGATGAAGTGCCTGCCTGTATGGAGGAGATCCGTCAACTGATGACTAAAGCTGCAGCACAAACTGAATCAAAGTTCGCGGTGTTGCAGGCGACGATATCCGCAATTAGTACTCAAAATGAAGACATAAAAACCAGTATTGCATTTATTTCCAAGCAGTACGACGATTTGATCGTCAAAATTGGCCAATTAGAAACGGTACGTCGGGCAGACCGCTGTCTTATTCAACGTCTGGAAGAATCAGTTGAAAATCTAGAAAGACAGTTGCATTCCACCAGAATCGAAATAAAAAATGTGCCCAAAAGATCTGGCGAAAGCAAAATCGATCTCTGTGAGCTTGTGAAGTCAACGGCTTCTGCCCTTAACACGCCGATCCAAAGTCAGGATATTAAAGATGTGTTTCGTATCAACAAAAAAGATGACCCGTCATCGTCACAAATTATTGTGGAGTTCTCAAGCACCGCCATCAAGGATACTATAATAAAAGGAGTACGGCAATTTAATATTAAAAACAAAACGTGTAAATTGAACACAACTCATTTAAAGCTATCGGGCCCTGCAAAACCAGTCTATGTAGCTGAAAAGTTAACCTTGAAGGCGCAGCGTTTATATTATCTCGCACGTTCATTTGCCAAAGACAATGCCTTTAAGTACTGTTGGACGTCATATGGTAAAATATATCTCCGTCAAGCTGAGGGTGGGAAGCAAATTCCTATACGCAAGGAAGAAGACTTAGACATTCTTCGACTAAATAAGTGACTAGGAATTTGTTATTGTGCTTCTCTGGTTGTCTTTGCTTTGTTAAATAATTGTTACACTTTGTATTTACTCCAGGTGAAACTTTTACACACAATACTACACCTGAAACCGATTAATCACTCGCACACCAACAATAAGCAAAAAATAAATATTTTACATGTATATACATATGTACCGGGATACCTATCTTACACATATTATATAATTATTACACTTTGTATTCAATCCATAATAACCTTTTACACCAATCACTATATTTCAAACATCATAATCACTCGTACACTCACAACAAACACAAAATGGATATTTTTACATCGATATGTATACACAACACAATGTACATGGGAGTATATTATTTGTGGTTATCGCACAGCAGGTATTAATATTATATTCTTAGTTCATAATTTTACTGTGACAGCGTTTTGTTTACTTATACAATGACTCATTCTATCATAAATACTTCTACTGAATTGGATAACATAGCCATTGCGTCTGCTTATAATTGCGACACTTTGACGTGTAATACTCTCATTGGTAATAACAACAAGTCACTGAATATTTTTTCTCTAAACATTCGTAGCATATACAAAAACTTAGACAATCTATTAGTATTATTACACAGTCTAGCATTTGAAAATGACGTCATTATTTTAACGGAGTGTTGGCTGCACGTAAATAAAAATGTCCCATCTATTGATAACTATAACACATATATTTCTAAAAAATACTTAAACAAAAGCGACGGTATCGTAATGTATGTAAGGAAATCAATTGCGTGTTCCGTGGTGGAGCCGGACTATTCAGGTGCTAACTTTTTATTATTACATATTGAACCCGATATATTTATACTGGCCGTATACAGGTCGCCGTCTATACATTGCATAGATAGTTTCCTAGACTCGTTAGACAATATTTTGCGCCCTTTAAATTCTAGCAATAATGTATTATTGATCGGAGACATCAATATTGATATTAAAATTAATAACACAGACAGATGCAGTGCCTCGTATCTGAATTTAATGGCAGAAATTGGCTTATTGCCTGCTCATACCTATCCCACCAGAATGCTTAACTGTCTCGACCACGTTATGATGAAAACCATTTGTTCTGCAACTGTATGTGTCATTGATTCCTGTATAACAGACCATTTTCCAGTGATTGTCTCATTAAGTATTTCCACACGTGGAATTATGAACGAAGATTGTATTGTAAACAAATTAGACATAAAAACGTGTGTTAGTCAAATAGAGACTCTTGATTTCTCCTTTATTAAGTCTATTCCTGATGCAAACGCTGCCGCCACTGCTTTTGTAGATAAACTATCAAAAATTATAAAAGCGAATACTAAAGTCTACCAAACAACTTGTAAAAAAAGAATTCTTAAACCTTGGATTACAAGTGGGCTTTTGCGCTGTATTAGACATAGGGACCGGCTCCATAAACAACACAAAAAGAGCCCTACTGACTACACCTTGGAAATTACGTTTAAACGTTATCGGAATTACTGTAATTCTCTGTTGAGAAAATTGAAAACAACTTATGAAAAGTCCTTACTCCAAAACGCCAAAACTCCCAAAGATTCGTGGAAAGCAATAAAGTCCATAATTAACTATACTGATGATAAATCAACTGCAGATGGCTTATTAAGTTCTAATTCAAACAATATTAATAAAATCAATCAATATTTTTCACAAATTGGTAAGCAGCTTGCCGATGCCATTAGTCCTACGCGTAACCCTATTTACAATTTTAAAGTCCCTAGCAACCTTAATTCTATTGTTCTCTTACCGCCGGATGAAGCTGAAATTGAAGCAATAATATTAAACCTTAAAAATAACTGTGCTACTGGCTGGGACTCTATTCCAGTTCAGTTACTTAAACTGTGCAAAAATATTATAGTCCCTCCTCTCACTTACCTCTTTGAACTTTGCTATGCTCAAGGTATCTTCCCGGATGTGTTTAAGAGAGCTCTCATTACTCCTGTGCACAAGGGCGGGAATCGAGATGATGTGTCGAATTATAGGCCTATCTCGGTATTGTCCGCGCTTTCAAAACTATTAGAAAAAACACTTAATAGTAGACTCATTCAATTTCTTGAAAGTAAAAATATTTTGGCTAACAGTCAATTTGGCTTCAGAGCGTCTAAAAGCACCGATGATGCAGTTAGTCAGCTTACTGATTTTGTATCATCTAAAGTTGATGAAAATCAAAAGTGTATAGGAGTTTTCCTTGATTTAGCCAAAGCATTCGACACTGTCTCGATTTCAGCACTTGTTAATAAGCTAGATATCATTGGCGTAAGAGGAACGGCCCTAAAAATGTTTGGGGACTTTTTGTGTAACCGTAGACAGCAGGTAAGATTGGAAACTATGTTAGCTCTGATGCAAATGTTGTCTATGGCGTTCCTCAGGGCAGTATACTCGGCCCAAGTCTCTTCCTGGTGTACATCAATGACCTATGTCTTCAACCACTCTGCAACGGTAAAATATTTACGTATGCTGACGATACTGCCGTAATATTCCATGGAGAGACTTGGGATGAGGTACGTTGCACTGCCGAGAACGGCCTCCATCGACTTGGCCAATGGCTCGAAGCCAATCTCCTTACTCTCAATATATCTAAAACTTCATTCATACAATTTTCATTTTCAAAAACTAACCTTATAAACGTTAATATTAAAGTTCATTCTTGTAATTATCCTAATAGTAATTGCTGTTCTTGTCTTTCTATTAATAAAGTTACACAGGTCAAATACTTAGGTGTTATTTTAGATGAGAGGCTAAGTTGGGAACCCCATATAAGTCTTGTTACGGGTCGCACTAGGAAGCTAATCTGGGTTTTCAAAAAACTTAGGCATTCCGCAGAATTTCCTCTTCTTCGTAATATATATTATGCTTTAGCTCAATCCATACTTGGATATTGTGTAGGGGTCTGGGGTGGTGCCTGTAAAACCCACATGATGCAATTAGAAAGGGCTCAAAGGTCATTATTGAAAGTAATGACTTTTAAACCCTTTAGATATCCGACTAAGCAATTGTATGAAAATTGCGAACTGTTAACAATTAGACAATTATATATATCCCAAATTATATTAAAAAAACACAAGCAAACTCCCTGTGATGTAAATGTGTATAAGAGAAAACGTGTTACTGCTAATGTATGCTTACCTGTCAGATGTCGGACGGCTACGGCTAGACGACAGCAATCTTATAGGTCATCCTACTTATACAATAAAATAAATAAAATAATAAACATTCATCCTCTTACTGTTCGAGAAGCTAAAATGAAAATTAAGAACTGGCTACTTCAATTAAACTACGACCAAACAGAAATGTTATTCATTGATTAATATTCCCTACTACATATATCACATACCTCACCGACATCTAACATCCATCACACACACACACACCCTCACTCACTCACACACACATGTACACAATCACGTTATCTACATACATAAACTCAACATGTGTAAACCTAACCCATCACTTATTTGATTTATTTCATCTTATTATTATTATTATTTTTTTTTACTTTTTTGTTCACAATTTGTATCAATTAGAAAGTGGGAGAGGGCACTGACTTCTGTAATACAGGTTTTTACCTAGCTCAGAAGTCAGGGTTTTCATAGGATTCTTGTAAAAGTTTGTGAATAAATTTATTATTATCTCCTTTATTCCATTTACATACATATATTTCACATTTTTAAATATTTTTTTTATAAAAACATGAAATAAAAAAAAAAACATTTAAAAATATAAAACATAGTAGCCCACCGGTATCGGGAACAGGGTCCAAGCTACCGGCGGTCAGGGCTCCAGAGAGAGGAACCTCCTAACAATGCGCGCCGTGTCCAGAAGTACCGCTCTCTGAATCAGGCCCTTAATCCAGCTACCCAACGAGAGCCTCCTTAGATGTTGGTCGAGGCTCTTGGCGATTAAGCCATTGGCTGATACGACTATCGGCACAATGATCGCTGAGTCCACATCCCACATGTCGACAACCTCGCGAGCCAAGTCAAGATACTTGATTTGTTTATCTTTCTCGGCTTTCACGAGGTTCCCGTCATGCGGGACTGTTTGTCAATAATCATTGTGCGCCGCTCTGTTCGATCCACCACCACTATATCAGGCTTATTGGCAACAATAGTCCTGTCAGTGATGATGGATCGATCCCAGTACAATGTGATATTTCCATTTTCGAGAACTGGGTCGGGCACATACCTATAGTACGGCACTTCCGATTCCGCAAGGTTGTATTTCAGTGCAAGTTGCTGATGGATAATCCTGGCTACAAGATTGTGTCTATGCAAGTACTCTTCGTTAGCAAGACGAGAACACCCGGAGATAATGTGTCGGATTGATTCTCCCGGACGGTGGCATGCCCGACAGATGTCAACCGTGCCGTCTTTCACAATATATTTCCGGTAGTTGTTCGTCATCATAACTTCGTCCATAATTGCACAGACAAAACCTTCGGTTTCCCCAAAGAGGTCACCGGAACGCAGCCAGGCTACGGACGCTAACAAATCTACGTCGGGTCCATGTAGGGCCCGGAAAAAGCGTCCGTGAAGTTCCTTACTCTGCCATACCTCCCTGCGATCGTTAGTGTCAAGCACTACAGGTTTGCGCCAGTTCTCTTTAGCCAAGGAGAGCGGAGTGAGGCCCTTGTCCACCGCGACCACATCTCGATGCATCCCCACATCGGCTTCTAGGAAATATTCCCTGAGACTGCATATCTCGCGGTTGTGGAGAGTCTTAGCGTTTAAAAAGCCTCGGCCTCCACACTTTCGCGGGATATACAGTCTCATTACCGATGACCGTGGGTGATGCATTCGATATGCAGTCAACAGCGTACGGACCCTCCGATCCAGGGCGTCGAGTTCCGTCTGAGTCCATTTGAGTACGCCGAAAGAGTACATCAAAACCGGCATGACCCAACCGTTGAAGGCACGCACCTTGTTTCCGCCTGATAGAAGACTATTAAATACTTTCTTCAGGCGGCCAAAGAAGCGCTCCTTCAACGATTGCTTCATGTCAGTAACATTGATGCCCAACGCTTCCGACATACCCAAATACTTATAGGTTTCGGGTGCGGAGAGGGCTCTAAGGTTTATGGAATCCGAGAGTTGGGTTCCCACGGATTCCACAATCTCTCCTCGCTTTACATGCATGACCGCACATTTGTCCACACCAAATTCCATCCTGATGGCGCTACTGAATGTTTCAGTTACTTTCAGTAGCTCCATCAGTTGCAAATTGTTGGGGGCAAAGAGTTTTAGGTCATCCATGTAGAGGAGGTGGGATATAACCTGACCACCTCTCCGCAGCCGATATCCTAGACCTGAATCCTCCAGCAGTGTGCTAAGAGGATTCAAGGCTAAGCAGAACCAAAGCGGACTCAAACTATCGCCCTGAAATATGCCTCGCTCGATCCTTATCGGCTCGCTGTTCCTCTGGATATTTCGACATCCTGGATAGCGAAGGACCGTCCTCCATTGCCTCATACACGACATCAGGAAGGTGCGCAGAGTTGCATCTACTTTATACAACTCCAACACCCTCATGAGCCATGTATGTGGCACCGAGTCATAGGCCTTCTTATAATCTATCCAACATGTCGATAGATCCTTTCGGGAACGACGAACCTGTTGGCTTATGGCCATATCAATGAGGAGTAGCTCCTTAGTACCACGGGACCCATTCCTACATCCATTTTGAGAGGCAGACATGATGGAGTTGGTGTCTATATGTTCGTTAATTTTAGCTCTCAAAATGGATGTAAGAACTTTATAGACCGTCGGTAAACACGTGATCGGTCTATAATTTTTGGGTTCCGCGGTGCTACCGGATTTATGGAGCAGGTGGGTAACTCCTGTCGTTAGGAACTGGGGTAGCGAACCAGACTCTAAAGCAGACTGGTACTGAGCCGCCAAGCGAGCGTGCGATCCAAGAAACCATTTGATCCAGAAGTTGTGCAGTCCGTCCGGCCCTGGAGACTTCCAGTTAGGCAACGGACGGACTGCACGAGCTACATCTTGGGGACAGATGGTAATAGCCTCCATTTCTCGTATTGGATCGCAGGCTCGCTCGACTTCCCGAGCCCAATCACCTTCGGTGTGACTGACAGGCACCGCCCAGATACTGCGCCAGAAAGAACACATGGCATCATCATCCGGCAGGTGCGTGTCAGTCACACCTTGGTCCGGTCGCTCCCAACTCCTATAAACCCACCTTTCATCGCTCTGGAAGGTGCGATTCTGAGTGTATCGTTCCACTCGCCGCTTATACCTACGAATACGGTTTGCCCATGCATAGACTTTCTGCTTCAGGAAGTCGATGCGCTCTGTGACACGGGACATATAGTCCTGAGGGCTGACATCAGTCCCTGAGAACGCCCGTCTCACAAAGCGCATCACTCTAGGGCGAGTATTGCCCTCCCTGAAGCAGATTAGTTTGCCGATGAGTGCTCTGGCCCCACCAATACGGCGCTCAATTCTGCACTGCCAAGCTGGTACGGCTGGTTTCGGTCGTGTAGCTCTAGAGTCATTAACAAATTTGACGTGAGCTACACGACATGCCGCTACAGCCGCGCAGTACAGAATCGAATGAGTATCGGTGAGGTCTTCGCAGTCATCAAAATAGTTTGACAACTGCGAATCCAGAGCCGCCACAAGCGCCCTATTTTTGTTATGCATGGGCAAACGAGGTAAGCGTGGTCTAAGTTCGGGAGACATGAATCGATATTCCCGAATCGCACCTTCCAAAGCACTCCTCAATTCTTCATTGCACTGGGTACTTACGTTTATAGTCCTGTCATCACTTCCCTCATCAGCTTGGTTTGTGTCCGACTGTGGTGGTTCTATATTAGTCTGCGACGGGGGGGCAATGACATGGCTACTCAGCATTTCAATTCGCAAGCGATCAAGTACAGTGTCATCCAACATATGATTACGCTGGATGACCCGCACCTGATCCGACAGTCGTTGTGCCGAAACGTTGACAACTGGCTCAAGCACCTGAAAAAGAGAGAGCATCCGAACACGGTACGCGGTCAGATTGTTTCCCCCCTCTGTAGCCCCATAGTATGAGCGCATGACGTTCTCATTAATGGATCGTGTCCATCTCATGCGCTGCACACTTCCGCCGGGAGCTGGGACCCTATCAGAGGCCGGTGGGCCTCGAGGTCCTAAACCGTCCGGCGGCCGGCGTCCTCCCCGTCGACGAGCAGGTGGTGGTGTCGTGGGCGGGGAGAAATACTCGTCGCTCGAGCTCGACGCAACTACCGCGGCCAGTGTCGTCACAGCGCTCACAGTGAGGCTGGATACCGGCGGCGGCGAGGCGGAGCTGAGCGAAGAGTCCGGAGGTGGTAGGCGTGCTCTTCGTGCGGCTGATCTTGTCAACATATTTTTTCGGAATTTTTCATCGATGTTATTTTCGGAGATGACATGACAGATGTCATCTCCTATTCGGTAGTTTTTTATTCATGTCGAAATGCTCTTTTTGGATTTAATTGATTGTAGGTACGAGTATATTGCTGGGTTTTTTTTAAAAGCACTTATAAAATTCAAAATATTGTTGGTAATCGTTAAAACTGATAAAATATTTGTATATTATAAAATCAAATTCCAAGACGTTTGTTGACGTTGGTGTTGCCTTATTATATTATTATATTATTATTATGGAACATTTTAAATTTCCTATCAACACATAATTTAGTCATATGAGCACAGATTTAGAGTAGGCTAGATACCACATGTTCATTAGATAGTATGAAAACCGAGCGTATCAGCTTTTTTACATACCTACGATAACTTCACCTCAGCCATTTAGTGATGTGCTCAACGTAAACAGCATCGTTTCAATCGCTAAGCGTCAGTGAGCTAACAGACTATTTTATATCCTCGACGACACAACTCGCCCCTGGCGCGGTCGAACACAGACTAAAGTAGTAGCGCGTCAAGTTTGTGCACAGCACAAACATGCGGCACGCTTGGTCGAATGGCTTGTGGTATCTAGCCTACTCTAAATCTGTGCATAATTATGAGGTAGTAAGGTGAGGTCAAAAAAATCTACATCATCTGACTAAAAAAATGTGAGCATATGAAATTTCAAAATATTCCATATCTCCAGACTTATGATTTTTTTTTCAATGGTGGCGCTAGTTGGCGGCACTACTCGCCTTTAGGTATGAATTTTAAAGATACAGGCTCAGCGGCGCGGGCTAGCTCGAGCAAGGGTCGGGCGGGGTGCGCTAGGCTTAAAACTGAAAGTACCTACATTATGTAAAGTAAATATATTTTTCTTATTTTAAATAAAGGCTAACATACCGCAATGTCGTCAGCCTTTATAAATATCGCGGCGATTTTATTTCGCGCACTGGATTATCAACGCTCTGCTTAGCGCCGAGAGTTGAAAATCCAATAGTGTGTTTTATCGACGCGCTAGAAAGCACCCTGTTGTTGTTAAGTTGGATTCTCAACGCTCGGCTCAACTACGAGAGTTGAAAATCAAGTGCGCGATAAAATCCCGCCGCGATATTTTTACGTCCGTGCGTACGTTGGCTTAGAGTTAATCTGTGGACGAAATAGATCTTTCGTGCAAACTTTATACATGTTTGTTAGCAGTTGAAACTGTAATTAATAGCATTAAATAGATAGATAGATAGATAGATAGATAGATAGATAGAGAAAACATTTATTTGGTGCAAAAGATATAGCACAACACACAAAAGTACAATTAATTAAATGAATATAAAAACAAGATGCCAATAATGAAAACAAAAAAAGAAAAGAAAAACGTATATACAAAAATAAAAAAAAAATAAAAAAAAAATTGAGACTATGACGTACTTAAGTACTTTAAAACAAATTGACATCGAATTTACACAGTGCGGTGTGCGTCTCAAGGTTGCACCAAATGGGAGTCCAGCTCAGCATGATGTGTCAGACAATATACCTGACGCTGATATTCTGCTGGATCCCTGCAGTGACATACGGACGTCGAGCAGACGAGATTAATTACTGTTGCAATAAAGAGTTATGCGCGGAGTAAAATTGTGTAAGTACCCGACATTTTAATTATGTAAACATTTGCAGTAGCTTCGCATTGGGAAACATTGTTGTTCGTAGGTGTGTTGATTGTGTTTAGACTTAAGATATAGTATTTTATTAATTTATACACATATATATAGTTTTATGTAGGTTAATGTGTAAATGAATAATATTATAATTATAGTGGCGCAGGTGCGAATAAAATATA
This sequence comes from Cosmia pyralina, assembly GCA_946251885.1. Lineage (NCBI taxonomy): Eukaryota > Metazoa > Arthropoda > Insecta > Lepidoptera > Noctuidae > Cosmia > Cosmia pyralina. Next base: position 12,524,170 of record OX276368.1, on the reverse strand, counting down.
ACGATTTGGCTAAACTAAAATTAAATGTGTTTAAAATAAAAATAAAATAAAGGTAAATGGCATATTGTGTGTGTTAGGTATAATTATTTCCAACAAAATAGCCACAAGTAATCATTACTAAGTACCCCCTTCTGTTCACAAAATGTCGTTTCTTTTATTACAGGTAAGGTTTACCTATAGTTAAGATGATTGCGCTGTAGTAGCCGCGAAATTCAAATTTTATTACGTTTTTTTGCAATTTGCAGGTCACTGTCAGGTTGTATTTACATAATTTTAACCACAAAAATCATCAATACATCTTTTTAAGTTAGATTTCCTGCGCAGTGGTCTGATTTCGGAAATACAACCTGACACTGACCTGCAAATTGCAAAAAACGTAAGAAAATTTGATTTTAGCGGCTACTACCGCGGATCCCTCTTAAGTGAATGTTATATTTTGTAATTAGTGTTAAAAAAAACATGTAAATACCAAACAAAACTTTTAATACAGATAAACTCAATTGTGTTTTGATTGACGGTGTCACCTCATCGAACTACTGAACAAAAATACCCTCATTTAATGCTATTAATTACAGTATCAATTAATAACAAACAAGTTTAGCCGACGTTTGCACGGACTTAAAAATATCGCGGCGATTTTTTTTCACCAAGAGTTGAAAATCGAAGAGTGTATTTTCTCGACGCGCTAGAATGCACTCTGTTGTTGTTAAGTTTGATTCTCAACGCTCGGCTCAACAGCGAGAGTTGAAAATCCAGTGCGCGATAAAATTCCGCCGCGACATTCTTACGTACGTGCGTCCTAGAGTTAAAACTCACCTCCCGCGATCTTCCACCTCCGATCATATCTCGATGGTCTTTCTGTAGGTTCCATCTTGATAGGACAGATGTGACATCGACACTTGTCATCCAAGGTTTCACCGCAGCGAGTGCACATTTCTGTAACAAAACATCACGCTTGATTCCAAGGAGTGTCATCCACTTAATCCGTGGTTCCCACTTCAAGTCCTCGCTTTTAGGCTTTCGTACCCGAAGGGTGCCAAATGGAACCCTATTAATAAGCCTCCGCTGTCCGTCTGCCTGTCAGCGGGCTTTATCTCATGAACCGTATTAGGCAATATTTTGAATGCTGACAACTTTCTGCTCAGACTCTCGGGGCAGAATATAATAGAGCAGAATTTGAATCGTACGGTCTTATCCCGGCGCCGAACTTACCCCAACATAATATGTAGCTCAATAAAAAAAAATTGAATCCTTAGAAAAGCTTTTTCAAATGATACCTCAATATCAATCTGCCTAGCCTTTTCCCAACTATGTTGGGATCGGCTACCAGTCTAACCGGATGCAGCTGAATACCAGTATTTTACATGGAGCGGCTGCCTATCTGACCTTCACAACCCAATTACTGGGTAATATGATACCCCTTGATAAGACTGGTTGTCAGACTCGAGCTTCTGGCGACCCGTAACGATTGTCAAAGATCCACGAATGAGGCACGGAGGAGTCTCGGTATCTAAAGATGGTTGCCCATCCACGGCCCAACCCTGGCAAGCGTATCTTAATCGTCAAATGATACCTAACAGGATATATTTAATTAATTTTTTTTTTTCTTAGGATTGGACGACATGGGACTGACTCTAAATCTTTTTTTTTTTAATTCTTTCACTGGTGATCCGTGAGTGCCATCATTCAGATACTTATTTTGTAAAGATCTCACCGAAAAAAACTCTGTGACAGACGAAGGTTCCATAACCACTCACAAGAGCAGGAGCGCCCGCTTAAAAAAACTAGTCGATTGTACCACCCGCTGACGTCATTCGGACCGCTGCGCGCGTTATCCATTCAGGTCAGAAGTCGGAACCCTAATAAAACCGATCACCGCGATTCTGATTCTTACCTATCTTAGTCTCTGCGTTGTCGAGAAGCCCGAAGATCGCCTTCCTCGCACTCTCAAGGCCTTTGTTCTGAAGTTTAGTGATGTGGTGTCTTGTGGCCGTCTTCGTAGTGTGAGGCAGCAAGAATTGCTGAACCAACTCGGCCACCAATTCGTTTGTAGTCGCTGAATTTCTGAAAAAATAAAAAATAATGAGCGAATCCGACTCAAACTAACTGACTAACGATTCCGTGCCACCAAAACAATAACGACGTCTAATTATTACACAACATGGTTTCTCTAGAACCAG